>OW026358.1:27613258-28852593 GCA_932273835.1 Sarcophaga variegata | reverse complement strand
CATTTTTTCTTGGGACATACGAGGTGTGTTCACAAAATAACTGTTATTTTCAAATTTCGTGAGTTACGTATGTTCAATTTTGGGTTTTTTTTTTCGATTATGTTGGTATACATGTATGTTATATATGTTGACAATATCAACCATTTTGGATTATTAGTCGTGTTTTGGTGGGCTCTTAGATTTTTTACTATTCGAAAAAATGGATCAAAGAAGTTTTGTGTAAAAATACAATTAATTGTGCAAGGAGATTTGAAATGTTGACTGTTGCGTTTGGCGAGTCTACAATGAGCAGAGCACAAGTTCAGTTGTGGTATAACCGGTTTAAGGAAGGCCGAGAAGATGTCAATGACGATGCTCGTCAACAACCAAGCACGTCAACAACCGATGAAAACATTGAAGCAGTGAAGAAAATGATGAACGCTCGAGAAGGCGAAACCAAGAACCTTCTGTTTCAAGAACGTTCATCACACTGATTTTGTGGACATATAAAAAGGCAAGACAAAGCAGACAGAAGTCATTAATAATTCAGTCAGTCTTGTGTGAAACACGTTCTGAGTTATTCAGATTTATGAAATTTTCTGTTTGAAATATATGTGTCCCTGTGGTTGTTACAGGGTTAACACTTCTAAACAACACAAGTAGGAAATTGCTAATGGTGTATGGGTAATGCTGATACTCCAAGTAAATTTGTGAGCGAGTAAGTCAGTGATTTGATTTTAACGGTCACAAATATCATATAAAAACTATAAATGTCGCACAACTTAATGGTGTTATGATGTATGAGTGTTACATGAGTATTGCTTACATTTCAAGTATATTGGAAAAACCCGGCTTGATGAGAAAAATACAATCAGTTTTCTTTGTTCTGATACATTAGCTTTAAAGGGTAACGAAAACTTGTGATAACTTGCTTCATACCATTTAAATACATGTTTTAAAATAACCACATCAAAAAGCAGGCACATAAAGAAAGTATGTTCAACGTTAAAACAAAACTCCTCCTATATTAAAAGAGTACGATGATAATGATGTGATTGATGATGATAATCATTATCATAATTGCTTCGAAAATTTTCATGATTTTACAAATTTTCCATTAAAATATGTTTTTTTTAAATTATTAACAAGAAATTGCTTTCACAAGTACAATAGGACGAGGAATTTGAAGCATGCATTTAAAAATATTTTCTTAAATATGTGCAATATTTTTCTATTATGAATTTATATTTGAAATATAAATTAAAGAGGATATGCAGAGGATTATTTTAAAATGTTTACAACAATAGCTGCCAGATTTGACGATTTATCGTCATTTTGACGATTTTGAGCTCCAAAAATATCATATTGACGATTTGACGATTTATGCCCTTATTTTGACGATTTTTAAAAATTAAAAATTTACATCATATTCCTTACTTTAGTACATTAAAAGTCACTTTAAGCTTTGTATTTACTTTGCAATTGTTACTATTGGAAATTTATGTTAGTAATTACAAGGAGTAAAGTATTCTATTTTTAAGCTACTTTCGAATACCTGTGATGATTTTTCATTTTTCCCCTTAAAAGCTAAAAAATTACAACTCCTAATAACCTTGTAGTTGAGAATAATTTATCACTTGTCGTTGCAGACAATTTTAAAAATTCGAGTGTAATTTCTAATATTACTATCGGGAAAGCAAAGGCAAGCGTCGTTATTTTTCTTTTTTTCGTAAGACCAACCCTCAGGGGATCGATGACATTGTCTTTGGAACTATGAAAATATGTTATGGGAAGAAGGAAAGAGAGAACCGTGTTTATGGACACTAAGCTTGTATATTTTTATACCATAAGTAACAGGAAAGACCTCTACAGGAATTGAGTTCCACATACGAATAATTCGACTAAAGAACGAGTTTTTTCTGTAATACAGTCTGCTATTCACCGGCCAATCGACCACATACTGATGTGTTCGCCGAGAAAGGCGAGTGTTGTTCTCGAGAACAAGTACCTTATTTCGCTTGAGAATAATTCGTTGTAATAGCGATAGAGAAGTGAAACACAAGCCATATTGCATATTGCTCCAATGAATGAATAGAGTTCGATACCCTAACGTCATTAATGAGAAACTTAGCCCTCTCCTGTACGCGGTCGAGAAGTCTCAAAATAGATGTTAAGGTGCACCGTATTAAGAAGCTAAATCACTGAACATCAGATTGAATTTTCATGCTCAGAACGTCAAGAGCTTCTGACTCCTTAATATTTATGCCACCCATATATTTAGATAATGCAATATTATTGCTGCGGTTATGTGTAAATATATAACTATATAAACCTTAAACAATGTTTTCCTGAAAATAATATAAAACTTCTCGATTTTTAGAAAAAAAAAATTAGAAATGAAAATAAGAAATGGTAGCTTTTTTCTAGCCTTGACCAAATTTATTAAAAAATATTAATATCATCACATTCATCAGCTAATGTGGAGAGAGTTAATTTTAATTCAATTCCTTAGAAGTAATATTATATAGAAATATTATTTAAAACATAGCAGTTGTAACTGCTTCGACTTTAATACTGTATTTGGTTTGATTAAAATGTTCAATTCTAATATGTGCATATATATATATATATATATGTGTATATATAACTATGTACCTATATATTTTTATCATAAAGCGTTAAAAGGACTTGTTTTTTTTTTGCTAAATGTTTCTATAGATTGACTTAAGTTTATATGTTTCACTACAATTTTTTTTAACTTTTAAATTATGTATTTATTTATTGTGACGATTTTTTTGCGAATTCCGTGAACGCCTTTGACGATTTCAAAATTTTTTTTCTAATATTTGAAGATTTGATGCTTTATTTATCTGCCAGCTATTGTTACAAATATAAGAAAATTAATTTATTTGTAGTAAATATTTCATTTATGTGGAAAGGAAATCGTTTTGTCGCCTTACAAAATTATTCCGCATATTACATTAACGTAAATCTTTCTTGTATCAGATAAAATTTAAAAAATCGTCGTATACATATTGTGTAAAGTTCCGCTGCTTGAGTGTATATGTATAAGTGTATATGTGTGAATACGTCACTGTGCGTTAGTTATTAGAGGTACTACCGTCACATATACACTTCTATTAACGGCACATAAATGTAAAAAACAACGACAACAAAAATAGCAGGAATTGTAACAAAGCCGAAGACAATATGAAGTAATGTGACGGAAAAGCCACAGTAATGGACCTCTATTAACGAGCTAAATAGGCATGTAATAATACATTTTGAAAAATTTAAGTCACGCAATTCGCTTTCCACTTTCCTATTGAATTCTTAATTCTCTTACAGTTAAAAACAATTCAAGTGTCAGATTTACAGTCAGATGCATGTAATTTTCTTTCTTTATTTTTATGATTGGTATGTTTTAAATGGTTATAAAGGCACTCATATATACATATGTATGTACGTACATATATGTATGTAAACTCATAAGATAGAGGACGTTTTAATATGTAAATTTAAGAGAATATTTTAACACTGTAATACTATGTTCAGATATGCACTTTTATTGAGTCAATATACGGCTAATTGAGTACAATATTTTAAGTGTTCAGGAATAATAAAACATACAAAACAGCTGGTTGTTTCAACAACATTGTTTTTTTTTTTTTTTTTTTTTTTTTTTGTTTACATGTTTTTTTGTGACTATAAGCTGCCCATTAAAAACAATTCGAAACATATCAATCGCCACATAGCAAGGGTGCCAGATATCAAATTATTACAATTTAGCAAAAATAAAACCAAACTGAAGTGAAATTAAATTTCATAAAAGTGATAATAAAATGTACGAATATAAAATAGTTTCATTAAAATGAATTAAAATATATAAAAATATTTAAACTTTTTAACAGAATCTATCAATAATCGTGACAATTCTATGTACTACAATTATGTTTCAAAAGTGATACATAAGCAAGAATTATGAAGTTTCTTTAATTCTCGATCTACTTTTAAATTCAAAATTACGTTGACTGTCGAACTACTATAAAACTCACAGATTGCGTTCTTCTCTGACAAGGCAGCCAATTCAGAAAATGTCAAAGGCATTCTTCTTTTTTTTACGAATATTTTTTAACTTATTTATTATTACAACAAAATTAAGAGACAACAAAGCAGATGGCACTTTACTACAGTATTTCACATTATTTTCTTTTACACTTGCTGCTGTAGGGTTTGCTACTGCTGGTTTTAACGGTGCTGTTGATTGCCATGAAATAAAAATGAAACTGCTTTGCAATGGTTTTAAATTGTCAACACCGTGAAATATATTTTCTCTCAAAGATAAGCAAAATTATTAAAAAAAATTAATGAAAAATATAAGCATTTAAAAAAAGATATTAACAATGTTTGAATCTTTTTTAAACATGTAAGTATTTACGCAATCACCGTATGACTGTGACTATACATTTCTAACAAAGGAATGAAGAAGATATTATTCTATATCAGCAGTTTGAGCTTAACGAGATATTAAAAAAAAATTAGCTTAACCCCATGTCAGCATCAACTCTGTCACCAACGCTTTTGTATCTTATGTCTCCATCACAAATGTGTCATTTTCAGTTTAAATATATGACAGTCATCTTCCTTTTTGTTCCTGTCTAATTATCAATTTATTTTCGGGGGTTTTTTTTCTCCATTTGTATCTCTAGTTATCCTCTCAGTCATATGAGAAAAATAATTTGTATGAATTTAATATTAAATTCATGATGTTAAATAACTGAATATATAAAATTAAAAAGAAACAAGGTTTCTTTGCAATGTTTTAGAAATTAGAGAGGATGACCAAAACTTTAAAAATATATACAGTGGACAGCAAAAGTCTAGGTACCCATATATTTGAGCAATTTCATGAATTTTAATCAATTATATTGTTACGAAAATGGAAATGGTGTTATTAAAATGAGAAACAAAAGCTCAAAAAACGAAATAATGGACTTGTTTACATGATCAACGAATAAGCAAAAATATAGCAAACAGCATCAGTATAAACAAAGGGAGATAAACAAAGTAAACAAACAGGCAACAACAACACTGCAAGGACAAACATAAACAAAATACACAAACAACAATAACGTAAACAACATGTTTACATTTATAGAGATTTCGCGAAGGTAAAAGTCATTCTTCTTCAAGAGCATTCATCAGACTGTTTACCCAGCGACAAGACAAAGCAGGCAACGGGATCAGAAAGAAAGATCAGTCTTGTGTGAAGACACGTTGCGAGTGAAGAGAATAATTGTGGTTTGAAGATCTCTGTTCTAAAGATCTATTGAACAATTGTTATTATGTACGCGGAAGAGTGTAAAGAAGAATAACAATTAAAACAAATTGTTGTTGTTTACATCAAGTTGTGAACAGTGGCACACGGAATTGTGCGAACAATAAAAAGTTTATCTAAAACTAAACACAAATTTATTTTATTTGCAATCTACAAACTCATATTTTAAACGTTTTTAAAAGGGTAAAAACGTAACAATATGTACGAATAACTGGCAAGGCCCTGCTTAATATGAGGAAATATTTCTTCAGCGAATTTCTGTCTCAGAAGTTTTCTGGAAAAACTCTCAGAGTAAATAAAATTGCAGTGAAAATGTTTCTCAAAAACCCGTCATGCGGAGTCGACTTTCAACTGTAGGTTCCACCAATCATGTATAAATTTAACTCACACAACATAAGTGGTGTGAAAAGCTAGGTCGTTATCCTGCCTAAAGGGTTGTAATGACCAATTAAGTAAGTAAAATAAAAACTAAAACTAGGACAAAAAAATATAAAATTTTAAAGTACTTTTTACGAATGAATCGTTTAAAACCTTTTTCTAATATATTGAATATCATAGATATTCTATCTAAATCAAACCCTTAAATGAAAGCAAATGTGTTGTTGTAATAAAATAAACAAAAAAAGATGGAAATAAATTCACAATAAATAACGAACAATGCAGAAAAAAAACTAAATAAATCGATGAGTGTGCATCCTTTTGTTTTCATATTCGTAGCTGTATTTCCGTTTTTATTTTAGTATTTGAAATATTTTTTAAAAAATAAAAAAAAACTATTTTTGAATTGCGGTATATTTGTTTTCTGCTTCTAAACAATATTTGTTTTAAATTTTTTTTAGGTTTTTTTATTTTTTATTTTTAGTTCTGTTATCGGTTCGTTGAATAAATAATCTAGTCTAAACCAGTACTTCAATATTTACTATTTAATGAGGGTGAGGCAAGAAGTCCGCGACTTTTGAATCAAATTCTCAGTCTGATTATCACTTTCAAAAAATAAAAAAAACTTTTTTGGTAGTAACAATACCTTTTTTACCATTTTTAGCTTTTAAAAACGTCTAAAATATCATCTCGTAGATTGCAAATAAAATAAAAATAAATTTGTATTTAGTTCTAGATAAATTCTTTATTGTTTGCACAATCTACGTACCACTGTTCACAAATTGATGTAAACAGCAATTGTTTTTTTTTTTTTTTTTTTTTTTTTTTGTTATTCATCTGTTGTATTTGCATAAATAATAACAATTACTAGACCAAACCACGATTATTCTCTTCAGACACACGGCTGACTGAACTTCACTCAGCCACCAACTTTGCCTTGCCTTTTATATGGCAGAGTAAACAGTCTGATGAATGTTCTTAATGGCGAATGTTCGAAATCTCGAAAACTCTATAAACGTACACGTCGTTGCTTACATTTATTCTTTTAGTGTTGTTTGTGAATTTTTGTTTACGTGTTCACCATTTTTTTACGCTGTTGTTTGTTGTTATAGTACGGTAAACAGGTTTCTTTACTGTATTGTTTTGTTTTTGTAGCTTTTTTTATAATTTCAATGTTTAACGATGTAAAAGCAAAACACCAGCACCTAGATTTTTCATTTTCGTAACAATATCACCATTGTTTCCAGCGAATGCAGGTCGAACTTAATTGACCCTCCCCCTCTCCTCGTGTAAGTATATAGTAGGTTTGATGCATCATTTGTTGAAAAATATTCAAATATATGCTAACATGAAATGAATTCTTTAGAAATGTAATTATATTGAAAACTTTAGTAGGTAGTGGGTTGGTTTATTAGATGTGCAGCCATAGTTCAAACCCCAAGTTAGACTTATCCAACAAAACGAAACATGAAAAATATTTCTTTTGCGACTGCCTCTGGTCAGGTTTCTGCCAAAAATCTGAGTGCAAATAAAATTGTCATGAAAGAGTTTCTCCAGAATCTTCCTGTCTCCCCAACAGTCCAGCACACTAACCACTAGACGACCAATGTGTAGAAAGTAAAGGGAACTTCAACAAAAGAATATAACAATTTAACAAAAAATTATAAAAGAAAAAAATGCCTTAGCGACGTAATTAGCACAACCCCAATTAGAACAACACTCAAGAGATGGCCCTTACTCAAGCAGTGCATTATGTTGCAAAAATAGTTTATGGGATATTAGATGTGAATATTTTAATATTACAAGTGTCAGGAAAAACCTCTGCAGGTAGAGAGTTAGGATACCCTACCGTCATTAATGAGCTCCTCCTTTTCAAAAACATTTTGAGGCACCGGCCCTTTCATGAGAGTTGCACTCTATTCTCGGTCGGATATAAGTGGTGTAAATAGTAAGGAAATGAGAAGTGATGTATTTCTTGCACCGTCTTAAGGAACCGTGGAAGTCATTGCTTCTTTCAACACTTCAAAAAAATTTACAACTTAGTGAAATATTTGTTGTGAAGTAAAAAATTCAAATGCTTCGAAATTTCTACGTATACAGACTTGTATTATATACACGTACACATATGGTCAAAATAATATTTTTTTTATCGCTCGTAGACTAAAATTTATTTCTATTAAAAGAAAACACAAATACTAATTTGTTTTGTTATAACATTAGAAATAAAATAAATACTAAAACAATAAAAAAAAAACAAAAATTAAATTCAGTCTTTTGCAAATAGTAAGTAATTATTCAAAAAACATTGGACAAAATAATAAGTACATTTAGTTAAAATAAGCAAAAATGTAAAACAATCAAGTTTTTTCTCCTAAATTGGCTGAGTTTCGTTAAAAACCACTTTTATTTTCAATTATTTTGTTGGCTCTTATTGGCATTCTGGCAATAAGCTTCCTGCAGGTTTCTACCGGTATTTCATATCAAGTTTTTTGAACAAAATTCCATAACTGATCCTTATTTTTAAAAAAATATTTTTTATTGGATTTAAGCCCTGAGATTGACTTGGCCAGTCAAGAAGGGCAACATTATTATCTTGGAACCAATCCTTTACCAACTTAGAATTATGCTTCGGATCTTTATCCTTCTGGAATGTCCATCTAAGAGGCATACTTTCTTCAGCATAGGTCAACATCGTATCTTCCAAGATACCTTTGTAGTGCAAGTCGATGTATCGGATCAACACCATACCCCGAAAAATAACCCCAGACCATAATATTGCTGCCCCCGTGTTTGGCCGTCTTCTTTGTAACGCGAACATGGAATTCCTTACCCTTAGGGTGTCGAACATTCCGGGCACAGTCGTTTGCAAATAAATTAATTTTTGTTTCAATGCTCCACAAAATGTTTCTCCATTATTTCATCGTCTGCTCCGGACCAACTGAAATGACTTCTTGCAAATGCCAATCTTGCCTTTAAATTTTTTTGTCTAAGCAAAGGAACTCTTCTGGCTATCCGTTCTCGTAAGTGTGCTCTTGTAGTCTACGACGAACCGTTCGCGATGAAATTTCCAATTTCAGCTGAAATCACTCTTAAGGACACAAACGGGTCCTTCTTCGCAAGTGTTACAATACGGATATCTGCTGTTTTTGAAGTTTTATTGGGTCTTCCACGAGTTTCGAAGGGCTTTTTAGGCTTTAAATCATTTTATACGAAAATAGTTTCTGCTGTAGAATGAAGACTTTGGGCACTTTCTCTTAGTCTTGAAACAATTTGGCTCTCCTCCGGAGAACAATGACTTTTTCATGACTGACATGACATGACCCATGATTGATTTTTTAATATATATTTTGCTATGAATAAAGATAAAAGATTAAAATAACTAGCCTTTTAAAAAAAACTAGAGCAGACTGTGAAAATATTAAAGAATTGAGCAATGTATTCATTATTTGCACCAAGTACTAAAACCACACCTGAAAACTGAATCAAACAACGGAGAAGCCCCAGTTTTGTTTTTTACTTTTAAATGCATTTAAGTTATTTAAATAAAAAAGAATTGCCATGTTTACTTTCCGTTAAAGTAACTAAAATTAAATATAAAGCAAAATAAGCAGTTGTACTTATGTTTTTGATGATATGTATTTGTAATATATTAAACTATATGATGTATAGACACACTTATTTAAGATACATTATATGCCTACTCATTAACCATTAATTCAAAAAAAAAATTTTCTATATATGCGTAAAAAATATATAATATCATAATGTCTTTTAACTAAAAAGCTTTTTTGTGTAAAAAATTCACTCAAGTAATACCTATAAATTAATACACCATCCCTTATTTTAGCAACAGCAAATATTGGCTGTCTATGTTCCATCTCCCAAAATAAAACTAGAACATATCGTTACTTTGCACCATAAACAAGGAATTGTTGATAATAATGTTTTATTTGGTTTTAATATTATGGGAGAACATGCAGGAACAAGATCTAATATTTCTGTACAATCCAAACAGCCTCTTAAGCGATTTAGGTGAACTGTCGCCGTAGTCTCTTTAAACATAAGTTGTGTGATAGGCTAGTTCGTTATCCTGAGGGTTGTAATGACCAATTAGGTATGCATGAGAAATTAATTTATTTCAGAATTCCATAAAACGCTGCAGAATCTAATATAAATTTGGAAAATCAAATCGGGTTCAAGAAAGAACGCAGCAGATTGAACGTATTATAAATAAAATAGTAATGAATAAAAGTCGAAGAAACTCCACTGGCATAATTTTCCTTGATATTACATGGTGTCTCTAAAAAATTAAATCCATACCTACTTTCTAAAGAAGACGATGAGACAAAAATGGCGTAATATATACTGTTACGGTTTTACCTTTTTAAAAACGTTTAAGATATGAGTTCGTTGATAGCAAACAAAATAAAAATAAATATGTGTTTAGTTTCAATTAAACTCTTTATTGTTCGCACTACTTCTGTATGCCACCGTATACAACTTGACGAATACAATAATAAATGCTTGTTCGCTGTTCTTCTTTGCTTACCACGCTGATCTTTTCAACGGCGATCTTCAAACCACGACTTTTCTCTTCACACGCAACGCGTCTTTACACAAGACTGACTGAATTCTTACTACCCGTTGCCTGCTTTGTCTTGCCTTTTTATACGCTCACGTAATAAGTCTGATGAATGTTCTTGAAATCGAATGCTCGCCTTCTCGAGAGCTCTATTACGACTTCATTCTTGTTTGCGTATTTTGTTCACGTTGCTTGTTGTTGTCTTCTCGCTTACTTGTCTATCCCCGTTTCTTTCATACCGATGTTTACTTGTAACAAGTTCATTGCATTTGTTAGTGTATCTTTTGTTAATCATGTTAATGTTAAACGATGTTTCCATTTTCGATTTAGAAGTGGAAAGTGAAACTGAAGTACAATTAAACACAGGCCATATTTTTTTTTTCAAGAAATTAACAAAAGTGCACCAATGCAGCAACTACAATTTGACGCTAATAATAACATTAGATTTAGTAATTTATCTTGGAGTAGCATTGGACAAAAACTTCCATTTCAAAAACAGACTCGGCATTCTAAGCAACAAAATAAAAATCTAATTTTTAAAGGCGTTAATTTTAAAGGCGTTAAAAGTCGACTCGGAACGAATGATTTTTAAGAAACTTTCCATAGCAATTTTATTTACTCTCAGAGTTTTTGCTAGAAATCTGCTGAGAGAAAGTCGCCGAAGAAATACTTTTGGTATTTTGTTTTGATGTCTGGCCTGGGGTTTGAACCACACTACCCACTAGACTACGGCGACTTTTAGAGGATCCCTACTTCGCTGCTTTATTAACCCTAACATTACACATGAAATATAAGAACATGACAAGTTAAAAATTTATTATTCATGTTATTGTGTTGATTTAATTAATATGTTTTGTTTTTCTTTGTTTACTCAAAAGTAATAAGAAGGAATAACAAAAAATAAATTGTTCTGAAATAAACGACTTCCGAAAAACCGATTTTTAAACTTTGAAGTTTCATAAAATGGAAAGAGTTAATCCTGTAAAACCATATACATAAACATATTATTAAAATGTATATGTCATGAAATTTGATCAAGTAAACTTGGAAAATGTACTTTTTTACCTAATTTTTAACAATTTAATTAAAAAATTTATAGTTAGTGCTATAGTACAACTTTTCATATGCAACTTTCACTTCAATTTCATATTTAAATGAGAATTCCTTCAATAAACTAAAACTACAAGAGAAAGCAGAAAATATTTGATGTTTGTTTTTGTAGTAAAATTTAATCACATCAGAATCATTGTTCAAATATTTACGTGGACTTCCTTATTCCAATATAATCGTTTATACGATGGTGAGTATGCTTCAAGTTGTTTACTTGGCAAGGAAATTAAATGAGAAACATTGTATATGTATGAGAAGTTGGAAATATGTTGGAAAATATTTAAACAATTCAAAGTTTCTTTAATAACTTAAAAATTCATTTATTTTCATGTTATTCAAATGTGTTTGCCTGAATCCAAAGATACAAATATCTTTGTATGTTTACGTCACGTGTTTCTTTAGAAAAAAAAGATCCACAAAAATGCTTTTAATAGGTCAAAAAATAGTTTTTGTTTTCGAACTTTCTTTTCTATTTCATTTAACTTAGTTTGCAAACATAGTTTTCGAAAAACTATTTTGTGTAAATGAAGAAAATTTTATAAATTAATACCAACATTCTTTACTTTATTGCTTACTTTAATTTATAAGTAAAACCTGAATACATACTAAAATATACATATAAAACATTTCATTGACTGTTTTCTTTAACCGTATGTAGTTGTCATCTAAAGTTCGTGAAAATATAGCTGAAATTTAATTTAACTTTAATAATTAAATTTTTCTCGTTAGGAAATATTCATAAGATTTCTAAAAAGATAATCAACAAGTAATAAATGTAACGTGTCATTAGCCGTAAAAGCTTTTTATTTAGTCTACAAGTCCATTATATTTACACATTTACAAGCTAGTGAACCATATTGTTAAATTTTTCCCCTTTTAAAAACGTTTAAAATACGAGTTCGTAGATTGCAAATAAAATAATAATAAATTTGTGTTTAGTTTTAATTAAAATTCTTTATTGTTCACACAATTCCGTGTGCCACTGTTGACAACTTGATGTAAACAACAACAATTGCTTTGTTTGTTATTCCTCTGATTTCACCCCCTTGCATAAACAATAAGAATTGTTCGTTAGATCTCTACAACGGAGATCTTCAAACCAAGATTATTCTCTCCGCACGCAACGCGTCTTCACACAAGACTGATTAAATTTTTTCTGATCCATTTGCCTGCTTTGTCTTGCCTTTTATATCTTAGGGTATACAGTCTGATGAATGGTTTTGATGAAGGATGACTTTGCCTTCGCGAATTCTCTATAAATCTAAACATGTTGTTTACGTTATTTTTTGTTGTTGTTGTTTACTTGTTTATCCCCTTTTTTATACTGATATTGTTACTATATTTTTGTTTATTTGTTCATAATATGAACAAGTCCATAGTTTTTGTTTTTGTAGCTTTTGTTTACCATTGTAACACCATTTCCATTTTCGTAACATTATGTTTACAACTACGCAGTTAACAGACAGATCAATCTCTACCGCAGATAATGCCAGTTATCATAATCGACTGTCTCAACTCAATTGTTTATTAAATAGTCAAGTCATAGTAATGTATTGTAATAACAATGTTTTGACTTCTCTGCTCGCCCAAATCAAAAGGTGAACAATTTTGATTTCCACCAGGTATCGTTTGAAAACATGTAACCTTGGTTAGTCAATGTGATACAGTCACATAAAATGTAATCGGCGGTTTCCAAATTAATATCTGTATCGACGGCAAAAATCTAATTAGAAGATAAAATATGGGCACACTTGTATTTGTATTTAGAAAAATGCCCGAAAATTCATTGAAATGCTAACTACTCTCATTGACGCCCAAAGAGCCCCCCAGCGCCAAACCAGTCAGCCTCTTCAGAGAGAAATGAATTGAAATTAAGGGAAATTAATCTATTCCAGAATTTCGGAATACGCGGCAGGAGCTAATATAAATTCTAAAAATCAATTTATAATTTCATCCTACCAACAAGCATTAAAAGCCTTCAGAGGTCTTTAGACTTTCTAAAACAGATCCACTCTAAGCATAAAAATAAAATTCTTATTTATAACGGTGTTATTCGGCCAATAATGGCCTTTGCATCCCCAATATGGTAATTAATGGCATCCAGGACGTTAATGTTATAATACAAAAACTAATATCCTACTATTGTTAATTTGCCGTTGTCTATACGATCTATGAAGAAATGCTCTTCTAATCGATTCACCTGCACAAGTCGTCAGACGCGCTTCCAACATGCTAATTTGAGAAAATGTTTACATTGATCTGATTTGATTTATGCCCTTTAATGCTTTCAAGAGTTGGCCTTTTTATCACAAAATCTGGTTAAATGCACACCACTGACAAATCTTTATTGATTTATACCCATTTGCACCGAAACTTCTTTGGCCTTTTTCCCATAGTTATATAAGGTTCAAAAAATGACCCCTCGAATAAAACAAGGCCTACCTGAAACTTTTATTCAGAGTTCAGGATGACATATTTTCGATCTTTTGATTGAAAATTAATCCGATGAACACCCAGTTATTAATCAAAGAGCTCAAACACGCCTGAACACTGTTAACTGGAAGCGCTTTCTCGCAATGGACTTATGCCAACAAATAAAGGTGGTTCGCTTTTTGTACAGGAAAGGGAACGATTAATTAGCAGCTTTAGGGCCATTATTACGACTTGCCATTAACTAAATGGAGGATTTTAACGGGCAAATAAATTGTTTTCCATTATTATAAGTGGACAATAAGGTAGAAGTGAGCGTTAAACTTTTAAAGTTAAGTTTAAAATTGCCATATTATATATTATTTTCAATATGGCAACTTAAAATATAAACAAAATGAGCAAATATAACAAAAAAAATAAGCCCGTCGTTGCCACTGCGTTAAAAAAAGTTTTAATTGAGCAGTGTTATCGACATTGCTCCGACACTGCCATATTTTGAAAAATTAACTTTATTTTATATGTATGTTGTAATAACGAAAAGAAGTTAAAGGTGACTTTAAAGTTCACTTTAGCTAAAGTTACCTTTAACTAAATCCAACTTTAAGGGCAAGTTGTAATAGTGACCCTTTTGTCATGTACTAAAATGGTGGTTTATATTTGCAGTAACCACCAGCCAATCCTATTATTGATTACCGCCTTCGTTTAGGGACCCGCCAGAGTAAGAAACGATAGCAAAGGAATTAAATAATAAAGCATGTCTATAAATTTTCTTACACCATGAAGATAAATGGAAAGGATACATACATATATATTTGGTCATTACAACTCTTCTATCAGGATTCCGACTTAACTTCTTACCCCACTTTTGTTGTATGTGTTAATTTTATACGTGACTAGCGAGACCTACAATTTAAAGTTGACTTCGAATGACAGATTTCTGAGAATTCTATTTATGGCATCTTTATTTACGCTCAGAGTTTTTGCCAGAAATCTGCAGAGAAGAAGTCACCGACGAAATATTTTTTCATATTTTGTTTTGTTGGAGATGTCTGACCTGGGGTTTAATCAGTGGCCTCACATCTAATAAGCTGACACACTAACTTATAGACTACAGCGTTAAGAGAAGGAACTTTTTATTACACACATCCAATTGTCCTAGAAATAGCTAAGTGCACGTGAAGACTAGATGTCATTATGTAAGTGTTGGCCAAGAAAAAAGGAAATATTGAAGCAAACGTAGCTAATGCTACTGCACGAGAGAGTATTCATGAATCTGACAAACTACACCTAAGTTCAAGAATACATAGGCATCATACATATAAAATATGAATACACGTAGAGTTGGAAGTTAAGTGAAACAAAATGAAAATTCTCACACATTCACACACATATCCAAAAGCAATTTTACACTTGCAAGTGAAACAAACACCTGCAGTATTGCAAAAGTCAAGGAACATAAATTTGTTTTTTTAATTTAAATGAAACGAATGGTTATGAATGCATACCATTGCATTGCAAACATTGTTACATAGTTTCTGAAACAGAATGTAAATTGATTTGATTTCAATGTAAACAACAAGGTTTGAACTCCACTTTTGAAATATGTATACAACACATGTATTTTTTGTAAAAACATTCATATTAAATTGTGTTGCTGTTAATACAGAGTTTCCTATTTCATACGACTACTATGTGTATGGAATTTAAGTCTTATAAAGAACTGCTGTAGTTACCAAGGTAGTCAGTTCCAGACATTTGCATTCAATTTGTTTTTTTTTTAAATTAACATTAATCTTCACAGCAACCAGAATAAATGCACAACATTTTTGACATTTACTGCAGTTTTCCCCATTTAATTTTTTTATTCGCCATCACTTATTTCTTAAAATGAGCCAACACAAAAAAGGAATACATTTAAAAGTAATAAAAAATGCATCATTGTTTATAACTAAACCTTCAATTTTAATTTTAAAACCAAAAAACATGTACGGCCATGGACCAAACATATCAAGATACATCTGCAATATAGTTTTCGGGTTTGGTACAAATTATCAGTATCAGTCAGTGATTCAAAATTAGCACGGACAATTTATGACCTTCATATGGTATATGCTGGTTTCTATCACGTATCAATATCGTATTTATCACACTCCAGTAACATATTGTTGTTGTTTGATTCCAAAACACAACTATCGATTATTCCGTTTAAATTAATTATAAATCAAACTATTTAAATTGTTTTTAAGAAGGTTTTCCTGATTCGCATGAATGTTAAGGAAAAAAGAATTTACCACACACATGAGCAGACATATCTTGATTTAAATGTAAATGAATTTAATTCTGGTTGCATTTTACGTGTTTTTTTCTAAAGGGTCCACCTAATAATTTTTTTAAATGCTTAAAACAAACTACTGAATATTTTCTCAAATTTCTTTTTTTATTTGAAAGTGCAATCCTTGAGGTTAATAATGGAACATAATTTCATTCAAATGGCTGCCTCGGCTGGCCATACAGTAGCTTACACGATCGGTCCAATTTTTAAGCACATTATCGATTGTGTGCAGCTGTATTTCACCCATGGCTTCACGAATATTGTCCTGTAAAACGTCAGTTGTCTCTGTCCAACGGTGTCAACACTGCGGCTGATAATGCGATCTTCAAAAACTGGACGCAACACATCGAGTGCAGCTTCGGCTGTGTGGCACGTAGCGCCGTCCTGTTGAAACCAAATGTTGCCGATTTCCTCCTCTTCCATTTTTGTGAACAAAAATTTGTTCAATATTGCCCGGTAACGATCGCCATTGACTGCAACGGCCACTCCTTGCTCATTTTCGAACAAATATGGTCCAATTATGCCTCTGGACCAAAATCAGCACCAAACAGTGGCTCGTCTTGGGTGCGTCGGCTTTTCAATGCATGCGTGCGGGTTTTCTGTGCCCCAAATGCGACAATTTTGCTTGTTTACATACCCGCCAAGATCAAAATGAGCTTCATCTGAAAAGATGATTTTTTTTGCCAAAATCGGCATCTTCTGTTGTAGACTACTGCATGGCCAGCCGAGGCAACCATTTGATTGAAATTATTTTCCATTATTAACCGGAAGGATTGCACTTTCAAATAAAAAAAGAAATTTGAGAAAATGTTCAGTAGTTTTTTTAAAGCATTTTCAAAAAAAAAAGTTATTTGGCGGACCCTTTATAATCAAAATGTAAATGTATAAGTTACTGTGCCCTCCTGTATATCAATAAATCTTCAAAAGGAAATCAATTAAAGACATTTTTAAGTGATATTAAAAAAAAATTATAGAATATGGAAAGCAGTATATGACTACTCGGTGGCAATAGTCTGATTACAATTTTATGTCAAAAATCCCTTGACATAGAATTGATATCTAGACTAAGAATATTTACTTAAAACAAGTCCATTAAAATTTTTCTTCTTTTGAACACAAAAAATATTTTTTTAAACAGATGAAATCCTTTTTATGGCATTTTATTTCGATTTTTATTTCTCTTTATTTTCATTTTCTTTTTTCTTGTTGAATATAGTTTTTAAAGCTGTGCAAATTGTGATGACATTTTATAAAAGAATGTTCCATCATTACTTAACAAGTGCAGCATAATTGTCCTAAACGGTATAAAAAACTCAAAGCATTTTGATGGAAATTTTATTTATTGGCATTATTTTAGCCATTCTTTTAGGACGTCAGAATATTAAACTACATGAAAATTATAAACAATTCAATCTTTTTACCACCTGTGTTGATTTAGCATAAAATGTGGAAGATGATTTAAAGTCACAATGTTATTAAACGTAATTAAAGCATTGTTTTATGAATGGGAACTTAATAACTTTATTGAATAGGTTACATATACAATGGACAGCAAAAGTTTAAATACCCCAATGTATTTTAACAATTTCATGAAATCTTAATCAATTATACGTTAAATTATTAAGCATTGCCTCGAAATTACAGTATTGTTGAC
Source organism: Sarcophaga variegata (assembly GCA_932273835.1). NCBI lineage: Eukaryota > Metazoa > Arthropoda > Insecta > Diptera > Sarcophagidae > Sarcophaga > Sarcophaga variegata. Next base: position 28,834,790 of record OW026358.1, on the reverse strand, counting down.
ATGTGTGTTGGCACCAGAGATCAGCAATGAGTATTCACAAAGATGAATAGATTCGAAACATACTCATACAATTGTACATTGGACATACACAGCAATTGTCTTTTTCTTTCTTCTTTTTTTAAATGCAACAACAATTAAGACTGTAAAAATTGATGAATGATTCGAATCACTTGAATTATTTATGAGTATTTTAAGTATTTTTCTAATGTTATGATTCTAAATGAGTATGCTTATGAATCAAACATATTTCAACTGTTATGAGTTTGATGTCAACGTTGTACTCATACTCATTTGCAACCTGTACTTATAAATCAATGTTGTAGTGAATACGAATGAATCGGAGTTCAATACTGTTGACTCACTCATACTCCAAATTTCATGACTACTTATGAGTAGCGAAAAAACGATTCATTGCATCTGGTCGGCACCAGATGTGGGCAGCTTGGAATTCATTGAGAAGATAATAAATAAAGGAGAGTGTTTAAACATTCTAAAGAAGAAATTCTGCAAAAGTTCGGAAAAATTAAGAACTCGCAATGGTTATTACTTGCAACAACTCAATGAACCCAAGCACACTGCTTACTCTTGCATAATCTGCTTATAAAAGAGTATTTAGCTATCATTTGGAAGAACGGTTACGTAGTTGTCAAACCTGAAACAAAGTCAACTGAAAAAATTGAACTTGAGCGCATGGCGACAAATATCAACAGAAAACGTTAAACAAAACTGGTGAATTCAATGCCAAATGGATTAAATGGAGTGTTCGACCTTAAGGGATATCCTAGTAAACACTGGGTATAACATTTTAATGTATTTGGGTGGTGCAAAAATATGGTGTCACCAGAAAATTTCCATTATATTTTTATGGTTTCTGAAATTACTTAAAAATTTGTTTGTTTTATAATAAAATTGAAATAAACTAATACAACAAATATAAAAAACATAAATTATTTTTACAAATTATGGCTTAAGATTCAAAAAATTGTTTTCACGTATTGGCGTACACAGACTTTTTCTGTCCACTGTAATTATCAAAAATATTTCGAGTTGTGTTTATAAAGTCAATTTTTCGCTGATGTTGACAAGAATTGACAATGGCCAAAAGCGTTGACAAATTAAAATTTTGTTTAACAAAGGATAAAATATTTAAATAATTAAGGAGGGGAAAAAAATAAATAAAACAATGCAATTTAAGAAGGTTTTTCAAAACTATAAATTAAACTCAGTTTAGCAAAAGAGTTTCATAGAAAATGAAATCTTAAAAATTGTAAACATGAATAAAAGGAAAAAGCGTCACAATACAAGCATACATAATTGGTTATTACAACCCTTCAGTCAGGATTACGACCAAGTTTCGCACCAGAGATCAGCAATGAGTATTCAAAAAGAACCGAATCACATTCATAATTTCCGATACTTATACGCATTCATACTTATTTTAATATTACACTAATACTACTCATACTATTCATATTCGAGTTACTCGTATCATTTATAAGTGTTATAAGTATTTTCCTAAAGTTATGAATCTGAATGAGTAAGCTTATGAATCAAACATATTTCGAATGGTATGAGTTTGATGTCAATAAAGTATTCATACTCATTGTACTCACACTTATAAATTAACGTTGTAATAAGTACGAATGAATCGGAATAGTAGTAGTAAATTTCAATATTGTTGACTCACTTATATACAAAATTTCATGAGTGCTTATGAGTAGCGAAAAAATGATTCATTGCTGATCTCTGCTTCTCACACCAATTGTGTTGTATGTGTTAATTTTATACATAAGTGGCTGGACCTACAGTTTAATATTGACTCCGAATGACAGATTTATAGAGAAACTTTTCATGGCAATTTTATTTTACTCTCAGAGTTTTTGACAGTAGACTGCTGAGAGTAAACTGCCGAAGAAATATTTTCTCGTTCTGTTTGAGATGTCTGAGTCAGGGGATTAAACTACGTGCACTTGTCTAATAAGCCAATACACTGCCTACTATACTACGGCGTATTTCTGGAAAATTCGGAGTATTATTAAAATAATAAAATTGTAATTATTATACTTTCACTGCCAGGCTATATTTCAAGATTTGCATTCGTTTTTCATCTATTTCTTTCTGTTGTGGATATTTGTCTAATTTCGTGTTATAGGCTTCTTAAGATATGGCCGGTCCGATACGCTTATAGTTGACCATTTAAGTAAGTTGTTCGTTTCATTCTCTGCTTGGCCAATAAACTCGAAAATGTACTTTAAACAGAAGGATCGTAGTGAAGTCCGTATTATTGTTTCATATAATACAGGCCCGTTTGATCGATTTGACGCTGCGGTTAAAAGTATTATATTCTTTTCGATATCTACATATGTTCTATACAAGAAATAGAAGTAAATTTCTATCAATGATATTAGCAATAGAGTCCTTAACTTTGTAGATTGTGCTATTGAAGAATGAAAAGAAATCTACAGACTCAGTTATCTGTCTAATAAGTGATAGTAGCCGTATTGATGTTGAGGTCAACTTTATTGCCATTAAAAATGAGAATGACATTTAAGTTCTACATCATCAAACCCGGAGTGCATAGTTGATATCGTTGGTTGAAGCTTCGAGATTTGTTTGCTGAATCACAAAATGCATCGTATATATATTGACACGCAACATTAGAGGTGTGAGAAACCTGGTCTAACTAAAGAGACAAATTAGAGTTTCCAAAGCAATGTACGAATCCAAGCCTATAAAATAAGCAAAAGCTTTATGTGGAGTAAGAGAAGGGCAGACTCTCTTATCACGTCAAACATGTTATTGTTTGCATCATATTATTGTAAAATAGTCTAAGGATTGTAAAGAGGCATCGTGGAGTCTAAGAGCACTAGTTTTAAAATTGTAATATCTTTAAGCCCAATATATAAGCTCTGTTATAAAAATTTATTATCAATCGCTGCAAAGAAAATATCGATGTAGTTTGTAACAAATCGATATAACATCGATTTATTCTTGCGATGCATATAAAATGAGGTTGTTTCTAATAGACTGAATTACTGTACAATTTTTAATTTGTTCAATGCTTTATATCGTAAATCATTTTAGAATAATTGGAACATTATATATCTTCTTATATATAAAAATGCATGTGTGTTTATTTGTTTGTGGGTTTTTTTGAAGTCTATAGACGGCTAAACAACCGATTTTCTTGAAATTTTTACAGTATCTTCCTGTATGTCTGGAAGGACTTATCGGCTACTTTTTATGTTGAAATAGGCAAATAAAATAAAATAAAATAAAATAAAATAAATTAAAAAAGTATGAGTGTTATTGCCTAACAAAATATTACGTATACGTCACCCGTCAGCTCTATGTAATCTTATATATAAAAATGAATGTGTGTGTGTTTCAAGTCTATAGACGGCTAAACGATTGGACCGATTTTCTTGAAATTTTAACAGTACCTTCCTGTATGTCTGGAAGGCGAGGCGAGGTGCCACGCCCACATACCCAATAAGTATTTAATGTCGCATATCTCATAAACTGTAACATCTAGAATCCTCAAATTTTGTATGGACGACTTGACGTATATAAGAACAAAATGGGCGGATTGGCTATAGTGAGCGTGTCAACTCCCATAGCCTATATATAAAAAAAATGTTTGTTTGTGTGTACCTTATATAATCGTAAACTATGCATTTGATCATGTTATGATCTTTAGCAAAGTTGTTGCGCATGAGCCGACGAAGGTTTCTAAGTTGGTATGACCAATATCCGATAGATGGTGCCACTGAAAATTACTCAAAGTGAATTAAATCGTAAACTGTGCATTCTTTAACAAAGTCGTTGCGCATGAGTCGACGGAAGTGGGTGCGATTAATTTCCGATGGATGGTGTCAGTGAAAATTATTCAAAATGAATGACAAGCAATTGGGCGACCTATACTTCAAGCACGGAAGAAAAAAGCATTACGAGCCTCAGAATCAGACGAGCATTGAGACTGGAAAATCTTCGAGTATATGCCGCTGAGACCCGTTCGCTTGAACCAGTTGAACAACGAGAAGTGAGATTAGAAACTGATCGAATTTGTATTACTCAGGTCTGTTCATCTGAATCATTAGGACAACGGGAAACAAAATCAATAAAATTATTCAAAATTAATTGGACATTTTTGTAAAGTCTTTATTTCAAATTTATTTTAGTTGGTGGCGCAGCTACATGCGCAGGATACAGCTAGTATATATATAAGCCAATACATTATCTACTATATATTGTTACATTTTTACCTTTTAAAAACGTTTAAAATATGAGCTTGTAGGTTGCAAATAAAATAAAAATAAATTTGTGTTTAGTTTTAATTAAAATTCTTTATTATTCAAACAATTCTGTATGTCACTGTTCACAACTTGATGTAAACAACAACAATTGCTATTCTTTGTTCCTCTAGTTACACCATTTGCATAAACAATGACAATTATTAGACAATTATTCGACAGATCTTTGCAACCGAGATATTCAAACCACGACTACTCCCTTCAAACGCTCCACGTATTCAAGACTGACTGAACTTCACTAACTAACTCGCCTGCTTTGCCTTGCTTTTTTTATAGGGCTGGATAAACAGTCTGATGAATGTTTTTGATGGCGAATGTTCGTGACTTCACCTTCTCGAAATCTTTATAAATGTAAACATCGTTGTTTACATTCATTGTTGTTGTTTGTGTATTTTTTTTACATTTATTTTTGTGGTGTTGCTTGTGGATTTTTGTTTACTTGTTTACCATTTTTTATACCGGTGTTTGTTGTTATAGTACGCAGTACGATAATTTGTAAACAGGTTTGTTTACTGCATTGTTTTGTTTTTGTAGCTTTTGTTTACAATTTTAATGTTAAGCGATGTAAAAGCAAAACACCAGTGTCTAGATTTTTCATTTTTGTAACAATATATACTAAATATATAATATATGTATATAACAAAAATATTTTTTTTAAGGACATGTGTTTGTTAGTCATGGCCTAAATATGAAGTGATATTAAATGCAGAGTCCTACGTATTCTGGTTTTACACGTTTTTAACCAAGCTTGTTTGCCAAAAAAAATCTTTTAATAAAATTAAAAATTACGGAATTTATGAACAAAAATGTACAATGTTGCCTATAGGCAACATCGGGCATGAAAGGGTTAATTTTAATTTTAAGTTTGATCAACTTCCTCATGCAGATGTTAGTGGGATTATTACGGAGCTGGGTCAGTAGCACTAATAAGTAAGTGTCTGTACGATCACAATTTTCAAACCAAAGTGAAAACAGATATTCAGACATACAGACATAATTGGTCATTACAACCCTTCAGACAATACTACGACCTGGCATCTCACACCACTTATGTTGTGTGTGTTTATTTTACACATGAGTGGCGAAACCTGCAGTTTAAAGTCGATTCCAAACGACAGATTCTTGATAAACTTTTCATGGTAATTTTATTTGTTCCAATAATCTGTTGAAAGGAAATCGCTGAAGAAATACTTTACTTCATATTTCGTTTTGTTGAAGGTGTCTGACCTGGGATTCGAGCAGAGCCCAAAACATTACGTACTAGACTACTTCAGATATGCGTAATGATAACTAAAGCTCTATAACTAATACCCTACACCACTTGTGTTTGCCATTGTTTAAGCTTAAAAAAATTCAAAATAATTCAAAACGAACACACTTTTAACCGCTCATCGTGAGATGGTGTTATTTAATTAAATATTAAGCAAGAATGCTGTTTTGGAGTATGCTGCTTCAATTCTTTTTTTTGCATTAAAATTGTTTCGGCAAAACTATTTTACCTGTTCCAGTCGAAAGAAGACGACGACCTTATGATGGAAAAAAAAACTTGAATAAAAAATTCATGTCGGTTTACCTTCACTTTACAAGTGTTCAATTGTTCGAATGGTGTTTACCTTTAGCAAATGAAAACATTGAACAGAATATATATTTTTTATTCTGTGTTATCTGTAACGTATACGCTTGATTGGTTATTTGCGTTTTTCATTAATAAAAATATAAAAAAACGTTACAAAAATCTCAACTTCTTTATTATTGGAAAACTTTTAAATTTTAAAGTAATAATAGTTGATTTCTTCGCCTCATTTGCATTGAAAATATTTTTCTCTCTGTTTAAGTGTAAATAACCTTGTAAGTATGTATGGGCATGTAGGACTCCATAAAAGTAATTGATTATCTAATGATGTACATCTTCATGCTATAGATCGTATTTCATTTGTGATTTATTCATAGTCACCGTAGTCTAGTGGGTAGTGTGTTGGCTTATTAGAAGCGGGGCCACTGTATAAAGTCCACGTCAGACATCTCCATCAAAACAAAATAAGAAAATATATTTCTTTGGCGACTTCCTCCCACCAGATTTTTTGCAAAAACTCTGAGAGACAAAAATATGTCGTTCTGAGCCGACATTAAGCTAAGTCGTAATCCTGACTGAAGGGTTGTAATGACCAACTATGTACATTCAAATTGATCAAATTTTCCATGACTCTGGCTTATAAAAAGGCTCAATTTGACCGATGACCTGGGCCATGTTGGCTTTGAAGACCGTTGTTGTTTGTAGCTTATTCGCATACACCTGAAACAAGAAAAAGTCTAACAGGGTTCATAAATTCAACGTTTTTAGGTAGCCAGTCCACATCATCGTGTGTAGTACAACAAAAGTGGCACGCAGGTCCGTCTTATTGAAACCATGCGTCGTTGGTGTAAATAAGAACCGCTAACGCATAGTCGTCGATTATGGTCGATTACGCTGATCAAAAAAATTACAAAGTGCACGAAATGCATTTTGATTTGAATGCCCATTTTCGTAAAAGACTTCAACAGTTTTAACGCGATGCTCAATTGTGTACTTCTTAATGTTTGAATTTGTCAAACACTGAAGCAAAGAAATATCAAATTAACGGCCATTATTACAACTTGCCGTTAACTAAAGGGAGGATTTTGACGGGCATATAAATTTTTTTCACTATTAGAAGTTGACAATAAGGTAAAAGTGAGCGTTAAGCTAAAGGGAGGCTCATCCTATCGGTATCTTTTAAAGTTAAGTTTATATTCAAATTTGCCATATTATATATTATTTTCAATATTGCAACTTCAAATATAAACAAAATGAGCGAATACAACAAAAATAGAAGCCCGTCGTTGCCACTGAGTTTAAATTATACAATTTTTAAATTTAAATTAACTTTATTTTACCTGTAGGTTACAATAACGAATAGAAGTTAAAGGTGACCTTAAAGTTCACTTTAGCTAAAGTGACCTTTAACTAAATCAAACTTTAACGGCTAGTTGTAATAATCGCATTAAGTTGCGTAAAAAACTCGACCCACAACTAAAATCGAGCTATATAGTTGGACCTCCCTTTTCTTCAAGGTAAAAAGTAACGTTTATATGTATATTGGGTTAAATTAAGCAATTCAGATAATTTTTAAGTATTAACAGAGTGATCAATTTAACTGTGAAGTAGTAGTTTTTCAATCAGTTTTACTAGGATCATGATTAATAATTCTCGGTTTTAATAAACTTTCATTTCTTTCCAAACATTTTTTTTGCAATAATATTTAAAGTCTTGGCATTAAATATTTTAAAAATATTACAGTTCATTATTTATGGTATATTTATTGTGCAATAACGTTTCAAAGTTTTATAAAATTTTTTAATTTTGCTTTTGAAATACGCCAAAGAAAAGTATAATTTTTCTTTTAAAAATAAAAATGCTTCTTAGTTTTGTGTCTTGTATTTTCTTTTTTTTTCATTTTGTGCAACTAAAGTGAAGTCATTTATAAATGGTTTATAAGAAAATAATAAAGTATCGGGTGGAGTAAAAGTGAAGTTATAATGTGAATAAACCTCTTTTTACAATTAATACAAATTTGTTATGTATTAGTATTAGTGGAATTAGCTAGAAATGGGAAAACAGAGGAAACAGTTGTTTCAGGGCAACGTAAATCTTGAGATCGTTTCATAAGTACCAAAAAAGTCAAGATCTAGACTAATACTCTTGTACGATATGTGCTAGGATTAGGCGTGTGCAGATAGGCATAAACTCTTGTTTTGTCTCCTATGCTCAAAGTGGTATAATGAGCTAGGTCGTAATACTGACTGCAGGGTTATATTGACCAATTATATAGTTGGTAAAATGTGGCAAGTGAACACGCAGAACGTTTCGTTCATTTCTGACAAAATAACTGATCTCGTGAGCAGAAAGAGCAGTAAGTGAGTGTTTCCGCATTGATTTAATTTTTTTTTGGTTAACCCATTAGTGGATGAAGTTGCCTGACCACTTTCCTTCTATAATTTTCATAAATTTTTAATAAAAATGTTGGGATTAATTCGTCTAAAAAATATTTTATTAAAAACAAATGTCCCTTATAAGGAACTTTGCCCACTAGGTACACTAGGCGTTTGATAACTTTAAAAGAATTCTTAGGGATGAAAGCCTATTTCATATTTGTTGCAAATAAAATTTGTTTTATTTACGCAATATCCACATCGTTTTTCAATTTTTCAATTTTATAATATTCAATAAGGTTGTTTCTACCATCATATCGTATATATGTCATCAATTTGTTTATGCGCAAACCTCTTCTACATGGGATACCCATACGTTTCAAGGTAAGAATTAGCAAGATTTCGATGAAAAATGTGAAGAGACGCACATGTCGGATCATTGGGATGATACTTTTTTAGCAGCAGCAGCCATACATTAGCATTAGAGGTGTCAAAGAGATATGCTGATATTGGCCACCACCATTTCTTATGTTTGATTCGCGAGTGGTAGACTACAACTAATAGATCCATCTTATTAACGTCTCCCATGCCATATTATATCGATAAACCACTTTTAGTTGGAAAATATTTACAACACCACTTCCTTCGACGAATCGTTGCCACCATTTAATTGACATCAAAATTTGGTGCATAGTGACATCGTATGAGCAATATATTTCAATTATTTCTAAATCAATGATCTACAAATGCACTTTCCTCTTTTTTCAAAACCGGGATAGAGCGAACAGGCCATTTTTCTGTTCGCCATTCACATATTGTTTCTGAACTACATATTCCGATCGATGATAGGTGCCGCAATAATTTAACGAATATAAAACAAGAATACCTGAAAATGATATAACGAGTTCTGTTCTATAAATTTTTGAATCCTTTATTACGTGGAACATTAGGTTTAAAAAGTTGATCAAGCACTTCATCATCAACTACACCACATCCCTTAATAGATGAGTATGTATTTATCATACATATATCTCAAACTGGATCATAAAATCGACCGTTAAATTTAATGCCCAGTCACTGTGAGCCCATTTATCACCATCCTGTACAACTTCATATGCTGTAGACAATAATTTTAAGCCGAAATGATTAATGTGATGTTTCTGTAAGACAAGCGGCTACAGACGAACGTTTGTTGTTTTTTTTTTCATAAGAGCAGACATTCGTTTGAAACAGCTAGTCCTACAAGAACAGCACATACGATTTTCTTCATGCTCATCATCACTTTTATCGCTATTTTCATCAGTATCGGATCCATCTAGTGGTGGAATTGTTCAAATTGGCACTATTGAGCTCATTGTCGTTAAGGTCTTCCAATTCAAACAATATTTCGGAAATTGTTGGTCTATATATGAAAACAAGCTTTACCCAATTATCGTTTAACAATTGCACTACGAGCGCAGTGTCCCTTTTAGGGAACGTTACACTGAAAGTGACATTACGCGCGTGGTATTACATTTTATCATAATTTGTTTACATTAATTGAGTCATTATACTTATTCAAAACTAATAAAACACAAAAACTAATAATAATTTACATCATATTCGAAATATTCTAGTTTTTCTTATTAAGTTTGGAATTATCGTTTTTTCACAAATTAATATTCCACATTTCCTCAATCAGATCACATATTTTGAACACAATGTAATAAATCCTGCTTCGTTGGAATGTCAGTAACAACATAAAATACTTGTTATATAGAAATTAAAATTTTTAGAAGTGGTATAGTAGAAATTTTGAGAGTCCCTTATAAGGGACTCAGCGCACTAATTGGTTAAAAACATCAACAAGACAAAGAAATTTTTGTAGCGAAGAAATTCGAAGTTGCTAATGTAGCGAGAAGTCTTGAGAAAAACGTCAAAATGCCTTTATCCTTCGAGTACCGGGAAAATTTAACTTAGGGAGCTTGGATTTTTTCATTTCCATCTTATCCGGTTATCTACTGTTATTGCCATAAGTTTCTGTGGTTTGTTACTCTGCATTGTTTCTGTTTCGTTAATCTTTTCTTGTTCCAGTTAAGCAGGTGATAAGGTTGCTGTAGCAGAAGCTTGGCTTAATTCCTATAAAATAAAGAGTCCAAGCTAAACGACCAGCATTAGCGTGAATTTGAGATTAATTTTAAGTTGTATAAAGATTAGCAGTGGTTATTATGTTTAATTATGGAAGTGACAAAGCATTTAAATTTATTGTTCAATAAGGTCTGCATGCAATCGGTATCTTCAGTACTCATAACTGGTACGTTTCAATGACAGCCCTATTCTTACAATTCAGCGCCTTTGAATTTCTTTTTATTGAGTTATGTCGGAAGATCTACACTACCATTAACGCTATATGATCAGATTTACTGAAAACTGTAGTAAGAAATTGATGCGATTGAATGGAGCATTAAACTTGGTAACACTGCGGCCATGTTCCGGAAATCATATTGTTCCGAAAATGCAAAAATCTAGATACTGGTGTTTTGCTTTTACATAGCTAACCGGCATAAAAAAATAATAAAGCAGTAAACAAAAATATATCAACAACGAACACTACAAGAATAAATGTAAACACAAGCAATAATGAAACAACGATGTTGAAATTTATAGAGATCTCGAGAAGCCGAAACCACGCACATTCGCCACCAAGATCACTCATCAGACTGTTTACGTTGCCATATAAAAAGCAAGGCAAAGCAGGTAACTGAGTTAGTAAAAGTTCAGATAGTCTTGTGTGAAGACACGGTGTGTTTGAAGAGAGTAATCGTGTTTTGAAGACCTCCATTACAAAGGTCAGTCGAACAATTGACTAGTAATTGTTATTGTTTATGCAAAAGAGTGTAAACAGGAATAACAAACAAAGCAATTGTTGTTGTTTACATCAAGTTGTGAACAGTGGCACATACAATTGTCCGAACAATAAAAAATTTAATTAAAACTAAACACAAATTTATTTTTATTTTATTTGCAATCTACGAGCTCATATTTTAAAACGTAAAAACGTAACAATATTCAATAAATAAATGTCATGAAATTATAATTAAGCAAATATAAATTAACAATTCAATATGGACAATATTTATTCCCAATATTTATATCCTAAACGTTGTAGTTTTTTCTTTACATTTAAGATCTTATCACTTACATACATACAAAATTGGTCATTACAACCCTTCAGTCAGGATTACGACCTAGTTTCTGACACCACTTATGTTGAGTGTGTTAATTTTATACATGAGTGGCGGGACCTACAGTTTAAAGTCGACTCCGACCGACAGATTTTTATTTATTGAGAAACTTTTCATGGCAATTTTTTATTTACTCTCAGAGTTTTTGCCAGAAATCTGCTGAGAGGAAGTCGCCGAAGAAATGCTTTTTGTATTTTTGTTTTTGATGTCTGGCCTGGGGCTCGAACCCTGGCTTTATTTCTAATAAGCCAACATACTACCTACTAGACTACGGCGACCTATCACTTTTATCACTTAACTTTCATAAATTTCCTTAAACGAAATTTCTCCTTTTTAAAAAGTGGCGGTACCTACAGTTTAAAGTCGATTTCGGACGACAGATTTTTGATAAACTTTTCATGGCAATTTTATTTACTCTTAGATTTTTTGCAAAAGATCTGCTGAGATGAAGCCGCAGAAGAAATATTTTTTCACATTTCGGTTTGTTGGAGATATATGACCTGGAATTAGCACCATGGCTTATCGTCTAACAAGAGAATATACAACCTACTAGATTTTGGCGACTTCAAACTTAAATGATGTCAATACTCATTTTTAGCTATCAAGCCGAAGTTATCGATAACAATAATTTGTATGCAGTTAAAAAACCTATTTAGGAGATCATTTGAAAGAACGGTTACCTAATCGCTAAACCTCAAACAAAAGTCAACCGAAAAACTAGCTTATGGTGCGACCAGAAAACACTAAACAAAACTTGTATATGCAATCACAAATGGATTAAATGGAGTGCTTGACCTTAAGGGATATTCTACTAAATACAGGGGATAACATTTTCATATGTTAAGCCTTTGAATTTCAAATTTACTCAGGGTTCTCCTTGGGGGTACCTAAGGGGTTATCTGAAACTCTTCCTTATTTTCCTCTTGTTTTATGAAAAACATTAAAATATTGTTTGTTTTATTGTAAAACAGAAATAAATTAATAAAAGAAATATATAAACCTTAAATTTTTATACAAACTTTTGACTAAAATTCATGAAGTTGCTAAAACATATTGCTGTACTAAGCCTTTTGCTGTATGTAAACGATAATATGACGATAATTCTTTTTTGGCAAATGTGGTCAGGTCAGTTCTGTATGTTACAAACCAGTGGAATAGAAGCTTTTTCAAGTATATTCTCCAATATCTGTTTTAATCGATGACTTGATAATAAAAATTGACCACAATAATAGTAGTAATAAAATAATAGTAGTAATAAAATCGTAGCATTAATTACACGGTGACATCATTTCGCGATACCTTGTCCAAGAATATGCTTTACATGACTCTTTCTTTAGCTTAGTTTTGTTACCATGTAATGAAAAGTATTACTGCAGTCCTGAAACCTCTAGAGCTTTTCTTAAACTTCTAACAAAACGCCATTGAGATTGTAACAAAATGAAAAATGATTCTAAATTGTACTCCAAATACTTGTTCCTTGATGTATACGAGTACACAGCAACATATACATGAAAGCCATTATTCTTGTAGTAACACAAGAAATAAATTACGAACTACAACATGAGCCAAAGAAATTAAAATACATCAGGGATTCCTTTTCTATAAAGGTTCTAAAATCGTTATGTCATCTTTAACTGGCGCATTAAATTCTTTAAATTAAATTCTTAAAAAAATTTAAAATTTTCCTTAAAAATATCGCACTTACATAAGTATAAATTATGCTGTCAGTCTTTTTGACTGAGATGATGTTTCGTTTTTAAAAATTGATTAATTTTTTTCTTAGAAGGCTTCAGATTTACTTTACTTAGACGTTTATAAAACAATTTTAAAACAAAAGTGTTTACCAATTTGATCACGATAACAGGTGTCCTAAGGGCTCCTCACATCATCCAATGGATTGTTTAACATTCTCAACTGGCTATCACTAGACATGTTGGCGAAACAAGTGACTGCGAACACTTTACTGCGACTTTAAGCTGTAGTTCCCGCCTATCATGGATAAAAATTAACACACACAACATGTTTGCCGTGAGTAGTGAGGTTGAAATCCCAAATAAAGGGTGGTAATGACCAATGAAGTAAGAGTCAAAAGAATCATATGCACCTATATTGGTAAGGCAGTGCGAATTTGCTTTAAAGTTTTCGAAATGAGGGCGATATTGTAATGTCTGTGAACGGCAATCGTTGCATGAACATAATAACGGAATTCTTGTGGCCTCAAATGGATGATGTGAATTTGGACATTATGAAACGTTACCTGCCACACTGGATCTGTTGCTATAGATATTATAACGATTTCCATTCCGCAAGTAATACTAATGTCAACAGGCCACCAAGATCGTGTTATTTAACACCATACGATTCTGGCCTTTAAAGTTTTCTAAAATCTCGAGTTTAAGCAAAGAAATAAGAAACATTTCCTTAGCACAAATCCAAGTTCGCTGGGAAAAAATTCTTGAAAATCTTGAAAATTTTGTGAAAAGAGTAATGGCCTGCTATCAGACTTGGAGCGCACATTTGGCCGATATGCGTTGCAAAAATTGCTGTCATCTGCAAAACAGTAAATAGAATTGGAAGTTAACTAAAGTAGATCGTTAATGAAAATAAGAAATAGAGTTCGATATAGAACGGAACCTTGCTGTACCTCTGAGTTTAACCTCACCTGTGTGTGGGATCCCATCTATAAAAATGCGAATACATAGTGTGCTCCAAGTGAAATTTTCCAGCAAATGGAAAAATAATGGCACGATATGGGGCATCGAAAAGGTTGGCTAACGGACGAGCATGTGTTGAAAAACACTGCTGCCGGATATCTAGAATACCGTCCTAGTAGACTTGTTTATGGTTATGCGTCCTAATCGACTATCATTCATTCCATTCATTTATGAAAGTAGAAAGTTAACTGAATCAAATTTAATATTTACCATCCATACATATACGCTTAATGGTCAGACAAAATCAAATACAAATTTATACTATATTAAGTTTGCTTGTAGTGGTGTGTAGAATACAAATTCAGTATATGGTAACTGCAAACTTGAACCGTTAAAGACATTCTTAATAGTTTTTGGTTTGACTTTTTGCAACTTTTTTTAAACATTTTCATCCTCCATGGCTTAACAAGAGCTACAAAGTTTGAAGCAATTGTACAAATGTTAGGAAAACTTATTATTTAGATGAAGAGAAACGAAAAACTTTCAGTTTTTTGAAGCTTCTTTTAACATTCCATGTTTGAGACCAGTATAGATTTAATGGTTTAAATCCAAATGATGCTATGAACATATGCATGTACATAATGCACATAATATACACATTGTCAATCTACAGAGAGTCTAATAACAAGTTGAATTAAGTTTTGCATAATTCATATTCAATTTTATCTTCAAGTTAATCACAAAATATAAGTAAAACAGCAAAAAGGATCGGGTTTTCCAACAGAGACTGCCCAATTTTGACTGTTGATAATGGCCATCTTGTTTTGCCAAACCAAAGACAAAGGAAATGAGAAAAGAATACATGTATGTTTTAATGAATGCAGGAGTGATTCACTATTTAATTCCATTTCTATGCTGTATAGTGGAGAATTATAAGAGCATTCATGTTTAAAAGAATAATTTTGTCTCTGTGTTACTCAATACGTGTACATAGTGTGTGTGTTTTTTTCTTTTTTTTTTCTCCGAAGTAAAAAAATGTTGCCACTGCAACAGTAGTGTGAGACTTTAACCCACTAAAAAACCACCTCTAAGATTCGAACCTATTTGTCCTATGGTACTACCGTTAAGTATTTCATCACAGGACGAGTTCTAGCCTATTGACTACTACTATTGAATTCCATCCCTTACGAATTCTCTCTATCCTTCTCAATTCCTGCATCACATTTGAAGACAGCATATTGCCAAACCTCAACAGACCGCAGCATATGCGGAACTATATTGTCTGATGTCACTATTTCATTTATCATCGTCTCTAACAACTCGCTTTCCAATCTAAAGCTATCGCAATAAAAGAAAATATGCTCAGCATTTTCAATTCCATTGTTGCAGCAGGAGCAAGGTACCTCACTGTCGTGGCCATATTTACAGAGATATTCCCTAAAGCAGCCATGCCCTGTCAAAAACTGTGTCATGTAAAAGTCAACATGACTGTGTCTCCTTTCAACCCAACTTTGTACATTTCTGATAAGTCTATGTGTCCATCGCCCTTTCGTCGCAGTATCCCATTGAATCTGCCATTCGTCTAAACTCTTTCTTTTCTCCCTTCGTGCCTCAGTCGTTAATTTTCTGCCAACAATACTAACTCTATCGTATATCCCTTTCAGTTCCATAGCCATAACATCAGGGGGAGTTATACCAGATATGACGCCAACAGTCTCATATGAAACTGTGCGGAAACCACTAGCAACCCTAAGGGCGCTTAGACGAAATAAAGATCTTGCAGCCCTAGCGTAGGTTCTAATACCCAATGCCGATCCCCACACAGGTGCTGCATACATCATTATCGACTGAGTGACCTTTGCCAATAACAGTCTTCTGCTCTGATTTGGCCCTCCTATATTAGCCATAATGCGGGATAATGCTGCATTCACTCGAGCAGCCTTCTCACAAGCCCTCTCAATATTTGTTCTAAAATTTAATCTATATTAAGTATAATCCATTCAATTTTCTTTCTGCTCGTTATCAAAATAGCCTCAGTTTTCTATCCAGCCAGTTGAAGACTCGCTGACATAAGCCAGCTCTTTATTCTAGCCAACGTCGTCATACACGTAGCCTCAATTTGATGAAATTCTTTCGCCACAATTGTTACTGCTATATCGTCAGCATAACCAATTATCTGCACGCCCCTTGGTACTGTCTACTCCATCGTAGACTATATTCCATAGCAGTGGACCTAGCACAGAGCCCTGTGGAACTCCACCAGTTATTTTATACCTCTTAACTCCTTCATCTGTGTCATAGAGTAGTATTCTCTCAGAAAGATAGCTGCTAATGATACGCATAAGACGCGCCGGCGTCTGTATAGTCCGCAAAGCCTGTATAAAATTCTAACATAAAGTGATATGACGGCACAATTTTCCTTAGAACCACGCATCCATCTGGTTCCTTCAATTGCATTGCCTGTTATCGTTGTCAATTTCTTAATTGCGTATATAGATCGTCCTCTACGACCCCTGTACATAGTGTGTGTTGTGTAGCCCACGTCATCACCGTATAAATTGAACTTAATGTGAGCAAATGACGTAAATGCAGTAATACAGGACTGTAGTAAATAATCATAGACAAAAGTTTAAATGTTCGTTATTTTCATCTGAATATCATCTTCAGTGTTAACCCCCATTTCTAGATGAAAGTTGGAGAATATGGAATGATAAAAATGCACATGGTTGTTCTGGATTTTGAGTGATCGACGTGTTCAGTATATATTTGTTTGGAATCGAGCAGGTAGTCACTCTTAGTGGCAAGAACTGTGAACTTACTTCATTTGGCATGCGTTCAATAATGTGTATACCAACGCGCAGTGGTTGCACTTGTATGGGAAGGAGCGACAAAAATAATTATATTAAAGATATAGTCTTGGAATTTTCACAGTACATTTCGGATATAATAACCACAATAGTCAATTGCCCCTACCGCCCATTTTTTAAATTTTTTCCTGATAAAATACGTGAAGCTGAATGGTCAAGCAATTTTTGTAAATCTACTTCAGCTTTAGATTCACTCACGGCGATATATTTTAAATTTGGATAACTTTTTTTCTTTTCCCTCAATATCTTTTCGTAACTAGGGAATAAACTGAAGGAAACGTTATAGTTTACAAAATTTCGTCAATTATTAATGCAAGAACTTCAGCGGCATTTGATTCCGAACAGGCTTGGCTTGGTTCTGAACATAGACTACGTAAGGCATCCGCTCCAATCGCATCAGTTTCTGCCAAATTTGCTACTCTTCGTTGTTTTGTTCTTTTTGAAGAACTTGAGAAATCAGATGAAGGGCGACCACGTTTATTCGCTTTTAATACTTGTTCTTTAGGTGACACAGAAACGTTGTTCAGTTTTAAAAAACAACCTCTTTTTAGCTAACCAGTCTGAGCGGTGATTCTTTTTCCAAATGTCAACAATGCTTTTACATAAATATTGTACAAAACAAATTAATTAATTTGATTACTTCGTCATAAACTTGCTGTGATTTCGCCGAATTTGAACCCTTCTTAGAGCAACCAAGCTCGAAAATTATCATTCGTGAAAATATGCATTGACGGGATGTTCCTATTATGTAGAATAAAAAAAAACGATCAATAACAACAAAAATGTCAGTATTATTAAATCAAACGAGATACACAAGAAATTTTAAAAACACAGTAAACACAGAGGTTAAACCAGTATATTAAATATATAGATAAAACCTGCAAAAAACTGCACTTGAATTAAACACAATTTTTTACTATAGATGTGTATCAATATTTACAAACCAATTTGGCCATTGGCTTTCATTGGGAAACTAACTAAAACTCTAATTATTTTTTACAAAGAATTTCAAACGGTTTTAATAAAAACACTTCTTAAAAATCAGTACTTTACGAAAACTATAACACAATTTACTAAGTTATTATTTCTTAAAAATAATGTCAATACCATTCACATTAATTTCCATTTTAATTATTTTATTTGGGCACTTTAATTAAATGTATTTTAACAATTTGATATTCACTTTGTTTTCACAGTCGCTGGAAAGTTGACTACTTTCCTCTTCTATATAAAATCGCACTTTAATTGTTTGCATTTAAAAATTACCGTTCGTCAGACTTTCTCTTGTTTGACTTTCTTAATACACAGATGTATTCTAATAAGCTAGAAACCTCAGCAGTTTGGCAAATGTATCATAACCCATGCAATCGCTCAAATTCAGCTTGACTTATGTGCCAGTTTTATGGAAAATTGGACATTTCCGATCCGATGTAGTCATAGAAGCCATGACTTATATTTAAGCGATGTTACATTTCACACATAATGGCACCAAAGGATTTTTTAAACAAACAAAATATTACCCTCATATCTGATAACTCATAAAACCTTCGTTTTATTTAAATTTAAAATTCGGAAGCACTTTATTAAAGGCCCTTTTTTATTTATTTATTTTTTTTTAAATTAAATTCCTCATACGCGCTGATGGAAATTCTTTTATTTCTGGCACCAACACAGCTTTTGTACAGGAACCGATTTAATATTATTTTTTTCCATCTTGACATCATACAAAATTTTAAAATTTGGTTTTCTGACGTTGCTTGAAAAGTTAATATTTACAATTGATTTACTTTTTATTCGTTTTGGTTTTCACTTTCCTACGAGTATTTTAATTTTTGTTTCTTAGGTTTAATTTTTATGACGGCAAGAAACAGAAAGTTGGGGGATGCTTACAATGACGATTAACTATATTTTTTCTTTTTTATTCTTATTGAAAAATGAAAACAAAAAATATTTGTTTAAGTCCATTTATTAAAAATAAATTATGCAGTTGTAAAGGGTAGGCCATTTAAAAGTTTAAATTTAAAAATGTAATGAAACAAACACGGTTTGAAATTTTGACAAATTTGTTTTTTTTTTTTTTTTGTTGTGAAGTACAATTATTCCGTTTAGAAATGAAATATCACTTTTTTCATATGGCTACCGCAGCTGGCCTCACATTACCTCATTCGATCGCACCAATTATCGTGCAATTTTTCGTGTGTATGTGGTCGTATCTCCACAATGGCAACACGAATGTAGGCCTTCAAATGCTCAACTGTCTCTGGTTTGCCGGTATAACACTTTTCTTTAGCGGCGTCCCACAGAAAATTGTCCAACTGTGCCACAACGCAGCTGCTTGGCCGCCAATTGACATCACCATTTCAGCTAATTAAACGGCAATCAAACGTTTGACGCAATAAATCAATTGTGCCATG
The DNA here is from genome assembly GCA_932273835.1 of Sarcophaga variegata. NCBI lineage: Eukaryota > Metazoa > Arthropoda > Insecta > Diptera > Sarcophagidae > Sarcophaga > Sarcophaga variegata. The sequence continues at coordinate 28,815,370 of OW026358.1, read as the reverse complement.
AGATGTGTGGCAAGTTGTACCATCCTGTTGAAAGTAAACATCGATACCATGAGAGTACAAAAAATCGGTTATCATGGGCCATTGATCGTAATGATTACGCCATTCTCATTTTCAAAGAAATATGGGTCAATGATGACTCCGCTCCACAAGCCGCACCAAACAGTCACTCGTAATGGGCGAATTCGGTTCTGTAAGAGCACATGTGAGTTTTTTCTATAACAGAAGACTAGAATAGAATACGAAAATATTTTAAGTTTTTAGGCGAAACTAAGCATGTTTATTGCTTTTAACCATTTGATGATGATTCTTTATTCAGCTTGACTGCATTCAAATTTATTCGCATTCGATTCTCTCCACAATAAAAAGATAAAAAAACAATTACAAACGACAGCATGACGGACTAAAATATATAAAAGGAATTTATTTTGAATTTTTTCAATAAAAAATACATGTGTTTCTCTTATTTTTTTTCAAAGTTGGACTGCAAAATTCGCAAATTTTATAGCCGTAGTGCCAATAGTTTCTGAAATACAGAATTTTAGGCGAAACGTCTAAAGGAAAAGGACTGTTTTATCAAAATTGTATGAATTGGACTCTGAATTGCTTTCGAATCAATCGAATCAATCTAAAGGTTTACATTCCTTAAAAGAATGTGTAACAATGCTTTTTAAATTTCTTGTCTTAAAATGAATGAGCCTTCATTCACAAACCCGGTTGACAAGGTTTATTTTAACTAAAATATTCATTAATAATTCTAGACTGACGTAATGCATTCAAACACTGCTTAAGCTTGAAAGAGTATCAGTAACAATGTTTGCAATATTCTTACGAACTAGTCCAGTTAAAAGGATTCTTACGGATCCCAACATAAACAAGTCTTTTGACCCTGAAGTATTGCTCTATGCATACTTGCTTCTGCATTAGTTAACCTTTTTAGTGTTTCATATCGAGCCGATATTTGTACATCTTGCTGGTGATTGCTAGTGTAACGCGAAGCCAAAAATATGAGGCTATTAATCCGGAAAAATACCGCCCAATAGCATTTTTACGTGCTTTATATGCTTATTAGTGACATGTCACGAAAAGTGTTTTACAAATCTGTCGATCGGAACAGACTTAAAATTTTAGCTCCCGCTACTTATGTATTAAATTTACACACAGTATAAGTGGTGTGAGAAGCTAGGTCTTAATACAGATTAAAAGATTGTAAGGAATAATTATGTATGTTTCTGAAGTTCCTTGTTCCTGCGTTGTTCCTTGCAATTTCCACCACTTATTTCCGATCGAAAATGGAATGCAAACTCAAACATTAGCCGATGCATGGTAATCTATTTTGAGAGTTCTCGAAGGCGTGCAGTAAACCATGAAGGTGCTGCTAATGCTTAAAGACGTTTGGATAAACTACTTTATTTATTTATTATAGCGCCCTTACCATATGTTTTCTATTTCACTGTTACTGTTACCGTAACGCATTGTACTCGAATGAAATAAAGAAAGTTAAGCATGAACATCAGATCAAGTAGAACGAACAATACATACATAATTGGTCATTACAACACTTCAGTTAGGATTTTATCCATGAGTGGCGGGACTTACAGTTTAAAGTCGACTCCGAATGACACATTTTTTTAAGAAACTTTTCATGGCAATTTTATTTACTCTCAAAGTTTTTGCCAGAAATATGCTCAGAGGAAGTCGCCGCAGAAATAGTTTTCATATTTTCGTTTTGATGTCTGACTTGGGTTTCGAACCGCGGATTTACATCTAATAAGCCAATACACTACCTACTAGACTACGGCGACTTCAACGATCAATACATTACAGAAAAATTTAGTTTTTCAGTTGCTCTATCTATATGTGAAGTGCTCTTCCTGGAAAAGTTTGCGATTTAAATGTATTCGAATGCAACATCTATAAATACTACTTTTTTCTCGTTCACTCAACCTGTTTTCCTAGTTCCAACATAATGTATTGCATGTGTAGGAGCCATTCCTACAAAAAAAAACAAGAAAAAAATGAAGAAAAAAAACCGAGTGTGCGAAGTGTGTTTGAAGGAGGATGTCTGCAACAAACTATCAAAGTATGAATTTAACACATGCTTACTTAGCAGTAGCAGTCTGAGTATAAGGCATAATATTTTTGCTTTATTGCTATTGCCTACACTCTTAATACAATAACAACAAATAGAACACTTTGCTTCTCACAAATATTCACTGCACAATCCCTCTCTATACTGCCATGTTAAATAAATATTAATTGAAGCAATTTAGAATGGAATCAGGTGCTAAAAATCTAAACGAAGAGCCACAGATAATAACGATTCAGACGATTTTTCATGTTATTCATACTAATAAAATGTGTGTGGCAGATATATAGGTAGATAGGTACGTGATAAGTGTAAGTTTGTTGTGTAAATTTTTAAGGATTTAAAACATCAATAAACGGAAATAGAACACTGAAGTTTGTTCTTAATTATAGCGATATTAAAAGGAAAGCTTTGCGAAAAAATGCTTTTAATAATCTCAGGATTACGGCCTAGCTTCTCACGCTACTCATGTTGTGGATGTTAATTTTATATATGAGTGGTAGGACCTACAATTTAAAGTCGATTCGAACGATAGATTTTCGGGAACTTTTCATAGCAATTTTATTTACTCTCAGAGTTTTTGCCAGAAATCTGCTGAGAATATTATTCCATATTTGGTTTTAATGTTTGACCTGGGGTTTGAACCGTGGCCTTACGTCTAATAAGCCAACACACTACACATTAGACTACGGCGACTTCAATATAACATACTTGTTTAAAATTACATAATTAATGCGAATTATCTCAAAAGTCAAAATACTCAGTCGTATTTCTAGGCATGATCAATAAGTTCTAGGGTATGTAATACCCTTATACTCATTTGCCTATTGACAAAAGCCAACAAATTGTTTAGAAACAGTTTGTCGTGTAGAGACGGATCTTTTTCACCATTTTTCCGAATTTGAATACATTTTATGAAACCTTAACTATTTTGCATTTTAACATATTGGAATACAGTAGTGTGCCCATCATGAAATACCCACGACAGGCAATAGGTGAGGTTATGTTAAACTGAGATCATCTTAGAGCAGCAACACTAAAAATGTTTGAATTATATGTCCACTTGCCACATAACACTTTAACTAAATATTGATTTATTTCATAAGAAAATTTTATGTAATTCAAAAAATAAAGAAGGAATCAGATGTAAAAGAGATCAAACTTATTTTTCCAGTAGAAAAAGTCCCGCTCAGACATCGAGGAATCATATAAAATCCCGACCAAATGAATGAATTGTAAATTTTTCTTTTGTAAATTCATAATCAATTCTGCCCTACGCATATAATTTGAACTTAAATAGTAAAGGGTGGTCAATTCTAAAGTTTAAATTTAAAAATGCAATAAATGTTATGTTATTGTTGCGGATAGAAATGGAATAGTATTTCATTCATACCGCTGCCGCAACTAACTTCACAGTAGTACATTCGATCTGATCAATTTTCGTGCACTTTTTCGAATGTATGGAGTCGTATTTCGTCAATGGCAACACGAATGTTGGTCTTCAAATGCTCAATTATCTCTGGTTTGTCGGCATAACACTTTTCTTTAACGGCGCCCCACAGAAAATACAGTAAATTTGTCAAATCGCAACTTCTTGGCGGCCAATTGACATCACTCATTCATTTCGACTAATTAAACGGCCGTCAAACATTTGAAGCAATAAATCAATTATGGCTTGAAATGTGTGGAAAGCAAACATCAATATGAAAATGAGCTTCAACAGAAAAGATGTTTTTTTTGGTTTCGTTGGCCCATGCAGCTTCAACTCTTGAACTAATCGAACTTTGTAAGGCATCATTTCGCAAAAATTCGAAGTAAACTGTCTTGATGTTGATTGATTCTTACAGCTTCGATATTTTCAGGTGTACGAACTGTACGTCTTGGTGCATCAACAATAAAATAAGTTTCACTGACTTTAGCAACAATCTTGTGTATATCGGGCACTGTTGGTCCTTCTCTGCGACCAAATTTTGTACGACATTCTGGTGTAATTTCCCATAAATTGTCTTTGTTTTGAAAATAAATTTAAATTTTAATAAATCCCAACGTTGTTCAAGCGTAAATTGATTTATTACCTTCTGTGGGTATAATATATTGCATTTTGTGCCAGAATAGAATGACACAAGTATTGACAGATTCGAAATAACCAATGTTTCAAATTTATACCGAATATAGTGTGAAAAACTCTTTTTTTCTTTAAAATAATGCTAAAGAAAAGCAATTTAAAAGTTCTCATCCAGCATATGATTTCTTTCGTTCAGCGCAGTAATGTGTAGACATACAGTATGAAAACAAAAACTTATCCTTTGTTTTTGCGATTAATATTTTGAATGCACCTTAACACTATCAACAGTTAAAAGGTACATTAAAAGTTTTGATGGATAATAAACACTATACATCAAAACTTTAAAAATACCTGTTTCAAGGAGAGTGATGATAGTTGGCACTCATAAATAAGAAAGTTTTAAAAAAATTAGTTTTTCTCAACCATCGTATTACATACAATGAATGAGAGTGTGTAATGTAGAAAATTTAAATGCAAAACAAATGATTTATTTTGAATGGAAGTCTAATAATTTGAAAAGATGTTGTCTGCCGTCTTGAAGTTTGGGAAAATTTCATATCTTAGGGCGGTTGTGTTACTGGTGAATTTACTTGTTTTTTAGGTTCAGCTAAAAACTTGTCCACAGATCGAAAATAATTTGAAAGAAATAGCAAAAAACTAAAAACTCTCTTTATATCGGTTTTTCCAACAGGGACGTCCGAAAATTGACTGTTGATATCGGTCATCTAGTGGAAACCATATCTATTAAATTAATTGTCATTTATTCAGTTTGTTCTAGGCTACATAACCACTTCAGTCTATTCCAAGCAGAGATCATTGTGATTTTGAAGGCAGTGCAATGCTTGCTGGGTGGTGAGATTTTCCCTAAATTACTCAGATAGTTACACTCCAATCAAGTCCCTAACAAACGCAGCTTTAACATCCGTCCTTGCAATGCAGAGGATTACTCAGAGAAATTTTGGATCATTCAAAGGTAACTCATACACAGCTTTTGAGACACAGAGATATCGTAACAAATTGCTGGCAACGGAGCTATGGTGCTGGCAATCTCCGACATGTTACAGGGCATAGGTATTCCCATTATGTCAACCTCGTTGGCAGCATGAAGGTATGTGTCAGACTCTGCTGGAAACATATGGACAAGAAAAGGACTGACTCACTTCTATCTTTTAATTGCATGGCTGTCCATCGTATAATGGGAATTCTTTTGGTAGGCATGCCGAAAGAGTTGGCATTTCGACTAATCAAAGACGCTACTTTTCGTATTATTACAACTGGAATTTGCGTGGGAATACCAAAGTACTATCGTTTGGAGTCGAAATTTAAAAATATTTCTGAAATTATGAAGGTTGACTAAACTTGTGTATGTATAACACAAGAACTTTACAGTTCTCACATCCACAAGATATATTATTATGTATTGCAACATAGCATCTCCCACGTCTTCTTACATTTTGTTGAGTTTCCAGTTGCCTAGAAATAACGCATTCTGTGAACAAGTGAGTAAACTTTTGGAGACTAAGGCTTTCTCAAGAGATGGTGCTGTCGTTAGACTACGCTTAATAAATTTGCCCAACAGATTTGGACTTATTAAAGTTCGAATATTTTTTAATAACTAGGTCCAGAAACTAGGTCGTAATCCTAACTGAAGGGTTGAAATGACCAACTATGTATGTATATTTATTAATATTATTGATATTTTGTAGTGAGTTTGTTGTTGTTTGAAACTACTATACTGTGATACCACGTGGCTTAAATTAATTTCCAAAACTTATCACAACTTGTGGGGCACTCTGTCCTAATAATAGATTTTACAACATTCAGCAAATTCGCAATCGCATTTAGAGATTGTGATACCGTATTCCCCGAATATAATCACTTTCAAAATTGCTTACAGGACCATGCTTATAGGCGAGGAATTCTTATAACGAAATCCCGCACCTGAGAGAAAATAGCCACGTGTCATTCAAGATTATAGAATCCTATTTGTCTCATTGACAGAATTGATAGAATTCAATTGAATGCCGGCTGGCCGAAGAGGACTTTAATCATCTACTTCAACCCGGGGTGGTGAACAAAGTCGGAATATGTTACGCGCGCGTGTCATTCCAAGATCACTGTAAAGAAATTGCTGATGGATATTGATCTCCTGCAGTCTTTATAGGCATAGTCCAGGCTTCTACTGTAGCATTTACATTTCGTCCACCTATTGACGTAGTTAACCGATTCCAATGAAATATGACATTTCCAACAAGAAAATGGCCAGGGGTTAAAGGGTTAATGTCCGATGGGTTATCCGTCATGGGACAAAGAGGGCGAGAGTTCAAGCAAGCATCTATTCTTGCCAACATAGTAGCGAACTCCTCAAAAGTAAATTTTTGAGCCTTCAAAATCTTGCGCAAATGGGTCTTGAAGCTCTTCACACCGGCCTCCTGGAGGCCACCCACATGTGGAGCTTCGGGGGGAATGAAATGCCATTGGGTCGATTGGAAAACATTAACTCGATAGAAACTCAGGGTGTTGACCTGTCCGAGACGTGCACCAGTCCAGATTAGTAGTAGAACAATTTTACAAATTGCAATAGGAGAACGTCGGTGGATTGTAGTTTTATATCAGGATTCAATTATCCGAGATTGCATTGTCTTCTGAATGGGACAGAGTGTAGTTCAGTCTGTTATACTAGATCACCATGGACAACCGTAGACAACAACGTGTGTTCGCTGAATGGGCTCTAAAACATCTAAAAAAAAAAACATCTTCAGAGATGAAGCCCTTTTTTGAATAAATGGGTACGTGAACTAAGAAAATTGTAGAGTTCGGGATGGTATCAATCCACCTGAGCTCCAAAAGCGTCTAATGTATACTGCAATAATCACTGTTTAGTGTGGTCCATATTTATTTGAGAACAATGTTGGCCAGACCATCGCTATAGGTCGATGATTACCAATTTATTTTAGCCTGAATTGGATAATCTGGACACCAAGGACATTTTGTTTCAGTTGGACGGCACTAAGTGTTTTACAACTAATGCCGCATTGGATATTTCTTGTGCGTTTTTAAGTTCCAGGTGTGTGGGTATAAGGTACAAGTTACAGCGATTCTTAAAGCCAATATAGCACATGATATCAGTCAAATTCAGTTAAAGAAACAAAAATGAATTTTAATTTGGTTTTCATTTTTACAATTATTTAGATTCGCATATTAATGATCTCTTTTGCTTAAAAATTCATTTTAAATCGAAAAGTCATCATACGTAATGAAATTTGTATTCACGTTTAATTTTCTTTCCCTCTTATACTTTTAGAGCTCAGCCATAGGAACTGTTAATGACTTGGTCTCATTTACGCTTTTAATCGCATTTAGAACTTAATATGAAGGAAGCCACAATCTGACGATACTTATACTTACTTATCCTCTTCGTATCCTAACGTATTCTTTAATTCTAAAATTCTGCTTATTGGTTTTGTGCAAGTCACGCTGTAACCACTGAAGTACGTGACTACAATTTAATACGAGGAAAAAGGAGACAAAAGAAGAAATTCTTTCATAACACACAGTAATTCATAAAACTTTTGCTTTTAAAAATCCAAGGATTTTTCTAAGAAATAAATTTCTAAAAATTATTTGAGGACAATTTATGGTCTAACTGCAGGAAAACATTTTCACAGACATATGTACACACATACATTAAAAAAGTTAGTTAGGAAGAAGGTAAAGAATATATAATATATTTGGCAATATTATAAGAGTCAAACTAATTGTAATTTTTCTTGTCATTATTTAAATACCATCTTTAAATATTTTTATGTCTCTTGAATACCAATCAACGCTTTGATTGATTTTAACACGTAAACAAAGATTTACACAAAAAAGAAAAATTAAAAAGACATTGCGTCTGAAATCCCCTCGAAATCGAAAAGCTTACAATTTAAAATGCAATTAAAAAATTATAACAAAGCGTTAAACCACAGGAAATGAGGAAACCAGATTCACCAACTAGTTAAGTTGAACAATATTGCAGATGAAATTCAACAAATTCACTGGTGCAGGCGATTTATAACTGGAGCCTTAAATTGGTAAGCAGTATATATCAATCTCTTAAGATGGTTTGATTGGATAATTGCAAGCCTTATATTTACTTTATTTGCCGTAGGCCATCTATAGCGGCGTAAATGTGTCTCCATATCATTGTGGCCTTATATTTAATGAATTTACGAAAACACTCAACCAAATCTATATCATCAGATCACCTGATATAAGATCACGTTGGACGCTTCGACGCAAGCAAAGGCGTTTAAAAGAAAATGCTTTATTCCACGTTCTATACATTTTATTTATATTGTTACGTTTTTACCTTTTAAAAAACCTTTGAAATATGAGCTCGTAGATTGCAAATAGAATAAAAATAAATTTTATATAAAAAAAAAACAATTGCTTTGTTTGCTATTCCTCTGTTTATACCCTTCGCATAAACAATAACAATTACTAGGCAATTATTCGACAGATCTTTGTAACGGTGATCTTTAAACCACGATTACTGTCTTCAAACACATCTCGTTTTCACACAAGACTGACTGAACTTCACTGACTCACTCCCCTGCTTTGCCTTGCCTTTTATATGGCAGGATAAACAGTGTGATGAATGTTCTTGAAGGCGAATGTTCGTGGCTTCACCTTCTCGAGATTTCTGTAAATGTAAACATCGTTGTTCACATTCATTATTTTTGTTTGTATATTTTGTTTAAATTTATTCTTGTAATGTTGTTTGTGGATTTTTGTTTATTTGTTTACCATTGTTTTATGCTGATGTTTTTTGTTATATTAAGCAGTAGGATAATTTGTAAACATATTTGTTTACTGCATTATTTTGTTTTTGTAGCTTTTGTTTATAATTTTAATGTTAAGCGATGTAAAAGAGAAACACCAGTATTTAGATTTTTCTATTTTCGTAACAATACTTTGCAAAGCGCTCTCTAGATTTCAATTTAAATAAAACAAAATATGTGTAAGTTGTTATCTAAATTTTGTATTCTTTTGAAGGACCTATTTACGCTATTGTGTGCTTAACGTAACATCGGTCAAAAATATACCACGACTATTTGGTGGAGACCTAATCACAAACATCCCATTTTCCTTGAATTACTTATTTACTTAATTGGCAATTAACAATCCGATTAACGGACTTCGGTCTGCCACAATACATCCTTCCAGGCGCCTCTGATTCTTGCGCGCCTACGCCAGTTGGTAACACCAATCGATGACAGGGCTTCCTCGATTTGGTCCTTCCAACGCATACAAGGTGGTCCTCTTCGCCGGCCGCATCAAATACCCGACTCGCAGGAACATCCTCCTCTATCCGAACGACACGGCCGAGCCAACAAAGCCGCTGGATGTTAATACATTGCACAACGTCTACGTCGTTGAGGAGCTCATACAGCTCACTATTGGAGCGGATGCGGAAATCATCGTTAACTCGCAATGGACCGAAGATCTTACGTAGGACTTTTCTCTTGAATACTCCTAAGGCTACCGCACCAGTGCTTAATAACGTCCATGTCTCTGCGCCATAAAGAAGCACGGGTGGATGAGCGTCTTGTAGAGTATTAGTTTTGTCGTACGAAAGAGGTCTCTGCTATTCAATTGCCTTTTGAGACCATAGTAGCACCTTTTGGCAAGAGTGATCCTGCGCTTCATCTCCAGAGTGACATCATTTTTGGTGGTAACGGCGGAGCCAAGATAAATAAATTCCTTGACTATATCAAAAGTATAATTATCGGTCATAACTTGAGAATCAATACGCCGCACGTCTCTACTTGTCGATAACGTATACTTTATTTTGCCCTCATTTACTGCCAGACCTATCTTAGTGGACTCCCGTTCAATAGCACTAAAGGCAGCAGTAACATCTTGCTTGGTACGCTCTATCATGTCAATGTCGTCAGCGTACGCAAGCAACTGGAGGCTTTTTTGAAAGATAGTGTAATTGTGATGCATTCCGCAGAACTCTCTCCATGACGAACTTGAAGAGGTCGCATGATAAGGGATCGCCTTGTTTGAAAACTAGCACGGCATCAAAAGTTTCGGAGAGGTCCATTCCTACCTTGACGGAGCTGCAGGAATTGCTCAACGTCATTCTGCATAACCTTATCAGCTTCACAGGTATACCGAGGTCAGACATTGCGCAAAAACACGATCTCTTTTGAGGCTATCGAAGGACGCCTTATACATAGTCGACAAAAACTTGGTGTGAATCGACTTGTTTTTCGTGGGTTTTTTCCAGGATTTGGCGTAATGTGAAGATCTGCTCGATGGTGGACTTGCCAGGTCTGAAGCCGCACTGATAAGGTCCAATCAGTGTTTTGACGAGTGGCTTCAGTCGTTTACACAATACGCCTGTAAGAACCTTATATGCGATAGGGAGAAGGCTTATACCCACTGTAGTTGGCGCATATCGTAGGGTCTCCCTTTTTCAGGACAGGACAGAGGACACTGAGGTTCCAATCGTTGGGCATACTTTCCTCTAGAGATATTTTGTAAATAAGCTGGTGCGTGCGCCCTACCAACTCATTACATCCGGTCTTAAACAATTCAGCGGGGACGCCATCAGGACCTGCCACTTTATTGTTTTTAAGGCGCGTAATCGCGACTTTGACCTCTTAATTGCTAGACGGCGAAATCGCCGTCATCATCGATCTGGTTCGGAACATCATCTCTAAAGGCGGTATTGGTGCCTTCATCGCCTTTTAGCAGAGTAGAGAAGTGTTTCCTACACAACTTCAGCACCGTTTCCTTGACTATGGTTCATAAATCAGACTGAATTTGACCGATGCTCTATATGGCATTTTGCCTAAAAACCTGGCCAAAATTAAAAGAAGTGTTTTATGGGCTAATGGCTGGAATTTTTTGATAGTGTTAGTGATAATTAGGCCCAAGGATGAACCCAACTGATTTTGGTTCCAATCGGTCCGCAAATTCGCCTAGCCCCCATACAAATTCCCCTCGAAATTGCACTTATTTACACATAATTATGGTAATTATGCAACAATCATGATACAATTTAGCATCCATCAGTTCCGTGTACTAAGAAATCATGGTGTAAAGTTTGATGAAAATCGGATCACATTTGACCCTGGTCCCCATATAAAGTTCTCTTTAGAAATTCACGTTTGCGCTTATAAATGGCTTAAAAACATCGATATCGTGATGAAATTCGGTATGAACGTGTATTTTGTAAATCTAAATCATATTACCAAATTTTGTTATGGTCGGTCCATAATGCCCCTTGGTCCAAAATAGGGCCCCTTAAGAAAATATGTTTAGCAATTATAATTGGCTTACAAATTTTATTACCTCGATGAAATTCGACATGAACATGTTTAATATGAATGTGAATCATTTATGATCACACTTTATTATGATCGGAACATAAGCGCCCCTAGGTACCACATACGGTCCACTAAGAAAATCAAACATACATCTTATATTGTTATAATAGTCGATATACATACATATGTAATTAAGTTTTTAAAGTTCTATGCTAATTAATATTTATTCATAATATTTATTTTACATTATTTAATACTTAACTTAAAAATACTTAAAAAGTGAAACTAACTACAATCGTTAAAATCGTTATCATTTTCATCATCGACGTCAGGAAGGACTAATTTAGTAATATCTGATGAGAATGCTTGTCTATTCCTTCGCGATTTTTTTGTACTGCAGCTTATAAAAGGGTCACTGCTTAAAAGTAACCTATTCAGGACTTCTCGATTGGTATCGCTTTTACTGAATTTCCTCGCATAATTCGTACGCCATATGGCTTTATTGCCTATGGCTTTATTACACTGTGTCTAATTTTTTTAATATTTCAAAAAAAAGTAAAATTTTCAAAAAATCGCCAAAAATAATTGCGCAAATTTGCGCAAACTTTTCTTTTTTTGTTCCTGAATGTAGAGAGTTCATATTTTCTTGTGGTATATAACATTAAACTACTAAAAACTACTTTCACCTTTAAAATCCTTATCTTTTTTTTGGGTAGGTTAAAAAAATGTGAAATTTTTATTATTTTTAAATTTTGAACGAATAATTTTAACATTAATATATGAGATATATATATAAAAAAAACTGAAAGTAGCAGTTGCTCATATCTTTCAAATAAAAAAAATCTAAATAAAACCTCTATTCGTTTAGCCATAAAAAAATATCATATAAACCTATTAAAATTTCAAAAAAAACACCAAAAACGCATTTAATTTTCTTCACTTTCCTGACTTTGACATCGTCTCAAATCTACAAATCTCAACTTAATGTCGTGAAAATTCACTATATAATGCAGAATTTTGTTGTCTATCGAACTGCATTCTCAGTTTCTTAAATTTCTTTAAATTCATTTTTGCCTTTTTGGCCAGCTTTTCAGGGTAAATGCCACATAGTGCGATGGTTAAAAGTTTATTTTTTCTTTTGTTTCTTTTAAGACCAATACTCAGGAGATGATCCCTATTCATGCAGTGCATTGTATTGGAATATAGGAAAGCTAGTTGATAGAAAAAAGGAAAGAAAGGTTAGTGTGAGACTATTTTCCTTATGACAAGAAAATTCAATATAACGTAGCGCTGCCCTATTGAAATCACATATCGTCCACATATCTCTGGTGGGAATCGAACATACCCAAAAGACTACCAGTGTACCAAAAAAAAAAAAAAAATATTGATTTATAGTGCTCGTTTTCTAAGAAATCCACATCAAACAGTGGTTTTATTAACAGTCTACCAATTTTAATAAAAGTCTTGGATATTGAAACGCATATGGATTAGTGTCGTCAAAATTAGAAAATTTTGATTGCACGCATAACCATTCCTCCTCATAGCTGAAGATTTTTCTATGAAAGGGTTATACACTCATTTTTTTGAATGCTGTATACGCCATAGTGATTTGACAAAACTGCCTAATTTTGCAGATGTTACTTTAACTACCACAGTTTGGAAGTCTTTGTTGAAAGACATGTTACAAATTTATATAACGTTAGAATTTCTTTAAAAAAAATTTTAACTTGTCTTTGTATCCATGTTGAATTAAAAAAAAACGTGAAAAAAGCAAAAGGACGAGTGAAATAAAAGGACACATAGTGTAAAATCCGAAATACTTAAGCCCCTTTTGTTACTGATTGTTGATTATTAGAAAAGAAATTATGCAAATTCTTCGAAATCCTTTAACATAAAATTTGGATTATTATAAATAAATATACATACACACGTGTCCAACAATTTAACTCCAGAGACAATGCAAATACACATATCATATATACATAGAAATGAATTGCTTTGTGAACAATGACAGTCCTTTCTTTGGAAGAAGAAATACAATACAAAATTTATACATTATGAATATACAAATGCCAGGTTGCCCACTTATTTGTTTAATAAGCTGCACATGATAATAGGCATTAAGTTTGTCAATTATCTAAAGAAACTTGCACATGTGCATAGATTCTCATACCACTTATGTTGTGTGTTTTAATTTTATACATGAGTGGCGGAACCTACAGTTTAAAGTCGAAATAAAGACACATTTTTGAGAAACTTTTTTATGGCAATTTTATTTATTCTCAAGAGTTTTTGCCAGAAATCTGCTAAGAGGCATTCCGCGAAAGTTCTTATTAGATTCCACAAAGTTTATTTTCTGGTATTTGTTCCATTGGAATCTCTTATGTTACTCTTGGAAAAAGCAACATGGAATTCAACAAATCATATCTGATTGCCGAATTACAAAACTGATGTGACCAGCAGTGATCAGCAGAAAAACCAGGAGACTACTTAAGTTAGACAAGAGAACGGTAAGCACTCTAACAGGAACTCTAACAGAACAATGAACTATTGGCAGTTTTCCTGACAAGCTCGGTTTGTCATACCAAGATTACTGCAGAAGCTGCGAAGATGTATAGGAAACGGAATCCGTACAACATCTTTTTGAGTGACAGAACGTATGAAGATTTAGGCATGGCGGCGAACGTGCTACAAGGGAACTGACCAGTTACAGCCGAAGTCCGGAATGGTTAAAATCCACTGCTCACATATCATGAAAAGGGATCTTACCCAACACTGGGTAACACAATAGACTACCTAGATAATTTGCCTGTAAAATGCATCGGTCCCACTAACCTGACCTAAGCTATGTGCCTTGGTCTAAACATAAGGCATTAACCTTAGATCAAGCCTTAAAAACATCAAAATTCTAGCTTATGTATCACTTATGGTATTTTAATTATTTTCGCAATTATTGATAGATTTTGTGAGAAACCTTAAATATTCTTATTCATTGTAATAAAACTATTTTATATTATTACATTTTATTATCACTTTTGTGCAATTTTTGACATAATGCACAGATGCGTTGTTTTGTACGTAAAAATCAAACACTTCATGTCAGCTTGGTGTTATTTTTTTCTAAATGGTAATAATTTCACAGCTAGCACCTTTGTGGCGATTTATAAGAATACAAATGTTTTGATGGGGCAGGGGATTGTCACTCCCATCAGTAACGCTCTCAATTGAGGGCTGGCTGAAACCTGATGGTACAAACCATTCTCGTGATTTGTTAGAAATATTTATTGCCAACGTCATGTGAGGTAAAAAAGTTTCATATTGCAATAGAACATCGATTATGTCAATAACAATTTTCTCTCTTTGATTCCTCTCTGGTTTCTTGGATACGGGTTTCCCCAAATACTGCTGTAAGCAGCATGTACTTGAATCTAAAACTGCCAATTCGACTTCGGTGGACCACGAAATTTATAACGCCCATCAAATTCAATTAGTTACTAATCCACAGCGAAATAATTAAATATGAGTTGAAAAGGAAAGAAAACATAAATCAATACCAAGCATTACTCCGTAAATCTCTTTATGAAGCTTGATTTATACAGCTTTTATATATATATATATAACTTTTCGAGCTATATCTGGAGAAGCTGCGAGTGTTAACCAAATCGATGTCAAAAGTTTTATCGAAAAAGTGCCATCTTTGATTGAAGGATATGATCCGCAAGATATTTATAATACTGATGAGACTGGATTATTTTTTCGAGCATTACCCGATAAGACATTTGCATTAAAAGGTGAAAAATGCACAGCTGGAAAAATGACTAAAGATAGACTCACTATTTTGCACTGCGTCAATATGGTTGGAGAAAAAGAACGCCTTTTTGTTATTGGAAAATCTGCAAAACCTAGGGCGTTTCGCAACATTAATTTGAACAATTTACCCGTAACATGACGATCAAACAAAAAGGCTTGGATGGCGTCTGATCTGATGACTGATTTTTTAGTGCAGTTTGATAGAAAGATGAAGCTTGAAGATCGGAACGTATTGCGATTTTTAGACAATGCAGCTTCTCATCCCCGTGATTTAAATTAAATATTTTGCTGCAGATGTAAAATGCAAATTCCGCTTTGGAACTATCAAAATCTATTAATTTGTTAGACATCGTTTATTTTTTACACAAAGCGTGGGAGCAGGTGAGTCCAGAGACAGTGAAAAACTGCTTCAGAAAAGCTGGCTTTAGAAAAAAAGATAGCCCAAACTATGACGACTGTTGGACTGCAGAAGATGAGCTTCCTTTGTCAGAATTTCGTCAGTTCTCCGATATCATTAAACGAGTTCAGAGCCAGATTCAAGTTAACGTTGAAGATTATATCAATTTAGATAATGATGTTGTTATTAACAATGAAGATGTGGAAAGCATTAATACTGAAATGTTAGTAACTACCAACGAAATGCTGGCAATCTCGTCTGAAGATGAGCTGGAAAGTGAAATTGAAGACAAGTTCACTTCTTATAAGGAGGCTTATTTAGCCATAAGAAAACAAAAAGGTTTTTCTTTATATCGCAACGATCTTGAAAGTGTTTAATTGCTGACTGATCTTCAAATACATCTCCAAGATATTGAAATTAAAGGTAAAACTCGCCAAGCTAAAATTTCGGACTTTTTTAAATCCTGATATGTATAGATCTTTTAAACTTTTTCAATTTTATCCACAAAAGTGTAAATGAAACTTCTGTTTATTTTGTCTTGTCATTATATGTATGTGTTTGTTTTAGAAATAAAAGTATTTAAATAAATATACATATGTACCTATAGTTTTTTGATTGCTGTTTTTGATTTTCTCTCATAAAGGGACACTCCTCATAAGCGGACAAAATTGTCAGTCCCATAGGTGTCCGCTTAAGAGAGAGTAGACTGTATAGAATTAATGTATAATCGGTCATTACAACCTTTCGTTATAAATTGGAAATATCTGACCTGAGGTTTGCACCTTGGTCTGACGTCTAATAAGGTCAATCAATATCAAGAACATATCAAGAATAGAAAATGCAATCATTTCACTTTCCTATAACTTTTAATTCCTTCTCAAATACCAAACAATCCTTAGGAAAGTCGTATGTATCAAAAATGATACATAAGCCAGAATTACGAAGTTTTTAAATTTTTGAAGTCTTAATTAAAATTTTCTTTGATTGATTGGTGATAAAAGTTTTGTATCATTTTGGATGCAAGTTTTGATCTACGATTAATTCATATATAAAAAACCGAATTGAGAGGCTAAAAGGGAGGGTTAGAGGGAACAACAACTTCTATTAAATTTCAATTTTCACAATAGGGAAAGAAAAGGAAATAAGCAATACTTTTTTACTTTTTTTTTCTAAAAAATATTTAAACTTTTAATAAATATTTAAGTGTAACAAAATTTTTCAAGTGTATTTTTCATATGTATGAACGTGCTTATAGCATTTTTCTTTGATAAATAATAAATTGTTCTTTATATTCATTTATAATATGTTTTAAGTTTGCTCTACTCTACTCAACTCAATGTGGTGTTTTATTTTTCCCCATTATGGGTGCAAGAAAAACCACATGAAACTTTATGGTCGACTGGTTAGAGGAGAGCTATTCAACACGTCTCTTCATTTCCCTTTTTTTTTAATAGAAAAACAAAAATGTTCTTTAAAGTGTGGTCAACTACTTACAACTTTACAAAAGAAAGTGAAAACGATATTATATTGTACCCAACACTATTATTAAATTACTCATAATGCAAAATATATTTTGTTTGCAGCGTTAAAAGTAAATGAGCATGCAAGCTCTCTTTGCGTTTCTCGTAAATAGTATTAGGTAGCCGCTTAAATGTGAAAAGAGCATAATTTCCGAAAAGCACTCAAGATCCATGAAAACCTTTTAAAATTTTTAACAGAAAGTTAATTTGATGAATAATATTATATAAAATATATGACATGGCTGTTGTACTCTTTAAATAATGACTACGTCAATTATTATCCGATTTTATCAAGGTAAGTGTCAATCTATTCATAAGAGAATGTACTTTAAGAACACTTATTTTATATCTTTTTATTAAATTTTTGCAATTGCAAGAATGGTTCAACTTGAAAGAACAAACAAAAAATCGTAATTATCAGGTTTACCCGAACAAAACTCAAAACATATAAATTTTAACCATATGTTTATGTACAGCGTTTTAAAGGAAACAAAAACATTAATTTTTGAAAATCGGTTCAGAAATATGTTAGTAATCAATATTTTTGTGAAAAGTTAAAAAAACAGTTATTGTCAAATAAAACAAGTTTGTGGGGTTCAAGAAAAAGTCTACTTAACTAAGTTCACAACTTAGGGCCATTATTACAAATTCCCGTTAAAGTTGTGTTTAGTTAAAGGTAACTTTAGCTAAAGTGAACTTTAAAGTCACCTTTACCTTCTTTTCTTCATTACAGCCTAATGATACAATAAAGTTAACTTTTTCAAAAATATAGCAGTGCCGAAGCAATATCGATAACACTGCTCAATTAAACAAGTTTTATTTAGCAGTGGTAACAATGGCCTCTTTTTTGTTGTATTTGCTCACTTTGTTCATATTTAAAGTTGCCATATTGAAAATAATATATAATATGTCAAGTTCAAATATAAACTTTACTTTAAAAGTTGCCGGTAGGATGATCTTCCCTTTAGCTTAATAATATATAATAAAGAAAAACAATTTATCTGCCGTTAAAATCCTGCCTTTAGTTAACGGCAAGTTGTAATAATGGCCCTTTGAGTATAAAGTTACTCGGGTGTATTTTCACTGTTGCACAGTGTAATTTTTTTGTTTTGTTATAAAATCGTAGTAAATATGAAAACTTTAATTTTTTTGTACAAACTTTTACTAAAAAGTCATAAGGTTCCTGAAATTAATTCGAGTATCTAGAATTGGTTATGTACACGTATGGTCGAAAATATAAGTCCACCAGCTTATTGTTGCTTTATATTTAATTTTAATTACTTAAAAGGAAAGTAAACATGGCAACAAGTCGTTGTTCTCCGGAGGAGAGAAAAATTGTTTCAAGGCTAAAAGAAAGTGGCCAAAGTCTTCGTTCTATAGCAGAAACTATGAATCCCTCGCTATTTTTTGTACAAAATGCTTTAAAGCTTAAAAAGCTCATCGAAACTCTCGGAAGACCAAAAGGAACTTAAAAAACAATAGAGAGCCGTATTGTAACACTTGCGAAGAAGACGTACTTTGGGTTTTCAAGAGCAACCTCAGATAAAATTGGATAAAATTGTAATTTCATTGCGAACGGTTCCTCGTAGACTTCAAGAGTTCCTTTGCTTAGACAAAAATATTTAATGGGTAGATTGGCGTTTGCAGGAAGTCATTCCAGTTGGTTCGGAGCAGACGGTGAAAAAATGCCGAAATATTTTGTGGAGCGATGAAACAAAAATTAATTTATTTAGAAACGACTATGCCCGAAATGTTCGACTCCCTAATGGTAAGGAGTTCCATATTCGCTTTACCAAGAAGACGGTCAAGCACGGGGATGACAATACTATGATCTGGGGTTGTTTCTCGTGGTATGGTGTCGTTCCGGTACATCTAATTACCGACACTATGACCAGATTCTACTGCAAAGTTATCTTGGAAAATACGATGTTGACCTATGCTGAGGCAAGTACGCCTCTTAGATGGGTATTCCAGCAGGATAACTATCCGAAGCATACTTCTAAGTTGTTAAAGGTTTGGTTCTAAAATAATAATGTTGCTCTTCTTGACAGGCTAAGTCAATCTCCGGACTTAAATTCAATATTCGATCTTTGGAGAGAGTTGCCACAAAGAATTGGGAAGGTGGTTTTTCAAAATAAGGAGCCGTTATGGAATTTTGTTCAAAAAACATGGTATGAAATACCAGTATAAACCTGCTTCCTGCAGCAGGCCAATAAGAGCCAACAAAATAATTGAAAATAAAGGTGGATATATCGGCTTTTAACGAAACTCCAAAACAATTTCGCAGAAAGAAACATGATTTATTTACTTTTTTGATTATTTTAGTTAAATGTACTCATCCTACCCGTGCCTCTGTATGGCGCAGAGGCATGGAACCTATTAAGCACTGATGCAGCAGACTTGAGAGTATTCGAGAGAGTTGGCGATGATTACAGCATCCGATCCAACAGTGAGCTGTATGAGCTCCTCAACGACATAGACGTTGTGCAGCGTATTAACATCCAGCGGCTGCGCTGGCTCGGCGATGTCGTTCGAAATGAGGAGGATGCTCCGGCGAGACGGGTATTATAAGTAAGTAAGTACCTATTATTTTTTCCAAAGTTTTTTTGATTCATTTCTTACTTTTTGAAAAACACTGAATTTAATTTATGTTTTTTGTTATTGTTTTAGTACTCATTTAATTTCCAATGTTAAACCAAAAGATATAAGTATTTGTTTTTGATTATAATTTAAATAAATTTTCGTCTACGAGTCTTTAAAAAAATATAGGGTGTACTTATTATTTTGACCATATGTGTACTTGTTTTGCAATGTGTGTTCCTATATCCCCGGTCAGACATCAAAAAGAAATATTAAAAAATATTTCTTCGGCGACTTCCTCTCAGCAGATTTCTGGCAAAAACTCTGAGAGTAAAAAAAATTGCCATGAAAAGTTTCTCAAAACTCTGTCGTTCGGAGTCGACTTTAAACTGCAAGTCCCACCATTCATGTATAAAAATTAACACACACAACATGAGTGATGTTGAGAAGCTAGGCTGTAGTCTACTCTCTCTATTTTCATTCATTTTCATTCATCTGTTTCCGGTTAATTTTTCTAATCAATTACACAAATTCGTTGCACTCTGTTTTTCATGTTCCTTTTATTTTTTTGTTATTTTATTTTTTGTTTTACTCTTTCGCTTATATTGTGTTTTATTCAAACAACTGATACCCCTTCTTTATTTTTATAAAAACAATTGTTTTTGCCAACAATGACAACAATACAGTGACTGTAACAGCAATAAATTTGTAAAAGCCAACACAAAAAGGGGGACTTCAACGGAAGGGTAAAATCAATTGTATAATTTCTTACTGAATGAAATAAAATGTACAATTTTTACTTCCTAAAGGTATAAACACATAGATGACAGACGACAGATAACATAAAGCTGCCAAGTTAAAAACACACACGTTTATATGAGAACAATCAAGGCGAATTCATTACGAGGTGGGTTTTGTTTACCAGCTGATGTAAGTAACAATGTCAAAAAAAATGTTTGTTTTTTGTGTATTTTGTTTCGATATTCAATTTCGTATTCATATTAGTCATAAACCCTCATATGTACCGCATGTATCCTTAACGATACGCACTCTGGAAATTCTTTAGGATTACTATTTTAAAGCCAATTATATATTAGAATTAAGTCGCCGTAGTAGGTAGTGTGTTGGCTTATTAGACGAAAAGCCAGGGTTCGAGCCCCAGGCCAGACATCAAATTGAAACATAAAAAATATTTCTTCGGCGACTTCCTCTCAGCAGATTTCTGGCAAAAACTCGGAGAGTAAATAAAATTGCCATGAAAAGTTTCTCAAAAAAATCTGTCATCCAGAGTAGACTTTAAACTGTAGGTCCCGCCACTCATATATAAAATTAACACGCACAACATAAGTGGTGTGAGGAACTAGATAATAATCCTGACTGAAGAGTATGTATATATTAAAATTGTTGCAAGATGATTAACAATATTTAAGCCTTTAACCCTAAATACATATATTTATAGTTATTTAGGTAAGAGTGATGAATTACCAAAAAAAAAAAAAAAATCATGTCTCCAACTAAGTGCCTAAATTATGACTGAAATAACTTGTGTGTTATTTTTAAAACAAATTCTCTTTCTGAAGATTGGGATATAGGGATTAAAACAAATTGGACCAATCTTCTGTTGAAAATTTGTTATTATAAGAAATAACGTTTGCAGTTGATATTTTTTTTAATTTACAGGTTACTGCAGCACCTTATGTAATGTAATAATAAAATTCATAAGAATTTTCAATATATAAAATTTATTTAGTTTTTTTTAATTGCTTTAACTAATTTCCTATGGAGGTTTGAGGGTTAATTTTTTTGACAAGATGTGTACATTTTTACAAAAACAAAATCCCTGTTGTTTTTGTATTGTTGTACTTATTGTAATACTATTCCCACCTCGTAATGAATTCGCCTTGAGAACAATTATATTGAAGGCAGAACAGAAAAAGCCTAGACAACAAGCTAAGCAGTTGCTGTCCAAAATTAAACTATTTTCTATTTTTGTGAGCAGCTAAAAGCAAATTAGTGATGCCGATACAACATAAAATCATAATAAAAAAACAGCTAAAAATACTTATGTTATTGAACAGAAAAAACAGTTCTAAAATTAAGAAATAAAAACCAATCCATGTATTCATAATAAAAAAAATAGAATTATAGAATCAATTTTGCATCTGAATTCATTTGATAAATGTTTTGTGTGGGCGGTTTTTTCATAAGTGACTTTATTTTTGCGTACCAAAAACCTGATAGTGACAACAACGAAAAATATATTTAAATTCTAATTTGAAAATTATTGAAAATATTTGAAAGTTATTGTGTCGGCCGTTTTTTCCGCTCTGCTTTCAAAAAATTTAAGCAGTCGGCATACAACAGAAAAAACAGTTGGCAGAATTTTCTGTCGAACTGCCGAACTGTTGTCTGTCGACTTGGTGTTTATACCTTAAGAAATAAAAAATTTATTAACGACCTAACCTAACCCCCCTCCATCCATATTTTCATGTTAATTTTTATCACAAAAATATTTTTACCACTTTAAGGCGTAAAAAACAAATCGAATTAAAAAAAAATTTTCTTATCAGCCACAAAAAAAGAAAAAAAAATATGAAACTCCTAACCATAAATATTTCTAAATGCTTTCAACAGTTCTATTTTATATTCCTTCTTTTTTAGTATAAAAATCTTGAAGTCAAACCAAAAACAGGATAGAAGAAATTAAAAATATTACGGTTGAGTTGGTTAAATGTCATCTTTTGAAAGAGTCATAAATAATAAAACGTATCATCTGCAACAAGTGCAAAAAAATAAAAATTTACAAAATAGACGACAGAAAAAAAATAAATTTCAAGGTCTTGACGTCTATGGTAAACAAACTCCGCATATAGTCCAAGAAGACAATATTTTCTGTGATTACGTAAGCACACTAAAATATTTTTATCAATTTTTTATGGAATAATTAAGAACGTGGTAAACCGTATGTAAAGAAAATGTATGTATGCTGTGGGAAATTTAAAAGTTTAAATTTAAAAATGCAATAAGACAAAAACGGTTTAAATTTTTTTTGTTATCTGATTCATATGGCTGCCACGGCTGGCCTCACAGTACCTTATTCGATCGAACCAATTTTCGTGCACTTTTTCTACTGTATCTCGGCAATGGCATTACAAATGTTGGCCTTCAAATGCTCAATTGTCTCTGGTTTGTCAGCATAACACTTCGTCCTACAAAAAATAGCCCAACGGTATCAAATTGCACCTTCTTTGCGACCAATTGACGTCACCATTTCGATTAATTAAACCGCCATCAAACGTTTGGTGGCATAAATCAATTATGATGTGTGACAAGTCGTTTACATCACCACAATGAAGAGCGGGTAAAAAGTCGGTGTCTCAATTAACACTAATACTTGCTCCGTCCTCTTTTTTAAAGAAATAGAGGCTAATGATGCTTCCGCTCCACAAGCCACAGCAAACACTCACTTTTTCCCAAATACGGAAAATTTTACTTATTAACTTACCCACGAAGATGAAAATAACTTCATCGGAAAACATGATTTTTTGGCAAAATCGTCATCTTTGTGCAGTGTTTCGTCGGCCCAATAAATCCCAACGCTGCTCAAGCGTAAATCGATGCGTTACGTTCAATGGAGATAATATACTTAATTTTGTGACAGAATATAATGACAAAAGTATTGCAGATTCGAAATAACCGATGGTTCAAATTTAAACCGATAGGTAGCCCTCCCTATATAATCCCAATCCCAAGTAGGATTTAATGAGAAAACATTCTCATCACTGTATCCAAAATACCTTAGCACCTGCTGGAGTTGATCAATCATCTGCTTATTTGGGAAAAAACCTTATTAATGAAACTGAAACAAAATAAAGAAATAATAATGAGACGTGTTGTACGTGGTTTATGACAGTAATGTAAAGGAATAAATTAAAACTGTAGTTGTCAATGTCTTCAAGTCTTCTGATTGGTTCTAACGCAGTAACACAGTATTCTTTTATACTAGGACTACTGAGACTAACTCCGTATATAATTTTTTCATATAGCCTCCTTTAAGAGTAATTTACACCTTTATATGGCGATGCATACTATCAAATACATTTTTATAGTTTCTGGTTCTATTCCATTCCAAGATATTCGAGCAAGTACCCACAATACGTTAATATTTCCAGGTGTATAGAGAACATCCGTTTTGAAAACTCCTCAGAGGAATTTAATGGCCATCATGTTGCTAAAGAATATCCAAAATTCGAATTTTTCTGCAGCGATGGGTAGATAGTAAGGTAGATGGAAGTGGCTGTCCGCTCAAGTAGTATGAATGAACACAACTAGGCTATATAGGGCCCATAGTGCTACCACAGTTTTACATTTTACCCTAGTTTCCCCCTGAAGTTTTCGATGGAGCAACTCAGACTGACTACGTGGCCATAATGCAATACCCCTAATAAAACAGAAAATAATACTGAGTCGCCGTAGTCTAGTAGGTAGTGTGTTGGCTTATTAGACGTAAAAGCCAGGCTTCGCGCCCCAGGCCAGATATCAAAACAAAAATACAAAAAGTATTTCTTCGGCGACTTCCTCTCACCGGATCTGAGAGTAAATAAAATTGCAATGAAAAATTGCTCAAAAATCTGTCGTTCGGAATCGACTTTAAGCTGGAGGTCCCGCCACTCATGTATAAAACTAACACACACAACATAAGTGGTGTGAGAAACTAGTTCGTAATCCTGACTGAAGGGCTGTAATAACCAATTATGTATGTATGTATAATACTGAGTGGCGAGTAAATTAATGCTTAAAATATTTACATAGGATTGAGAACGTATTGTAACAAATATTCGGTGGACTACTCCAACAAGCTTAGCCTCAAGCTACCCTATACCATCACCAATCTACTGCCCCACTTCAAAGTTGATTTGCCATTTCTTGTGTGTTAAGTTTTTCTAGGCTTTCGTGAAAACCATTGCTTACTCTCCTATCCAAGACAATTAATTTTGGTCACATCTAACCAAATAAACTTCTATCAGTCGCTCGTCATCTATAAAGCATATTTCAGTGTATTTATATAATTTATTATATACAAATAAAAAATTATTAATATTGATAACGTATTTGTTAAAACAATAAAAATTTAAATTAAAATAAACGACAGGTTTTAATAATGATACATTATTTACAAAATACAACGTGATACTAAATGAACCTCAATGGAGACAGTAACATTTTATTTTTAATTTTACTAGGCGACAAATGTTTATTCCTATTTGTTAAACAGCAGATATTTTATACAAAAATTGTTACCATGTTCTTTTCTAAAACACCTAGAATTTTATACTATAAAGAACGGCGAAGGTTCTAATTTAGAAATTTAAATAGTTTTAATGTATTTATAGAAGTCGCCGTAGTCTAGTAGGTAGTGTGTTGGCTTATTACACGCAAAAGCCTGGGTTCGACTCTGAGAGTAAATAAAAATTGCCACGAAAAGTTTATCAATAAATAAAAATCTGTCGTTCGGAGTCGACTTTAAACTGTAGGTCCCACCGCTCATGTATAAAATTAACACACACAACATAAGTGGTGTGAGAAACTAGGACGTTGTACAATGGGTCAATTCGTCCTCCGGGTACTGTACTTGTCTTAATTGACAAGTACACGTCCTCTGACCTAACCTAACCTAACCTAATGTATTTGAACATTATCAACTGTCGAAAAAGTTATTACACTTATTTTACAACTATTTCAAAAATATACAGTAGTGGCCTCATAATTAGGACATCCATCCATCAAAAAGTTTGTGTGGTATATTTTATTATCAAACCGATTAGTTTTTTTGTAACATGTTACTTTAAATAACTTACTGACTGTAATTACTAAAACCTAGTAAATAAATAGTAACAACGACAATTATTAAAATTAACTTTCTTTTTTGAAAAGATCAAAAAATACTTGGACATACAATTAGCAATATTGTGTTATTATTTTCTCATATCAGAACAATTAAACTAGATTATCGCATATAATAGATATAAATAACATTGTATCGCATGGTTTTCTTAAAAAAAAATTGTTACGTTTTTACTTTTTAGTAGATTGCAAATAAAATAAAAAAAATTTGTTTAGTTTTAGATAAATTCTTTATTGTTCGCACAATT
Source organism: Sarcophaga variegata (assembly GCA_932273835.1). Classification (NCBI taxonomy): domain Eukaryota; kingdom Metazoa; phylum Arthropoda; class Insecta; order Diptera; family Sarcophagidae; genus Sarcophaga; species Sarcophaga variegata. The sequence continues at coordinate 28,789,435 of OW026358.1, read as the reverse complement.
CTGTGTGCCACTGTTCACAACTTGAAGTAAAAAACAACAATTTGCTTTGTTTGCTATTCTTCTTTACACTCTTCTGCGTAAACACTAACAATTGTTCGACAGATATATAACGGAGATCTTCAAACCACAATTACTCTCTTCACACACAACGTGTCTTCACACAAGACTGACTGAATTTGTACTGACTCAGATGCCTGCTTTTTCTTGTCTTTTATATTGCAGGGTAAACAGTCGATGGATGCTTTTGAAGGAAAATTACTTTTCCTTCGCGAAATCTCTATAAAGGTAAACATGTTGTTTTCATTATTGTTGTTTGTGAATTTTGTTTACGTTTTTATAGTGATGTTGTTGCTATATTTTTGTTTATTTGCTGATCATAAAAAGAAGTCCATAGTTTTTGTTTATCATTTTAATTTTAAACAATGATTAAAGACTAGCTTCTCACACCACGCATGTTATGCGAGCTAATATTTTAAGAGTGTCATTTATGAGTGTTGTGTTAAATAAAACAAAGTGATCGTTTGCATTTATCAATAATGATTGATTTTGTCTTAATTTTCGACAGCCTTATATACTAATTTTTAAACATCTAGAGTGAGTGACTTTCTAAAGTACACTCAATACTTAAAATCTAATGTTGTTACTTACTTACATACTACAATCATAATATTCATAAATTTTAATGTCACTTTTATTCAAAAATATTGCTTTGAGTGTTTCTTTTAAATATTGAGTGTCAAACAATAATTGAGTGGTCTTTTCTTTGTTGCTTCTTTCTATTTGTTTATACTTGAAACGCAACATGAAACTCTTTTGCTCTATTTCAAGTGTTAACCTAGTGACCGATTTGTGACACTTTGTTTTACTTCTATTTTTTCTGGTACAAAGTATGATTGGGGTATGTTTACATTTAATATGTTTATGGGTCACACACATAAAATAGTATAAGTGTATCATGTGCATTATGGGTAACACTTATTGTTGTGTTTCTTTACATTATGCACACACTACAGTGTCTACAATGAACAACGGATTTGAGAAAATTTTATTGATAAATTTTTTTTTTGTTTTTGCTCGAAGACTACCGATAGGAAATTGCGGAAAGAAACATTTTTCACATTTCGCTTTGCTGGAGATATCTGCGCCAGGCTTTAAATCACCGACTGTCGTCTAATAAGCCAAAACACTACTTATAATACTACGGATTTTTCACTGTTTTAAATCTTTTATCTAAAACACCTCTTTCTCTCTTCCCGCTCTCATAAATAACGACGTTAACTTAAGTCGATCAGAGTGTAATAAACTTTGAATTAAATTTTAGAGGTAAGAAAAAAATATTTTTTAGAAATTTGTTAGAAACAAAACAATGTACACATATAATCAATTATAATTACCAAGAATCTCCAGGAATTCGGGAAGCACGTTTTGAAAAATTTGTTATGCTGAAAACGCAATGTTATGATTATTTCGAACATAATTTATTTATTTATTATTATTTTTTTTAATTGATTGTTTCCTGTTTATTTTGTTTAATAATAATAAAATTTCATTGCCAGGCAAACTTTGTTTATTTGACACGTGTTTTCGGTTGAAATCAAAATTATTAGATTGCACGCATGTATACTCGTACATTACCTGTAATGTTTGCATTCACACACATATTCAATTTATACCTTTATTGTGTCTGTATTGATTTCAATAACAATTTGAGAGCAATTTTACTTTAGATTGCTACATTCCAATAGTAAGTATTTTTATTGCTTTTTAATTGTGTTGCTTAAGCACCAGTTCGACGCGTTGTGTTGATGTTACCAAAAAAAGAATAACTTTATAAACTAAAACTAATATCTCAAATATATATAAGTTATTAAATAATTATTAGAAATGTTTATCTTTATGTATTGTTACGTTTTTACCTTTTAAAAATGTTTAAAATATGAGCTCGGAGATTGCAAATAAAATAAAAATAAACCTATGTTTAGTTTTAATTAAAATTATTTGTTGTTCACACAATTCGGTGTGCCGCTGTTCACAACTTTAAGTTTACAGCAACAATTGCTTTGCTTGTTATTCCTCTGTTTACACCTTTTTCATAAACAATAACAATTTCTAGGCAATTGTTCTACTGATCTTTCCAACGAAGATTTTCAAACCACGATTATTCTCTTCTGCTTCTTCACACAAGACTGACTGAACTTTTACTAACCCAGTTGCATGCGTTGCTTTGCCTTGCCTTTTATAGGGCAAAGTAAACAGTCTGATGAATGTTCTTGAAGGCGAACTTCTCGCAATCTGTATAATAAATATCGTTGTTTAGCTTATTATTGTAGTGATGTTGGTATATTTTTGTTTACTTGTTTACAATTTTTTATGCTGGTGTTTGTTGTTACATTGCGCAGTGAGATAATTTGTAAACAAGTTCACTGTTTTGTTTATAATTTTAATGTTAAAGGATGTAAAAGCAAAACATCAGTATCTAGATTTTTTTATTTTCGTAACAGTATTATAAAAATTAGTTCTTTTAATACTGGGAATTTAAACTCATTTCAGACATTATTTAAATTGACTAAATGGATTTTTTAGTTTTAGGTAGTAGATTAATTACAACTCAAATGTTTTCCAAAATATTTTATGTAACACTATACGTACCTGTAGCATTAATTGTTTTACTAATTAAAGTTGAATTTTGTTTAATTTAATTAAATTGAAATTATTTTTTTTAGTTTTCTTAACACTTGGTATAAACGTAGTCGTATAAACATTACTTGTAGAATGTTTGAACAATAATTTGATTGCTTAACATGCCAATTTACATCAACATTTTCTAGGAAAAATAATTGAAAGAAATTATATAAAATTATATAAATTATATTTATTGTATACTAACAACACTTAATGAAAATATTTTTAATTTATCCATTCCCATAATTGCTGGGGAAGAGTAGATATTAAGATGAGCGTGAATTTGTGTTGGCAATTTTTTATATTTTTCTTTACAAATTTTTTTAGGTAACAGATTCTGTGCCTTAAACTCGCCATCTTTTGTGACATATATTTATATAAGCGCCATAAAAGTGCGCATAATAAAAATGGAAATGTATGCCATAGTAAATAGGATCCCCATAATTTCATTATGAAACTCATTATGTTTTCTAATCTAATATTTATTACATTTGGACTTCCACTGCATATTGACTATTGCCCTTTGGGACAATGCGCAATATTCTTAATTTCTATTATTATTATAGCTTTTTTTTATTCACTGGAAATAGTTACATGTACAAAAATATATACATTGGCTCAAATAAGTCTTCGTACACCAAGCAGGCGCAGATAATTTGCACAATTTTTCAAAAACTGTCTACCGGATTTGAATAAAATCAAATTGTTTTAAAAGCTCCATTCGTGCTTATAATAATTAGACACCAAAAATTACGTTTAAAAAATTTAATTTATATTTTATATAGGTTAGAGGACGTGTACTTGTCAACTAAGACGTACCCGGAGGTTGAATTGACCCATTGTACATATTTTATATAAAAAAAAGTCCAAATTGCTAACTTAAAAAGTCTACGTACAGCTTAGATAGGGACAAACGTACCCCTCTTTAATATAACGATTTTTCGGTATTTGATTTGCTTTCGCAAAACCCAAGAATTCTACGTTATTAATAGTTATTCGGTTTGATGGAACATAAAAATTAACGTCAAATTTGGTGCAAATAACAAAACTCACAAGAAAATTCGTATTGACGTCAAATAGTTGAATTGTAAAAATGGAAATGATGGCACAAGTATAGAGAAAAATGCAAACAACAACAGATCAAAATCATGAGTTTAATATATGACAGAAACAAAAACTTAACGCGTTTGCTTTTAGTTTCCCTAGGAAGAGTTCGAGCAGAAATGAAAGATGCTTCCTTGTGCAGAAGGATCCAATGGATGATTTAAAAAACGTATTGCTACTATGGTCTCAATAGGCAATTGAGTAGCAGAGACCTCTGTCGTATGACAAAACTAATACTCTACTAACGCTTATATATTTTCTTGACGAGAGTGCCTATGCAGCCGAAGAAGTTGTTTTCTAGCAAGACGGGGATCCGAAGCAGACTGCCTAAATAGTTAAAGGCTGGCTACAAAACCAAACTTTTGGGACGATGGACTGGCCTGCACAAAGCCCAGGCCTGAATCGTATAGAAAATGTATGAGCTATTGTTAAAAGAACGGTGATAGCATATGAAAACCCACCAAAAAATGTTGACGAGCTTTGCGAGATAATACAACATGAATGGCGAGCTCTTGACCGTGATACCATCCAAAAGTTTGTGGAGAGTATGCCAAAACGTATTGAAAGCTTAATTAAAAATAAAGGTCTTTGGACAAAATATTAAATTGGCAACTATTAATGATTTCAACAAACCCCCCAAACAGTGGAAAAGTGTCCAAATAGTGAATTTTTTATTTTTTGCATTTTTTAATTTTTTTTTTTTTTTTTTGATGAAATTTATATAAATTTTTGTTCTTTATAATTTAGAATAATGTTCAATAAAATAGAAAAAATACATATATTTGATAATACACCTATATTTGTATTACTTTCGTTACCTTACTTTCTTAATGCAAAACATCTGGACAGATTTGCAGGCATGTTTACGTTAACCTACACGTCTAGATGATGTGTACTAAACGTGTGCACAAGACGCTTAAAATTGTACAGTATTGTATTTTTCTCATGAGAGAATATTGATTGTAGCAGCGAATATAAAGAAGAGTGAAGCAAAGATAGAAAACAAAAAAACAACTGCACTAATAAACCATTGTACAACAGTATAAAAGAGAGTTGTACAACAAAAATATTGTAATCTTTATAGTGTTACAAGGTGCATTTCTTTCTGGAGTTTTCTTTTTTTCATAACAAAAAAATAGTATCTATTCAATAGCATACGTCGGCACCAATAGCCCCGGGGGCCGAACATCTTCGGCTTTTTACACACATAGGACACGAACATCAACGAATATTAACATAGCAATTTGAAAAGAGATTGTGATATGGCAAAAGCAAAGAATGTATAGAAACACTTATGTACGCATATTTTTCAACGTAAACACTACTGAAATTCATTTGGCAATATTGAAAATTTAGTTTCAGTAGTGAAATATGCTCTTACAACACAAAGCATATTTCCGTAACTTCATAGATAAATAAGTACTGTTGTATACTTTGAATAAAAGAGAAATACACATTTCAGTGTACTCGTAAAAACAAGAGCAACAGAAAAGAGAAACATTCAGTATTGCATTTACTGAAGGGTAAGCTACCAAAATGTTTTGTGCACACGTTTAGTGTGTACATATTGTGCTGCCTTAGACGCAAGTCCGTTATTTAAACCCCAGCTCAGACATTTTGAAAAGAACGAAATATGGAAAAACATTCCTTCGGCGTCTTTTTCTAAGCAGTCTTCTGGTAAGATCTCTCACTGTAGATTGTCACGAAAAATTTCGCAGGTCTCGCCTCTCACGGATAAAGTTAAAACGCTCAACATGGATGGTAATACCCAATTAGGTAAATAAATATGTAAGTATAAAAAAGATGCTGAGAGAAGAAATTCTCCAATAGCTAGGCCCAGAACGGAACTCTTGAATTAGCCGTCCGGATGTGGCAATATATTCAAAGCTCCTTTCCAAAAATGAGGTGAGAGTCCTGGTTAATCGTTAATTAGTTAATTAGATACTAGAACCCTGGAAAAGATTGTAAAATTGCCTGACAAAACTGAGCGAAAGGGCGCAACCATAATCCCGCAAAAGTCAAATATTCAAAGCTACATGGAGCACTGCAGCTGTGCAGAGTACCTTTTTTTAAGGCTAACACTAAGTAGATGACATTCTTTATGGCGCAAAGGAATGGACGCTATTAAGCACTGATGCAGCAGCAGTATTCGAGAGAAAATTCCTACGGAAGATCTTCGTCCCAGTGCGGGTTGGCGATGATTTCCGCATCCGATCCAAAATGAGCTGTATGAGCTCCTCAACGACATAGACGTTGTGCAGTGTATTAATATCCAGGGGCTGCGCTGGCTCGACCATGTCGTTCGAATGGAGGAGGATGCTCCGGCGAGAAGGGTATTTGATGCGGAGATCTACGGAAGTCGTCGAAGAGGATGACCTTGTATGCGTTGGAAGAACTAAATCAAGATCAAGAAATCCATACAAGTAATATGTTTTCATGTATAAACCAAAAATTCAATAGGTCACTAGCTTCTCTATCTAAGTAATATAGATGTTGGGGAGTGCCAAACAAGTTTTATATTCAGACCAGAAGCATAACTAAGTAACAAATATTTCACAATATTTGTAATACTTGTTTCACCCCATGTCTATCAAATCTTGGATACTTCAATACTATTTGCTGTTTATGAGGAATCAAATGTTGTTGCCATCTTGTCACATCCATTCGTCTGATCTGTTTATTGAAATTCCCCAGCATCAGCTCTTTTTTTGGTATTTGAAATCATAAACTCCTACGCATGCAGACTTTTTTCTTTTATGAGCAAATATTATAAGAAAAAATTGAGAAAAAGGAAAAGACCAAATCCTTTAAAAGTAGATAAGGAGACACTGAATCATTTTTAATTAAATACAAGAACCAATAAGTATGTGTATTTACATCTACATTGAAACACATTTTTACTAAAACAAACACATGCACACTTTTATTGTTGCTTAAATTCAAGTGTTAGAGTTCTTTTGTTATTCAGAAGAGCCCCTTCATCAAAATCTTCATTTTTCTTTCTATATTCTTGTTTTTGTGTTTTCTTGCTATTTCCTTGGTCGCTATTTTTTGACAAAATAATTTAGTTGAAGAAATTTTTAAATTAAAATGGTTTAGTTTTCCAAAGTTTCAGTCCAGTTGTGCAACATTGTTATTCATAAAGCAAATTAAAAATAAACAGGAATAAAAGCTTTATATATTATAAAAACATACAGTTATGGGCAAAAGTTATTACAACCCTTCTGTCAGGATTACGGCCTAATTTCTGACACCACTTATGTTGTGTGTTAATATTATGGTCACGAAAATGAAAAAAATCTCGTGTTTTGCTTTTACATCCTTTAACATTAAAATTATAAACAAAAGCTACAAAAACAAAACAAAGAACTTGTTTACAAATTATCGTACTGCGTAATATAACAACAAACACCAGCATAAAAATGGTAAACAAGTAAACAAAAGTATAGCAACAAACACCAACATAAAAAATGACAAACAAGTAAACAAAAATACAACAACAAACACTACAAGAATAAATGTAAACAAACATACAAAAACAACAACAATGAAACAACGATGTTTACATTTATAAAGACCTTGAGAAAGCGAAGACACGAATATTAGCCTTCATGAACATTCATCAGACTGTTTACTTTGTCATTTGTTAGTAAAAGTTCAGTCAGTCCTGTGTGCAAACGCGTTGTGTTTGAAGAGAGTAATCGTAGTTTGAAGATCTCCGTTACAAAGAACAGTCGAACGGTTGTCTAGTAATTGTTATTGTTTATGCAAATGGTGTAAACAGAGGAATAACAAAAAAAGCAATTGTTGTTGTATACATAAAGTTGCGAACAGTGGCACACAGAATTGTGCAAATAAGAAAGAAAACTAAGCACAAATCTATTTTTATTTTATTTGCAATCTATGTGCTCATATTTTAAACGTTGATAAAATTAACATACTCACCCTACTCACCTCACCATACTTACCATACAAATTTTGGATTCATCGCCTGAATAGGTATGTTTTTTAAACTTGCTTGTGTTTGTAAACATGTGGATCCATTCTCAAAATCAATCCCATACCATACCCAGAAGAAGCACCACACACCATAATGTTTCCTCATCAAAGTTTCTCAAAAATATCTCTCTTTCGGTGTCGACTTTAATTTAGGTCCCGCCAATCTTTTATAAAATTAACACACACAAAATAAGTGGTGTGAGAAGCTAGGTCGTTATTCTGACTGAAGGGTTGTAATGACCAATTATGTTATGTCTTCAAATTAGTTCAACAAACGGCCGTGTGGCTGTTTCCAACTTTAAGGGAGGATTTTAACGGGCAGATAAATTGTTTTTCTTTATTATAAGCGGACAATAAGGTAGAAGTGAGCGTTAAGCTAAAGGCAGGCTCATCATACTGGTAACTTTTAAAGTTAATTTTATGTCTGAACTTGCGATATTATATATTACTTTCAATATGGCAACTTCAAATATAGATCATTATAAATCAAATAAATAAAATAAATAAAAAAAAAAAAAAAAATTTGAGCAGTGTTATCGACCTTGCTCCACCACTGCCATATTTTTGAAAAAGTTAACTTTATTTTATCATTAGATTGTAATAACGAAAAGAAGTTAAAGATAACTTTACAGTTCCCTTTAGCTAAAGTTACCTTTAATTAAACCCAAGTTTAACGGCAAGGTGTAATAATGGCCCTAAATATATTTTATTTAAACATCCTGACTTTCATATTAAAATTCATGACTTCATGACTTTTTATTTTCCAAATTACTTTTTTTATTGTATTTTTCATTAGTTCTAATGTATTCATACGTTTAATGCATAAATCAAAATGGAATAAAGAAAAAAATTTAAAAAATTTAAAAACATTTTTACATCAAATTACTCATGAATAAATTATTCCCTAATGCAACACAAAAAACATTAAAATTTCTACTACAAAAACAAAAACGTTTTTACGCTGGCTTCCTGGATTTCGTAAACTACTTCATTTCAATACTTTTTATTTGGCAACTTTTAATTAACAACTACGGTAACGTATTAATTTTTCATTCAAATCTATTATCCCTTGCCAGCGTTTTTACACAGGCAGCGTTTTTCGCTAACACGTTCCTAAGTCTTGTTGTTTAATTTTTAAACTTACTTTGGGGCAGTCGCAAATTTTTCTATTTATTGTATACAGTGTTGGATAAAAGAAAATGTGAATTCCTAAATAACACATCAAAAAATTTTGTATATCGAGCTTTCAGTGATTCAACTCACTTCCGAATTCTTACAAAATTAATGGTATTCTGAATTAATGGTTGTCACTGTAGGCCAGTTGTGTGCCTTATTAGACGTGAGGCCATGGTTCAAACCCCGGGTCAAACATCACCAACAAAGCGAAAAATGAAAAATATTTCTTCGACGAATTCCTCTCAGCGGATTTCTCGCAAAAACTCTGAGAGTAAATTTAATTGCAATGGAAAGTTTCATTCTTCTTGAAACACTATGTCCTATCCAGAAGATACAACCAACTAAAATAATTGACTCCTGATAAAAAAAAACCAAAAATCCACAAATGTTCGCCTTTCGCAATTTTTCTACTAATCTGATCTGCTGCAAGTCTCGGGTCCGTTATCTGCCTGATTCTCTGCCTCGTTAACGCTGCAATAGAAACCTTGATTATGTTTAAAAAATCTGCTGCGGATCCATCTACTTCAGCAATTTCTTCGCCCAGCAAATTCGAAATCCGTTCACCACACCGAGCTGTAGGAGATGATCAAAGTCCTTTCCCACCAGCCGACATTCCATCGAATACAAAGCCATTAACAGCAATGTGACAAATACCAACCTATCAGCTGGAATGACTCAGGTCTATTGCTATCAGGTGCGGTATTTAGATATAAGAGTTCCCCGCTTATAAGCACTATCCTGGAAGTATTTTTGAAAGTGCTTATATCCGTGAATTTATATTGTGAAATTTATTTAAATATTAATTACAGATTACATCCACCATCTATTTGCCTATAACTAAGTCGCCGTAGTCTAGTAGGTAGTGTGTTGGCTTATTAGACGTAAAGCCAGCGTTAGAGCCCCAGGCCAGACATCAAGACAAAATACAAAAAAAGGTCTTCTTCGGCGACTTCCTCTCAGCAGATTTCTATCAAAAACCCTGAGAGTAAATAAAATTGCCATGAAAATTTTCTCAAAAATCTGTCGTTTAAACTGTAAGTCCCGCCACTCATGTATAAAATTAACGCACACAACATAAGTGGTGTGGGAAGCTAGTCCGTAGTCCTGACTGAAGTGTTGCAATGGCCAATTGTGTGTGTGTATAACGAAGAATGAGGTCATGAACATTTTTTACATTATTTTTTAAAATCTCATTAGAAACAGGAGTAATTTAAATTTTACTGGCTACGAGGATTGCTTAGTTAGTCATTACAATCCTGTAGGCATGATCACGACTTAGCTTTTTACACCACCCATGCTGTGTTTTTATTTTATTCATAAGTGGTGGTACCTACAGTCTAAAGTCACTAAAGTCTAAAGGACTGGTTTTTGACCAACTTTCCATTGACTTTTATTTTACTCTCAGAGCTTTTGTGCTAGAAGACTGCTGAGAGGAATTCTATCAAAGAAATATTTGTTTCATATTTCATCTGTTCGAGATGTCTGAGATAGAGGTTGAACTATAGGCTCTCATTTCATAAGCCCACACACTGCCTACACTGGACATCTAATGCGATAGACATTCGAAGTTATCGTCCCGTTTACGTACTATGTGCTCGAAATCCAATATTTATTTAAATTAGTTTAGTTTCGAAGTCTTTCCTAGTTTTGAAGCTTTTGATTCTCTTCAAACTTGATGTACACCAATGTATATGCAACCATTTAAAATTAATAATTATTGGGTTGTTCGGAAAGTAATTTCTTTTTTTTTTGTGGAAATGAAAGACAGTTGCGTATAATATCAGTCAAGTGGTCATAAACTGTTGAATTTGATAAATTTCATCTCAATCCGCTTTCTCACGTGTTGTTATTCGGCGGTTCGCATCAACTAATGCTTTTTTTGCGTCTCTATAAATTTCCTTCCCGAACGTGGTGCATCTTCGATATCTAAATTGCCGAATCGAAATTTAACGAACCAGTTCTGGCACTGGCGTACTGTCAACACACCTTCTCCATACACATCGGCCAATTTCTTTCAGGCTTGTACAGTATTTTTACCCTTTCTGTAGTAAAACAGTAAGATATGTCGAAAATGCTGCTTATTGCTCTCCATATTTAAAAGGGCACCAACCAAAAACTACTGCGTAGAATTAAATGGAATTCTTCACACACAAGCCTTGCTTAAGTGTGAAGTTGGGTGTAAACAAATACAATTAAATCTTCTTTAGGGAAAAAACGAAATTACTTTCCGAGCAACCCAATATTAGTAACACATGGACGTATTATTTTTACCACAAAAAGATTCAAAAGATATTAAAAAAGTGCACAAAATCAATTGGTTCTTGTGGAGATCTTACAAGAGTAGATAATTTTGTGAAAATTGGTGTGTTCTAATTATTTCTTCCGCCACTGTATATATTTATATATGAAATGTATTAAAATGCTTGAAGTGGTTTTTGGTTTATCATTTCAGGAAAGGCATAAACCCACCTGAATATTAAAAACGTATTTTCTAGGATTTTATTGATGCATTACTCCCTTGACTTATATACCCGCAAAAGTTGTTATCGCTACCTGTAGAAAAATACATAGAAGCAAATTATGGCCAAAAAGGTTAGATTATCTGAATTCAAAATTTGATTTTATTAATTAAGTTTTTTTGTGCTGTAAAATTTGCGATTCCTAAAAGCACATGCCATATATTTATAAAAAGAGAGAGGAGAGAGATAACGCAGTAGGGTTCAAGTGATTAAATCAATTCGATGTAGACATAAAACTGTATTGTCTTACGGTCTTCTATAGATTGAAAATATTCGTTTTCGTTCTAAAGAAACGGTTCAGCATGGCTTCGGTAGTGGCAATGGTAGTGTCGGCACCACGCGTGTGCACTTTGAAATTTATTGATGAAATAATTTTTATGAGAGTGTATTTAAACATTCCAAAGAAAAATTTTCCTAAAGTGCGGAAGAATTAAGAATTCGTAATGATTATTACTTCAAAAAGGTCATTGAGTCCAATCATTCTACTGCTAACGTGAAGATGTTATTTCCCTACCAAAGTCCCCACAGGGTCAATACTCTTACAAAAAGTGCCGATATGACTGCAAGAGAGTATTTAGGAGATTATTTGGAAGAAAGATCACGTAACCGCTAAGCCTCGAACTAAATGCAACTAAAAAATTTGCTCATGAGTGCATAGCGACAAATATCAGCAGAAAACGTTAAATAGAGTGCTTGACCTTAAGTGATTTCCTACTAAATATTGGGTAAAACATTTTAATATATTGGGCATTTGAATTTTAAATTTACTACACTTATGCGGTGCAAAAATTTGGAGTCACCAGACAATTTCCCTTAATTTTACTATGGTTTGTGAAAAACATTACAATTTTTTTTTACAATAAAATACGAACAAATTAACAAAATTAATATGAAAACCACCAATTATTTCAACAAAGTATTGCTTAAATTTCATGAAATTGATAAAATATATTGGGGCTAGGCCTAGGCTTTTGCTGTCTACTGTATAATTTATTCCTCTAAGCAGCTTCTTCCAAGTGGTGAAGTGTGTTTACAGTTATTGTCGTGTATGAACGTTCCACAATAATCGTAAATGTTTGTATGGGCATGGTTGCATGGTATTTTGTCTAATGTTTTTGTAAACATGTAGTTCCACTCTTGAGCTGCCTCCTGAAATTGGTCCAATACCATGACCAAGCAAAATTTGTATTCGTCGCCCGAGTAAATATTTTTTCAAAATCTCATTCATTTCTTCCTGTTTTATTTGGCAAAATCCAATTTTTTCGGATACTAAAGATTTTTGCTGGGCGATGCATCTACGTAAGAAAGTTTCATTAAACCTTTGTCTAGTAGCACTAGTTGATATATTTTATGAATTTTGCAAATTTATTGGCTGTGGTTTTACGAAGTTTGGGGCTCAGATTATATTATTTGAGATTCAAAATGTATGAAAATATTACATTACTTTATACATTTTTATTCTAGAGCAACAAAGTAACTGGGATACTTCATTTACTATCTGCCCGGCTTCGGCTAATAATACCAATTAAGTCGTCATAGTCTAGTAGGTAGCATTTGGCTTATTACATGTGAAGCCACGTTTCAAACCCCACGTAAGACATCTCCAACAAAAAGAATTATGAACAAATATTTCGTCGGCGACTTCCTCTCAGCAGATTTCAGCCAAAAACTCGGAAAGTAAATAAAATTGTGATGAAAAGCCACTCAAAAATCTTTCGCTCGGTGTCGACATTAAATTGAATTCCGCCACTGTTGTATAAAATTAACACACGCTACATAAGTGGTTTCAGAAACTAGGTCGTATACTGACTGAATGGTTGTAATGATCAATTATATATGTATGTATGTAATTACCAATAAATTTATAAAAAGCAACTTAAATCAGATTTTAAAAATACATTGTTAGAATAGCAATGTCAAATGTCATAGCAAAGGAATAGAATTATAAAGCAAGAATCAAACTTATCTTTCCAGTGTAAAAGCGCCTTTGAAATACCAAGAAATCATTTACAAAATCGAAGAAATGAATTTCCATACTTATGTATGTTTAAATCATATGTCCACCACTGTATACTCCAGTTTACGTATTCATTAAATGAAATAACCACTATGCTCACACTTGTTGCTTATCAATACGTATGTATGTATGTGATACATGTGTTGTGGGCGTGTTCATTCATTTATTTACTTGCGATTGCCTGTGAAACGACTATGATAATGTGTGTGAAAAGATTTCATATCACATACATCTTTATTTCTTTTATCCGTTTTTGTTTACATCCATTCGTCTATTCCTATACACATCTCACATAAAATCTAAATGATTTTATAGTCGAAAAATAAATGGCTTTGAAGTCATATGAAGGCATAAATGCATGGAAGGATTAGAAATTGACTTTTAAGGGTAAAGAAAAATCAAAATTCGCACCTAAATCCATTTTATATTAAAACAAAGGTTCATGCTTTTATCTCTAAATTAAACTATTTGATAAATGCTAGTGAAACTGAAATAAAGTTTTGCAAACAAATGTCAAAACTGTATGTGAAAAAGGTTCAAAGTTTTATATTTAAGTTCCTATACCCTATGCGCTGAGGTAAAGATTTTATAAATAATCTGTTGCATTGATATAATAAATTAAGAAGTATAATTGAAACATAAATATGATACCTCATTTGTTCTGTTTTTTATGATTTCTTGATATTTGATCAGGTCTTTTCCACTGGAAAATAAGTTCGATCACTTTTACACTTGAGTCTTTCATTATTTTTTATTCTGTTCAATATTCTTACCGAATAAGTCATTATTTAGTGAAAGCGTTGTTTTTCAATTGGATATCCCAATTAAAACATTTTTAGTTTTGTTACTTTCACAATGTATTTTTATCATCTGATTTTGGTCGCTTATTGTAAAGTAAGCGTGTGGTATTAGAATGAATATGTACAAAAATTAATCATAAGGTGTGGGAAACGGCCCAATTGTGCCGCTGAAGGAAGGAAAGTAATTCTCAATCTCAGAAGAGCCGTGAACTAAGTAAATTAAATTCCCGATTCACTTGCCTACTCCAGAGGAAATATTTATAATATAATGTTACATTTTAATGCATTTTGAGCCCCAAATAATGTACCCAAAATGTGTAAAGCCGCAGCCAGAAAAATTTTAATAATCATAAGAGCGTCTAAAGCTGACCTATCTAAGCTGTAAGCAGCATCAAAATATGGTATCTTATACTTACAAAATTGTATATATAAAAAATAATATGTGTTTATTTGTTTGTGGGTTTGTTTGTTTGTTTGAAGTCTATAGACGGCTAAATGGCTGAACCGATTTTATTGAAATTTTAACAGTACCTTCCTGTATGTCTCGAAGGAACAATAGGCTACTTTTTATTTTAAAATTTCAAGTAGGCGAGGCGCCACGGCCACATACCCAATAAGTATTTAATGTCGCAGCTAGAGTCCTCAAATTTTGTATGGACGACTTTGACGCCCATTTTGGGCGGATTGGCTATAGTGGGTGTGTCACCTCCCGTAGTCTATATAAATAAAAATTAATGTTTGTTTGTATGTACCTTATAGAATCGTAAACTGTGCATTTGATCATCTTATGATCTTTAGCAAAGTTGTTGCGCATGAGCCGACGAAGGTTTCTAAGTTAGTATGACCAATTTACGACAGGCGGCGCCACTGAAAATTACTCAAAATGAATTAAATCGTAAACTGTGCATTCTTTAACAAAGTTCTTGGGCATGAGTTGACGGAGGTCACTAAAAATTATTCAAAATGAATGACAAGCAATTGGTTGACCTACACCTCAAGCACGGAAGAAAAGAGCATTACGAGCCTCAGAATCAGACGAGCATTGAGACTGGAAAATCTGCGAGTATATGCCGCTTAGACCCGTTCGCTTGGACCACTTGAACAACGAGAAGTGAGATTAGAAACTGATCGAATGCGAACTACTCAGGCCGTTCATTTGCATCATCAGGACAACGGGAAACAAAATCAATAAAATGATTCAAAATTAATTGGACATTTGTGTAATGTCTTCCCTTCAAATTTATTTTAGTTGGTGGCGCAGCAACGCGAGCAGGGTACAGCTGGTTAATATATAAATCAGAACTACTAGATTAAAAGTTAATGAACCTTTTTTGGCCCTTTAGTTAAAAAAAATCAGTTTAGATTGTGACAAACAAAACATGTAATAACAAAAAATATTTAATCGGACTACGAATCCAAAATTTCTTGTTGACAAACATATAATAGTTGCAGATATAACATCATACATACATAAACGGTCCTTACAACTCTTCAGTCAGGACTGCGAGACCTAGTTCCTCACGTCACTTATGTTGAGTGTGTTATTTTATACATGAGTGGCGGGACCTACAGTTTAAAATCTACTCCGAACGACAGATTTTGGAGAAAATGTTCATGGCAATTTTATTTACTCTTTTAGATTTTGCCAGAAATCTAAGGGAAAGTCGCCAAAGAAATGTTTCTTCATAATTCATTTTGTTGGAGATGTCTGATGATGCATCATCATATGGTATTAATATATCAACTAGAACTATTAGCCGAAGACTTACTGTAGCTTCCTAACCCAGATGCATGGCACAGCGAACACCTTTAATGTTAAAAAAAAACAAAAAATTAATCCAGATTAGATTGTAACAAACAAATAATGAAGAAACAAACGAGTTCTTGAAAAAAAATTTTAATCGGGCGACGAATCCAAAATTTGTAGGATAGGTATGACATCCAGCTAACCAATAGTTAGTTCTAAATGTACTATCATACAATATATATAATCCTTCACCCAGGATTACGAGACCTAGTTTTTCACACCACTCATGTTGTGAATGTTAATTTTATACATGAATGCCGGTATCTACAGTTTAAATTCGGCTCCGAATTACAGGTTTTTAAGAAAGTTTTTATGGCAATTTGTTTTTACTCTCAGAGATTGTGACAGAAATCTGCTAAGACGAAGTCGCCGATTGTTGGACATGATTGACCTGGGGTTTGAACCGTGGCCTCACGTCTATTAAGCCAACACACTTCCTACTAGACTTCGGCGGCCATCAAAACAAGTCTATATGTCTGTAGGAATATTATGAGACGTTCAGGAATGGACATATTTACAAAAACTTTAGACAAAACACAATGCAACCATAAGCGGAGAGAAATTTAAATTTAAGCATACTTGTGAGACACTGCTTCGAGGAATAAAACGTTAATGTTTTAACGTGTCCAGCTCAATTTCATGACCTTAATCCAATTGCAACTCTGTGAACTAAAGTTGAGAAGAGGATGGATGGTAGGCGAAAATCGAAATGTGTTGAACGGCTATTCCTACTTCTTTCTCTGACAGCAACTAGCTTATTGTTAGACAAATTTTTATTTAAATTAATTACATTACTTAAATTATAGGTAATTGTTTAAATTTAAGAACTGAAAAATAAATTTAATTTTCGTTTTTTAATATTGAAAATAAAAGCAAATAAATTATTAATTTAAAATCATTGTGAATGGTTTAATTATATGGCCACCACTGTATATACTATTAAATCATTATGTAGTAAATGTGATTGTTTAGGGTATGTCCAATCTGTGTAAAATTCTTTATTCAAAGCAATCATATATGAATTCCTTTAATGAAAGGAAATTAATTATTTTATAACTCAAATGAATGTTTTTGACATTCTTTGATTTCAAATAGGTTTTCAAATAGTTTTCGTCTGTGTTTTCTATTTAAAACCCTAAAGGCCAATTAAAGATGATAAAATATTTATGTTATGCTTAGAAAAAATTGATTTTTAAATTGTTTTTTGTGTACTATACAAAGTTAAAATTTTCTTTGAGTTGCTGAAAGTGAACAAAGTAAGCAATCATTAGCAATTGAACAGCTTTAGGTGGAGTATCTCAGTTGCGACAACAGAATTAAAAGCCATCAAATAATCTCTCAGAAGCTAGAAAATATCCAACGCTGCCAAGATTTGCTGCGTATTTGTGCAAAAATGAAACACAACCTCCTCTCCCTTGACCTGTACAAGATAAGCCGGACTGATAAAAACTAGAAGCGCTGTGGTACTTACTAACTGCATTGTTAAATAAATATGTTCCCATTCGCTCATATAGTAGAATAAATTAACCGCATGTATCCCGTCTTATGTCCTAGTGGAAGAACAGTGGCATAGCCTTTTGATAATAAAATATGAAACTTGCTTACTGAATTGCCTTCTTAATCCCAACAGTATGCGGCAACCTTTGAAATAAACCCCAAAAAGAGTCTGAAGATAGAACTATCTTTTCTGTGAAGGAACAATATAATAATAGTGTTACGTTTTTACCTTTTTAAAAACATTTAGAATGTGAATTCGTTGATTGCAAACAAAATAAAAATAAATTGGTGTTTAGTTTCAATTAAGTTCTGTATTGTTCTTACCACTTTCGTGTGCCACTATTTACAACTTGACGAATACAACAATAATTGCTTGTTCGCTATTATTTTTGCTTACAACGCAGATATTTTCAACTGTGATCTTCAAACCACGACTGTTTTCTTCACACACACCGTGTCTTCACACAAGACTGACTGAATTCTTACTACTCTTTGCCTGCTCTATCTTGCCTTTTTATATGCCCACATAATCAGTCTGATGAATGTTCTTGAAATATAATGTTCGTGTGTTTGCCTTCTCGGGAGTTCTGTCGCGACTTCATTGTTGTTTCTGTATTTTGTTCTCATTGCTTGTTGTTGCGTTCTCGCTTACTTGTCTATCCTCTTTTCTTTCATACCGATGTTGTTGGTTTACTTGTAACAAGTTCGTTGTATTTGTTTGTGTAGCTTTTGCTTAGTTGAATGTTAAGCGATTTTCGTAACAATATACAACACTGTTTGGAGTCGGAACTACAACCAATTATTGTAGGCGGTTATAATCAGTATTATGCTATAAAACCAATAAACGCAATGCAGCATTTTGGAATTGCAGCCTGAGGTGAGCTGCATGCGCGCAAATTATAATAAACTTGTACTGCGTTTATTTGCTATTGCAACAAATAAAAAATGAACAGTTGATTAAGTCAAAGCTGCTACTAAAATATTATTTCGCGTTGTATTTCATCTATTTAATGCATCCTATTGTATTGACAGTGTTAATCCTCGCATTGCCGTTAGAAATACTTTCGCTCTGAGCACTAATTCTCTCATTGCTGTGAATAAAAATAGAATTTAACCTAAAAGCAATGTATTCTATTTTTAAGAGATTACTGTGTGTGCTGCGTTGTGTTTATTGTGTTTATAGCCTTATATTATGCTCAGATATGCACTTTTATTGAGTCAATATTCAGTTAATTGAGTACAATATTTTAAGTGTTCTGGCATAATAATACACGCAGTTCAATTGCTTATTCAATATTCATTTTAAAGCTGGTAAACAAAATAGCGGGTTGTTTCAACAACATTGTTTTTATTTTGGTCGCCATCTTTTATTTATCGTTGTTGACATTTGAGTTGTCAAATATAAACAAAAAGTGTTCAGTTAATTGTAATATGCTCACTGCATTTTAAGTTATACTCAATATTATAACAATTTATTGCGCAATAATTATTTGAAACTTTATATGAAATATTGAGCTCAATAATGGCATTTATTGCGATTTACGCAATAAAGGTGCGTATCTGAACACCGTATTACAATTGCTAGTTTCTTGTCATCCCACTTCATTTCATTTAAACTAAATGAGGAAGTTATAATTAAGAAGCTCATAGAAGAGCTCACAATATGCAATATGCGACTTTTAATCCGTCTTCTCGTTTTCTGCATGTTTAGGCCTGCCGTCTGTTGTTGCTATAGTACACCAAGCAAACTTAGCTAACACTAACTTCGTAATATGCTCCTCTCAAACTCTTTGTTATTTGCTTATAACCTTTTGCAAATGTTCTCCTACTCTATCAAACCGATAGTGTAGCAGCGATGTTCTTGTCTATCGTTAAGAACATACTTCAAACATTTTCTTAAAGATAGTGGAACGAGAATAGATACAATTCCAATAGTGAGAACTGGCCCCAAGAATAGTGCATACATACATAATTGGTTATTACAACCGCTCAGGCAGAATTACGACTTAACTTCTCACACCACTTCTGTTCTGTGCCCCTTAAAAAATAGACAAGCAGCGTTAAATCGAATGAATGGGATTAAATATCATTGATATATAACGTTGTAATGTAATGTTTTCGCTTCAGATACGATAGTTTCGCTGAATGACGGAATCATAGAGTCAGATATGAGCTTCATCGCTAAACACAAGTATTTGATTAAAATTCTCATCTTTGTTCAGTATTTTATAAGCAAGAACTTTAAGACCAAAATCAATGCGCATCTGATTAATAACTGATAGTAATAATAATTGAAATGAAAGTAAAATGAACGATTTTTTTTTCAAAATTAATATTGAAGCGTTGTTGTGAAGTTAAACGATCATGATAAATGGTCATTACAACCCTCCAGTCAGAATTACGACCAACATTACTTATGTTGTGTGTGCTAATCTTTTCCATAAGCAGCGGGACATACAGTTTAAAGTCGTCTCAGACTTTTCACAAACTTTTCATGGGAATTGCCAAAAATCTGCTATCGTTTCATTCCAGATGTCTGACCTGGAGTTTGAACCGACGCACTACTTACTAGACTACGGCGACTATCGAGGGATTACTTATATTTTTTAATTTTCAATAACAACGAACACACTGTTAACAAAAACTATGTAAACTGAGCAATCAACAACAATATGAGTACGTTTCCATCCAAAAACATAAAAACCAATTCTTGTTTTACATGAAAATTTAATTGCGAAACTTTTCCTCTAAATTTTTTTATGCCATGTATCTAACAAAAATAATAATGGCCATTTAAAATACAAAGAATATAGTTGTTGCGTATTTAAGGCAATGAAGAATCTCTTATCATTCTTTAATATTCCATTCAAGCCTCCACAGATATTATTTACTTCAATTAACTTATTCCACGTTTTACAAGCATTTGTTGCATGTATTATTTAATGTATAACAAAATGTTTTAAATGTTGCAAAAAAAAAGTAAATAAAAAGTAGAAATAAAATATTTCAGCAGTAACTACTAACAATTAATTTCTTATTTGAACATAAGTATGAAGATTTTTATTTTATGCTATGAAACATAACTGAAGTAGAATTAGTCAAACGTTCATGAAATGGAACATACTGTTACGAAAATGAAAAAACTTAGATACTGGTGTTTTGCTTTTACATGGTTTAACATTAAAATCAAAAACAATGAAATTGTTTACAAATTAAAAATGATAAACAAGTAACAAAAATATACCAACAAACACTACAAGAATAAATATAAACTGAATACACAAACAACGAAAATGAAACAACAATGTTTACATTTATAGAGATCTCGAGAAGGCGAAGACACGAACATTCACCTTCAAGAACATTTATCAGACTGTTTATGTTGCCATATAAAAGGCAACGCAAAGCAGGCAACTTATGCTGTAGTTACCCACACGTAACTTAACGTACCGTAGACGTTAAAACGTTAAAAAAAACTTCTTTTTTAGTATATGGAGAACAATGTAAACGATTACCGTTTCGTTAGCAAAACGGAACGATCTGTATAAAACAGAATTCTCCCACGTTTTTACGTGACATTTGAACATGAGAGGTGATGAGCAGTGTTGCCACGAAAAAAAATATTGTAACCAACATTTGTGAAAAAATCACCAAATAAGGAAAAATATGACTAAAATTAAATTCGCATTTTTTTATTTTATTTTTTTTTTAAATTTAAATTATAATTGAGAAAAAAAGAAACAAAAATTAACAAGATAAAATTATAATCTTACTAATTAATTAATTTTAACAAACAAAACAAAAGCTATTTTTATAAGAAAAATAATAACCAAATCTACACATTGAGCAAAAAAATAACCAAAAACGGCAACACTCACGATGAGTGCAAATTTCTGTATACCAATTTCTTTACATTGTGTTGTGTTCGTTTGTGTGTTGCTTTGTGTTTTGTTTCGTTTTTCTTTACATTCTTCGTTGACATATGTCCCGTTTTTAACGTTTCTATAACTACACAAAAGTTTTTAAGGCTGCGTACGTTACGATTTTACGTTTCTTACGCATGAGTAACCAGCACTTTAGTCTTGTATGAAGACGCGGTGTGTTTGAAAAGAGTAATTGTGGTTTGAAGATCTGCGTTACAAAGATCTGTCGAACAAATGACTAATAGTTGTTATTATTTATGCAAAAGAGTGCAAAAAGAATAACAAACAAAGCAATTGTTGTTGTTTACATCAAGTTGTGAACAGTGGCATACAGAATTGTGCGAACAATAAAGAAATTTAATTAAAACTTAACACAAATTTATTTTTATTTTATTTGCAATCTACGAGCTTATATTTTAAACGTTTTTAAAATACGAATACGAAAAGCGAGAGAGCGAACCGTAAAGTAATTTTTTGTAAGTATTTGCATTGCTTTTCATATATGATGAAATCAAGAAAGAACAGATAGCGGTTCCACGTTCTATAGAATTTCTCAGCCTTACAATAGCCTTAGAATAACAGCTTTCAACATTTTATTTAACATTCCTGGAATTTGAAAAAGATTTTGTCACTTTATCACATGAAATGGTTATGTTGTGTGTGTAAATTTTGTACATGAGTGACGGGGCCTATAGTTTGAAGTCGACTTCTTACTTACTTTATAAAGTTTATATTTATTTATTTATTTTATTTATTTATTTATTATAATTAACATAACACAACAAGATTTTAATCTTATAAGTTATAGTGCTATGCTTAGGATCAATAAGATATAATACATAAAAAAATAATAAAAATTATGAAATATAAGAAATTAAGTAAGACTAACAAATTAATATAAAAAACAAATTAATTAAAATATTAAAATATTAAAATTGAGTAGAAATATAATTTAATTGATTTAATTATTTTAGGAAAACTAACAATACTACAGAAATAAAAAGAAAATAAAAAAGTTAAAAAAGATAAAGAATTCTAAAGATATAAAAAAGAAATATTTACAAAAATTGGTATAGAAAAGTAAGGATAAATATTTAACCGATATAATAAACATGCTAAGAACGTAACAAACTTTTCATTAAGAGAACAACTTAAATAACTCCTTTTTGAACGCGTTTGCATTGCCTAACTTTTGGATGTAGTTTGGTAGGGAATTCCAGAGACTAGTGGTGTGTATAAAGAACTGTCGCTGTGACAGAAGAGTCCTGTAACGTTGTTGAATAATCTTCATGCCTCGGCATGATCTAGCAAACTTAATACGGTCTACTAAATTTTCCGGCTGTCCCGTATTAATAATTTTATGGAATAGAATGAGGCATTTAATTTTCAGAAGATTATCAAATTTCACACTAAATATCTGATACGCTAAATGAGAAATATGATCCCGGCGACCTTTAAGAAATACGTATCTTGCTATATTGTTGTATGCCAAGTTTAATTTCCGGTTGTCATTACTATCGCAGTTTGCAAAAATTTCGCACCCATACAATAGCACAGGAATCAAATAAGTTTTAGCAAGTTGCATACGAATTGCAAAAGGAGTTGAATCAATGACCGCCCATAAATTCCGTAGCATGCTGTAAATTCTGCCAACAACGACACTTATATGGCCAGACCACGATAATCTGTCATTAAATACAATACCCAGATTAGTAGCAGACTTGACATAGTCAATTTTATTTCCCCTGATACTCAATCCAGGTATGGCAAAAGAAACATTGGTCTTCGAAAGCATTAAACATTTGGACTTTGAGGGATTAATACACAGTCCATTCGCCGAAGCCCAACGGTCAATCCTATCCAAATCACGGTTAACAGAATGTAAACAAGAATCAATATTCTCCTTACGAGTACTGGCATAAATCTGCACATCATCAGCATACATATGAACACGGCAGTCAACCAAAACATCCGGTAGATCATTAATATACATACAGAACAGCAGTGGCCCCAGTATTGATCCCTGGGGAACACCTCTACAAATATTAAGCGAATCAGAAATCTTCCCATTTAAGTGAACCCTCTGACATCTGTCTAACAAATAAGAAAAAATTAGACTAGCGGCAGAATTAGAAAAATTAAACAGCTTCCGGAGCTTATTCAATAAAATTTTATGATTGACTGTATCGAAAGCCTTTGTGTGATCGAGAAGAACTAAAAACGCTACATTATTTACATCCAGCTCCAACCTGAGATCCTCAACTACATTTAATAGAGCGGTAGTACAACTCCTACCTTTCATGAAACCTGACTGACTGACTGATAAATAATTGTGACATTCCAGATAACCATTGATCTGTCTGGCTATAATGTTTTCCATTACCTTCGACAAAAAAGGAAGAATGGCAATTGGCCTAAACTCATTGTTTGTCTTGGGAATGGGAAGGATCTTGGCAACTTTCCATTCATTAGGAAAAGTAGACTTAGTCAGCACTGTATTAAATAAGTGGGTATAATATGGCAAAAGTCTAGGTGTCAAAACTTTCAAAAACACAGGATCTATATCATCGGAACCAATTGCGTTCGATTTTATCGCTGAAATACATTCCAAAACTTCGAACTGATCCACGCAACGAAAACTAAAGGAGTATTGTGGAGGGACACAACAAAGGTCATCATACATATCACCAATTGCCGTTGGAACACTTGAATGTACAAACTGGTCATTAAGTTTATTCACATCTACATCAAAATCAGTTCTAGGACATTTTCCACCAATTCCTATTTCACGAATCACATTCCATTTGGATTTATTGTCCATCGCATTACAAAACCTTCTACCATAATACAACGTTTTCGCAATTCTTATTTGCCTAGTAACCTCTGACCGTGCGGATTTATGAAGAGCTTTCAAGTCATCAGTTCTGTATTTCTTCCACCGCCTGTAGGCACTATCCCTCTTCTCAATTAGTGCTTTTATCTCAGTAGTAAACCATGGATTCTGCTTGGGTTTGATAAGCTTGGTTTTGACAGGAACGCATCTGTCATAAAGCTGACGAACATTCTCCTGAATAAATGCCAATTGGTCATTAGCATTAACCAGTGTATAGACCTGGTCCCAATATATATTATCCAACTCAGTATCCAACGTTACATAATCAATATTCTTAATGTCACGATAAGTGATATATCTATCAACAGCACAAGTTACAGCCATATTATAACTCAGAAAGAGAAGATCATGGTTAGAGAAACCAGAAGCAGAAATTTGGTCATATAACAGAACCCTTTCATTATGATTCACAAATACCAGGTCAATTAGGCTACTGGACGTTGAATGGAAGTGTGTAGGTGTCGAAACATTAACAGGATTCAGCTGAAGCGATAGCATTGGTCCAATTAGCGGATTATCAAATAAAAGGTTGTTATTGAAATCACCTACGATAACTATGTCATCATATTGAATGGTAATATCCTCAAGAATGGAAATAAAAGGTTCAAAATTCAAACTACAATTCGGTCTATATACACTACCTAGAAGAAGCTTCTGTCCATCGCCAATTGAAATATCCAGAAATAAATATTCAATTTCACTCCCAATGTGGGTTAACAATTTTTCCCTGCAAAGTACACCGTTGCGAACATAAATCGCAACTCCACCACCTCTAGCTCTAGTCTCTATCCCATTAACTAAGATTCTCCTATCCGACCTAAAAAGTTTAAAGCCCTGTAAATTAAAAACTGAATCTGGAATATCTAAGGGAAACCAAGTTTCGGAGACACAAATGACATCAATTCCCGCGGACATAAATAAATACCTAAATTCATCAATCTTATTATTCAAGCTCTGAGCATTCATGTGTACAATGTTGAGACCTACCCTTTGCCTAGCAAGAATTCTTACCATGTTATACACACTGTCTCTGGAATTAGAACCACAAAAAGTCATTAAATCGTACGAAAGTTTTGGCAATGCTTTCAAGAATACTTCAATCTACAGATTTTTGAGAAACTTTTCATGGCAATTTTATTTACTGTCAGGATGTTTGCCAGAAATCTGCTGGGAGGAAGTCACCGACGAAATATTCTTTTTTTTATTTCGCTTTGTTGGAGATGTCTGACTTGGAGTTTGAACAGTGGCCTCACGACTAATAAGCCAATACGTTACTGCCAAGACTGCTGTGATTTTAATAATATATCCACCTTTTCAATGGCATCTAGGTAGGAAATGTAGATGCACATTAGATTGTCGCTGTTGGGAAGAATGTGTTCGATTACATTCAAGCAATAATCACTGTGTTTAGTTACATACATATACGAAATGGCTGATACTGTCAACATTTATAACAGACATGTGTACCAACATAACAGAAAAAAAAATGCGAAAATCGAACATACATAAATCACGAAATTTGGAAATAATGGTTATTTTTTGATCACATCTCGTATATATACATAATTGGCCATTACAACCCTTCAGTCAGGATTGCGGACTAGCTTCTCACACCACTCATGTTGTGTGTGTTAATTCTATACATGGCGGGACCTACAGTTTAAAGTCGACTCCGAACGACAATTCTTTTGAGGAACTTTTCGTGGCAATTTTATTTACTCTCAGAGTATTTGCCAGAAATCTGTTAAGATTACGTCTAATAACCCAACACACTACCTACTAGAGTACGGCGATTTCATTTTAATTTTATCCACGACTACAATCTAATATTTTTGTTGTAATATTTAGTGTTATCATGTAATGAGCCATTGGGACGGTTGTTTGAATTCAATTACTTGTGGAAGATATCCTTGTTTATCATAAAAAAATTTAATTTCTCTAAGATTTATTTTGTGTACTTTTATTTTTATTTACTTATTTTCTTCTCTTTATTTTATTTTTTATTTTCTTTTAATGTCGTTTAAATTTAATTATATATATATATATATAAAATAAATATATATATAAATTTATATATAAGTATATATATAAATTTAATTATATAAAAATACACATGGACACTAAGAATAAGAGAAGATTTTCACCAATAATCAAGAAAACAAACAAAAACAAGAATCGTTTGATTGATTTATAAAATAAAATCACAGTATGCAACAACTTAAGTACATGTATACGAGTACAACATGTTCCATTTACTTCTTATTATTTTTCAAATGAATTCGCAATTTTGTTACTCAAACCTAAAAAAACTTATTTGCCGAAGAAGTATTGTCGAATAATATTAAACCATTAACAAGATTTACTAAAAGTTTATAAAGTACACTTATTTAAAACCATAATTTCATTGTAATTGCAACTGCTTTCATGTAATTGCTGTAACAAGCCAACTTTCCCACATTTTACTTCAATTCTTTAAATAAACCGGCATCAATCAATTAACTTTCATTGTGTAACTTAGGATTTAAACTAAAACTCAGTTTATTTTACACGATTTTTATTGGAATTGCGAGGATAAGAAAAAACTGTAGCAGGGTGGACTTTAGAAGTAAAATGAAAAGTTGTAAATAAAACATTGAAAAGTTCTCGTTACTTAAGAAAGAATCGTAAAATTGGTGACTCAGTGGCAAAAACTGTAAGATTAAATAAAATTGCTATGAAAAGTTTCTCAAAAATCCGTCGTACTGAATCGATTTTAACTGTAGATCTCGCTACTCACAGTCATGCTAATCCTGACTAAAGGGTTATAATGACTAGTAAGTATCTGAAAAAACTAAAGTCAAACAAAAGTGTAGACTTAAATAGAGAACACAATGAATCATTTGATTCTGGTGTAGAATTAAGACTTTCCAAATATTTTCAAAAGCCTTTTTATCTACAGACGTGGAAAGATGGTCTGTATATTATATATTATAACACCCAATAACCACATGGATGAAAATTGGAAGTTTATCAGCTCGTTTGAAATCGTCATTATCACTGAGGAATTTTAACATTTAGCGAATCTCTTTTGATACAATTTTTCCAAAAAATACAACTTCATTGAGCTCTACTGTGTTCCTTATTTTTATTGCAATAAAAAGCAGCAAAAATGAAAAGTGCTGTGCTGTTGCATGATGCTTAAGGTTTTTTTTACAATTTTTAGCAAAACGACATTGTGTTTGTAACAAAATGAAAAATGATTTTAAACGATACAACAGCAACATATTCGTTTTATACGTTATTATTGTTAAGATAAAAGAAAACAGTTTAGGGAATAGATGAACCAAAGAAAAGGAAAATGCATTAGGGATTCATTCAATGAGCCGGTAATGTTCTGTCACCTTTAGCTGACTCATTTCTTCAGTCATTTATTAACGTTTTTTCATTGCAATACAAGTTTAAAACTCAAGTATAATTCCAATTGTATTGGCAGTTCTCTTGAGAAAATATTTATTCATTTTGGGATACTTAGACGTTAAAAAATACTACAGAATAAGCAAATTATCGCTAATTTTAATTTCTGATAAGCAAAAGTTTCCTTTTAAAAGTTTTTTAAATACTTTCTTTTATTGCGCAAAAAATCGCTTCATGCGAACTTTTAAGTCTCTTCCAGTCATACTTACTTAATTGGTCACTATAACTCTTCAGGCAGGATTACAACCTAGCTTTCTAAACTACTTATATTGTATGCGTTAATATTATACTGGCTGGACCTACAGTTTAAAGTCGATTTGGCAGATTACTTCCTGTCAGTAATTTTAAATAAAATCAAGTGTTTGTGAGATATCACCGTAATTTTCTTTTTAGTTTTAAAGACCTATTGATGCCATTATGTGTGGAGCATAAAATCGTTCAAATGTCTGTCAAAACTTTTCTGGGTGGAGCGCATACGAAATACCAAAATTTCCATGACTCTGGCATATGAATTTAATTCATAGCATGGGTGATGGTGCATTTGAGAACCGCTTTGGCTTGTGGCTTGTTTTATTTAACTTTTTTTCTTGTTTTTCTTTTGTTTTTCAGCTTTCGTTAAATTATTAAAACATTTGAAACCAGCATGACAAAAAAAATTAAAAACGCTGAAGTGAAGTCAAAAACAGAGAAAACAAAATAAAATTAACACTTTGCAAATGCATTCCTAACTGGGATTTACATCTGGTTCAAGCAACGGGTAATTTCATGGATTTTAAATTCTATCTTTTCTTTGATTTTGTTAATACTTATATAATATTTATTTTGAAATCTATTTGTAACAAACTTCAGATAAAATATAGGGGAATTTTATTAATTAAATACAATAATAATGTCACATACAGCCCAAATTCAGTAAGCAGAGTAAAATATATAGGCATTTCAATCACAATCTAATTTATATTGCAGTAAAAATAAAATCATTGTTTGCAGTGGTGTTGTCGAGCCGGAACGCTCCGGAACGTCGTTCCGGTACTTCCCTTTTGGACAGGAACGTGTTCCGGATAAAGATTATTTCTGATAACGAGAATTGGCTGACGTTAAAAAAAAAATTAAAAAGAATTGCTGATTTTTTTTTTTAATTTTTGACGAATTTTTATATGTATTTTTATAAAAAAGAGTTTGAACCGAACCCGAACCGGAAAAAAAACGAACCGGCTTGTTTTTCTGAACCGTGAACCGGAGTCCGGAACGCGTTCCGGTAAAAAAAAATTGCGTAACACCACTGATTGTTTGCCATATTAAATGTGCATCGCCGTTTGTCATTCCTATACAAAAACAATTGCCTAAGTATCGGTATGAAATTTTGTGAAAATAAAACATTAAATTTTAATTGGAAAGAAAAAAGCATGTGGCCATTGCGGGCTACACATTTTTATTATCGTTCATGAAATTTGTAGATTCCATGCCAGTAAAACTATCAGTCACACAATTTTCCAATTCCTCGTTGGAATCGAAGCGCTACTTAGAAAGCGAGTATCACATCATTTAAAATCAAGTTTGGTGAATACGGCGGTTAGTCTTGCAGATCATTTGCGCGGTCTGTACTAAAGCGATTTTAGGAGATACCACACCTTTATGGTATCCCCAGACACACAGCATTGTTTTTCTGTCGAATCCTTTTTTCTGATTTTGCAGACGAAGTTGGCGGTTTTCCTGGATTAACTATAATTTTTTCCATTTAGGGCTCTGAAAATAAATATTTTTTTCGTCGCCTGTAACAATTCAATGCAACCCCAATTTAAAATCGAAAAAATTCACAAGTGGTTTTCCATCAGTCTGTCATTCATTTCATGTGGTACCAATTTCCTAGAATTTTGGTTTTTTACCATAGTTTTTAAAGAGTTAGAAATAATTTGTTGTGCAACATTCAATTTTCTGTCATTTGTTTCTGACCCAAAGTGTCATTTTCATTCAATATTGCTTACAGTTCAGTGTTTTCAAACTTTTTTGGTGGCTAGGAAGGCCACATTTCTGTAATCATCCGTTAAAACAAGCATTCGATGGTACTTTAAATGAAAACAAAAAGGTATGAAAACAAAAAGGTATTGTCCTTCAGAAGTTATGATTTCCTGGTACAAAATTCGCCAAACTTAATACGATGAAACAATTTGCCATTGTTTGTTCACTGATTTGATGTAAACTAAATATGTTCTATAGACGTTCGCCATAAATATTCCCTATTGGACATTTGTATTTTGACGCTTACTTCATACCGGTACACTTAGTAAATCGATTTTTAGAATATCAATATCAAAACTATTTGGTATCAGATTCGGTTATCAGCTAAAGCTCCCCGTTTGTGATTGATTGTTGTCTTTAGTCGTTTTATATCCAATAATTCCATACTTTATTAGCCATTACATCCCTTCAGTCAGATTACGACCTAGTTTCTTACACTTCTTAAGTTATGTGTGTTAATTATATCTACAAGTGGCTGGACCTACAAATTAAAGTCGACTCCGAACGACAGCTTTTTGAGAAACTTTTCATGTCAATTATATTTACTCTCAGCGTTTTTGCCAGAAGACCGCTGAGAGGAAGCCGCCGATGAAATATTTTTTATATTTCGTTTTGTTCGAGATAACTGATCTTAGGTTTGCATCATGGTCTCACGTCTACTAAACCAACACACTACCTACTAGACTACGGCAACTTCAATACTTCACTCACACTTTGTTTATTTACATTTAAAAATTGGAAGGGCTTAATAAAAGACCCTATTCAAAAAAATAAACCTATTTTTATTACCTATAATTATTTGAAACTGATAACTTGAAAATTTAGTTCACTTGATAAGGGATTGACATGTTATTTTAACAAAAAAAATTCAACATTATTTGAATATAAAATATTCAAACGAATGTACATACATAAATGCTTGAAGATTAACAATTAACCCTTTTTAAGTAAACAAAATATGCAGTAACAAGCTCCAATATTCAAGATCCTAATGGCATTTTTTATATATTATAATTAATTTAAATTTTACTTTTAAGCGAATTGGATAATTATTAAGGGAATTATTCAAAAAGGAAAAAACAGTAGCAGCATCTCTAAATTCTTAAATTAAATATTCTTAAAGTCTGAAGATTATAAGAAAGTGGAAGTCGCAAAAAAAAAATTGGAATTAATTTTTACGTACGATAAGCATAATACTAATTACACTTATTTCGTTATGACCTAAACGTTCAGTCTGGCTTTACAAAGGTTTCCATCTCATTTTTCTGACGGGTCTTTAATTATTGTCTGAAAATGACTTTAGAATGAATTATCTCTTTGAATTTAATTCAATTTAATATTTATATTTTTTTAAGTTAAAGGAATCGCAACGTACACACAGTTACTAAATTATACATACGGTTAAACTATTTCAGAAATTTTTTAACTAATCCGTTTTCGTTGAAAATCTTTATAGTTTCCTTGATTTTAAGACGGTCTTTTACATTGGTTAAAAAATTTCTGAAATTGAACGGAATTGTGGCCCTGCACAGGTCCACAAAGTTATGCATCCGATTTACAAATTTCACAAATTTCTGAACCAATGCAAAAGGCCGTCTTAAAATCGAAGAAAGATGTCAGACAATTATAAATATTTTCAACGAAAACGGATTGGTTAAAAAATTTCTGAAATTTGTTAACTTTTGCGAGTCTGTGCAGGCCCACAAAAGTGTACATCAGGCCCACAAAAGTTAACAAATTTCAGAAATTTTTTAACTAAGACCGTCTTAAAATCGAGAAAAGTTGTCAGACAATTACAAAGATTTTGAACGAAAACGGATTAGTTAAAAAATTTCTGAAATTTGTTATCCGTATGTATACTTTTGTGGCTAAGTGTATATACGAAATGCTCTTAAAATTTAATCTAACTTATGCTGTATTTTGGTCTCAATTTTTCTAAAAGGTTGGAAACGTGAATAACATTTAATACCTCTTGAATGGTTTGCATTTTCTTTTAACATTGGTTTCGCATTCCAAAACAATTTTAAGCTTTGGGGAGAGAAAATTGTGGTGAAGAAAATTGTCAGAAAAGTGAATAAAAAATTCTTAAAATAACAAACAAGATACGGGTTTGCTATGGAAGTTAATAATGAACTTTGTGACTAATCTTCATTTTTAAAAGAATAGTTTTTCGTACAGTGTTGACACCTGTATTATGGTATAAAGGTAATGGCCGAGAAATCGGTAATATTTTGTACGTCGTAATATTGCTCAGTTATGTTTCAGTCCGGGACCATAAGTCCATAAGTCGTCATAGTCTAGTAGGTAGTGTGTTGGCTTATTAGGCCACAGTCAGAGATCTCGATCAAATTTCCTCTCAGCAGATTTCTGGCAAAAAGTCTGAGTGTAACTACATATTGCCATGTAAAGTTTCTCCAAAAAATTTGTAGTTCGGAGTTGACTGTAATCTGTAAACTTATAGATAAAATTAACACACAACATAAGTGATATGAGAAGGTAGGTCATACATATGTATGTATGTATGTAAGTAAGTATGTATGTATAGTTCATATTTGGCGTAATTAGAAGGACCCAATTTAAGTGAAATGCACACTGTTGCAATTCGTTTAGATAAACTATAATAACATAGTCGTAGAAATTTGAGTACTATTTTTTATCATAAACATATTCAATATGATCGTATGAATCGGTAGCAGCACACTGTGCAATTTTCGATACTTTTTTAAACAGTATTTATCTCAGTTCTCAAATGCCTCCAGCGATTAAGTACGTTACGTTCCAGAAGACGCAGTTTTCAAATAAATTTTAGGGTTACGTTCCCTGTTTAGAGTGGATTTTGGGATAGCGGCGTTATCGGTCCATATTTCTTTGAGAATCACAATCCAGGAAAATACAGTAAACGGCATTTACTATAGGTTAAATATTACTAACTTCTTTCAGCTTGAATGTACACTAACGACATGTGTGGATGGCGCTACGTGCCACGACTTGAAGACTTAGTCATCTCACGTGAAGGTGATGTGAACTGGCCACTCATTGCAAATAATCCACATAGCACAGTGGTCCTTTAACTGACCCCATACCATCGCTCAAATTCAGCCTCTTTTATGCACCAAAGTTGTTGGAAAAGTTGTTCGCTTCACCCAGAGAAGCCGTGACTGACATTTGAATGAAGTTATATTTCGTAGGTAATGGCATCAATATGTCTTCAAAATGGATACAAAATGCCGATGATGTCCTACGCACACTTTGCTTTATTTTAATTTAAAGCTAGGAAGCATTTAATGAAAGACCCAATAAAATTAAATGGCCTTCGTTCAGATGTACAGTTTGATTTATTATTTCATAAATACTATAATATCTTCAAACGTGATATCAAAAACTTCTTCATTGAGATACTGTCCTACATTTAACATCCGGCAAATTTCTGTATTCAATAACGATGCTACAGAATAGAGATACAAATGCAAAAGATTTACACAGTTCTGTTACTGTCATATTAGCTTATTAAAAATGCATAGCTAGTGCATGAGGAATAAACTGTATTACTACTATTATTATCGTGAAGTGGCGCCATACTGTTGCGGCCATACGATATATTGTATTCCCATCAAATTTTACAAGGTATACCAGTAATGTCTTCTCTAAGCCTATTGCACTGACAAACTTTAGGATGCTGCTCAGTGTCAATAAGATGTTTTTCTATGGCTTAGAAATATTTCATTCTGTCTCCAAATCTGTTCTTTGGCCATTATACATACATACGTAATTGGTCAGTACAATCCTCCAGTCAGGACTCAGACCTAGGTTTTCACACGAGTTATGTTGAGTGTGTGTTAATTTTAATATAGTTTAAAGGCGATGCCGAACGACAGATTCTTAAGAAACCTTTTCACTGCAATTTTAGTTACTTCCAGATTTATTGGCAGAAATCTACTGAGACCCTTTGAGCCATTATGCATACCACAAAATGATTCCTCTTTTAGAGTGTTCCACCCACTCTTTCACTAAGTTTTTTTATTTTTTGTGCTATCTATATTCAGAGAATGGCCTTACTAATGCAGTACATTTCATTGGGACTAGGAAAATATGTTATGGGAAGGAGGACGGAGGGAGTAGTGTTTGTGGACACTAGATTTAAGTCTCTTTATATCGTAAGTTACAGAAAAGACTTCTGCAGGAAGGCGTTCCACATATGAATAGTCCGCAAAAAAAATGATTTTTGTCTGTAATACAGTGTGCTAATCGACCGCAAACGGATGTGTCCTGCGAGAAGAACGGGATCAGAATATACGATTTTCGGAAACAGGTCCTCTTATTACACTCTAGCAAAATCATTTGTAGTAATGAGTACATTCGCTTTCTCCTGTACGCGGTCGAGAAGTCTCAAAATAGACTTCCAGGTACCGGCCAATACATGAGAGATGTATTCCATTCTCGGTCGGATAAATGTGGTGGAAATAGTAAGGAGATCAGATGGAGTGAAGTATTTCTTGAAGTATTTCTTAAGAAATCGATTCACTTGAATGCTTCTTTGGCACTCGAAAAATGTGCTGGTTCCAGTTAAAATCACATTGAATGTTCATGCCCAGAACATTAAAATCTTCTGACTCCCTAATATTTACATCACCAATATGTACAGATAATTCAATATTACTGCTGCGCATATGTTTCAATAAGGAACACTGGGTCTTTACCGCATTGAAACCGACCCTATTCATTCAAACCACATTCGATGATTGGATGTTGGATGTGAGTGAGTCATTCATATTACGCCTTTTCACCTCAATCTTGAAAGTGTTCGGCCTAGAATTCAAAGAATATGAATGACAAATATTGCTGTCATCTGCAAAATATTAGAAACGATTAGAAGTTAAAGAAAGACGATCGTTAATGAAAATAAGGAATAGAGTTAGAGAAACAACCAAGCCTTGCGAGTTTAACCTGGACTAGTCTGATTTCAAGAAACCAAAATTATTGATTTTCAAATCTCAAATGTACCTACTCAGTTAAATTTTATTGTTTTCTGAGAACGTCTCTAAATACCTCCTTCGCAAGTATTTGCGTTTGTAAACAAAATTTGCTATGTCGACAATGGTTTTTAATTTATATTAGTTTCCTGTATTTTACGAGTATTTAACAATAAATTCTGTTAACTTCACTCCACTGTTAAGCCATTCATTCAGCTCCACAAATGTGCTAAGAAGATTGGATTGTTAGTTGAATCTGCTTATGTGTGTGAAATTTGTTATCAGTTGCAGCTTTGAATGTGAATGTGCATGGAAGTTTGTATATTGTACTTGTATGGCTCTATATTTTGCTTACATTAGACGTAAAGGTGTGAAACCGAACGAATCCTTACGATTTTAACCGTAAATGCAATCAAACGAAATTAAGTTTTTTGTAAAGTTTGTTGAGAATGTATAAAAGATAAGAGTCTTTTATATTGAATTAATTTTGTCAGGGAGTAATACAAGAACGTGAGGAAGAAAATAATACGAATTATATTTGTGGCAGGAGCCTTAGGTGGCAGAAGCTGCAAATTGGTTCTCTTTGCTTTTAAAGCAAGTGGGTGTTATGCT
The DNA here is from genome assembly GCA_932273835.1 of Sarcophaga variegata. Taxonomy (NCBI): domain Eukaryota; kingdom Metazoa; phylum Arthropoda; class Insecta; order Diptera; family Sarcophagidae; genus Sarcophaga; species Sarcophaga variegata. The sequence goes on along the minus strand of OW026358.1, from coordinate 28,753,964 downwards.
GTAGGATGAATAGGCAATGGCATAAAGGAAATCAGTTGAAGATTTAGATCCAACAACAATAAATGTCAGTTGAATTAAAATTTTCTATAGAGATTCTTAGGAGACTGTAGGCAAACTCCACTTGATATGGCAATATCAACATCAAATAGTATAATCGAAGCATGAATAAAACAATCAAATCCATGAGACGCTACAACAAAGAGACTCGCCAATGTACGCGAATAATTGCAAAAATGATTGATCTGGAAATTCTTTTCATTAATATGCAAGTGATAGTGATGGTTTCTTCACAATTCCAAAATATTTATACATTTTCAGGCAATCAAAAGAAATAGTCCAGTAGCAATTCATGCTTGATTGAGTGAAAAAGCTATATTGGTAGGAAATATAAGGATGCTAATGATGTAAATTTTATTTTTCAGTTAACAAATGTCACGTGTCTTTAATTCGGCATTTTGGAGTTCTCCTGATTTGCCTGGATTTAACACCACATGTGCATCATTATATAATTCCACCACTGCTGTACAAAGAAACAAGATTTTTTGAATTATGTAATTGGAGTCACAATTTTAAAAGGGAAATCCGAACAAGTTTTAATAGCACGCATCCCAATGATTTGCACTTAGATGTCATTTGAATTTCAACGACTACGGTTTCCTCTTCGTTTGGTAAAAAATCTTATGCTTGGATCCTGTCGTATGTATGTTGCATGTTCACACATATTAGGTAACCGTTGTCTTTCTATACAGTGTCGTTGTTCTTTTTCTTTTTTTAATTTTTAATTTTTAAAATTTTATTTTTTCTTTCTTGTACTTTTTTTCCGGAAATTATCTAATGCTTCTTCTTTAACTTTAGACATTACAGGGTTAAATGTAGTCGAAACGTATTTAATTTAATTTGGATTCGCCGTAGTCTAGAATGCAGTAACTGTACCCAGTCCAGTGGACACATTATTAAAAACAATTTTAGATCGCTTTTTGTAAGCTTACTTATATAATTGGTCATTACAACCATAGCTGCCAGATTTGGCGATTTGTCGTCATTTTGACGATTTTAAGCTCCAAAAATATCATATTGACGATTTGACGATTTTTGCCCTTATTTTGACGATTTTAAAAAATTAAAAATTTACATCATATTCTTTAGAACATTCTTTTTTAGTACATTAAAAGCCACTTTCAAATTTGTATTTACTTTGCAATTATTACTATTGAAAATTTATGTTAGTAAAAACAATGAGTAAAGTATTATATTTTTAAGTTACTTTCGAATACCTGTGATGATTTTTCTGTATTTTATTCCTTTTTAATCCCTTAAAAGCAAAAAAATTACAACTCCTAAATAACCTCGTTGTTGAGAATAATTTACCACTAGGCTTGTATATTTTTATTTTATAAGTAACAGGAATTGAGTTCCATATACGGATAGTTCGACTAAAAACCGTATTTTTACTGTAATGCAGTGTGCGATCTACTGGCCACTCGACCACATACGGATGTCCTGGCCGAGAAAGACGAGCGTTACGTAGGATTATATGATTTTCGGGAACAAGTCCCCCTATTTCGTTTGAGCAAAATCCTTTTGTAGTACCGATAGAAAAGTGAAACACAAACCGCATTGCAACGATGCTCCAATGATTCAATGGAGTTGGATAAACTATCGTCATTAACGAGCTACTACGGCCTCTGCTGTACACGGTCGAGTAATCTCACAATAGATGTTGAGGCACCGACCCATACATGAAAGTTGTATTCTATTCTCGGTGGGTTATAAATGGTGTAAATAGTAAGATCAGATGATAAAACCTTAAGAAGGAACTGAAAAATGTGTCGGTTCCACTCAACATTACACTAATTTTCATGCTCAGAATGTCAAGAGCTTCTGACTCCTTAATATTTACACCACCCGTAGATTAAGATGATACAATATTATTGCTGCCCTTATGTGTCAATAAACAACACTGGAAAAGATTGTTTAAACCTTAAACAATTTTTTGCTGAAAACGATATAAAATTTCTCCATTTTTGGAGAAAAATTAATAAATGAAGATGAGGGACTCTAGCTTTTAATTTCTAACATTTTTTAAAGGTTTCATTTTTAAACTCAGATATGTACATACAGTGACTTTATAGCATGTGTTAGTACAATACAAATAATTTTGGTTTTTATAGACTTTTCATTTATTTATTTACATTTTCTGATGATTTTTTTACGAATTCAATAAACGTCTTTGACGATTTATTTTCAAATATTTGACGAATTGGTTCTTCATTTATATGGCAGCTATGATTACAACCCACCACTCATGGATATAATTAACACACACAACATAGTTGGGTGAAAAGCTACGTCGTAATCGTGATTAAAGGTTTGTAATGATGAAAAAGTTAGTAATTAAAGTGGTGCTATTATTGTGACAGTGATTGTATAACGAAAAATAATTAAAAAACTGACAAAAGCAACAGCTGTGAACAGCTTTAGATGAATGTGTCCAGAGTATGACATTTATTAAACACTTCACATATAAAACCGAATGAAAATCATGGAAGCTAAAAACAGCCATCAGGAGTACATACCAACTACACTGGACTATATATTATGATTCCCTAATGGAATACTCTAACTTTACTACGATACAATTTCCACTTTTTTTGTTGATTTTGCAAAGAAAAACATGCTTATTCGTTACATAGATATGAGTTTAACTTATGCCATTTCTTTGTATTCGAATAAGGACCGCAGCTATTGAAATTTTGTAAAGGCGAACGTACAATTTGTTTAACGAATAAAAGTAACGACAGCTATTCTTAACATCTTTCCTTTGCTTCCATACAACTTGAAAAGTCTTGGTGTTACCATTTATATTTATGATTGCGTTTGTAAAATATCAATAGAAGTATATGACGATACATTTTATCCATAGCAAAACAATTTTAAATTATTGCTAAAGTAAACCTTTCAAATACAAATGGACTAAAATAACATTGACTATCCTTAGGATTTTCTAAAATTTTTTATATTTCCAAAATTATTAAGAAAAATGCTTTCATAGTAGTTCATAAATGCGTATTTGACGTCAATATTTTACACTAAATATACATTCACACATATACATACATAATTAGCCATTGCAACCCTTCAGTCAGGATTACAACATAGCTTCTTACACAACTTATTTTGTGTGTGTTAATTTTATACATGAGTGGCGGGATCTACAGTATAAAGTCGACTCCGAACGACAGATTCTTGAAAAAATTTTCTTGGCAATTTTGTTTACTCTCAGAGTTTTTGCCAGAAATCTACTGAGAGGAATTCGCGAAGAAATATTTTTTCAAATTTCGTTTTGTTGCAGATGTCTGACCTGGGGTTTGACCAACAGCCTAACGTCTAGTAAGCTAAAACACTACCCACTAGACTACGGCAAGTTCATAGTTCATAGAACACATAGTTAAATAACGAAAAAAGATTTTCAAATAAAAGAAAGGAATTATAGTATACGACAGGTAAACTCAATACATTATTGAGCTTTCTCTGGTGGACAAAAGTTACCAATACTTCAAATTTTAAAAACACATCAATTTGCTCGTGTAAGCTTACTTAAAGTTTTTAAAATAATACTACATATTTTTTCAATCATATTTTAAAATATAAATATATGCAGTATACATATAAATAAATGCAATATACACTGATTCAAACAATTGCCATTGGTGTACGGGCGGAAATTACTTTTATACTTACCAGATTTAAGTACAGTAAAATTGTTTTAAAACTTCAACGCATGCTCTCAATACAAGAATTTTTTTAAAAATTTTAATTTATTTTTTATGTAAAAAAATGGGAAACAATTCGAAGTGGTAACACAAAAATTTGTCCGAACGACAATGAACATTTAAATTGATTTTTTCGAAATTTGCTTTTAATAACGAGCTTGATATCCTTTGGCGGCAAAATTGATTTCTAAACGTCTTTTCATAGAAAATAAAATTTAAAGTTTTCTTTTCATACATTCATAAATTACAATTCTTCAGTCAGTGTTACGACCTGGCTTCTCTCACAACTTATGTTGTGTGTGTAATTTTACACTTGAGTGGCGGAACGAACAGTTTAAAGTCGACTCGAAACGATAGATTTTTTAGAAACTTATCATGCCAATTTTATTTTACTTTCAGAATTTTTACCAGAAATCAGCTGAGATGAAGCCAAAGAAATATTTTTTTATATTTATATTATATACACATATATTTTATATATATATATATGTCTGACCTGAGGATTGAACCGTGGCCTCACGTCTGTTGAAAGAAAATCGATATAATAATAATAAATATATTCTTCAAAATTAAAATATTTTAGGTTCATATTCTGAGAACACTCGCACAGAGTTACGTTAAAATTAATTGGTCTGCATACGCATGTTTGACCTCTCCTGGGGAAATTTAAAGCGAACCATAGTATTAAGTTTCTGATGATCTTGATCTAATATCTTCAGCTATTTCCCGTAAACCATTGTCAACAGTATGTATTTTGGCAATCAAATCTTTGATGCTAATCCGATTTTTTTTTCTAATTTTTGTTATTTGCGCTACCGAATAATTGATTACTAATAACGTAGAATTCATTACTAATTCCAAAAAAATGTTATATTAGATATGGGTATATTTGGCTGTATCTAAACTGTAAAGACAATTGTTTGAGCTTATTTTTTTGGTATTTGAGTTTGAGGTTATATTTGGATTTATTTATTTTTGTAGTATTTATTCAAGATTTTTTAGATTTCCTCAAGTCTTGAAAAAAATTTAGCTGATTTAAGTCAATGTAATATATTTTTCAATTGCTTAGTGTATATATCTATTTACATACTACTTCAGTGCAAAGAGTAATTAAACTGTTCGTATTAGAATTCAAATAAATGCCGGTGGTTTCTAAATATTTTAAATTTTTAAGTAATTAAATTTCTTTTAATTTATTGTTTAAAAATGTCTTAAAGTATAGCCAAAGTATTTTTTAATAAACTTGTTTAATTATGAGGGTATTGAACACAAATTTTATTTAAGAAGATTATAAATTTACAAAAAAAAAATGTTATTTATTTATTTCTTATATTTGTATGTTTCTTGCTTTTATTGTTCTATTTTATGCGACAATTTAAAATCCTTTAAGTTTTATTATTTTAAAATTTATTGCCTTACTTGTTTCTATTGTTTGATTTTAACTTTCTTTAGCTATTAGTAAAAAACATAAATTTCGTTTGTCAATTTTTGCGGAAACGGATGTAGTGAATTCATGACGATTTTTTATACTTGCGAAAGGAAACAGAAACAGGTATTACAAACTAACTATATCTATATTTATGTGAATATACATACATAAAATTCTTACATTTATATGAGACAAAATAAAGTTACAGTTCTAGGATTTGTGGCATAGTATTTAAAGTGCAGAAAATAGTTAAAAATATTTTTTTTTTGGAAACAAAATTCTGTGCCCATGTATATATTTCATTGAAAAATAAGACACAAACTTAAATTCTCAGCTATTTTGCAATATTCTTCCTGCATTATGGATGTCCAAACCACATGCAAGCACTCCCAAAGTTCTTTTAACACAAAGTTTGGCAAACAGTTTTTAGGGTTGTAGATTTTTGATCCTATTTTCAGTATATATTTTACCTCTTTAAAGACACATACGGAACAAAACCTTGTTTAATTGTTGATCCTTGGGAAGAATAATTTTCACGAATATGACAGAGACTTGCAAAATAGTGTTTCTTTGTTGGTTTTGTATGCTTTAGGATTACGTTAGGTAGAGTGGCGAACTTTCCTTAAAGAAAGTGGTCACTCAGTCTCTTCCTCACCCTCACCTACACAGCAAAAGTTATTTTTCGGAATGCCAAGTATTGCGGCATGCCTACCAAACAGTGCGATGGATGGCCATGCAATTTAAGGACATATATGATCCATAATCTTCTTGTCCAAAGATTCGAAATTTCCCCAAGAAATCATCGCCATTCATGTACAAGGGCCGACGTAGAAACTGTATTCGTTAGAGACTTAATCACAGCCTAACTGTCTAAGTAAATCAACAGATTTTCCAGGAAAAATCCAGCCACTCAACAAGCATTGAACCGCTTTCAAAATTGCTATAACTTTGGAAAGCACTGCTGCGCAACCTAAAAGCCGTCTTTGATCCATCAGTTTAAATGTCAAGCGTCCCATTGGGAACCACCGGATCTTCAGACCAAAAGTCCCTAGTTGGAATTAAAAAATTTGATTTTCTATTTAGAAAGTTATAAGGAATCGTATAATTAACCCTGATGAGTCTGCTCAGAATAGTAATATATCCGTAGTCTTTATTGAACCAAGATTTTACTGCATTCAGTTTTACTGCCTTCAACTCAACCCTCTGCCTATTACCAAATAGTAAATTATGACCTGGATGGAGTAGAACAGAGCACATTGGTGATTAGAACAGCTGGTGTTTACACACTGTCTACCAGACACGTATCCCAGACACGCAAGGTTGGCTCCACCACGGTCCGTGATAGCTAGATAGTGATTGTTGGTCTGAGACCCCAGATTTTGCCTACGGTCCTTTTGTAGGTGTAGAGTGCTATCTTCCTATCCCTGTCAACAATAGTATTCATTCATGAGAGCTTGGGATTAAGAATGACTTTCTTGTATAAGGAAAGTTGAAAACCATTTACGATCTTGTAAGTTAAAAATATGTACCAAATACCGCTTGCTAAAAAGCATCAATTCCGATTTGCGAGGATTGTGACTTTAGAGATTGTTTAGATCTCAGGGCGAGAGAGAGAGAGAGTGTTTGCGATTCAAAACCTAATACCATAATGGTATCATTAACGATATCCTCAAGACAAAAAACAATGGTAACATAAGCACTTTTAGACGTTCTAACGAGATTTGAGAAAAAAATTAATAATTTCTATTGAAATATCCATCGGAATATAGCCAAAAACTGTGTTTTTTTACTCTTATGTTAGGATAAGAAGATTTAGGGTGATGCAGCAATTCCGACATGGATTCCAAATCAGTTAACAAAACACCGTTATTTTAATTATTTTAATTAATTTTATTAATTTTTTTGAAATTGCGTTTGCTTGTTTTTATATTGAAGATTATTTGTATGAACGAGAAGATTTGGGGAATCTAGAGCAAGATAAGCAAAATTACAGACAACATCGAAAGTATTAATTATCGACCGTAATTTTTCGACAACATTTAATTCGTTTTACTCCTATTTAGTGCCAAACCAATATTTACAGATTCCCGCTCTATGGAGGTAAAGGTAACAGTTACATCTCGCTTAGTACGCCCGATGATGTCAATGTTGTCAGCGCACGCAGAGCAACTGCACACTTTTGAGGAAAAAAGCGAAATAGCGATTTTTCCCCGCCTTGAGCAGAACACTCTCCATGACGAAATTGAAGAGGGATAAGCGATCATCGCCTTGTCAGATTCGTAGGAAAACCGAGCTCAAATATTACAACAAAAACATTATTCCTTATAGGACTATCGAAGGCTGCCTTATAGTCGATAAAAAGATAGTTTATTTCGACTTGTTTTTAATGAATATTCCCCAGAATTTGACGATAAGTGAATATATGTTCAATGATGAACTTATCAGGCCTGAAGCCGCACTGATAAGGTCGGTCTTAACTCTTAAAGTTTCTAAATATTCTATTGATTTTGGCTTTTCCAATTTCCTCTATTTAAACGAAATTTAATGAAACTTCTTCGTTTAGTTAATAAATACAAAATGTTTGCAAATAATTCCTAACACAATCAACAAACGGGATATTAATTTAATTAATTTTAAGTTTACCATCAAAATGTTGTGAAATCACCTGCATAAACTTAAATCTCCTGTACGTTTCGAAGATCATTTTTCATTTCAATTTCAAGATGCACGTACAACAACGACAATAACAACAAATAGTTGTCTATATTACAATTTAGCCAGGAAATGCTTTGTTTGTGCTTCGGTATATGAATGAATGTATGTGTGGTTAAAAAATAGTAAGAGAATATTTCTAGTGTGGCAGCTATAATTGAGGAAGTGGATTGCGTGGATTGCAAAGTTTTACCGGAAATCTCTTGTATTCAAAAATATAAAGTGAAATGTTTCATAGATTCTAGAGTAGCTTGGAAAAGCAAAATATCGAGAATGTGATGTGCCTCCTCAACGAAATGCATATATCGACTGAGATAAAAGTGAAAAATTACAAGTACTTGCATGCAACTACTACAAGTTTGTACATAAAAAAAGAAATAAATACAAAAATAAGCATTATGGTATATAAAGTTATGTGCTCTTCGGGAGAAATATAGGATACAAGACCATTGAGCCAAAGAAGTATAATTTTACCAACACTTTTTAATAACAAGGTGCGACAGTGAAAGTACAACAGAGTAACTACATAGTCTAAGTTATTGACTAGGTTGAGTAGAACTCAAAAATAGTCTTTTTATTTTTCTCGAACCCTCCAAACTTGTTTTATTTGACACTAACGGTTTTTTTTTACCTTTTCACACATGTTTGAACCTATTTTAAAAATCTAAAGTTTTATAGAAAGGGGAGAGAATAGCCTTTAAAACGGTATATAAAACGGTCGCTCAAACGTGAAATTGACACATTTCAAGACACACATTGACATATTACATTGACACAATAAAGATCCATCAAAAATTCTGAAAATTTTTGAACTAAAAGTTCATTTGATAAGATGACATACGAGTATATAAAATATATAAGACGACTGGTATACTCTTTAAATAATAACTGCAGTAATTTTTGTCCGATTTGATCAGAATGTCATCACTTATTTTATATTTTTTAATTAAATTTTGTAATTAAGAATGACCAAACTTGAAAAATCTGAAAAAAATTTGCATTTGTCAAGTTTACCTCATCAAATAAAATATCATATTAAGTCAAATAATACTTATATGTATATCGTTTTAAAGGTCCATCCTTCTCCTTTCCAATAAGGTAATTTTTGATATCGGTTCAGAAATATTTGTATAATCAATAAAGTTGTGCGTAAAGTCCACAAAAACCGTTTTTGCAAAATAAAACAAGTTTGGAGGGTTCGAGAAAAATAAAAAAGTATTTTTGAGTTCTACTCAACTAACTGAACAACTTAGACTAGGTCTAACCTAACCTAGTCTAGTGGGTAGTGTGTTGGCTTATTGGACGTGAGGCCACGGTTCAATCCCCAAGTACGATTTCTCCAGCGACATTCTCTCAGCAGATTTCTAGCAAAAATTCTGAGAGGAAATAAAATTGACATGAAAAATTATTCAAAAATCTGTCATACGGAGTCGATTTTAAGCTGAAGCTTCGGCCATTCATGTATAAAAATAACACATACAACTTATGTGGTGTGCGAAAAAAGGTTGTAACCCTGACTGAAGAGCTTTAATGACCAACTACGTATGTATGTACATACACATGGGTGGAGGGCATTCGAAATGTTAAATTTTCTACGTGTCTAACACATAAATTAATCTGAATTTGATCGAGGAGATATTTTATTAGTTTTACCACGGCTGCGTTTTGAAGCTTATTGGCATACAACTGTGGTAACCACAAGAAAAAGTAAGATCTCTGTAGTAGGTAGGTTATCATCACTTCCACGTTAGATGACCAAGAACTCAAATGTCTCGTGCAGAATATCCACTGAGGCCAGTGGACAGCTCTTTTGTTGAAATCACATTTTATTGGTGTCCAGACCATCTTATTCAAGCCAAAAGAAGTTGGTTAGCATCGACCTATACTACTCGTTGTTGTTGTGTCTTGCCAGCCAGACTGGTCAATGCCGTTCGCAAAGAAATATACACTAAAGACGATGCCAGAGCAAAATCCACTCCAAACAGCAAACTTTTGGGACGCATTACATCTTATGTACATTGGTATCGAGCCAAAATTCGATAATTTCCTTTGTTCACGTACTCATTTGTCCAGAAATAAGCCTCATCGTTGAAGATGATTTTTGGATGAAGATTAGGGTGAATAACCAACTTGGCCTGAAACTACGCACTATTAATGTCTTTAAAATTCAATAATTTATGACAAGATTTACATTTAATTTAACTTAAAAGAAAAGAACGGAATTAGGAAAACATGAAATACAATTGAAAACAACAGGATGTTGGAAATAAAGACACAGTAGAGGCTGATATTGCTTCTAGGCACTCATGTGCCAGACAAACTGTTTGCTGTTTAACATCTTTTGTATTGTGTTGTTGTTAAAATCTTTTTAAATTGTAGTTTCTGGCGTTTAAGGCAAGTTTTAGTGTAAAAAATTGTTTTCTTTCTGGCATTTCATTATATTTTGTGTTTCGAATAATTGCTTTATCATCGTGATATTTATTATTGCTTTTGTATACTAAAAAATTAAAGAAAACCGTGAGATTTATCACAACTGTTTAATTATAGTTTCTATTTTCGTAAGTAAAAAAAGCGGCGAAAAATATGATTATTTTTAAGGTTTAACAAAAGATTTAAAATTATTATTAAAGTTTAATAGGTGATAAAGAAAGTTATGTTACTATTATGTGCGCAACTAAGGTCCCCAGATTTTTTATGAAATTATAAATTTCTTTAGAAAAAATGGAAGAATAGAACTGTTATTTAACCCCTTGCTAACTAAAAAAATTTTTGCGCTTCTGGCTTAGTTTAAGTACTGTTAGACCGATCTTTATAGCGGAGATCTCCTCAACGTCTAACGCGTCTTCATACAAGGCTGACTGAATTTTTACTGACACCCTTACGTGCTTTTATTGCCTTTTATATTGCAGGGTAGACAGTCTGATGGATGCTCTTGAAGGAGAATGACTTCGCCTTCTCGAGATCTCAATAAATGTAAATGTTTGTTTACTTTTTTATCCCTTGTTTTATACTGATTGTGTTGCTATATTTTTGTTTATTTGTTGATCATGTAAACAACTCCATTGTTTTGGTTTTTGTAGTTTTTTTAATCATTTTAAAGTTAAACGATGTAAACCATTTCCATTTTCGTAACAATATTGTCTCCACTGAACGTAAAGAATCGATTTACGATTGAGCAATGTTGGGATTTATTGGTCCAATGAGAAACTGTACGATGATGTCGATTTTGGCAAAACAATCATCTTTTCGGATGAAACTTATTTTCATCTTGGTGGTTACGTTAATGAGCAAAATTGCTGTATTTGGTGCTCAGAAATCACATATGTGGTCCCACAAAAGCCAATGCACCCATTAGGAGTAACTGACTGATAGGCATCATTGGCCCGTATATCTTTGAAAATAAGGACCATTACGGTCGATGGATACACCTATCGCACCAGGATAACCGATTTTTTTGTACCCGCTCTTCATGGTATTGATGTGAACGATGTTTGGTTCAATAGGGTGGTGCAACTTGTTTAATTATCTGCAATGGTGATGTCAATTGGTCCCCAAGAAGCTGCAGTTTGACACTGTTGGAGCTGTAGAGCGCCGTAAGAGAAAAGTGTTATGCCGACAAATCGAAGACAATTGAGCATTTGAAAGCCAACAATCGTGATGTGAATGCAGAGATACGATCCCATACACTCGAAAAAGTGCATCATCGAGTGAGGTACTGTGAAATTAATGAAATAATATTCCATTTCTAACTGGAACAATTGTACTTCACAACAAAGTAATACATTTGGGAAAATTTCAAACTCTTTTGGTTTTGCTGCATTTTTCAATTTAAACTTTATATGGCCCAACCTTTATTTTTCGTTCTTATAATCTTAGAACCGAGGCTCATATAAAAAAGAGATAATGACAAATTTTGTCCTCATTATAGATAACAATAAAACATAGAAGAAATTAAAAATTTGTCAATTGGGTTGTGTTCGCCTTATCCTACCATATGTAAGCATCATATGATGAATTTTATAAAAGAACTTTACCATTAAATTCTCGTTAAACAATTCGTATTTGAAAAATGTAATTCTTTTTTCGGATAAAATATAAAGACTGCACGAACATATTACTGATATAAATATTTCATGTTTTTCTCATACACCAGTCAACAAAACTTTTGAAATTGAAAACTTACGTCTGCTGCATTTTATGATAGTATTTGCCTGGAACATATCTAAACTGTAATAAAAAAGGTAAGTTATAGCTTTTATACGACAGAAATTTAAAAAAAAAATGGTAAATAGAAATAAGGTGGCGTGAAAGGAAAAGTAAGGTAGAAAAGATTGAAGGTTATGTAATATTTCATGTACACATGCACTACAGCATCAATGGCAATGACAATAGCATTTTGTAAATGTCAGCTATGAAATATGTTATCAAATTTTTACTTAACATTGTTGTGGGCTTTATTTCTTTACAGTCGCTTGCACATTTACACTGTGTATAAAACATAAACTTGTAAAAATAATGCTGAAAAAAATGAATGTAAAATGCTAATGATATTATTATTACAGTAATACCTCGATTTGCGTCGCGATTGATTCCAAAAAATGGCGTCATAACTATAAACGATGTAAATTGAATATCATATTGCCCATGAAAATGAAAAACGTAGATACTGGTGTATTGGTTCTACATCGTTTAGCATTAAAGTTATTAACAAAAGCTACAAAAAACAAATCAATGGAGCGAACAAACCTGTTTACAAATTATCGTACTGCTTAATGCATTAGCAACATGTTCAACGTAATGCTAAAAGTAGAATTAGTTTTTAGCCTCGGTAAGCCAAAGCAGTAAGCATATGTTCTATTACGTTCCGATGTTGTTTTACTATAAGGGGCTTTTAGGATTTGTTACGTTCCGAATAAGCTGTTTTTGTTTTGTTAATAAGGAACACGTATAAGTCGTCAGTTTTTCTGTTCCATTCCGTATGAGTATTAAATATTAATAAATAAATAGTCTAGTAGGTAGTGTGCTGGCTTACTAGACGTGAGCCCATGGTTCAAACCCCATGTCAGACATCTCCAACAAAACGAAAAATGCAAAAAAAAATATTTTTTCGGCTACCTCTTTCTGGCAAAAACTCTGGGAGCAAATAAAATTGCCATGAAAAAGTTTCTCAAAAATCTGTCGTTCGGAGTCGACTTTAAACTGTGAGTCCCGCCACTCATGTATAAAATTAACACACACAAAATAAGTGGTAAGAGGAGGTTAGGTTAGGTTAGAGGACGTGTACTTGTCAATTAAGACAAGTACAGTACCCGGAGGTCGAATTGACCCATTGTACAACGTTTCTCACACCACTTATGTTGTGTGTGTTAATTTTATACATGAGTGGTGGGACCTACAGTTTAAAGTCGACTCCGAACGACAGATTTTTATTTATTGAGAAACTTTTCATGGCAATTTTTATTTACTCTCAGAGTTTTTGCCAGAAATCTACTGAGAGGAAGTCGCCGAAAAAATACTTTTTGTATTTTGTCTTTGATGCCTGGCCTGGGGCTCGAACCCAGGCTTTTGCGTCTAATAAGCCAACACACTACCTACTAGACTACGGCGACTTCTAAAGGGTAAGAGAAGCAAGACCATAATCCTGATTGAAGGGTTGTAATGTAATGAACGACTTTGGCCAGGACATCAAGTTCAACATTGAACTCTTTAAATTGATGATTACCAACTACTTTTTTCCTGAATTGAATAATATAGTCACCGATGTGGCTTCTATTTTGCACGAATGACTTAAGGGCATGGTAATCTCACGTGGAGATAATTTGAAAACATAATTCTTTAGGCAGTCATTATTATTTTATGAAATACGTAATTTTGAATGTTAAGGCCTCAAATAAAAATGCTTGGAATACGAATTAGTAGTGCTTAGGATATTAGTATCTGAATAAAACAAAAGCCTCATCGATCCTGAGTATTTGAGGAGTGGTTATCACTTTTGAAGAATTTGGTCTTCTTCCGTTTAACCCTACTACGGGTTTTTTGAATTCATCTATCTTCTATAGAAATTTTAACGCTGAAATTTGAGCTTGTTGTGGTATTTCTAATACTTATACGTGTTCAACTTAATATGATGCATGACATTTGGGCACACTTACATTGTTAGATGAATAATTTAACAACCAGGTTCTTTTTTCTGTCACTTATTAAATTTGTTTTCATTTTATTCGTTAAAATAAACGGCACAAAAATTAATACAGAATGTAAGAAAGTTTAATATTCGTTTCTAGTAATCCATTTTTCACTCAAAGCATAGTTCAAATTGATAGCACTATGCGACTAAATAAAAAGAATGAAATATATACAACTAATGACACAGTGTAAGTTGTGAGTTTCGTTGAGTAGAACTCAAAACTATATTTTTTATATTTCTTAAACCCTCCAAATGTGTTTTATTTGACAAAAACAGTTTTTTTGGACTTTCCGTACAAATTTATTATTACAAAAATATTTCTGAACAGATGTCCAAAATGTAAACCTTCTTAGAAAGGAAAGGGAAGGGCGTTTAAAACGATATACATATATATATTATTTGACTTAATATTCTATGATGCTTGATGAGGTAAACTTGACAAACGTGAATTTTTTTCGTATTTTTTCAAGTTTGTCCATTCATACTAACAAACTTTAATTCTAAAATATGAAATAAGTGATGACGTTCTGAAAGTGTATTATCTTATGAAGAGACTGACACTACGCTTGAACAAATCGGACAAAAATTACCGTAGTTATTATTTAAATAGTATCGCAGTGGAGTTATATTTTACATATACACTTTTTTTTAAATGAACTTTTAGTTCAAAAATTTACAGAATAATTGATGGATCTTGATTGATTATTGGAAAATGTGGCAATTTCACATTTGAACGACCACCAGAAGTTCAAACACAAATATTAGTCAAGTTCTGATAGTTATGCATACGTGAAATTAACACATTTTGCAAAAAACAATCAAGATCCACCAAAACTTTTGAAAATTGTTGAACTGAAAGGTCATTTGATAAGATGACATATAACATATAAAATATAACACGACTGTTAGACTCTTTAAATCATAACTACGCTAATTTTTTCAAACAAAGCATCAATCTTTCCACAAGATAATGAACTTTCACATTATCATCACTTATTTTATATTTTTTATTTAATTTTGCAATTAAGGATAGCTAAACTTGAAAAAATTAGAAATAAAATATTTTCCAAGTTTACCCGATCAAAAGTCATAATATCGAGCCATAACCGCAAAAAAGCTTAAGCGACATATTTTTCATATATCGTTTTTTGTAGTAAATAAATTCATTACCCTCATTTGCATCATCTATAAAAATTTCAGGGCCACACTGAGCACCGTTATGAATTTATAACAAAAAAATTTTAACTTAAGTGCACTTTGAAAATTTGTTTGCTTTTTTGTGACAGCGACTTGTCGCTTAAGGTAAAATTTTCTTCATAAAAAATTTGAAAAATATATTGTTTTTAAAAATTATAATATAATAATACGTGTGAAGTATTATTTTAATATTCGTATGTAAATATCTAAAAAATTTATAAAATATGACAGAGGTGAATAAAGAAGTGTTAAAGTTTTGTTAAAGTTTTGTGTTAAATAAAAATTTTTTTCTAGAAGTTGAATAAGCGCTCCCTCGTTCCATGCAGCGTTTCAGACACATCTTCTGATGAAGAAGAAACCTGTGTGGGACAGAGAGGATTTAAAAGGCAACGAAAATTACCTTTACGGCTGGAAAATGTAAAGGTTCCCAACACAAGCGTTCTGTCTAATCTGTGTAAGAACAATGAAAATTTCGTTGAACAATTTACGTTCTGCAATATTTGAAAAAGAGAACCCGAACATAGGTCTTAAATATGGTTATTTTGAAAATTCTGAAATAAAATATTTTGATATAAATTCGATTTTACGATTTAGCCGCCACTCTGAAATACTAGCCAAGGGACCTGCAGAATTATATAAAAGTCCATTGAAAATTTCCTCTACAAACAACAGAAATTTGAAAACACTCTATGACAAAATCATACCTGAAAGATTTCACCACAAATTTTTAAATTTACAACATGATCATGCCATAGACTTGCTGCCTGAAACCGATCAAGAAGACAATTCCCTTTAGATATAAAAAATAAATAATTGTTTTTTTTGAAAATGTTAAGTTTTACAATGACTTGTTACCACGTACAGTATTCATAATGATATATAAAACATTTTTATTTTTCGTTGTTAATAAAAAAAAGTTTGAATTAAACTATCTGCATGGTTTTGTTTTATATATTGTAACCTTTAAAGGAAAAGTCCTAACACTTTTTTTGTAAGCCCCAAAAAATCTCTACTTAAAAACACGAGTTAGGGCCTTTCTATATTAAGGCAACGACATGTATGTATGTATACGTAACAAAGAAGAAATTCGAGTCCTTAACACCTATTTCCCATATTACGATAATATTTCTTACTGTTAGACATTCACTGTATTAATTACAAAAATATTTAATTTCTAATACAAATAAAAAGCCTTTTGTATATAAAAACATAGATTTATGTATAAAATGTTATAATAATGACATAAAAAGAATTATATTAAAAAAATATAGTAAATGAAAAAAAATCCTCCGTCATAAGAATATTTTATCTTAACCGACAAAATTTTTTCCCAGTAGTTAATCAGAATGACAGCAAAAAAGCTTAAGCGCCAAAAATTGCTGTTATTATGGTTATATGCGAAAGCAACTGCATTCATTTTATGCATTGGAACAAAATGTGTCTTCATACAAAATTTTGTTGCTCTAACTTGATTTCAACAAGAAATAAATAATAAAAACCTTTCCCTGTAAAATTTCGTTTTTGTCGCTTGAGCTTTTTTTGCGGTTATGGCTCGATATGTGGGTTTGAAACATATGTTTATGTATACCATTTTAAAGGCTAATCTTTACCCTTTTCAAAAAATTTTGGATTTGGAAAATAGGTTAAGAAATATTTAGGTAATCAATAATTTTGTGTGAAAAGATAAAAAATGCCGTTTTTGTCAAGTATAACAAGTTTGGAGGGTTCGAGAAATTAAAAAAAAATGTTTTTGAATTCTGTTCAACAAAACTCACGACCTACACTATGTTATTAGTTGGGTGTATTTTGACTGTCGCACCATGTAGTTTGTTGTCGGTTGCGATATATATTCCACCAGGTTTTAGCATCTTCCGGATTGTCTACCTGCCAAATCGAACTGGTTATGCAAGCGAAGTTGATGGTTGTCTCGGATTTTTTCTGTTTAGTTCCGTTTCTTATGGTTTTTAAACGGTCAGAATTTGTTTTTTTGGACATCATTTAAAATTTTTGCCATTTGTTTCTGATTCAAAGTGTCATCTTCACCCAGTATTGTATACAAATGCAATTCGGCGTCTTCAAATGTTTTTGGTTTTCTTCCACGTTCTTCATTTCTCACATCAAAATCGTTATCTCTGAATCGTCAAAACTATCTTCTGCATGTTGCTTCTGATAGAGCACGATCGCCGTGTTTGTTGACAAGCATATGATACGACTGCAGCACTGTTGTTCAAATGAGAACAAAAAATCATAATTTTCTTGTATAACATACGTCGTCTTTATTCAACACGATGAAAAATTTGATGTTGTTTGTTCATTGATTTGATATACGGTATACTGAGAGTATGTTTGACAAATAGCATCACCAACACAAAAAAAAAACTACAGTTCTTTCACAATAAATACTTGCTATGGAGATATTTGTGTCTTTGTGACTCTCACTTAGTACCAATACACATGGTACTTTAACAAGTAGGTTAAGTTATTAACTCAAATATTTATTTGTTTGGTGCTTTCTATTTTAGAAAAGTTTTGGTTTTCCAGTAGACATGCAAGAAAAGATCCTTAAGATGTTTTGCTAACGTTTTATAAACTAAAAGTGGGAGACAAGAAGAAAGAGTACTACAGTCGGTACTTAATATTCTTGCCGAAACTCTACACATACTAAAGAAATTAAATTTTTTGTAAATGGTCTTAGGTTATCTCCTTTCTGTAAGAAAGTAAGGGAAAATGAAGAAGTTGTGTATACCATATACAGTTCGTGAACTGAATTAAGTAAAGTTAACAGAGAGCGCAGTCAAAGTTTTGTTTTAAATATTAACAGCGAAACAGAATAGCAAGAAATGCCCACAGAACTGTTTTGTATTTGAAATACCTTCGGTGAATTTTAAAAACTTGATTTCATTTCAAGGTGTTTAGCTGCATAAATGCGAATTTTCTGAAAGATTAGTTCTCCTAAACTTTTTGAAGGCTATATTGCTTAACAAGTACTTGAAACAATTGGTAGGATTTAATCTAAAAATTGTTGGTGGACGATATTTGAATATTAAAGAGTATGATATGAGAAGAGCACAATAACAACCTGTATTGGGTTTAAGTTCCTTAACAGTTAGTGTTAATGCTGTAAACATGAAATAAATTCGTTTACATCATTAGGTAAGACAATAAGGCATAGAATTTAAATATCTTTAATAGGTGATGATATTTATTTATTTATTTTATAGCATATCACATACAACAAGAAATTAATCATTTAAATTACAGTATGTGATTATATAGTATATTATTACAAAGAATGAAATATATATAATACAAATAATTAAAAGTAGTAAAAGTAAATAATATCGAAATGATAATAAGTAAAAACAAGAACGAAAATATATGCATGTAAATATGTAATAATATTAAATTAGAATTTAGAAAATAAATTTTTTTAAACTGCAAAGCGTTGCCATTGATTTGTAATGAGTTTGGTAACGAATTCCACAGCCATATTGTATTTGTAAATAACTGCCACTCGGATATCAAAGTTCCATATCTTAATTGAATGATTTGTTTTCCTCTATTTGATCTTGCAAATTGAATACGATTAAATAGATAAGACGGTTCATGCATGTAGATAACCTTGTGTAGTAAGATTAATGCTCTGATTTTAAGTAAGTCCATTAACCATATAACAATTTCGAATACTGATAAGTACTATCATATCTTCTTATGCCGTAGACATATCTAAGAATCGCGTTATGCACTACAGTTAATCTAGTTTTACTAGCCAAATCGCAATAAGCAAAGATTTCGCAGCCATATAACAACTTGGGCACTAAGTACGTTTTTGCAAGAAACACACGAATATTAAGATGTGTAATGTGTTGTATAGGATATAACGTTCTAAGCATAGAAAAAATTGTCCCGGAGACAGAATTTATATGGGTATTCCATTGAAGGGATTTGTTAAAAATTATACCGAGGTTTTTCGCTGAATCTACTATTGAAATGTTCCGATTTCCCAATGTGATCGGAATATCAACGACAATATCCTGATTTCGCTGTGCTACTATCAGGCCTTTTGACTTCGTAGGGTTCAGGTATAAACCATTCGACGACGCCCAGTAGTGTATTCTGTCAAAATCCTCATTAAGTCTTGCATAACAGTCAACGATTGAGTCTCTACTACAATTCATATATATTTGTACATCATTTGCATAAATGTGGATATCACTATGCAGAAGACAATTAGGTAAATCATTTATGTATAAAGTAAACAATAATGGTCCAATAATAGAGCCCTGCGGTACTCCTTTAGGCACAGGCAAGGGAGTAGATACAGCACCACCAGAAGGACAGACTGGTATCTATCAGCAAGATAGGTTTTCATTAGCGATGATGCACTCGAAGAAAAATAATAATTGTCGTCTATCTTCCTACAACGTATATCATGGTTCATAGAGTCAAAAGCTTTGACAATTTAATAATTTTTATGTCATTTAAAATAACACGATGCGACAGTGAAAATACTAGGTTGAATAGAACTCACGAATACTTTTTTTATTTTTCCTGAACCCTCCAAACTTGTTTCATTTGATCTGTTAGCACAAAATTATTGATTACTTAAATACACTCAGTCACAAAAGTATACATACGGTTAACAAATTTCAGAAATTTTTTAACCAATCCGTTTTCGTTGAGATTCTTTATAATTGTCTGACAACTTTCCTCGATTTTAAGACGGTCTTTTCAACGAAAACGGATTGGTTAAACAATTTTTGTAATTTGCTAACTGTAATTTGTTGTAACTGTGTGTATGTATGAACCTATTTTAAAAATACAAAGTTTTTTAGAAAGGGGAGAGATTAGTCTTTAAAACGATATACATAAACATTTTGTTCAAACTTATATGTTATGAGTTTTGATGCGGTAAACTTGGAAAAAATTTTTATTTTACTTTTTTTTCAAGTATAGCTATTCTTAATTGCAAAATTTAATTAAAAAAATATAAAATAAGTGATGACCTTCTGAAAGCGCATTATCTTGAGAAGATGTTGACACTTCGTTTGATCAAATCGGACCAAAATGACCGCAGTTATTATTTAAATAGTATAACAGTCGTGTTATATATTTTATATACTCGTATGTCATCTTATCAAACGACCTTTCAATTCAAAAATTTTCAAAAGTTTTGATGGATCTTGATTGTTGATCGCAAAATGTGTCAATTGCATTTTTGTACGACTACCAGAAGTCGGCTAATGTGTTTTTTTTCGCAAATATTATTATTTCGTTTTGCGCAAACATTGTTCAACTTCTGGTGGTCGCTCAAACGTGACACATTTTGCGATAACAAATCAAATTCCGTCAAAAATTCTCAAAATTTTTGAACTAAAAGTTCATTTGGAAGGATATATATATGAAGAATATAACTCGACTGTTAGATTCTTTAATTAATAACTACGGTAATTTTCGTCCGATTTGATCAAACAAAGTGTCAATCTCTTCACAAGATAATGTACTTCCAGAATGTTATCACCTATTTCATATTTTTTAATTAAAGTTTGCTTCTATGAACTGCCAAACTTGAAAAAATATGAAAAATATTCGCTTTTGTCATGTTTACCTCATCAAACCTCATAGAATATTAAGTCGGATAATATATATATGTATATCGCTCTAAAGGCCCATCCCTCTCCTTTCTAATAAGGTTTAAGTTTTGGACAGCGGTTCAGAAATGTTTGTGTAATCAATAATTTTGTGTGAAAAGATCAAAAACACCGTTTTTGTCAAATAAAACAAGTTTGGAGGATTCTGAACAAATAAGGCTAAGTAGTTACTCGGGTGTATTTAATTTTTTGTATTTTGTCGCCTAGTTTGGATGTGGATTTTTCACTGGTGGCGAATTAAATAATCTGGACACACAGCTCATGCAACATTGGATATTCTGCAAGAGCGATTTGAGTGAATTATGTGAACGTAGCTGTGTTGTGAACAGGTCACCCAGAACCTGTTATAATTTTGTATAGCGAGGAATTATGCATTGTATGTATACAACGATGGTCAAACCACTAGTAACAATTGTCTGCTAAGATAGAACCAATTTCAAAACAGTTCAGAATTGGACAAGATACAGAGACTAGCTTGCCCATGTTATGGGCAATAAGAATCTGACCTACAATGGCACTGGAGGCTCAGTTAAATTTAAATTCACTACACATGGTAGTGAAGACCAAAGCTTTGAAGTCTGTAATTAAGTCGATGGGAGACAAGTCTAACATAAAATTCATGAAAGGATTATTGGACCTAAGGATACGGTTGTCTCCTTAGTAGTTCCAGTAGACTCTATGATTTTGGAAAGTGCTTTGCACGGAAATGTATGGAGTAATCTGGAAGCTACATACTCTTTTAAAGGAGAGACTATGTAGTCAAGGGATGGGTAAAGAACAGATCTTGGAACAGAAGCATGAGTTTTTGATCTCAGAATGAGGGAAACTCACAGGTATCTTTCTAAGAAATGTATATGCCATCGAAAGATGCACTTGGATAGGAGGTACAAAAGATAGACCATAGCAATACTATCTGGCAGTCAAATTGCCAGCGGAGTAATAGACTCTTATGAGCTATAATTGGACAGAATAAAGTTTATTCCCGCTTTTGAAGACAATGAAGGCCAAAGATTTTTCTTAAACTAAACGTGCTTGAGTCTGAAGCACAGGAAATCCTGAGGTTTGTCATGGAAGGTAAAATTATAAAAATACCTTATAAAGTTTGAGGGGAGTACAATAATTGGTATGATCGCAGTACTAAGGTTCCTCTTCACATCTTTACAAAGATGGTCCAAAAATATTTCTAACAAATGCTTCTCAAGATAGTTACCATTACAAAAAAATAATTGCTTTCCAGCCAGAAGTATAATGTAAGAAATCTTTCACACAAAGCACGCATAGCAACCGCAGCTTCTGTACTGCAAACTTCCTACACATACAAGACTTTTTTATATGTATGTATGTAAATACATATGTATGTACGTATGAAATTGCATCATACGTTTATCAATTGCATATGAATAGTTTATAAATGTTTGAAAAAGTTTTTATTGTTGACTTCATGGAACATAGCACAGTAAATAATTTCACTAGGGCACTCTGTCGAGGCTATTACGGATGGTAAATTTTCATGCACGAGCAACTCTTTTACGAATAGCGGCGAATAAAAAAATGCACAAAAACTATGCAACCTATTTTCTTTATTTTCGTTGCTTTTTTCACTCAACTCAACAGGACTATTGTATTTTTACCATGAAAGGGGAAAAAATTAAATTAAAGCGAATTAAGGTTACTTAACATAGATTGTATGTGAATTGTATGTGCTTATATTAAATATTATAATATAAATATAATATAAATAAATAATTTTTTTATTATTTTATATTTCAGGTATAATTATTACGATTATCATTGCTGGAAAACATAAAACCAAAGTTTTGCTTTGTTTGGATTTACTCTCAACGAACCTCTTTAATTGATGAAGTTTTATCAAGGCTACCCTTTGCATAGCGGTTTCTACATTCAAGTTTAAGCCTAGTATTTGCATTGCGTCTATCGTGTAATTTGATATAGTTCCGTATGGTGTACAGTAGTTTATAGTAAGTATAGTTATGTATATATACAGTAGCTATCAGCTTATTTGACAAATACTTTCACTCCATATATAGAACCATATTTCTTTTTAACACAATACCACAAAAAGATACTCCTGTTAAGATTAAATTTAAATTTATTTTAAAAATGTGGTCACATCTTAAATGATACGAAAAAGAAAAGAGTTCTTCTTCATTGACCATTAACAATCCGATTAACGGATATCGACCTGCCGTATCACATCCTTCCAGGCGCCTCTGCTTCTTACGCGTACAAGTCTATGTCGATGAGGAGCTCATACAGCGCACTATTTTATCGGACGCGGAATTCATCGCCAACTCCCACTGGACCGAAGGTCTTACGTTGGGCCTTTCTCTCGAATACCTTCAAGGCTGCTGCATCAGGTTCCATGCCTCTGCGCCATAAAGAAGCGCGGAGAGGATGAGCGTCTTGTAAAGTATTAGTTTTGTCGTACGAGAGAGGTCTCTGTTACTCACTAACCTATTGAGACCATGGTAGCACCTGTTGGCAAGAGTGATCCTGCCCTTGATCTCCAGACTGATATGATTTTTGGTGGTAGCGGAGGAGCCAAGATAAATAAATTCCTTGACTATATAAAAAGTATAGGTATCGGCCGATATCTGAGATACTATACGATGTAAGCCTCTACTTGTCGATAACATATACTTTGTTTTGCCCTCATTTACTGCCATACCCATCTTAGTAGCCTCCCGCACTAAAGGCAGTAGTAACATCTCGCTTGATACGCCCTGCCCTATGATGTTAATATCGTGAGCGTACGCAAGCAACCGCTTTTTTGAAAAATAGTGCCATTGCGCTGCACTCCCGCCTTTCGCAGAACACTCTCCATGACGAAGTTGAAGAGGTGGCATGATAAGGGATCGCCTAGTCTGAAACCTCGCACGGTATCAAAAGGTTTGGAGAGGTCCATTCCTACCCTGCATACCTATTCGCAGGTACACCGAGCTCAGACATTGCGGCAAAAACACGACCCCTTATGGGGCTATCGAAGGCTGCCTTATAGTCAACGAAAAGATGGTGTGTCGACTTGTTTTTCGTGGGATTTCAGGATTTGGCGTAGTGTGAAGATCTGGTCGATAGTGGAGTTGCCTGAAGCCGCACTGAGAAGATCCAATCAGTCGAGTGGCTTCAGTCGTTCACACAATACACCTGTAAGAACCTTATATGTGATAGGGAGAAAGTTTATACCCCTGTAGTTGGCGCATATCCCTTTTTCAGGACAGGACAGAAGACACTGAGGTTCCAATCGTTGGGATTACTTTCCTCTAGACATATTTTGCAAATAAGCTGGTGCATGCGTCTTACCAACTCATTACATCCGGTCTTAAACAATTCAACGGGGAGGCCATATGGACCTTCAGCTTTATTGTTTTTAAGACGCATAATCGCGACTTTGACCTCTTCGCCGTCATCATTGATCGGGTTCGGAACATAAACTCTAACGGCGGTATTAGTGTCGTTATCGCCTTATAGCAGAGTAGAGAAGCATTAGCTGAGAATAAATGAGCGGCAGAGTTTTACTTAATCAATGTCAGTGATTATTTGAAAGTAAAGTTTAAATTTAAAATATTTGGTAATAGAATTTTTTTAAAACGAGAAAACGAACCTCTATTGGGCATGAGGATGTAATTCACATTTTCAAGCAATTGAACACCCATCGCAAGATCGCAGACATTGTTTCATTGAGTTTCCCAACAGTTCAACACATAACTCAAAGTTCTCAAAGGTCTAAAATAGAGCGAAAAATTATGATAGAACTGCACCAAATAAAGCATTTACAGATACAGAAAAGCATTCATTCAGCATCACCAAAAACACGTTCTTTTGGGAAACAGTTATTTTTGCTGGTGAAAGCATTTTTCCCCAAACGTGAGGTTTACATTCCGATCTAAATTTTACTTGTATCAATCCATTTACTAAGCCCCTCACCCCCTAGAAATAGAAAAAGGATAACATCATAGGAAGGTCAGACAGTGCTGCCACCTGGTGGGAGAAAAGATTAGAATCAACTATTAGAAGTGTTAACCAACAAATACTAGGAGAGCGTCGTGTCTAGGCAACGATAGATTGTAACAACATTATCCTAGGACTTACTGTAACAGACCAATCAGCTGCTTAGTTTGAACATTACAAGATTAAACGAGCAGAGAGAAGGCAAAAAATATTTTTTGAAGCCTTACGTCCTCAAAATGTGTAATGAAAAAAAAAATAATATTAAATCGAAAATTACCATTACACCTCTTTCATATATTATTTCAATGAATGGTCTGAAATAGTTTCCGAAATCCGGACAAACAAAAACAAGCTTACTGACTTTTTTGTCATTTTGTACACCAAGTGGAACCTGTTATACTCTTGAGACCAGTTTAGATGTAGTGATCTAAAAGCTTTGTCCATTAGCGGACATTTGAACATTCGACTCATAATGGCATAAACATACCCTTTGACGAATAAAAGATTACGATTGTATCTCACACATACTTAATTTTTTACTTAATTTTGAAGAACACAAGTGCTCAATGAAAGACCCGATATTTAAATATTATGCTGCTGTGTTATGGTGCTTGCAGGAGTTGCGTATAAAAATATGAGAAAGCTATAAAATATATTTTATGTGATTGTCAGACTCTAAGAGCCTGAGCATATTACATTAGTTTTTCCGGAAACTTTGTGTTCCTGCAAGTCGTCATTAGATCACCCAAGGAACATGGGGCAATTCTACAGAGTCGGTTGCTGTCCAAATTAAGGGTTATATGGCCTGTGTGGTCAATTGATTAGTTAGTCAATTGTCGAGTTGGTTGAAGAAAAATCAAAAGATTTTGTTTTTTTAAGTTGACTAGTAAGACTTCAATTTGGTTTTGTTGCGCCTGTTCAAGCCTCTTGATCAGTTGTCAAAGTTTATGTTTGTAGGTTTCTTTGGCAAATGAAAGTTTAATTATTTCTATAATTTATTTGTTTGCTTATTTAAAAACAATTGAATTAAATGGGGTGCTTGAAATCGCCGTACTCTAGTAGGAAGTATGTTGGCTTATTAGACATAAAAGCCAGGGTTCGAGCCCCAGAGCAGATATCAAAACAAAATATGAAAAGTATTTCTTCGGCAACTTCCTCTCAGCAGATTTCTGGCAAAAACTCTGAAAGTAAATAAAAATTGCCATGAAAAGTTTTTCAAACTTCTGTCGTTCGACTATAAACTGTATGTCCCGCCACTTATGTATAAAATTAAGATAATTGAGAGAAACTAGGTCGTAATCCTGACTAAAGGGTTGTAATGACCAATTATGTATGTATGTATGTATGGGGTGCTTTAGTAATACATACTAGAATAAATAAAATTGGCATTAAAAGTTTCTCAAAAATCAGTCGTTCGGAGTCGACTTTAAACTGCAGGTCCCACCTCTCATGTATAGAAATTAACACACACAACATAAATGATGTGTGCAACTAAATCGTAATCCTCACTAAAGGGTTGTAATGACCAATTATGTATGTACGTATGTATTGTTACAAAATAACTACATTACAAAAGTAAAATAAAATTACAAAATTGGTGTTAGAAACATTCATTTGAATATATATTTTGATATGCAACGATACAATCTTATGTACACAAATTTATTAAAATATATTTAATTCTGAAAAATTTCTGGCGAAAAAAGTAATTCATACCAATTTTACAGTAAAGTGGCATCAGGCTTGGAGCAGTATTACAAATTTATTTCTGCTAAACAAAGTTTAAGTTACGTTACTGGCATACGATTTTTAATTTTTAAGTTCTTTGCTGATGACTTGGCTTCTGTGGATTAGTTTGTAATTGCTGGTAGAAAAACAAAACTTTTATAAAAACGGAATTTGTGTTGGTAAAAGTTTATTGTAGGAATATGAACATATGTAAACACTTATTTAAATAAATTCTTCCTTAAGACAATTAAAATCTTTTCATTTTAAGTACTTCTTATAACTTGTAAAAAATTTATGATTTCAGTTAATTCAATTTAATCTTTTTGTAAAGCTACTTAAGACTCCAGAAACGGCAGAACAAAAATTCTTTGTTTAGGAGTTGGTTGAGGAGAGAGTGCTCAAATGAGAGAAAAAATAATTCATACGTTTTTACATTTTAAAAGCTATCTCTTAGATTGCAAATAAAATAAAAATAATTCTGTGTTTATGTTAAATTAAAATTCTGTACTAATCGCACAAATATGTGTGCCACTGTTCACAACTTTATGTAAACGACAACAATTGCTTTGTTTGTTATTCCTCTGTTAATAGCCTTTGCATAAGCAATAACAATTACTAGACAATTGTTCTACTGATCTTTGTAACGGAGATTACTCTCTTCAAACACACCACGTCTTTACACAAGACTCACTGAACTTCACTAACTCAGTCGACTGCTTTGTCTTGCCTTTTATATGGCAAAGTAAACAGTGTGATGAATGTTCTTGAAGACGAAAGTTTATGACTTCGCCTTCTCGTAATCCCCATAAATGTAAACATCATTGTTTACGTTTATTATTGTAGTCTTGTTGCTAGATTTTTGTTTATTTGTTTACCATTTTTTGTTTGTTTGGTGGTGTTTGTTATTATATTAGGCAGTGCGATAATTTGTAAACAATTTCATTGTATTGTTTTTGTAGCGTTTGTTTATAATTTTAATGTTAAACAATGTAACATGTTAAACGATGCAAAACAAAATTTTCATGACAATTTTATTTGCTACAAATATACTTGGAGGAAGTCGCCGAAGAAATATTTTTGAGTATAGTGTATTTAAGTTTAATTATTTTCAAATGGTCTATGACATCATCTTTATATTAGCATATTCATAAGTCTGGTCATTATAGCATTTAATAATATCTTTATTCCATATATTTAAGAATTTCTATCAATTATGTCACAAGCAATTACTGGTAATTGTTTACTGCAGTGACAGGCAGCAAAGGCAGTAACCAAACTTGTAAAAAAAATATTCAAATAATTAATTTTTAAAGTTTATTAAGAGACCACTGGCCAAAAATTTATTATTTTCGCCTTCATTAATATTACCTTTGATCCATCGATCTTAGTGTCTGTTTATGTTTTCGCTTCAAGCGTTAAGTTAAAATCAATCATCACGTGACCACCTTCTTATGATTAATTGTAAATAAAGATAAATTGCCTGCGGATGTATGATTTTGTTGGATGATAACATTGGTTGATTACTTATCCATCAGTCAAGCTACAGAGAACAAAATTTTAAAAAATATTGCGCAGTACATCAGGCTGAACTTGAACTAAAATAATATGTAGCAAAATTTGAAATACGAACACATTGCATAAGTAAGAATGCAAATAACATTCACATTTATTTGTACCACATATAAAAAGTGGGAAATTTAAAAGTTTAAATTTAAAACTGTAATAAAACAATCACGGTTTGAATTCCTGTTGGAAATGGAATAAAAAATAAAAATGGCTGACCTCGGGATACCTCATCCGATCGGACCAATTTTCGTGCACTATTTCGAGTGCTTATGGTCGTAATATCGGCAATGACATCACGAATGTTGGCCTTCAAATGCGCAATTGTCTCTGCTTGGCAGCATAACACTTTTCTTTAACGGCGTTCCACTGAAAATAGGCCAACGGTGTCAAGTCGCAGCTTCTTGGCGGTTAATTGACATCCAAATTTCGTAAAATTAAACTGCCATCAAACGTTTGACGCAATAAATAAATAAATGAGATGTGTGGCAAGTGGCAAAATCATGTTGAAACCAAACATCGTTCACATCAGTACCATTAAGAGCGGGTACAAAAAAATCGGTTATCATGGTGCGATACGTGTCTCCATTGATTGTAATTGTCGCGAAGTCGCCATTTTCAACGCAATATGGCCCAATAATGCCTTCGCTCCACAAGCTGCACCAAAAAGTCACTCGTAATTAGCTTCTGTAAGACCCTGTGTGTGTTTTCTTAGCCCCAAATACTGCAATTTTGCTTATTAACGTACCCGCCAAGATGAAAACCAGTTTCATCCAAAAAGATAATTTTTTTTGGGCAAAATAGACATCATCGAACAGTTTCTCGTTGGCCCATTTAGCGAAGCGAAAACGAAGAGTAAATCGATTGATTACTTTGAGTGCAGATAATATATAGAATTTTATGACAGAATAGAATGACATATGTATTGCCAGATTCGAAATAACTGATGGTTCAAATTAAAACCGATAGATGGCCCACCCTATGTTTGTATTACATAGAATTTGATTATTATTATTATTTTTAAATAATATTTGCACAAAAATCAAAAAATTAAATACATCCGACTAACGACATGGAGCGGGTTTTACATTTCGTTGTATTGCTTGCTTTATTGACTATAAAGTTGTGATTTACATTGACCTTGAAGAAGTATGATCCATTAATATCGTCTGCATACCGCACCAAACAGTTTATATTGTAACGTGAGGGTCAACAATAATCCTCGACTGCTCTTTGTTAAACGCTGTAAAAAATAGATAAACTGAAGGTAAAAAGTATTCACTTATGCATTCACATTGCAAACACTTTCGAAATAACCAAATATTGATTCAACACTTGCAGTATTCCATAAACTGAAGTAACGCCATTAAACTGTGTCCTTAATTTTTTTTTTTTGTGTTCACATCCTTTGCCTTGTTAAAATGAAATTATGGTATGCACATAGAAAATTATACGAAAAAGTATTTTGTTTTACACCATAATTTGCATGAATAAATGAATTGCTTCCAGCTAAATTTTGTCGTTGTTCTTTGTGCCCATACTATTAAAATGACACTTAAAATATGACAGTTGCAATATAAGAATAAAACAAAGCTCGTGGATATACACATTTACTCTCATAACATGTCGCTTGAAAACCGAACTTTATTACTGTCGCATGCAGTCAACACCAGTAGCAATATAATAATCATTATACACTCATTTACTAAACAAAAATGTAATGAATAATTAACGAGCACAATAACTATCACCACCAACAAAACAGGCAACCAACACCAGAGCGACAGACACAAGTACCTACTTGATAAGCTAAATAAATGATATGCAATTATGAAAATGAAAAATCTAGATACTGGTGTTTTGCTTTTACATCGTTTAGTTATAAAAATAATAAACAAAAGCTACAAAAACAAACAAATGCAGTAAACAAACCTGTTTAGAAATTATTGTACTGCTTGATATAACAACCAACACCAGCATACAAAAATGGTAAAGAAGTAAACAAAAATATACCAACAACACTACAATAGTAAATGTAAAAAACGCTGTTTACATTTATATAGATTTGGAGAAGGCGTAAGCCTTCAAGAACATTCATCAGACTATTTACTTTGCCATATAAATGGCAAGGCAAAGCAGGCGACTGAGTTAGTGAAGTTTAGTCAATCTTGTGTGAAGACGAAGTATGTTTGAAGAGAGTAATCTTGGTTTGAAGACCTCGGTTACAAAGATGTGTGGAATAATTGTCAAGTAATTGTTATTGTTGATGGAAAGGATATAAACAGAGGAATAACAAAAAAGGCAATTGTTGTTGTTTACATAAAGCTGTGAACAGTGGCATATAGAATTGTGCGAATAATAAAGAATTTTAGCTAAAACTAAATGCAATTTTATTTTTATTTTATTTCCACTCTACGATTTATATATTTCCTATTTTAAACTTTTTTAAAATGTAAAAACGTAACAATATGTATGCATATAAAAAGTTTTTGTTTGAATAAATGGCCGATATGATAGCTAACATTTACTACTATTTTTAACCATGGACGGTTACTGTTCGTCTAATCGACGAAGCTCATTTACTCTTTATCATATAACTCTTTTATGTTTGACCAAATTTCGCTCTTTTATTCAACAACGTTAGTTGATAATGAAAGCAAGGAATAGCATGTCCATATACCATATAGGGCCAGGATTTGGCTGCATTGAGTCTTACTGCCACCTATTCAGCCCTCTGTCTTAATGGGAGCTCGAAGTGCATCCAGTTAAGTATAACAAATGATGCCTTGGTTGAAGTGGAACAGAGCGCACTAGTAATCAGAACAGCTGGCTCCAGATTTTGCTTCCGGTCCTTTTGCAGATGTTGAGTGTTATTGTCGCTTTCCTTATCCTATCAATAAAGTTATCCTTTCATGAGAGCTTGGGATCAAACATGACCCCCAGATATTTGACTCTCTTGAATAAGGAAAGTTGACCCCACTTTGGGTCGGTAAGTTAAAAATAGGTACCCCATATTGCCTTTAAAAAAGCATCAATTCCGTTTTGCGCAACTGAAGGATGAACGCCATTAAGTTATAAGGTTTAGATCCAGGTTACATCTCAGAGAGAGAGAGAGAGAGAGAGTATGCGGATCGATATCTGATACCACAATGGCCAGATCGTTATTAATTAATGTTATGTGGGAAATATGTTTCTATTAAAAAACTATCCGTAGCGGCGAAGTTAATTTTTGGCTCAATAACAATGTGCCATATGCTACGCAATACCATGAACCTATTAGGAGGCGAGACAAAATCATGCTATAGTATAGTCCATTTTTAATGGACTCATTCACAGAGACAATCCAGTTCTAACTGCAGCCCTGGAAGACCATCCTAGCTATACTCCCGGGCAATGTGCGCAATAAAATAATCTTTAAAAAATAAATATCGCACAAAAAATACAATAAAAATGAGGGAAACTTTCTTGTGACCATATTTATACACTGCAAAAGTATAGGTACCACCAAGAAGAACTCAGAGGAAATACCCAATATTTAGTAGGATATCGCTTAAGGCCAAGCACTCCACTTAATCCATTTGGCATTAAATATACCAATTTTGTTTAGGGTTTTCTGTTGACATTTGCCGCTATTTACTCATGAGCAAGTTTTTCGGTTCGGTTTGTTTGAAGATTAGCGGTTTAGGTAACCTTTCTTCTAGATGATCTCCTAAATACAGTCTTGGAGTCAGATCGGAACTTTATGTAAGAGAATTGAGCCTGTGAGGACTTTAGTAGGCGAATCTCATCTTCACATTAGCGGTCGTAAGATTAGGTTCTGTGACTTGGTGGAAGTAATAATCATTATGAATTCCTAAATCTTCCGAACTTTTGATGAATTTGTTCTTTAGAATTTATTTAAACATAAACTATCTTTTGATGAATTTGTTCTTTAGAATGTATTTAAACATAAACTGTCATTTATTCATTATTTCCTTAATAAATTACAAACTGTCGCTTTTAAGTAAAATTTAATATTTGTCACATAGTACTGAAAAACTTATTTTATTTTTGTAAATTTTTTCCTCGTTTCTTTCTTAATTAACTTTGTGTGCATTTGATGGCAGACAGGCTGTAAAGGAAATGACAAAATATATTTTGCTTTGTTTACCACTTAACTGACATTTGCAAATTAAAAATAAATTTTGCAGGAACACATTGCTTTTACAAAAAACATACAGTATGAATGCAACTAAAATATTCATATGCTTTAAATAGGAAATGTTTTTAAAAACCGAACTTCAATGTTATAATTAGACAAGGGCTGCAACACTTCTAAATGACATGCTGACACATGACAGACTTGAACTAAGATAGATGACTCTTTTATATAAAGTAATAGTTACTACCCCATGTACATACAGTGGCTCCATCGCATAATCGGACAAGCACTAGTCTGATATGTATGTGCTTAAAACTTAAAAAGAAAATATTAAATATATGTTTTTTTTTGCTTTTATTTACACTCTACGTTATAGACTTTCAGATTAATAAAAAAAATAACAACATTTTTCATGATAACGGTAATTTTATAACGAAAAAGAAAATTAACTCAATTTTTTGCGCTCAACGCATAATCGGACAAAGAAGGGCACCATTGCTAAAAATGACAAAAGAGAACATTTAATACTTTGTGGCATATCCTTTGTTCTCAAGAACGGTCTGTAAACGTTTTGGAATTGATTTTACCAAATTGTAGCATTCCTCAGGTTCTGTGGAGTTCCACGTTTCCAGTAAAGCCGCCTTAAGCTGATTCAAAGTTTTAAATTGTTGTTGGTATACTCTTCTAGCTAATTCTTCCCAAAGATGTTCAATTACGTTGAGATCAGGGCTCTGTGCAGGGGTTTCTATAAGTTTGGGGCAATTATGGGTCAACCAAAGCTTTTCCATACCCGAAGTTTGCTTGTGATCATTGTCCTGGTAAAAAGCAAAATCATTCGCAATGCCTAAGAACTAAAAATATCTTTAAAAAACAGCAGTGGAAAAGATGTTTGCTTAAATACTATTCGTAATATATTACACAATTTCTATTTATATTTCTAGAAAATGGTCTGTAATAATTACTTACGAAAATGGAAACGATGTAACATCGTTTAACTTTAAAATGGGCAAAGGCTACTCAAGCAAATACAACGAATTTGTTACAAGTAAACTAACAACATCAGTATGGCAGAAAAGGGGATAGACAAGTAAGCGAGAACGCAACAACAAGCAATGTGAACAAAGTACACAAGCAAAAATGCGGTCGCGATAGAGTTCTCGAGAAGGCGAAACTACTGACGTTCGATTTCAAGAACCTTCATCAATCTGTTTACGTGGGTATACAAAAAGGCAAGACAAAGCAGGCAACGAGAAGTAAGAATTCACTCAATCTTGTGTGATGACGCGGTGTGTTTGAAGAGAACAGTCATGGTTTGAAGATCACCGTTTTAAAGATCAACCGAATAGTAGTTAGTGCCTACGAAAACAGAAGTGCAAAGAAGAATAACGACCTAAGCCAATGGTTGTTGTATCATCAAACTGTAACAGTGGCACACAAAATAGTGCGAACAATAAAGAATTTGATTGAAACTAAACACGTATTTGTTTTTATTTTGTTTGTGATCAACGAACTCATATTCTTAAGGTTTTTAGAAAGGTAAAAACGTAACAATATATTAAAACTATTGTATGCTTAAAAGGATAAATTATTAAGAAATCGAAAAACAAGAAAATTCAAAAAGAGGACCGAAATTACTTACAAACTGACTTGTGGCAATTTATATTTTCTTTTTCAAAATAACAGAATTGAGTGCTAAAACAAAAATTAAAAAAATATATAACAAAAACAGCCGTATTTATAAAAATAAAAATAATTTTGGTTTAAAGAAGACTTTTGATGAATTGCACTTTAAACTTAAAACACATTTATTAAGAATTCTTATTTATAAAGAGAGAGTGCATCTCCAATTAAACGAAATATGACAAAATATTTCTTCGGCGACTTCCTCTCAGCAGATTTCTGCCAAAAAATCTGGGAGTAAATAAAATTGCCATGAAATAGATTTGAAACGAAACTTAATACGCGAACGAAACTAAAGTTACCATCACAACTTTTTTCGGTTTTGGAACGATTTTCATTCGTTATCCACCACAAACCTGTATAATTTCGTTATTTTTCTTTCTTGATTTCCAATCATATCTTTCTTGTTTCGAAATTTTTTCTATGGCTTAGGCCAGCTTTTGTAAACTCATGATACCAACATTTTGAGAAAGACGCTATGCCAGAGGAATGGATTCGAAGAAGATAAGGAAGTTTGTATAGGTTGCATATATCCTATAGAAAGTATTGTTGATAGCCGATACTAATTATTGATAGCAGAACAACTATTGCATGGATTAGATGTAAACCGGTAGGCATTGGACACTTGGTGGGTCTCGTCTCCTTCAATCTACCCACCTATATGCAGCCCCTGCGCTGAATAACTTCTTTGATGAGTTTGGTGGAAATCGGCTGCTATTCGTGCTCAAGTGAGCTTTGGTAATCAAAGCTAACACTTCTACCTACCATCCTACCAATCTACAATTTCAAAAATGCTTTTGCTTACGGCTTTTGCTTATGGCTTAAGTCTGATCTCATTAAGATAAGAAAAGTGAGACATCGTAATACTAGCACTGCTTTTTTACTTAAATAACATCTTTTCTTTTGAGGGTTCTGTAAAACATTTTACACAATCGCTTAAGTTGGTTCTCAAAGTGTTAAGGTATTTGTTGACTTATTTAACTCAAGACTATTTTTATTGCCTTTTATAATAGACAAAAAAGAAAAAATATTTATTGGTCATATTAAACGATGTTTAAAAACACATTTTTCTTTTGTTGACATTCGTGATTTCGGTTGATATTATCACAACATTATCATCAAGTCTCCAATCATCACTAGTTTAGTAGGAGTAGTGTGAATGTTGATGACAATATATTAAATGAAGGGAATTTAAAATTCAATGAAAATATTGACAGAAAAAAAAGTACAAATCATGGCATAATTAGGGTGACAATAAAGGAATAAGCGTGCTCTCTTCTTTTGTACAGCAATAAATACACTCTCTCTCTCTCTCTTTTACATTACAATTGTTTGGCAATTAAAGACTTTATGCTCGTGTTGTCCATAATAAATTTAATTTACTTCCGTAGTATTTTAAAGCAACTATTTTACTGAAAATGCTCTACAAATAGTTTCGTAATTCAATTGTTAAATTAAAATGTTTGTTTTACATCAAATCATTCTGATTTTTTCCCGTTTTTTTATTTCAGCAGTGTAGAGTAAAATAATCTTTTTTATATGTACACTGGTGAGCAAAAGTAATTGCATAATATTGAAAAAATATGAATTTTGTATTTGAACATTATTTATTAAAATAAAAACGAATATATACATATTTTATATATTAACTTAAACTATTCTCTTATTAAAAAACTTTTAAGTGAAAATATTTCCTTTTAAATATAAAAAACAGCTTGAATGTTATTTGCAGCATTTATCCAGTGTTGCTCGCTTCTCATTTCTATTCACTGCTGAAATTAGACCGATTCTTCCCAATACTCGTCGTGCATTCCATTCACTCACTCTTTTGTTTATAGAATTTAGTGTTGATATCTTAGTTCGCACTTCATATTTTCGTAACAATCGTTCCAGTAGCCGTATGTCACCATCATTTAGAGATCTTGGGCGAACTCTGGGATATTCTGTTTGCTTTACGTACATACATAACTGGTCATTACAACCCTTCAACGACATAGTTTTTCCACTTATTTTGTGTGTGGTAATTTTATACATGAGTGGCGAGACCTAAAGTCGACTTCGCACTACAGATTTTTGAGAAAGTTTTTCATGTCAATTTTATTTTCTCTCAGACTTTTTGCCGGAAATCTCGTTTTTTTTGGAGATGTTTGAGCTGGTTGTCTTGAACCGAGGCCTCATGTCTAATAAGCCAACACACTACCAACTAGCCTACGGCGACTACTTTTGAATGATTTGCATTTCTTTTTTCTTGTTGAAAGTATTATCCGAGGTGCAATGGGTCAATTCGACCACCGGGTACTGTACTTATCTAAATTGACAAGTACTCGTCCTCTAACCTAAGTACTATCCGATGACAAACATTAAATTTCCAACAATTTCTCCTGAAATATAACCTTTTTGAGCTAGAACGACTATGCTGTTTTTAACTTCAATTGAAATTTTCTTCATTTTAATTTTCTTTTCACAAATTGCAAGAAAACTTTTTACATAAAATTCGAAAATGTTTCACCTTTAGAGCTTGAACACAAAAAAAAGTATGAAAAGAATCCCAAGAAATCTTAAGTTAAGCAGAGAAGCGAATCGTGCAAAACTGGATAAATTAACAAAAATTTTGTTATTTTTTTTTAAATTATTTGCGAATAGTATTTTTATTCGTTGTTTAAAAGTTAGTAAGTCGATAGTTAATTAGTGTGAGAAGTTACACAATTTCCATATTATTGGATTTAAAATATTTTTAAATATTATGTAGCCACTTATGATCGCCACTGTATATATAAACAAAATAGATTGATGATTAATATGCTTTTATATAGTTTCAGGTATACATTTAGAAGTTCCTGTATTTTCGTGTTGTTATATTGTTACGAAAATGGAAATGGTGTTACATAGTTTAACATTAAAATGATAAACAAAAGCTACAAAAACAATCGACTTGTTCACATGGGTTACATCAACGAATAAACAAAAATATAGCAACAGTATCAGAATAAAAAAGGGGGATGAACAAACAAAATTTACAAACAACAATGCAACAACTATGTTTACATTTGCAGAGATTTCGAGAACGCGAAGTCATCCTGCTTCAAGAGCAGCCATCAGACTATTTACCCTGCGATATAAAAGGCAAGACAAAGCATGCAGCGGAGTCAGTAAAAATGCAGTCAGACGCGTTGTTTGTGAAGAGAATAATTGTGGTTTGAAGATCTCCGATATAATGATCGTTATTGATTACGCAAACGAGTGTAAAGCGGAATAACAAACAAAGCTATCGTTGTTGTTTACATTAAGTTGTGAACAGTGACACACAGACTTGTGCGAACAATAAAGAAAATAGTTACAACTGAACACAAATTTATTTTTATTGTAATATAGGAGATCATATTTCAAACGTTTTTAAAAATGTAAAAACGTAACAATATGTATGTGGCTTAATTTTGTTTTGATATTGAAACTTCAAAAAGAATATTTTTTTTTCGTATTTAATTTTTAATAAAATTATGTTTCATTCTCGATGTTTTAACATAAATTTTTTTAATCTCATTTCCTTTCTTTGTTCCTCATTGGTATGCATTTCTGATACAATATAATTTTGTTGTTTCCATAATTTTTCCTTGCATTCCGTTCTTTTCTTATTAGCTTTCATTTTGTATAGGCAGTAAAAATTTTCATCCTTTGTAAATTGCCTATGCATATACACTGAATGGGAATACTTATTTTCTAATAAAATTTAAACTCGAAATGAAAGAAATCTTTAGCTTTTACGACAAGAAATTTTGCTCATAATAAGTAGAAATCATTAAAGCGTACGAAATACGAGTGAAAACTGTTTCTTAGCGACAATTACAGAACTATTTTATTAAATTCTTGTCAAAAACCACAAAAACACTTGAAAATAGTTGAAACAACAAAGGTTCTTTTTTTTAAATATTTGCGAAAATGGCTTTAGCGTCTGGGTATAGATAGTTAAGTTCTTAGGACGAATTTTTGTTCTGTTGATGCAGTTGGAATGTACTTGTTATGTACTCCTTAACATATTGTGCCGTGAGTGCAAATGAATATTAAAAAAAATATGTCATGAAGAAGAAAACTTTTACGCTTTAACATTACTCTCATCTAGTACGTGTAGTTGAAGTAAATTACTCTGACATTTGTTATCTCCACCAGTGCGTATGAGGAATTTATATATTTAAATAGTACTTATACGCCACATACTGCTAAAATTACAACCCTTCAGCCAGCATTACGACCTAGCTTCTCACACCACTTATGTTTATTAGTGAAGTACTTCATTATTTTTAAACATTCAAAATTATGAATAAAACTAATTTATAGTAAAATACGTACGCTCTGTATTTGGGTAATAGGCTAGAGAATGAAAATGGAAGCTACAACCCCAAACTAACAGAGTGTACTCTACCTTACGAACGCATTCATATTTGATTATAATTTCGTATAAAATTTATGCAAATTAATAACGCAGTGATTTGACTGTATTGAATTGTTTGCATTCTTTTCATTACAATTACAAAAAAAAAATAACAAACATAATTTTGATTTAAAGAATTTTATTTACATATGTTATATCTAAAACATATATAAATAAAATAAATTAAATTTGTGAAATAAAAAAATATTTTAAATAACAACATTAAATTTCGATTCTTATTTTCTTCATAATGGTTTTTAAAATTAATTTAAAAAAAAGATTATTTCACCATAAAAATGTGTTTATATATTATTTTTTTATAATTTGCATTAAAGAAATAAATATTAAATAAACTATTAAAAAATGTATACAGTATGCCATAATATGATACAATTCCTCTTCGCATCTTAACACCGCTCATCCATTTATACAAATAGGTATGAGTAGAAAATTTTAACAATCCAGTCAAAACTGTTTTGTTTTATCTGACAACCGAAATATATACATGTGGATGAATCTCATATAATTTTTAATTTTAATAAAAATGGATTCCCAACGTTAAAGTATGCAGAACACAGAATCCAGCTTTTACATACGAAAGTATACTTTGTATATAAAACATACAACATATACATCTTATAAATAGAAGATGTTTTTAAATATGTGAACCCTAATTTATTTAGTCAAAACTTTTGACAAATGTGAACTACTTTATATGTGTAGTATTTTTATGCTCCGGTCTCTATCAGATGGAAATTGTTCACGCTGGCCACCCTAATTTTAAGTTTAGCCTTAAGTTATTTTACAACTGTGCATATTTACAAGTTAATTGTGAATTGTTAATTATAAACCCGAAAAGAGATTGTTATCAAATCCACCCCCGAATTGTAAGGTACGTTTTGAGTGTC
Organism: Sarcophaga variegata; assembly: GCA_932273835.1. NCBI lineage: Eukaryota > Metazoa > Arthropoda > Insecta > Diptera > Sarcophagidae > Sarcophaga > Sarcophaga variegata. The sequence goes on along the minus strand of OW026358.1, from coordinate 28,714,600 downwards.
CTTGAGAATATAAATTTTATATAGAAATCACTAATCGATATTCGATTATTCTCCTCGATAAAATATTTTATTTTATTCGCTTCCCCGTTCACCCCAACATTTGGTCCTTCGAACCGGATCATCCCCAAGATAAAATAAAATATTTAACGAGGATCTTTTTTGTAGATTTTGGATTCCTTTGTTGTTGGAGACCACACCCTTTTCACCGTTGGAATTTCTTTTTGTTTGTAATTTCTTTCCCCAAAAATTTGTTTAAAAGTTTTCCTCGATTGTTACTATTTGTTTGGAATTTACATTTAGTAGTCCCCTTTCGTGAACATCCTTATCTTCTCGTTCTCCTTTTATTCTGAGTTTTTAATAACCTTATCTGCGTCCCGATTGTGAAAAATGGCCGCATTGAGAAACTTGACCAGAAACTACAATCGCTTAGTCGATTTTGACAGTTTCATTCAAGCTATTCCGAAAGAGGAACACTCTGTTCACACTCTGAGTGTCCATCGGCAGGAGTTAACCCGTTTGTGGGAAGCTTTTCGTGACTCCTACGAGGACTTGTCGGAAAATGCCGAGGATACCAAGGTTTCTGCTAAAGACCTGAAGGCCAAGTATATGTCGGGGTATTCACTGTATGTCTCGCTCATTGATGGGTTAACTGACGGCCTTAAGAGCAAGGCCGCGAACCCCCCTACCAATAGTATCCCGATTCACCTTCCCCCTGTGACACCCCTGCCTTTACCGGTGATTACGCATCTTGGTCAACGTTCAGGGATATGTTTTCGGCCATTTATGGAACCAACCCTCACATTAGTAACATCCAAAGGATGTATTATCTTTTGCAAAAGACGGAAGGTGAGGCGAGAAACATTATTCGAACTTGCCCCATGACGAATGATGGTTTCGACATGGCTTGGCAGAACCTGGTGGACAGGTATGAGAATAAACGCGTTTTGGTAAATTTTCAATTGAAAACCCTCTTTAACCTCCCTTCCATATCCAAGGAATCTGGCCATTCTATTAAAGGTTTGCAACGGACAATCAATGATTGTATAACGAATTTGTCGTTGCTGGACATACAGACTCAGAATTGGGATAGAATCTTTGTCTACATTTGCTCCACCAAACTCCCCGAAAACACCTTAGGTCTTTGGGAACAGACTCAGGGGCCTTGTTCGGACCTACCGAAGTGGAGCAAGATGGATGAGTTCCTGACTGCCAGATACCGAACTCTGGAGTCGGTGTCGGACATTATCGGCAGCCACAATTTTTCTCAAGGTACTGCACGGGTTAATAACCAAAGCAGCTCTAGTAACCCTCGAAAATTGAAAACCCTTGGGACCACTGTGGCCCCTAGCTTACCCCAACGAAAATGTCCGGTTTGCAGCGAAAATCATCCCATTCGTTTATGTTCCGACTTTTTAAGAATGACGGTTAGTGCTTGTTTGGCAACCGTTAGAAAACACAAATGCTGCACGAATTGTTTGGCAGCCTCGGATGAGTTTAAATGATGCCAGAGCTCAAATGTTTGCTATATCTGCAAACAAAAACATCAGTCGCTACTTCATCGTACCGAATCTTCCCCCCGGGAGAAATCGAGGACTGGAACTAACCCCGCTGACCCTTCTACCCCTAATAGCTCTCCGGAAATCCCTCGGTCTTCTCCTGCACAAAGGCGAAATGAAGTGGATGATGGCCCATCTACATCCGCTGCTGCTCGATCTTTTCAAAATTTCGCCACTCGTATACAGTCCACCCCGTACTCGACAGTTTTATTGGGAACTATCCAGGTGAATGTAGTGCATAATGGTGTAGTTTTTCCTGCTAGAGCTCTAATCGACCCGGCATCTCAGGCTACTTTCATCTCCAGAAAGCTGCAACGGAAGCTAGATCTTTCAACCCTTTTAGCACCGGCTGCCACTGTTGTGGGCCTTAATGGCGCAGTAGCAGCAAACTCGACTAAGGTCTGTGTTGTTTCGCTGGGACCTGAGTCTGACTACGGAGGCATATGTGGTTGACAAGCTAACTGGTCGATTACCCACTTACTGCTTGGCGAAGTTTGTTGACCTCAACACCCTCGAACTTCCGTTGACAGAATTGAAATGTGCCCATATGGATTTGCTATTGGGCGGAGATATATACTCTCAAATCATGCTTCCTGAGGTTACGAAGAATTCTAAAAACCCCTTGATCGCTCAGCGAACTGTCTTCGGTTGGATAGTAACTGGTAGAATACCTCAGTTGAACCCGTTGGATTCCATTGCTTCCTTCTTTGGGCAACTGGACTTGGATGCGAAAATTAGTCGGTTCTGGGAAGTAGAGAAAATACCGAAGTCGAAGGTATTGTCGCCTGAAGATCGCTTTTGTGAGGATCTCTATCGTCGTACGACTTATAGGACTCAAGAGGGTAGATATGTAGTTGCTCTTCCTTTTAAACCCGAATTTACGACGGACTTAAATCTCGGACCATCTCGAAAAGGTGCTCTCGGTCAATTTTTGAGAAATGAGTCTCGTATGTTGAGGAACCCTGAGATTAAGGATCAATATGATCAGGTTATTGAGGAGTACCTTACCTTGGGCCATATGTCGAAGATCGATCACGACGCTGTTTATTCTCCTAAACCCAGTTACTACCCAGTTACTACCTACCCCTGAAGCACCACTACCAAGTTGCGTGTCGTTTTTAACGCCTCTTGCCCCTCCTCTAATGGCTTAAGCCTTAACAGTGTCTTGCACACTAGCCCGATTTTACAAGCCGATTTGACTATTCTGATTCTCCGATGGAGACTGTTTAGATTTGTTTTCAATGCGGACATACAGAAGATGTATAGGCAAATACTGGTCGTGCCAGATCACACCCTTTTTCAAAGTTAGTTACATCAGTTAGCTGATGATTGTAGATCGGATGATCCCTTTGCTTCTGAGATTTTGCGAAACCAAATGTATGTGGATGACATACATGATTTGTCTGGTTCGCATTCCTTTGTCGAAGTTACTCGTAATCGTGATGAGATAATTCATGTTCTGAATTCTGCTGGCTTTTCCCTTCGTAAGTGGACATCAAATGATAGAGGTCTTATTGATGATTTGCCACCTGAACATCTATTGGATTGCCAATTTCTAAAATTGTCAGACGCCAGCACCGCTAAAACTCTGGGTTTACGTTGGAATGCGAGCATTGATGCATTTTTCTTCAAGCCAGCTCCAACGCCCGATTTCTCTGTAGTCACAAAACGATCCGTCTTGTCTCAAATAGCGAAGCTATTTGACCCCGTTGGGTGGTTGGCACCTAAAGTCATAGTTGCTAAAATTCTTATGCAACAAATTTGGAAAGACGGAACGGATTGGGACGAATGCTTGAAACCCATGACGTTTAACAGATGGCTTGAGTTTGTCGATGATTATTCGTACATCGAAAGGATTAACATCCCCCATTATGTTAATTTTAACCCTCAGTGTGAAGTACAACTTCAGGCATTTTGTGATGCTTCTGAGAAAGCATATGCTGCCACTCTGTACAGTAGAGTCCAAACCCCGTTTGGTGAATTTGTCACCCACTTACTCGCTGCCAAAACAAAAGTTGCGCCTATAAAAGTGCAAACTTTACCCCGTTTAGAGCTCTTCGACGCAACTCTATTGGCGAAAATGGTATTTCCACTTCGTAAGGAGCTGAATCTTACCAGATCGGAAGCATTCTATTGGACAGATTCGACTATCGTTCTGTCCTGGCTTCAAAAACCCCCGTGCCATTGGCCAACTTTTGTGGCGAATCGAGTATCGTATATCGTGGACCAGGTAGGCACTGACAATTGGAATCACGTCGAATCTCATCATAACCCTGCTGACTTGGCTAGTCGTGGTAGGAGCGCTAAGGAGCTCTCTATTTCAGATATTTGGTGGAAAGGTCCTGAATGGTTATCTCGTCCACAGTCTGAGCGGCCACTGTCGTCTTTTAAACCCAATAATCAGCTAGAAACGCGTTTGATACAGGTTAACGTTGCCCAGACGGATACGTCTGAAGAATTTTTGAGTCGATATTCGGACTTACCTTGTGCTCTGCGAGTTATGTCCTACATCTTTCGCTTTTATCACCCTTTACTCCTCGGAAAAAGGTCGTCTCAAGTCCCCCTATCTCATACGTTGAGTCAAAGTGAGGTGAAGTCGGCAAAGGATCGTTTGATCATTCTCTGCCAAAGTACCCATTTCCCCGAATACTCTTCACTGAAGAATGGCTCTACCTTAACCTCTAAGAATTCACTACTCGTGTTCAACCCCTTTATAGATTCTAGCGGATTTCTACGAGTTAATGGTAGACTCTCCCAATCACCTACTTTGACCTACAACGAACGTTTTCCGAAGTTATTACCCTATAATGGCCGTTTTACGCGTCTCTATATGGAACATCTTCATAAGTTTTCGGCTCATGCGGATATCTCTCTGATGCTGCGCCTTATGCTACAGGAATTTTGGGTTCCTAAATTGAAGAATTTGGTTAAGACAGTTGTTCACAATTGCAAAGTGTGTTCTTTATATAAAAAGAAATTTGGTCAGCAAATTATATCTGCATTTCCGCCCGAAAGAACTACACTTACTCGCCCTTTTACTCATACCGGAATTGATTTTGCTGGTCCCTTTGATATAAAGTCATATATAGGGCGTAGTTGTAGAATAACGAAAGGATATGTCTTAGCATTTGTTTGTTTTGCTACTCGAGCCATCCATCTGGAGGCTACAAATGACATATCCACCGATTGTTTTTTGGCCGCTTTTGCTCGATTCTTCTCTCGTCGCGGTTGTCCTTCTCACCTCTATTCGGACAATGGTACTGCCTTTGTTGGCTCAGCTAATCTCTTGAATAAGGATAAGACTCAGTTCCTTGAGAGTCTTAAACGGCAGATTGTCACCAAAAATGCCTTTCAATTGGTAGATTGGCATTTTATTACTCCTGGCGCTCCTCATATGGGTGGCTTATGGGAGGCAGGAGTGAAGAGTTTCAAAACTCATTTGCGTAAGATATCCCATGCCCAAAGCTTCACTTATGAAGAATTCTCAACTATGTTGACAAGAATAGAGGCTTGTCTGAATTCCAGACCTGTTAGCTCGATGACAGACAACCCGTCAGACATCAATCCTTTAACCCCGGGACATTTTCTTATAGGAAGTGCCATCTTATCCCCACCGGAACCTGATTTTTCGGACGAATCCATAAGCTATGCTAATCGGTGGCGTAAGCTGAAAATTTTGCACCATTTATTCGCGCGTCGATGGAAAGACGAATATTTGGTTGAGTTGCATAAACGCAACAAATGGAAGGTTCCCCAAAGAGATTTTGTTGTAAATGATTTTGTTGTCATTCGTCATGACAATCTTTCCCCTAACGAATGGAAGCTAGGTCGGATCGAACGGGTCTATTTCGGCCCCCGATTCGAATGCCGATGTTCGAACCGCCAATGGCGTTTTGACTCGACCAATTGTCAAACTCGTGCTGCTTCCTATTCATGGACAGAACTAATTTTTTTCTCTTCTTTTGTCCGTTTTGTTGATTGTATTTACAGATGTCGGAACTTGCACCCCGTCGACTAGCCGTGGAGCGTCCCCAAAATGAAAGCCTCGACGAAGTGATTGCTACCGCCAGCTCAAAGTGTCGACTGTGTCCTGAAGCTCATGCTCTACGCAAATGTCCCAAATTCCGTCGGATGAGTCCCGTTAAACGGTTAAGTGTAGTGAAACGACACAAACACTGCATCAACTGTCTGGCACATTCTCACTTTGTAAAGGAGTGCCGGAGCAGAGATCGATGCATGGAATGCTTGCAGGAGCACCATACCATGCTGCACTTTCATCATAGAGCTGACGGCGGCAGACTAGGCAAGAACAACGCTTCGGAGACAAATAAGCCCAAGAGAAGCAATCGCAAGAGGAACCACCCTAAAAGAAGAGCTGCTAACAACGCCAATTCTACTCATAGCAAAAACAAGAAGAGCGCAACCCACAACCAGGCTCTGGAAAAACCCTGCTCATGTGCTGGTCAGCCTCCGAGCTCTGGTAATGGGGCCATAATGGCAGCATCCAACACGGCTTCTGGGGCTACAATCGTAATTAACGTGCTGGGTATATAATTTCTTGTTTATAACTCTTATTCTTATCTTGCTGTATTCAATTTAATCTTATTTTTATTGAATTTCCATTATATTGAATTTTATTGAACTTTACTGAATTTTAAATACAAATCTATATACCCTGAAATGTTAATTTATCTATGATCTCTGGACAGGTGACTTCTCGGTCCTCTTGTTGCAATGTTGCAAGGGGGCGGGATGTTCACGCTGGCCACCCTAATTTTAAGTTTAGCCTTAAGTTATTTTACAACTGTGCATATTTACAAATTAATTGTGAATTGTTAATTATAAACCCGAAAAGAGATGGTTATCAAATCAACCCCCGAATTGTAAGGTATGTTTTGAGTGTCCTTGAGAATATAAATTTTATATAGAAATCACTAATCGGTTTGTTTTTTATTTTATTCGCTTCCTCGTTCACCCCAATAGAAATATTCAAAAACTTAAAATTTTTTTCATTTAATTTTTCAAAATAAAAATGAATTTTTTCAAATAAAAATAAATTTGTGTTTAGTTTTAGATAAACTTTTCATTGTTCGCACAGTTCCGTGTGCCACTATTCATAACTTGATGTAAACAACAACATTTTGCTTTGTTTGTTATTCTTCTTTACACTCTTTTACCTAAACAATAACATTTGTTCGACAGATCTTTATAACGGAGGTCTTCAAACCACGATTATTCTCTTCAAACACCGCGCGCCTTCACGCAAGACTGACTGAATTTTTACTGACTCCGTTGCCTGCTTTGTCTTGCCTTTTATATGCCAACGTAAACAGTTTGATGAAAGATCTAGAAGTCGAATGATTGATAAACGTAAACATCGCTGTTTCATTATTGCTGTTTTTGTTTACAAATATTATTGTTGCATTTATGTTTTCTTGCTCATAAACACCATTTCCATTTTCGTAACAATACATACATTTGTGGTGTATTTTTGACAGATTGTAGCCTGCTATGGTCCATGTGTATAATGCATAATAATAGTAAACAACAAATATTTGAATAAGAATAACAGTCCGGTTGTTAAATTTATTTATTGGACACTGTATTTGCTAAGTAACTTTTTGGTTGGAATTAAACACACTTTTATAGAAATAACGATTACATTTACATTACTTTACATTGGTACTGTCAATTCCTATCCACTCTTACCTGACTATTTTTAGGCCTTAAATGATATGGGGGCTTAAAAATGAAATGAGTAAGGGAAAAAGTAAAGTAAAACGATATCAACAACTCAAAGGTAGTAAACTATTTGGATAAGCTTCTCAATGTGATGGATTTCAAAATAATTCCACAACAAGTTATGGAGAGGATGCAAAGTAGAGGCAATGTTTTTTTGTTTACACACCTACGCAGGTAAATTTAAAGGATTGTGAATAAACAGTTTCCAACTTATTTACTTTAAAATCCTTAGTAACTTTGTGCTGTTGTGTATTCTACGGGTTTGTTTGCTTTGTTTATTTGATTTTTGTTATGTTTGTGCTTTGCTTGCTTTTGTTTCTATCCTGAGTATGCCTTAATTTCCAATTAAAGATTAACTGGTTAAGGGCTATTATTACAACTTGCCGTTAACCAACGGTCAGATAAATTATTTTTCATTATTATAAGTGGGCAGTAAGGTAGAAGTAAGCGTTAAGCTAAAGGGAGGATCACCCTACCTTTAACTTTCAAAGTTCACTTTATGTTTGAACTTAACATTTTATATATTATTTTCAATATGGCAACTTCAAATAAAAACAAAATGAGCAAATACAACAAAAAATTCCCGTCGTTCAAAAAAAATTGTTTAATTCAGTAGTTTTATCGAAATTTTTGATAAAGTTACCATTAACTTATTAGTAGGTTGTAACAACGAAAAGAAGTTAAAGGTGACTTTAAAGTTCACTTTAGCTAAAATTACCTTTAACTAAACCTAACTTTAACGGCAAGTTGTACTAATGTCCCTAAAAGTTTTAAAATAGATTTAAGTTTGTTTTTATTTTCAATCTTGTTAATTACTAAACGAAACGTAGAGCGCCATCTCCGCATACAATATGGTGGCATTCTTGTTAGCACAGCCTAGTCAGAGAATATTTAAATTCACATCTTCGGCGACTTCTGTCAAAATTCTCAGAGAGAAAATATAATTGCCATGAAAACTTGTTCGAGAAAATAATCATTCTGAGACGAATTTAAACTATTGGTCCCAACAACATAAGTAGGTAGATAGTAATCCTGACTGGAGGAATGGCCAATTATGTACGAATGTTATTTAAACTTTTGCTCCAGAAATTGTTGGATTTCGCTGAGCTTTTACTTCAAATCGCAATTGGGCATGTGTCAACCAAACATCGAACTGGTTTGAGTTTTAAATGACAACATATTTTTAGCTTAAATGTCGATCTTTTTAAATCGACCATGATTTCGACAAGCTTTTTGGTGATCATTTCTAAAATAAAAAATTATTTGATCGAAAAAAATCAAAGCACTCACTGCTTTTACAGTAACGGCCCCCTTCTATGCATTCTTAATTTTTCTTAAATTGAAAAGCACAATATGCCAGTGTTGTTTCGAATTTTCACACATTTTTGATACGCGATCACTTTTCACCAAAATAATGTGAATTTTTTAATGTCTTTTAACAATGTAGAAAAACATTGCTTTCAATCATTAATATTCTTTAGTTAGTACTATATTGAGAATAAACCTAAAAGTATGCTTTAAATTTTTTAATTTAACTTTACTTATCCACTGCGTCAGTCGCTGCGTATGAGTGATATTTTGGTCATGTTTCTTATGGCAAATAACTTATACTTAGACAAAATGTAAAACCGGCTGAAAACATAGTACACGTTGTCTGAGGGTACAGGAGAATACAAAACAGTCGATTTTGCGCCGCTCATAAGAGCACGTCCTTTTGCAGAACACAATTTGACGAATTTGTAACCGTGACTAAGGCAAGCAACTGGCTGACCTCAGGACTAAAGAATACTTCCGATTTCTGCATGAATAGGGACGTGAACACACAACATTGGCAAATTTCGGACTATAACAATCCACATAAGACTGAACTTCATCCAATGGCATCCAGAAAAATCTTTGTTTGGAATGAATTTTAGTCTGGCAACGTCATTGGTCCATATACCTTGTGAGTGACGTTGGACAGGCTATCAAAGTCAACGACGAGCATTATAGATCAACGATTACCAACTGCTTATGAAATGAATAGTTTGGCGATCATTTAAACTGGCCACCGAGATGCTGCTATTTAACTCTCTTAGACCTTTTTGTCGATTTTTTAACGACAAACTACAGTGGATCTCAAGGCCAACATAACCATCGGCCAAATTCAGGGCTGATTTATGCGCCAGAGTAATGGAAAGACATTTAAATCGCACTTCATCCAGAGAAGCAATGGTGGATTTTTGAACCATTTTATATTCACACATTATGACTTCAGTAGGTATTTCAAACGAATAAAAATGTCAATGATATCTCACTTATGCGAGAATACTCGTACAGTCTATTTCTTTAAATTTAAAGGTGGGAAGCACTTAAAAACGGGCCGTGGTGCTAGGCGTTGGTCTGGTGAAAGTCGTTCTCAAAGAATTATATAGAAAATTAATGCCAAACACACAAACAAACTTTTTTTGGTTTCATTGGATACTCTGAGAGCTCACATTTATTGGTATTGTCCCAAATTCGACAATTTTATTTGTTCACGTACCCATTCACCCAAATTGTGTCCACTGCTCGTTTACCTTCAGTTTCTGTTTCAGTTAAATTTTGTACGGATGCAGGCTACAGTCACGACATAATTTCGCCAAGTTTTGCTCTGTGCAAATGCCAGTTGTTATGAACGATCCGAAATCGACTACTACGAATTCTCCTGCACACTCCCATGGATAGTGACGGTGTTTACGGCTTAGAGCTATTCGTCGATTATTTGCTGAACTGGTGCGTTTGAACTTATCCTCTGAATATTCCTCTGGATAGAAGCTCATAAAATGAGTTTTAAGTCGCCGAAGTATAGTAGGTAGTGTGTTGGCTTATTAGACATGAGGCCTCGGTTCAAACCCCATGTCAGATATCCCGAACAAAACGGAAAAAATATTTCATCGGCTACTTGCCACGAAAAGTTTTCAAAAAAACTATCGTTCGGAGACGACTTTAATAGTAGGTTCTGACACTCATGTATAAAATTAACACACACAACATAAGTGGTGGGAGAAGGTAGTTTGTATACCTGGTGGAAGGGTTGTAATGACCAATTATGTGTGTATGTATGTATGTATGTGTTACATAATTCGCAGTTATGTTGAAATCAATCGTCAATATGTCACATATTCCTTTCGATTTTTAAACAGAATGCTACAGTTGATCTGAATGGATCATGATAACGATGCGAAATATAATCTTTAATTTCATACACCAACAACAGATTCCATTCCACAAAAAGTATTAACGTGGTTAGTCCAGGAAAGTTGACTATTAAAAATAACACCCAAGTTCTTAGTACATTGTACCAATGCTATGGGCGAGTCCCCGACAACTAATGGTGGCAGTAGGTTTGGCAAAAGGTCAACTCTACCTTTGATTTATTCGCATTTAAGCAAAGACCATTTGCAGTAGCACATTTAAATCTATTGTCGAGGTTCTGGTACAGTTTCAATATACAATTGTCGGTGTCAGATTTAATACAGCTAACGTAGAGTTGGACGTCGACATACGTGTGAATTCCGCAGTGAGTAATATGAGAAGGTAGGTCATTTAAGTACATTATGTATAGCAGAGGGCACAGAATTGAGCCCTGTGGTTCAATGGTGATTTTACATCACCATAGTGTACTGTCTGACTTCTCTTATACAGGTATGTACGTAAAAGTTTTACAGCTGATGTTGAAAAATTAAAGGTATTTTTCAACTTGTGACAAATAATGTCATAACCAACAGTATCGAAAGCTTTCGAGTGATATAGAAGTACCAGAAAACACACAATGTTTTGATCCATTTTTGAACTCAACTCCTCTACAACATCCACTAAAGCCGTAACGCAGCTGTGTTTAGGTCTGAAACCAGATTGTCTGCTGGTTAGTAGTGAGTTGTCATATAAATATTTACTGATTTGATCATGGACTATACGTTCAAAAATATTGGGCAAGTATTGAAGTATAGCAATTGATCTGTAACTTTTGTCAGGTTTTGGGATAATCTTCGCATGCTTCCATTAAAGGAAATTTTGATGTTCTAAAAATAATGTTAATTATATGTAATATACAGTATATATAATAATGTAGTCAAGGATAATCTTCAGAAATTTTGGATGTATTTCATCATAGCCAGTTGCATTTGATCTGATGCTCCGAAATGATTCACGCAAGTCCAAAAGGTTGATGTATGAAAATTCAAAACCATTGTCAATGAGATCAGAAGCATAGGCATAGTGATACTCTCCACCTACACCTTACTCTCATGCCATAAAAGTTTATTTGAAATGACAACAACAACATCAACGTTATACAAATTCATTTCCCGTAACAACAATTTGTAATAGACCAAAACATTTAAGAGTAAATGTATTACATCACATACATAACTCAAAGGACATTGTTGTCTATGGGTCCTTACAGATATATATGTAAGTAGAACGTGTTCTGAAAAGAACGTGTGTGTGCGTGTGTTAACCTACACATAAAAAGGTGTGAATTGTTATTTAGCGTACCAAGTAATAGGACGTGTAATGGTAATTATAATATCTCCAGTACTTACAGTCAACTTGAAATTATATTTAGCAGTCGTGATTTCATTCACTTCCAAGATTTCTCTCTTTTGCATTTTATTTCATTCTGATTTTATTTTATTTTGTTTTTTCTTTTTTACAGCAATTACATTTTTGGTGTTGTTGATTGTGTCTTTTCTAATATTTTTTTCTAACAGATACTTTGTATCAATGATATCGAAAACATGTGTTTCTGCGGTCTGTTTTGCTATGATTTGTGGATTTAAATTTTTCGCTTTTGGCCTTAAAACATTCGCTTTTAGAAATTGTATTTTGTTTTTGTTTTCCTTTATTTTTTTTCTCTTTTGCAAACAAAATGTCAGCAATTTTTTTCTCTTTTCAGTTCCTAGTATGTACGATTAAACGATATTTGATTACATAAGTAGGAAAGTGTAATTGATTTTCTATTCAACATAATTTATGTCAAAAAAAATTAAACGAAAAAAGGTAAATAATTTGTGAAAGTTAAACTGTTGTTTATATGTTATAAATCGCTTCTTTTAAAGAATACTTTAAAAAAAATTGGTTAAGTAATGTTAATTTGTAGTTTAGAATTGTACTTCACTGTATTCCCAGATCAACGTTTTCACCCAGAGACCTATTGATGCATTTTAAGTTTCATATAAGAAAATAATGAAGAAAATACGAAGAACTTCGAAAAGCAATACCAATTTTGAAGAAACTTCTTAAAGTCGACATAGTCTAGTAGGTAGTGTGGTGGCTCATTAGACAATAGACATTAGACGAGAGTCAGTGATTTAAACTCCAGGCCTTACAACTCGAACACAACAAAATATGAAAAAAATATTTGTTACGGTGACTTCCTCTCTGCAGTTTTCTGAGATTACATAAGAATTGTTATTAAAAGTTTCTCAAATATCTCTCGCTCTGAGTCAACTATAAACTGTAGGTTTCGTCAGTTATGGAAAGAAGTGGTATGAGATCCTGAATGAAGCTTAGTAATGAGCAATTAAATAGGATTGTAAAATCTTAATATTGTGGTAAATTTGGTCAAATCGATTGAATGCGATGAGGAAAACGAAGGAGCCCATTTGAGATCATTTTTGAATATCAAAAACTGTAGAGATTGTTCCGAAAATTGAAATGGTGGTTTGCTTTTATATCGTTTAAATTATAAACAAAAGCTACAAAAACAAAAACAATCAACTTGTTTACATGATAAACAAGTAAACAAAAATATACCAACCAAAACAGTATAAAAACGGGGATAAACAAGTAAACAAAAATGATACAAGAAACACTGCAAGAATAAATGTAAACAAAAATACACAAACCACAATAATGAAACAACGATGTTTACATTTATAGAGACCTCGAGAAGGCGAAGACACGAACATTCGACTTCAAACTGTTTATGTTGGCACATAAAAAGCAAGACAAAACATGCAACGGGTTTAGTAAAAATTCAGTCAGTCTTGTGTAAAGACGGTGTGCGTTTGAAGAGAATAATCATGGTTTGAAGATTTCCGTTGCAAAGATCTATCGAACAATTATATACATAATAATAAAGATTTTAATGAATTTTTTTATTTTATTTGCAATCTACGAGCTCACATTTCAAACATTTTTTTAAGATAAAAACGTAACAATATTATTTCACAAACTTATTGTAAAAAATCAGGACAAATTGTAAAAATTACAAGTGCTTTTTTTGAAATCTTTTTCCAAAGCATTGTGTTTTTGTTCTTTTCAACAATTCTGTTAGAGGGTGATATTTTTGTTTTCTTTTTTTTGTGTACATTGTTGCGACGTTGTGATAACAAAATGTTGTTTCATTGTTAATCTAAGTGCAGTGGTATTGTTTAAACGCCAACAAAAACTCAAAGCATTTTAGAAGGAATTTAATGGCTTTTATTTTAGCAGCATTTTTATGATGATAAAAGAAATCTTGTATTGTGTGAAATATACGTGAAATAAGAGGTGTGTTTTTCTTTTAATTTTTAGCAGAAATTTAGTTACTGAATTGAAATTTTAACTTTTAAGGGCCTTTCTTACAACTTGCCATTAAAGTTGGGTTTAGTTAAATGTAACTTTAGCTAAAGTGAACTCTAAAGTCACATTTAACTTTTTTTCATTCTTAAAACTTAATGATTAATGCCGACGGCAAGTTGTAATAATGGTCCTAACTGAGCTAAAAAATATTTTGAATATATACAGTCTGTAATCTACATTAACCGGGAAATACGTACATTAAAACATATTTTATAATTTTAATTTTATATGTTTTAGGGCAATTTTTGCAACTTGCCATTAACTAAAGAAAGGATTTTAACGGGCAGATAAATTGTTTTTCATTAATATAAGTGGACAATATGGTAGAAGTGAGCGTTAAGCTAAAGGGATGATCATCCTACCTCTAACTTTTAAAGATAAGTTTATGTTTGAACTTGCGATATTATATATTATTTCAAATATAAACAAAACAAGAAAATATGACAAATACCAGCCCTCACTTGCCACTGCGTTTAAAAAAGAAAATTTTTTCAATTGAGCAGTGTTATACTATGTCCAGACATGCACTTATATTGAGTAAATCGCAATAAAGGGCATTATTGATCTCAAAATTTCATATAAAATGTCAGTTAATTATTGCTCAATAAATTCATAAATTGTTATAATATTGATTAAAACTTGAAATACAGCACAGTCATAAGTACGTTCAGTGAGCATATTACAATTTTCCGAACACTTTCTGTTGATATTTTACAACTCAAATATCAACAACGACAAACAAAAAAAAAAAAAAAAAATAACGAACAAAACAAAAACAATGTTGTTGAAAAAACCAGCTGTTTTGTTTACAAGCTGTCAAATGAATATTAAATAAGCAGCTGAACTGCGTATATTATTATGTCTGAACACTTAAAATATTGTAATCAATTAACCGAATATTGATTCAATAAAAGTGCATGTCTGAACATAGTATTATCGACATTGATCGGACATTGCATATTTTTGAAAAAGTTAATTTAAATTCAGTTGTAATAACAAAAAGCAGTTGAAGTCGCCGTAGTCTAAGAGGTAGTGTGTTGGATTATTAGACGTAAAGCCCGGGTTCGTATCCCAGGTCAGGCATCAAAACGAAATATGAAAAAAAAGTATTTCTTCGGCGACTGCATCTCAGCAGATTTCTGGCAAAAGCTCTGAAAGTAAATAAACCCGCCATGAAAAAGTTTCTCAAAAATCTGTCGTTCGGAGTCGACGTTAAACTGTAGGTCCCTCCACTCACGTATAAAATTAACGCACACAACATGAGTGGTGTGAGAAGCTACGCCGTAATCCAGACTGAAGGGTTTTAATGGCCAATTATGTATGTATGTATGTATGACTTTAAAGTTCACTTTAGCTAAAGTTACCTTTAAATAAACCCAAATTTAACAGCAGGTTGTAATAATGGCCTTAGAATATGAAGTTAAGCGCCTTTAAAAGCACTTCAGAAAAATACCCATTAGATACGACCACAATTTTAATTCTAGAATTTCACCAAATCATATGGTGAGTATATTAATGCTCGCAAAAATACAAAAGCTGAAGATCTGTTCTTATAAATGAACTGATTTATTTAATTATTAAATAAATCCAACAGGAACTTTGACAGTTGACACTGGTCATCTTGTTGGATAATCAATCTCTTTTGCCAATTATAATCGACGGCCGTAGGCAAGGACTTGTATTGGCTGAATGTTATGTGATGCAGTTGGCAACTGCTATTAATTTTCATCGAAAAACCATCCTCAGTAATGGGGCACTTTTGAGGATGAACGTATAGAACGTATGAGAATGATGTATACATGAAATCCAAAAACGTACAATGAATCCCGAAAAAGTCACTGTATGCTGTAGATTTTAGGCTGACGGTGTCATCGGTCTATACTTCGTTCAGAACGGCCTTAGTAAAGCCCTCATTGCAAATGGCGAGTACTATAGATCGATGACTACCGTTAGATTTATTCTTGTGGGGTTTTCAAACAACATCAGTCTTTAAAGCCAACATAACGCATACCATCGGTCAAATTCAACCTGATATATTATATTAAACTATGTAAAAGCAAAACACCAGTATCTAGATTTTTCATTTTCGTAACAATATTAATTTTTAATAACAATAACAATAAATCTAAGATTATCGCTATAAAATGTGCATTTTTTGTGAAAATATTTATTTATTAATTATAATACAATCACAAATTGTATTCTAATTCTATACGAGCGGAGTAACTTGACCATATGCTCGGTGTAGTCTCACAGACCAGACTCTGGTGGGAATCGAACCCACGATCCTCACGCTAATAGCGCATTACCCACTAGACTACCAGGGCACCCTTTTGTGAAAATATAACACTAACGTTTAATGGGAAAGTAAAAATACCTAATTCGTAGTATCGGGCATTGCTGGCTACACATATTTTCCATATTGCCGTGCCTTGTGGCCCATCCTTGTCGTTTTTCGATCAATGCATGATTCAAATTGATCATTTGTTATCGTTGCTACCGATAAATTACTTTTTAATTCTAAAACATTTTTAACGCGAAAAAAACTTTAATAAGTTCAATGCCTTGGTAGGCTCATACACAGTGTGCTAGTGGGTTGTACTTAATGCCGCTATTGTTTAAACTGCCTTTTCATGTCATAATAATTGAAATATAATTTTTAATTCCATTGTTGCCCCACAACAAAAATAAATAAACCTTTGTTGTCGAGTATATTTTTAATCATTATTTACCTGTCACCACTCTGTTCCATTCGAGGACACGTTCTATTGAGTAAATAAAATACTATTATTAAATCGTATCGTTTACTTTAATTAAAATTTATTATTGCTTTGTTAAATGCGTAATATAATATATATATAATATAATATATAATATATGCGTAAATTGTAGAAATTAATAGCATTTTGTTATACAGAATAAATTAAACAAAAGTTGTTAACAATTTGAATGCCTCTACAAACTATAATTAATTGTATCTAAGAATACTTGTTCCTTTTCAAAATTAATGAATAAATTAATACAAAAACAAATTATTTTTTATAATAAATTGATTCATTTTCTGCATCTCAACTCTAGTTACTACACATTATGATACAAGGATATGCATGAGTCTTTAAATGATTAAAATAAAATCAGTTGTAGGTGAGATTGCATTAAACTGGCAGCTGTATCAGTCTGCACATCTTACTAGGGTCCGGTATTCCGTATTTCGTCATATAATTATAGCTACTGGGAGTAATCTCTCAACCGTACCGAGAGTCTTATGGCTTACTAAATTGCCTATTACAACCAACTAGTGAATATTACTATATTGAGTGCGTTAATTTTATCCATAATTGACGGAAACTACAGTTTAAAGTCGACTCCGAACGACAAACGTTTCATGACAATTTTATTTACTTTCAGCGTTTTTGCCAGAAATCTACTGAGTGGAAGTCGCCGAAGTAATATTTATTGATATTTTGTTTTGTTGGAGATGTCTAACCTGGGGTTTGAACCGTGGCCTCGCGTCTAATAAGCCAACACTCTACCTACTAAATTACGGCGACTTCACGAGGAATTTTAATCAAATCGTTTTTAGTTCGACACTTTGTCAATAAATTCTGGTGGTTCAAGACCGCATATGTTGTGCAGTTTCCCCTTATTCCCTGTCATTGCAGCTTCTGCAGAAATGATTATGAGGTACTCCAAGCCTCCTGGCGTGAATCTCTGAGGACAGTGTCCAGTTGTAACTGCTATGAAGTTCTTGAGATGAAATCTTGATAGGTTTTATGCAAATTCTGTTCTAGTGTGTCTATAAGTGTGTTCATTATACCGTATCAACTTTGCCAAAAACTGGAGCCTCTCTGAAGGAAACGCCAATCTTACTTACTTACTTAATTGGCCACTAACAACACGATTAACGGATTTCGATCCTTCCAAGCGCCCCTGCTTTTTGAGCGCCTACCCCATTTAGAGACAGCAATTGATGACAGGGCTCGATTTGGTCCTTCCAACGCAGATCCCCGCATCAAATACCCGTCTCGCCGGAGCATACTCCTAAATTCGAAATATATGGTCGAGCCATCGCAGCCGCTGTATCTTAATACGCTGCACAACGTCTATGTCGTTGAGGAGTTCATATAGCTCACTGTTGGATCGGATGCGGAAATCATCGCGAACTCGAACTGGAAAGATCTTACTTAGGACTTTTTTCTCGAATACTCTCAAGGCTGCTGCATCAGTGCTTAATGCATGCCTCTGCGCCATAAAGAAGCACGGGTAAGATGAGCGTCTTGTAGAGTATTAGTTTTGACGTACGAGTTTTTTAGTTTGGTCTGCTACTCATTTGCTTGTTGAGACCACAGTAGCACCTGGTGGTAGGAGTGATCCTGCGCTTGATCTCGAGGCTGACGTTATTTTTGGTGGTAGAGGCGAAGCCAAGAATTCCTTGGCTATATCAAAAGTATAGTTATCGGCCGTAATCTATGAATCAATACGTCGCACGTCTCTACTTATCGATGACATATACTTTGTTTTGCTCTTATTTACTGCCAGACCCATCTTAGTAAACTCCCGTTTAGTAGCACTAAAGGCAGCAATAACATCTCGCTTGGTGCACCCTATAATGTCAACGTACACAAGCAACTGGACGCTTTTTTGACATATGGCGCCATTGCGATGCACTCCCACCTTTCGGAGAACACTCTCCATGACGAAGTTGAAGACGTCGAATGATAAGGGATCGCTTTATCTGAAACCACGCACAGTATCAAAAGGTTCGGATAGGTACATCCATACCTTGACAGAGCTGCAGAAAAATATCAATCTCATGTAGGAATTCAATTGAATTTTTCGTGGTGGCAATCCCAGCAAGTGCAACTGCCTTATTTTTACCTATTACCTTTGATGTCCCCGGGTCCATGGTGTCCTCATGAATTAGAACTTTTCTATGAAGATGGAAGAGATGTTTTGAAGAGAATCCAAAGTGATAACCTTTTGTTGGATATTTGAACCTTTTCATTGGTCCCTGTTAGCCGAAAAGCCACTAGTTCAGAATGGGGATTGTCATGAAAAAATTATGAAGATCTTGTGATTATGAGAACCTTTTTGGTGTTAATGCATTCCACAAACAGGTACTGAGTGCAGAATTGACATTGGTTATTGCTTAAAGCATTCTGAAGTTTTTTGGGGTAATAGTTCAAGAGAAGACGTTGTAGATTGTGTAATAGATAGTGTGGTCACAGTACTATGGAAGCTGTACACTACGACAGTATATGTATCTCATCACAATTAGTTCATTCTTTGCAGAATTAACTTTTTTGTTAGATTAAGAGCAAGTAAGAGAGTTCACGTATAATGTACTTTAAAATTAAATAATACACATATTCTTAAAGATCGTTGACTACATCAGCCCAAATTCAACTCCAAGCAGTAATTTTTCTCATTGTGCATTAAAACCTTTTGTATCTCGTGTTGATTGGCATCGATCAAAATTCGACAATTTTGTGTGTGCGTGTAGCCTTTTATCCAGAAATAGGCCTCTTCGCTTAAGGTAATTTTTCGATGAAAAAATTTGTTAGCTGCCAACTCCAAAGCTAATTTGACAGCTGTAGTTTCAACAACCATCAAAGTTCGAAAGTCCCTATTGGAAGACCCTTTATTTCTAAAGAAAACTAAAAATATTCTAATATTTTTTTAAACATGCTCCGGATATATGCTGCATTTATTTGTACGATATACGAATTCATGCATTCATTTTGCCAAAGTCTCATTTTACTATTGTTTCTACTACTAGTCTTTGTTTCTACTTTTGGTAAAGAGTAAAAAAAAATCGTACGTTTCCTGTTGTCTACTTGTTTGCAAGCCAATTCATTAAATTTTCCTATTGGCAACCACGAAATCGCTGTTTTTTCCAAATCCTTTATTGGGTTATAATGAAAACTGCACTGCTGGTAAACATTTGCACAAAACGAAATATGCATATGAGCATACGAACATATTTACAAAGATTTTGTTTACCACTTTCTTCAGCATATTAAAAAGTATATGATTCGTTTTCAGACACACAGATCGCGTATATAAGCATGTTCGACGGAATAAAAAAGTACATAGTTGTAGTCCATATTCAACACTACAAGTAACTGGCATTATAAAAAGCATAATTTTCTCTTTATATCATAAGGATTTTCAAATGCTTGCTGAAGTGATAAAATAAAGGTTTGAGATACAATACTGCGGGATTATGTGTCGGCACTAGGTGTGGGCAGTTTCGAATTTATTGAGGAAATAATGAATAAGAGGGATTTTTTTAAACATTAGTTCTAACAAGTCAATGACCCCAAACATACTTATTCTCATGTGATGATGTGATTTGTCTATCAAAGTCCCCACGAGCTGTTACGAAAATGGAAATAATTATTAAAATTAAAACAAAAGCTACAAAAACGAAAACAATGGACTTGTTTACAGGATCAACGAATAAACAAAAATATAGCAACAACATCAGTATAAAAAAGGGATAAACAAGTAAACACGAAGCAACAACAACACTGCAAGGACAAACGAAAACAAAATACACAAACAACAATAACGTATACAACATGTTTACATTCATAGAGATTTCGCGAAGGCAAAGTCAATCACCTTCAAGAGCATTCATCAGTCTGTTTACCCAGCGATATAAAAGCGATATAAAAGCCAAGGCAAAGTAGGCAACGGGATGAGTAAAAATTCAGTCAGTCTTGTGTGGAGATGCATTGCGTGTGAACAGAATAATCGTGGTTTGGAGACCTCCGTTGTAAAGATGAAACGAACAATTGTTAGTGTATCCGCGGAAGCATACAAATACGGAAGCAAATTGTTTTTGTTCAAATCAAGTTACGATCAGTGGCACATGGAATGGTGCGAATAATAAAGAATTTATTAAAACTGAACACAAATTTATTTTATTTTTAATTGCAATCTACGAACTCATATTTTAAATGTTTTTTAAAAGGGTAAAAACATAACAATACTCTTAAACAAAGTCCGGATATCATAGTTAGTTCATCATATGATAGAATGGCAACGCAGTCCCAAAACTACAAGCAAAATTCAACTAAAAAACTTGTGAATAAAACACAAGCAAAAACTGGTACATTTAGCGCCAAATAGGTTAAAAGGAGAGCTTGACGTTAAGGGATATCCTACTTAGAATAACGACTAAAATTTTAATATATTGAGCATTGAATTTTAAGTTTAGTGTGAGGTTTTCTTGGGGGTACCTACACTTTTTTGTTTGTGAAAAACTTTTATTTTATTTATTTTATATTAAATATTTATTTTATAATAAAATGTAAAACAAATGTAGAAAGCATTAATTATTTTTACATATTATTGCCTAAAATTCATGAAATATCTGAAATATATTGGGGTACCTAGACTTTTGCTGTCCACTGTCTGTTATTAAACTTTGATTTTTTTTCCTCAGCATTATTTGGTTGAGAATTTTTTAATATTTCCAAGGACTTCCTCGCCACCAATTTATTGGATGATATCCATCGTGTTGTTTTACATATGGACTATATTTCGAAATACGCTAGACACTCATAATTTATTTTTTATTTTTTACGCATCGGAATATTCAACGATAAGGCATTAGTTGTTGCTTGATAGGGCAACTAATACTTCAATGAATTTTTCTTCAAATAATTTTGAATAATGACGGTTTTGTTTATAGGCGTTAATACTCACACTTAAAGCACAACCCACGTACCTATGTATGTATATGTGCTCAACGGAATCTGCATCGAAAAAGGAAATGTTATAAAAGTGAATAAACATACAGATGTGAGTATGCCGCGTGGGTAAGTAAGGCAACAACAAAACAATAAAATGCTTGCAGTATATACCAAATCACAAGAAATTACAAAAAAATATCAAAGATATTACAAGGTATTTCAAATTCGAGTTTATATTTTAAATGGTACTTCTGAACGGAAATTAAATATATTAAGAATTGATCTTTAGTAATATTCAATTCAATTCAAAGCAGGATAAATCATCCATATCCTTAATGATTTGTGTGAAAAATTTGTTATGGCATTCAGTTTCTCTTGTCAATAAATATTCAATTTTTTTCAATTATATCTTTATTTTATTTTTAACAACTGTATTAGTCAGCAGACGCGAACAAATAATGGCTTTTACTTACTTACTTAATTGGTCATTATAAACCTAAAGTCAGGATTACAACCTAGCTTACACCACTCATGTTGTGCTTGTTAATTTTGTTCATTAGTGGCATAATTTACTCTACTGTACTTATGGTAATGTCGACTCTGAACGGCAGACTTGAGAAACTTTACATTTCATATTTATTTACTCTCAGACTCTTTGTCAGAAGTATGCTAAGAGGAAGTTGCCGAAAGAAATATGTTTTTCCGATTTCCTTTTATTGGAGATGCCTACTAGACTATAGCATCTTAAAAATTTAAAATTAAAATTCCCGAATATGGCAGTTACTGTTTTGATTGTGCAGACAGGAATTATAAAACCATTTCAAACCAATTAGATAAATCTGAATTGCATTGTGAAATTTTTTAAAACTTGAGGAACATATTAATTCACGTTTTTTAAATTTTATTTAGTTTTCCAAATCTGATTACAATTTATTACCCTGCTGATCCTATCAGTCCATAATTTTTAAACTTAATTGAAGTGTGTAATTTTACGCTGGACAGTAATGTTCGTTGAATCGACGAAGCTCATTTACTCTTTATAATATAACTCTTATATTTTTGACCAAATTTCGCTCTCTTTTTCAACAACGTTAGTTGATAACGAAAGCATGGCATGCATTTTCTGAGCTTCTGAATAAATTTTTCTGCTCTTAAGCAGAAAGCATAAGCTTGCTTATGCCAGCTCTTCTAGCGTCTGAGTCTAATCTTAATTTAATGTTTCTAATTTATGACACAAATTTAAAATCCAATTTATTTGGGAAGGTAACTGAAATTTGACAAACTCTGTACATGAAAAGACGACATAAATTTGCCGCATCTCAAAACAAACATGTTATTCGTTTCATTTTTTACGCAGCAGCAATAAAGAAGACATGTTGAAACAACATATTCTTTGTGACGTTTGACTGCACACATGTCTTTGGTTTTCAGGATATTTTCTTTTCGCTATTCTGCATCAAAAGAAATAAAACATTTCTTTCAGTGATTTCTGAGTTCCAATCATTTTCTTGGTTATCCAAATATGTATGGCTATGTATACATGTATACATATGCATAATAAGAAGAAAACATCTTTTGAAGAAAATGAGCAAATAGAACAAAACGGATTTCAAAGTGACAGTTTCTGTTTTAAACGAAGCTTATTTTCATCATGACGAATTTTTAAATACAAGTTCTTGTAGCGATTTAGTAGATGAGATCTAGAAATTTTTAATATTAAGTGGAGTTTTATTTGCTGCTCAATTGAATGAAAACTCTTGCTTAAATGTGTTGATTTTTATAACTTTATCCAAAGATGGCTCCGAACGACAGAATTTTTGAGAAACTTTGCAATTGACGATTTTATATGGTTAGGTTGGAGTGGTCGCTTTGAAACTAAAGATCATTTGAGCATGCATTGCTACTCGTTGTGATGCCACAGTTCCCTGTACTAACAGAATTTCACCGAACTCATCGAAAGCAGGATTCCCCTAAGCTGGAAAGCAGCCAGAAAGTTTTATAAACGAAGCCATATCCTTGATGTCAATGGACAATTACTCCGTCAAGCTAACAAGGAATGGAGAGCCAAATATCCCAAATCTGCACTCCCCCGCTAGAGATATTTTACTTAGCAGACCCACAATGTCGTCAAAAGTCATTTGATGGGATCTGCAGCCTTTCCACTTGTTTTCTTATAACGCAACGATCTGTAAGCATGGCCACTGCGATCGAGATGACATTGGGATCAAGTTTGAGTAGTTGGTTGGCACGGCTCCTATCCATCATGGACCAAAAGAGATTGGCAAAAAAGCAAGATTCTCCATGATAGGTTGTAAACTCTCGGAGTTTTTTCCAGAAAAAATATTTCGTTATGTTCGAAACCATCAGTTGAACCTCAGGCTCTTTTCCAATAACCCAACACACAACCTAATAGACTACGGCGACCTGGAATGAAAATAAGTGCATTAAATTAATGCAAAAAGATGAAAAGATTAGGTGCAATATTGTTTTCAATCAAATAATTTTAGCAGCCTATTATCATTGTCATTATCATCATCAAACGATATAGTGTAGTCAGTATATAGATCCTATCCTTATAAGGCCTTTTCTTAACCTTTCGCTCTGACAGACGCGGTTGGTCGCTGATCAACAAGAACAATTCCCTGCCCAGCACTAATATGCACTCAAGTATTCGATGTTGAACAGTTATAAATTCGAATAGGACTTTAGGTGACCAGTGACTCATGGCGATGTCGATGTTTTCCGATTTGGATGAAATTTGCACCAAGGTTAGTACTATTGGATAGTAGGCCAGACACAAATTTTCAGCTCTATCAGTCAAGAACTGCCGGAGTTAGAGGGGGTTTTTATCGAACGTCCCCGGCCTCACACTAACCCACCCTCACCCGACCGCGGAGGGCTCGTCCCCATTACGTAGGGACACGTACACACTACAGTCCGGACTATAGCGGGTAAGGGAAAAGTAAAGGCAACGAGAACATAAAACAGATACAGAAATTAATCACAAGCTGAATAAAGTTACAATAAACATGAACTACGTATAACAAGAACGATAATACATTTCTACACAACAATCCACAAATTCATGTCAGCATATAAGCTACGTTTTATATTACAAACACTACTATTAAAATCAATAAAATCATAATATATGTTAAAATCGTTACATAATCTACGAAAAGGAAAATTACAACCATAGTTCGTTCTATAAAAATCTAAAGAAAGAGGACGATAGTGTCGTGAAAATCTTGCTGGAATACTGAAATTCAGGTTATAAAGCAAAAACTCAGAATCGATATCACCTTTAATTAGATTAAAAACAAAACAAACCCCTAAAACAGTCCTTCTACGTTCCAAAGTTGGAAGTTTTATCAAACCTAATCTAGCTTCATATGACGGAAACCCATTGGCATAATCCCATCCTAAGCCACGTAAACAGAATAATAAAAACTGCTTCTGCACAGACTCAATTGAATCACTATGACAACGATAGTATGGATTCCAAATAATAGACGCATACTCCAAAATAGGTCTAACAAGTGAAATGTATAGCAGTCTCGTTATATAAGGATCAATGAATTCCCTAGCCCATCTTTTCACAAAACCAAGAACAGCCCGAGCCTTGCCAATCATCATATTAATATGATCAATAAAAGACAATTTCATATCCAATAATACTCCCAAATCAAGAAATGTAGTCACAGTATCCAAGGGGCAAGAATTAATCACATAAGTGGACGAAATTACGCCCCCGCGAGAGAAAACCATGCATTTACATTTCTTCAAGTTAAGATCCATTAAATTAATTCTACACCAAGTTACAAACAAATCAATATTTCGCTGAAGAACAGCCTGACCATGATCATCATCAAAAGTATAAAATAATTTAACGTCGTCAGCATACATCAGATTATTACAATCAGGAATAGCACAAGGAAGATCATTAAGAAACAATAAGAACAGTAAAGGACCCAAATGGCTACCCTGCGGAACACCCGAAGTAACATATACTGTCTTAGGCAATACATTCCTAAACATTACCCTCTGAGTCCTAAGGGAGAGGTAGGAGTCTAGCCAACGAAGAATAATATCAGGAATACCGATTAATGAAAGTTTAAGAAGCAAAATTCTATGATCAACCCTATCAAAAGCTTTACTGAAATCAGTATAAATTACATCAGTCCGAGCCCTGGCAAGAAAACCCCTGAAAACATGCGTAGTAAATTCAAGAAGATTAGTGACAGTCGACCTACCTTTCAAAAAACCATGTTGGAAAGGGGATATTAAAGATCTCGTATTAAAAGAGAGATAATCCGTCACCAGTTTCTCCATTAACTTGGGAATAGCACTGAGTTTGGCAATACCCCTGTAATTGGAAATATTGGATTTATTACCTGACTTATGCAAAGGAATTATAAATGAACTCTTCCAAATAGATGGAAAATGACCAGCCCTCAGAAGCCCATTGAATATAAAAGTCAAAGGACCACTCAAAACAACAGCGCACTTTTTCAAAATACAGGCCGGAACCCCGTCAGGGCCCGGCAAGTATGTAAGTTTCAGTCCAGACAAAGACTCAAGAACAGATTCCTCATCAAATGAATATATGTTAGAAATAGAGACACTTCCCACTGAATAAGGATACGAAATGCCGGTACTCAGATAAGGTCCCGAGTCCAACTGCCTATAAGTAGACTGAAAAAAGTCAGCAAACATATTAGAAATATCAAGGTAATTAGAGGACGATACGTCCCCATAAAACATCTCAGTGGGAAACAAAGATGATTTACGTTTAGCTCGAACGAAGTCATAAAACGACTTAGGATCGCTAGCGAAGTTCGACCTGACCCTAATCATATATTCCTCATAACAGTAATGATTCATTCTACGATAATCCGCACGCGCCCTAGAGTAAAGAGCATAATCAATATCAGTACCTGATCTAACAAACTTCTTAAATAATCTTGATTTTCTGTTCCTCAACCTTGACAGTCTAGCCGAATTCCACGGAGGACCAGAACGCTCCAAACGACTATTTACAAATGGAACACATTCCCTAAAACATTTAAATAGTACCTCATAAAAGGTACTACATTTAAAATGTGTGTAACTTTTCACCTATTGGTCCTAGTTCCAAGCATATTGGATATCTAGTTCTTCAATATTTCCAAAAAAAAATTTTTTAATTTAAAAAAATTTTCTTTTTATTTTTTTTAAATTAATTTTTTAAATTTTTTTTTCAAAATGGGCCTTTTTTTTGCTCAAAAGAAAGCTTATAAAATTTGCTTTAAGGCCTTTATAATCGCTTAGAATCGCAAGACATCGATTTTAAAAATTGGCTCACTTGACACGAAATTGCCCATATACATTCCGTGACTAGTCCAGTTCATATTAGGGATATCTATTGACCACCAGCGCTAAGATTTGTTTATGAACTGATTTCAGCACAAATTATTTATCCTCTCATTGTGATAGTACTGCTACGTTTTAAGAATTAAGATAGTATTTTGGAAGAATACTTTAATTGGTATTGCCTATCGGAACCTACGACTATTTCTAATATATTTGGCCACTTACGTCCCAAACAACCGATTTAAAAATAGTAAAGGACGTTGAAATCAGTGTAAATAAAGGTTTTGCGACTGAAACAAATGTTACCATGGTTGCTTAGCACGAAGAAATCTATACATTTTGTTCATTCAAACAGAAATGAAAATAAAATTTAACAATAATTACAAAGGCGAACTTGCCGATTTCTGGCAAAAGGTAATTTTTTTTATTTTAGCTGATAGCAAAGGCAAATGAATAGTATGCAAAAAAAGGTAGTGATATCTTTATGAAAAATATTTGTCAGGATAAGGAAAGTATTGCAGTTTGCCTCTGATAGATAACCGAAGAAATTTAATGTGCTGTCTCTGTAAGACGAATAGTTTTACACGTTCGTCTGACTGTATGTAAAACACAAATAAAACCACTCAATATTATTCGTTTTTTCCCATACAAAGAGACGTACTTGAAAAATCTTTCGTCTTACAAAAACTGGCTTTAATACTCAAAAATCTATTTACCACAAAGTGGTGGGACTTTGTATACAATTTATTTTTCAACGAGAAAATGATACTGAAAATAGTGAAACAATAGCTTCTATATAACGTCCCAAAACAATTGCGGACGCCTTCTCAACCGACCACAATTTTATAGAGTATACAAATATTGGATTCATTGAAAAAAATTAGGAACCTTCAAGTAACTTCATTCACAATATATGCTAAAAAATCTGATGAAGCAGAAATGGAAGAATATACATACATGCATACAAACATACATAATTAGTCATTACAACCTGTCAGCCTTTTCACACCACTTTATGTAGTGTATGTAATAATTATACACGATTGGCGGAGACCTACAGTTTAGAATCGACTCCGAACGACAGATTTTGGAGAAACTTTTGATGGCAATTTTAAATTTTCTCAGAGTTTTTGCCAGGAATCTACCGAGAGGAAGTCGCCGAAGATATATTTTTTTATATTTCGTTTTGTTGGAGATGTCTGAGGTGGGTTTGCATTGTAGCTTCAAGTCTAACTAGCCAACTCTCTACTAGACTACGGCGAGAAAAATATAACCGAAGAATGTGAACTGGCCGTAGTCTGATAATATATTGGCTTATTAGATTAAAGTACAATCCCTGGCTCAAACAATTCCCGGCTTCAACAGAACGAAATATGAAAAAATATTCCTTCCGGCAACTTTCTATCGGCAGTCTTCTGGCAAAAACTATGATAATAAAATGGCTTGAAAAGTTTCTTAAATCTGTCGTCTGGAGTTAGAATTAAACTGTATTTCCCGCAACTTAAGGACAAAACTAACTAACACAATACGCGTAGTCTGAGATGTTAAGCTGTAATCCTGACTAAAGAGTTGTAATAAGTAACTGAAGAACTTAAAAAATTAAAAAATTGTTCATTATATTCCAATAAGATTGCCAGAAGAGTTAAAAACCATTAAAGCTGTAAAAAAAAAGAAATTTTCTTTTAAAATTGAAATGCGTATCTTTCGTGCATTTTTAAATCATTTTTCTTTATTTAGTTGTTATTAGCAGAAACTTATTTTAATATACGTTTTATGTCATTTCAAGAGACAAATTGGATACTATAAACAAAAACTATTTGAATTAAAAAAAAACCGAAAATGTTTGGGCTTTTTATTTTTTTAAGGGAAGTTAATAAATTTTATTTATTTTTTTGCTTCATATATTCAAATGATTAATAAGCTTTGATGTAATTATTTTTTGCTGTCATGCCTTTAAAAGAACTGTAATTTTTATAAATTTAAAACATCACGTTATGTGTGAAACCAGAATTTTTAATTACGCTAAAATGTGTGCAAAAAAATTAATTAAAACAGATGCTATCGGTTATATGACAGTACAAACTGGGGTTATGTTGGAATCATTAATAAAAATCCAGTCGTGCGTATGAGTGATGTTAGTATTAAATAACGTAAGTACTGTCGAAATTTTATTTTTTTTTGCAATTTTATGATTGGTTTGTATAATTTTTTTTTATTTGCTGACGACTAAAAGTTGAATATGAATCTGCAAAAACTATTCAATTTATTACGGAACTTTCTTTATAGTTTCAACATATTCCTTACGAAATACCAGAATATGGATAGAAAATGATCCAGCCGTTTATATAATATATGTATGAATTATTTTTAAATTATCTGTACCAAACGAACATTCTGAAGCCCATACAGTTTTTGATACATTTGAAATCGTATGAGACTTCTAATCTTTTTAAGCTAATAAGGTATTTAAAATGTAAATCTTTAACTCGATTTAAAAGAAAATTGAAACTTAATACGAATGAAATATTTTTGGGCAACTGCATCTCAGCTGATTGTCTCGAAAAATTTCTTAAAAATCTGTCGTTTGATCTCGACTTTAAAATGTAGGTTCCGCCACTCGTATATAAAATTAACACATACTATATGGTGTGAGAAGCTAGATAGTTAACCGGACTGAGGGCTTATAACGATAAGTTAAGTATGATTGCATTATGTTATTTACGCAACCTTTTTGCTTTAAATCAGTCGATAGTCCCAGAATTAAGTCGGATTTTTCAACAAGAACCTTGACTTCTGAAAACGGTCAAGATGCTGAATCTCATTTGTAAAATTACTTGTCATGTATTCACTCTATTTCCAAAATCATAATGAACACCCATTGATAATGAGGTGAGTACGTTGAATGTTCTCTGGAGCAATTGCCAACTGTACCTTATATTCGCCGATAAATCATCTTCTATGATGAGGACCATTACTGCAAGTGTGGGTATGCAAACAAACAACATTTTCGAATTTGGGACGATATCAGTCTGCATCAGATGTGGTTGTTTCACCAGGTGTGCGCTACATACCATACAGCTCATGGACATTCTGAACGAGTGATTTGAGAAAATGGTTATGTCCCTTGAAGGCGAAAGAGAAATTCATAAAATATTGAAAATCATATCAAATCAAAACAATTTGTATAAAAAAAAATTTATATTTCTTGAGTCATGCCAAATAATATTCGAGTAGAAAGAGAATTACATGTACTTTGCTTTGGTTACAACATTAGTCTCATGCATTTTTAAATGTATTCAAATGAGATTAGAAAACATTGATAACCAGTATATACAAGTGGCTAGTCAGTGAAATAAAAATTGTTTATTCTTTTCGTTTTGACTTATTAATTTGATATGCAAATTGAAAAATAACCGTTTACACTTGTTACAGTAAACGAAACAGTGTCAGGTATTAAATTTCAAATTTCTCATTAACACTGACTACACTACTAAAGACTTTAATTTTACACAATAAATGCTCGATGCCAAGACCTTAACGGAAATTTATTGTTACCGTTATTATTTTAATTAATTTAAAATTATGCTTTTAATTATCGTAACAGTCTCATTCGGTGAGTGAACTAAAACACCTGTACATAATAGAGTAAAATTTAAATCTACAAATGCTTTCAAACAAACGAATTTGAAGAGAATGCTTGAAGCACCTTAGTATTGTTGAACAACAACCATTCGAACTACAAACAATTTCAAAGAAACAAAACCAAGCAAATGACCGCGATTAAAAAAAAAACAAAAAAATGGAACAAGGAATACCAGCTTTAGAACGATGTAAATTACATTCATTAACTAATTAGTTTGATTCTGCCATCTTGTCTTTGCAACAAATGTTTCTTTACCAACAAATGTACGGTAATTTTAGTTTACTTGGTAGATACGATTCATTTATAAAGTTTTTTCGTTTTCTTTTTCTTTACTTTCTATATTCGCAAATGGATATTTGTTCTACATGGTCTTCCAAGCGGGACTTTGAAAATTTGACTGTTATAACAGCTATCTTGACGAAGCTATAACTGTCAAATTAGTTCAAGTTTATTCATTGTGGCTCATTGTTAAGCCCTAAAAAATATACGTCTTTAATAAAGATCCCTTTGAGTGTCAACCAATACCATTGACAAAGACATTTCCGACGCAGCTTAGTTTAGTTTCCCATGGAACAGGGCAGGCACTCGGAAAGTATTTTACCAATTGTTACACAAAGTTTGTTCTGGTAAACGTAACACTAATTCGAACATAAAATAACAAATAATCCATTAATTTAAGTCAGAATATGTTCAGAACGCAGTGCAAATTGCAACAAGCGACGATTTACAACGGTGACCCGTCTGAGAATCTTCTTCTGGTATCGTAAACCATCGTATACGGCACCTTTGAACATAAAAATTATGTCAAATCCTTTTTTGCTGGAAAACAATTTCTGATAATGTTAGTATCTCAGACACTGACGAGACCAGTGATACACTAAAGCGCCCAGAAAGAAGGTCGAGACAGCGACGACATTCCCTAACGATCCTGGAGTTATTCACAACATCCGACAGAGATTTTATGGCGGCCTGACTGTCAGAGAAGACTGAGACGCGGGTAAAAGGAGCACCGTTGGCGAGGATGTATTGAGCGGCCCGGTATTTACCGGCCACTGGCCATCTCCTCCGCCTGAAACACGCTACAGTAATCCGGCAGTCGGAGAGAGAATTTAGGTCCATTTCCCACAATAGGCTCCGGCCCCGACCCCATTGTCGAGTTTAGAGCCGTCCGTGTAATCGGTTACCCATTACATGATAGTAAGATTCCCCCGTAAATAGCATAAAGAGGTTCAGCGATAATCTCAAGCATTATCCACAAGCAACCAAAATCTGTATTGAAAGCTTTCATCAAAATTTTTGCATTCGATCACACAAATCGAAGAAGCTCATTTTCTGTATTGCAACCGTACTCGACAAATTCAAACCATATGCTAAACGTCATGGGTTCCAAACATTCGTCCCAATATGCACTGTCTTTTCAAATTTGTCGCATAATAATCTTAGCGACTACAAATCCCAAAGGGATCAAATAGCTTTGGCTATTTGACACAAGACAGAACTTTTTGTGACTATAGAGGAAGAGGGCGTTGGAGCTGGCTTGAAGCAAAATGTTTCAATGCTCGCATTCCAACGTAAAACCAGAATTTTAACGGTGCTGCCGTCTGACAATTTCAAAATTCGGAATCTAGTGGATGAATAAGAGAAAATATGAGTACTGGAACTTAAAACGACATGTTGTGTTAAATAATAAACTTAGTTAGGAGGAGAATAAAATAGAGTCATGGTCCGCGTGTGCTCTATGGATGGGTATTTCCCAATAACTTCCTCATATTAGGTTTTAATCCCTGAGATCTGCAGCTTTTGAATCTCAAATTTTGAGCCAACGCACCTTTACGAGATGGACCAAGACTCAAATCGGTAGGGGATTCGCTCTTAAAGGATAATGAACTTGACTGACGTGTTTTCCCAGTTCTAACCCTAGGTCAGATATCAAAACGAAATATGAAAAATATTTCTTCGGCGACTTCTTCTCAGCAGATTTCTGGCAAAAACTCTGGGAGTAAACAAAATTGCCGTGAAATGTTTCTCAAAAATCTGTCGTTCGGACTCGACTTTAAGATGCAGCCACTCGCGTATAAAATTAATGCACACAACTTGAGTGTGTGAAAACCTAGGCCGTAATCCTGAAGGGTTGTATTCACCAATTATGTATGTGTATCAATAGGAGATCCTAGCGAAATAATACAAACTACAGTTTGCTACAACTGCCCACATAGTGGCAGCAGGTGCCGTACAGGTTGGAAGATCTAGCTTTCTTTGCAATTTCCGAGAGATGATTAATAGATGATAGATTTTTTTGAGAAACTTTTCATGGTAATTTCATTTGCTCACAGAAATTTTTCACAAATCTGCTGTGAGGAAGTCGAAGAAGCAATATTTTTGCATATTTCGTTTTGTTGTAGAATTTTTACCGGTGCTTGCTTAAGTCACGAGGGCCAATTCGTCAAATTGTTGTCTGCAAAAGATCGTGCCCTTGTGAGCTTCACAAAATTAACTGCTTTGGATTTTTTTGCACACTCTGAAGGACAGCGGATATGTTTTCGCTAGATCTTACTTTTCGTTCACCAGACGTATACGTTATTTTGCATGGAAAACATAAACAAATATCACTCATACGCAGTGACTGACGCTGTGAATATGTAAATTAAAAATTTAAAGCATATTTTTAGGTTTATTCTCAAAATATAGTGATCACAAGAATATTATTGGAAATATTAATTGCTTAACCTTGCTTGAAAGTAATGTTTCCATTTTGTTGTGTTTTCTACTTTGTTGAAAATAAGAATGCATAGCAGGGTGTTGAACAAATTTGTAAAGTTTATGGAACCGTTGCTGGAAGAGCATCAAAGTTCTTTGATCGTTTTCTATCAAATAATTTTGCATTTAAGAAATGGTCACTAAAAAACTTTACGATGAACAACTTAAAAAGATCGACTTTTCAACTGAAAATATGTTGCCATTTAAAACTCATTGACACATGCCCAATTGTGAAAAGCTGAACGAAATCCTGGAGCACAAGACTACGTAACATACATATTTAATTCCTTCATCGCTTAATTTTCCAGTAAATACAATAAGTTTAACTGCCAAATAACTACTACTGCTTTTGCCAACAAATTAACCAAATAAATTGAAACTTTATCAATATTTATCAATTTAAAAGTTTATAAAGAACACTTAAAACCATGATATCCTTGTAATTGCGGTTGTTTACAAGTAATTGAGGCAAAAAAAGACAGAATTCCTCTTCAATTATTTGAAAAAAGTGGCATCTAAAACAAAATAAAATAAAATAAAATATTTTTTACAAGTTTTCAATTTGAATAAACAGGTGGATGGTTAGTTAACTGACAAGAGAAATAAAACGAACACTTGAAGGTAAAGACCTAAAACTTTATATTGCTTAAGAGAAACTATATTTTAAAAAAGATGGTGAAAAAATGTTGCAGACTCACACTAAAAGTGTATGAAGAAGACATTCCAAACATAATTTACTTACTACTTAATTGGCCATTAACAACCCGATTAACGGATTTCGGCCTGCCGTAACACATCCTTCTAGGCGCCTCTGCTTCTTGCGCGCCTACGCCAGTTGGTCATAGAAAACTAAATTCGATATTCTCATAGAAATGGTCAAGATTTTTTATGGGTTGTCATATTGCACCGTAATTTAGAGATTACTAGCCTTCATAAATCGATATGGGATACCTTGCACATCAGATGTTAAGCAACAAAGAAAATGTTCCAGATGTTCTCAAAAACAACTGTAGGTGCCGCCCCTCATGTATAAAATTAACGCACACAACATATGTGGTGTGAAAAGCTAGGTCGTAATCCTAACTGAAAGGTTGTAATCAACAATTAAGTATGTCATGTAATAAGTGCTTGTTATCTGAATTCGATATTCGATATACAGTGAACTAACCATCATTACTTTTTTTTAGCAAATATTTAATTTTATTAAAAAAATACATATGCGTTCCTAAAATACGAAGAGCAATTACTTTTGTCTAAATTTTTACGAAATAAAAAATTTATAACAATTTATACATAATATGTCCCAAGAAAAAAAGGACAAGCCACTATTGGTTTTGTTAATTCGGTCTTAAAATATGTTTTTGAATGTCTAATGAGTCATTCCAAATAAACAAAATAATAACTTTGCCTCTTATAATCGTATTTCTTTAATGATATTTAATTAACTACGTGTGAAGGCATGTATGTGACATATGGGCCTAATAACAAACATATTTATTATATTCACATACATATTTATATTCATACTGAAATATTTCATATATTTTCACAAACGCCCTTTCATAAAATAATCTGTCTTCTTACGACCACATTTACACAAATTACATACATAGACTTTATCAAAATATAAAGCAAAAAATAAAATAAATAAAAACCTTAAGTTTGAGAGTCATTTGTAAAATAAATTCTTAAAGGACATTTAAGGGAATATCTTTTAAAATCATAAAAAAGCTTCGAAAACGTCTGAACTAAATTGCTTTCTTTGTGAGGTTATTGGGTCAATTAATTAAGGCCTTGTGATTTAATTTTTGTTAGTTACTTACAGTGAGCAACAAAATAATGTGAACGTTGTATTAAAATCAAGTTTATAATTTACAGTTTTAGAATAAAATTGGAATCCTGATTGAAGGGTTGTAATGACTAGCTAGGTATACATGTAGAGTAAATAAATTTAAAAATTTTTACACACTTTTTTTAAACTGTACTTATTTATTTATTTATTAATTACAATACAATTACAAATTATATTCTAATTATATATGAGTTGAGTAACTTTGACCATATGCTCGGTGTAGTGTCACAGACCAGAGTCTTTGGTGGGTATCGAAGCCACGACCCTCGCGCTAATAATCTAGCACACTACCCATTAGACTACCAGGGCACCCTAAACTGTACTTAATTGTGGTCATTTCTTTAGAAAATCGAAATTTCTTTTGGCACTAATAACTAAGTAATTAAGACGTGCTTAAAGGCCCAATAGAACGTCTTAATCAAAACGGCGATTTTGAATAGCTCAGAGTCGCCGTAGTCTAGTAGGTAGTGAGTTGACTTATTAGACAAAAGGCAGTGGTTCATACACCAAGTCAGACATCTCCAAAAAAACGAAATATGAATAAATATTTCTTCGGTGTCTTCCTCTCAGCAGATTTCTGGCAAAAACTCTGACTATAAATAAAATTGCCATTAAAAGTTCCTCAAAAATCTGTCTTCGAAATCGACTTTAAACTGTAGATCCCGCCACTCATGTATACAAATTAACACACACAACATTAATGGTGTGGGAAACTAGGTCGTAATCCTAGTTGAAGGGTTGTAATGTCTAATTGTTGTATGTATTTTAGTATAAACTGAATTGGACCGACTATATATTGACATTATTGACCTCAGTGCAACTCTATCCAATGGCAGTGGTAAAAAATTGTATAAAAATAAATACTTTCTGCTATACTTTGGTATGCCAAATTATATTGATCGCCATTGGACAGGGGCAGGGATATAAGGGGATATAAAAGAGAATTATTACAACACTCCTCAAATCCAATTTAATTTAACATGTTTTGCTATTTTAAAGCCTAAAATGACTTGCAGCATTATTATCAAAATAACCACTTAAAAATTATTTTAATCAATTAATAACAAACTGTTTGTCATTCATTATAAATTAATATTCATATGCAAGTGAGCAATTTTCATATACACGGACACACATAGTTTGTGTTAAACACTTGACTTAACAAGTGATAGCGTGAAAGTCATTAAAATATATGAATTTATTACAATCGCCAGCAATTATAATTCATATCTATATAAATTTATTTATTTTATTTAAAGTTAGTAAAAAATTTAAAAAGAAAGAATATAATCACGGGGTTATGATAGCGAATAATTATAATGATAATGAAACATAATGAAATGTATTATAAAATATGGAAATGAAACATAATCAATTTCACATAACGATTATTTATACTATTTAAGAAAGATATCATGTTATTATTCTTCATACATTGATGTATACATATATTAGAGATGAGCGATATTTTCGAAACTGTGATTTAATCACGGTGATTGATAATTCACTGGTAACTACAGTGATTGAAATTGCCAAATAACAGTTACTAATAATGTCGTTCTTCCAAAATTGTTACATACTCAAATTTATTTCATTTTATTTTGAGCGAGGCAGAATTACTATTAGATGATGCTGTTTATTTACTTTTGTCTTTTATACATGAACTTTCTGTGAAACTTAATTGTCAAACTTCATATAAAAAAAAATATTACATTAAAAATAATAACATTGATGACACCACTTTGATTTTTTTTTAGTAGTCTTTTCGTAGTATGTATCTAGTTGTCTCTTTCTTACGACTTAATAAAATACGTTATTGTCATTATTGTTTTCTTTTGGAATACTGTGATCACAATCACTGTTTTAAAGAACAGTGATTAACAAATCACGTTCACTGAAAACAACGTTCTTCTAAAATCACTGGATCGCTCATCTCTAGTATATATACATAAATGTGTTTAATACAGCAAACATATGTAAAAAAGGCACCATGTTGACACCGATCAGTTTGTCATGGTAATAGGTTTGGAGGAGATTAATTGGGTTATATTGGCTGCGAGTGATTTGTGACTTATTCGCATACGTCAGAAAGTCCCACAAAAAAGTATAATGAATCAAAACGCATGATCTCGTTTGCCAGTTCACATATCCTATGTTTCACGAGCTACGTAGCACGTAGCTGCTGTTAAAAGCACATCCAAGATGGAGCAAAAGAAGTTGGAAATCATCGATATATAGAGCACGCCGTTGACAGTGCCGGCCTGATTAACGTTGTTCTTAAAGAAATATGGACTGAAGCCCATAATCCACACCAAACATGTGACTTTTACGGAATGCATTGAATGCTTGTAGATCTCATATGAATTGGTGTCATTCTAAGTTTGACAATTTGTTCGATCATGTACGCATTCATAGAGAATCGCGATGAAAATAATAATTTTTGTATAAAAATTGGAGTCAGATGCCAAAGTCCAAGTCTAGTAAGTATATTATATATCAGACGTGAGGCAACGGTTTAAACCACACAAAACTAAATATGAAAAAATATTTCTTCGGAGAAAAACTCTGAGAGTAAATAAAATTGCCATGAAAAGTTTCTCAAAAAATCTGTCGTTAGGTGTCGACTTTAAGTAATCAAGTAGGTAAGTGATTTTGTGCCCAAAATTGA
This sequence comes from Sarcophaga variegata, assembly GCA_932273835.1. NCBI lineage: Eukaryota > Metazoa > Arthropoda > Insecta > Diptera > Sarcophagidae > Sarcophaga > Sarcophaga variegata. The sequence goes on along the minus strand of OW026358.1, from coordinate 28,676,739 downwards.
TAAAAAAAATAAATGATAAAATAAAATAAGCTTGAGCAAGATGCCTACAAATATGTCGACCATAACATTTATTTAGTGATAAAAGTCACTATATTTAGAAATCTGCTTTTACAGGATGTGTTTTTTGTTTTCTAATTAAATTTGACATTTTAACCAAGTCAATAAATTAATTCTAGGTTTTTAGTCTGATAGCCCAAAGGTAGATTTAACACAAGTTAGAATAAATATTATTTTATTCTCAAACTAAAATCATAAAACCTATAGCATGGCATTCTTTTCTTCTTTTTCAATTATAACTAATATTTGCTATACTATAGGAGTGGAGCATGAATTTTTTATATTTTTCTGTGTGTAGTATTTACTTTTGTGTTTGTATTTCATATTCTTAACACGTGTGAAATGACCATGAACTATATCTGATATGAATAATACCTGAAAAGTTTACAGTTTTATTACAAATAAACCCTCTTATGAAGAGACAAAGTTTACCGCAAGCAATTAATTAAGCAGAGTCTACTTTTAATCCCTAGGTTATGACAATGAAGGGAGTGCAGGAAACGATGAGTATTTTACTTTGCTGAATATTAAATTATTAAAAATATTAATGCTGACTTATATCTTTATTTGAGAGCTACAAACCAATTGAAATTAAAGATTCTATATTTTATTGAAATAATTGTGGATATTTTAATAACGTAATAACATTCAGAATGTATTTCTTAAGGAGAAATTTTTACTTACAAAATCATTAGCCATGAACTATAGGTGGAATACTCTCAGCGATATGAATTTGTAGTTAGCCAAACGAAATATAAAACGTTAGATTCCATCAATACTATTTAACGTCAGCGTGCATGTTTTACTGCGATTTAACCGCGACTATTTTGGCTTGCATTTATTAAGTCGAATTTGCTGCACCACAGCAGCAATTTACTGATTATATTACTTAGTTGGTCATTACAATTCCAAAATTCCAACCTAGCTTATCATATCTCTTATGTTGTGTTGTATCACTGAGTGACGGGACCTGCTGTCTAACGTCGACTGTGAATGACAGATTTTTAAGAAGGTTTTCTTTACAATTTTATTTACTCCCAGAGTTTTTGCCAGAAGACTGCTCAGAGGAAGTCGCCGAAGAAATATTTTTTTCATATTGTTACGAAAATGGAAACAGTGCAACATTGCTTAACATTAAAATGAGCAAAAGCTACAGTAACGAATACAACGAACTTGTTACAAGTAAATCAACAGAATCAGTATGAAAGAAAAGGGGATAGACAGGTAAGCAAGAATGCTACAATAAGCAATGTGAACAAAATACACAAGCAACCATGAAGTCGCAATAGAGTTCTGGAGAAGGCGAAACCCAGAACGTTCGACTTCGAAAACGTTCCTCAGACTGATTACGTGCGCATGTATCAAAGGCAAAACAAAGCAGGTAACGAGGAGTAAGAATTCAGTCAGTCTTGTGTGAAGACGCGTTAAGTGTGAAGAAAACAGTCGTGGTTTAAAGATCGTCATTGTAAAACTCTACCGAATATTTTTTAGTGTGTACGCGAAGAGTAGTGTAAAGAAGAATAACGAATACAGCGAATTATTGTTGGCTTCATCAAGCTGTAAACAGTGGCACCCGAAAGTAGTGCGAACATGTAATGAACACATGCAATATTAATTAACTGTAATGTACACAAGTAATCGCCATTTAAACTATCCAAAGGTATATGAAGAATAAACGCATTATTACACTATAGCAAAAGAATTAGTGCTGTAAGAGATTGTTACGAAAGGACTGCGGGAGCCATTGATTCGCTAGCAAACAGTCGGGCGTGTGGGTAAGGTCCTTCCAATAACAAAACCCTGTCCATATACAGAAGTTTTTTTATTAAAGACTCCCTATTTTTAGGTATAATTTACTCTAAATGGACTGGAAATGACTGTAATGTTATAAAAAACAAATGCCCGATTACAGTCATTTGTAATGAAAGCAAAATAAATTTAAATACAAAAAGACATATTTTACTGACATAATCAATTTAAAAGCGGTATCTGCTGTTATTGATACGCCTGTCTCAAAACCCGCCACTAACCTTGGCCCTAAGGACGTCATTTTATTAGGACCCCAAATAACCTAATGCACCAAAACTAATACTCAACTACGAAAACACTGTGTACTTCAATTATTCAAACATAATTATTAACTTATGATTTATTCATAAAATTAGGAAAAAGAATTAATAGAATTATAAAAAAAATATATAAGCTACTATAAAAATTAAGTGAAAGCATTTTAAGTATAAATTAAACTGACTTTTCTTCAACTATATCAGTGATAATGATTATAAACATATAACAACAACTTAATTAAGCGATCGTTTATGTTTGATCAAACATGTTCGATATCATTATCACTAATGAATATATTAAATATTAGGGTGAAACATAAAATTACGTGTAGTCGATTTCTGGAAGGCCTTCAAGATTTCGAGGTACCGATGTTGTTGTTGCTGTAGAATTTTCTGGAAATTTGACTAAAAAATTTGATTAATTTGATCTAGATAAATATGCCATATATAATGCTTGCACTTACAATTTTTACAATATTTCAATAGAATAGATATAAATGTTCTTAATTATACTAATATTAAACGTTTTTATAACTAAAATATAAATTCATGTTATTTTAATCAATTTTAGAAAAATTACATTATACAAACAAAACAAATTAATAAGATGAAATTAAATGTGAAAAAGGTTTGATTCAGACATGCTGTGTGATCATTACAACTGTAAGTGATTATCACAATGCATTTTGTGTTCTATTTCTTATTTTTTTTCTATTTTATGTATTTTATACTAAACCAGTTTTTATGAAAGAGAATAAGTACACTTAAAAAACGAAATTATAGAAATCGAAAGATTGACTAAACTATAGTAATGATTGATTTGGAATGATCACTACAGTAGACATGTCAGTTATTGTAACAAATATATATAATAGAATTAATGTAGTACTGATATTTTAGATTTTATAGAATTTAACATTTTAATTTGCAAAAAAATAATACACATTATAAAAGGAATATTAACAAATAGAATCTCTAGAAACAATGGATATGATTTAATATGAATTACTATTTTAGACAAATATCTTAAGCATATTTATGAAAATTGTAGATAATAAAGCAAGTTGCAGAGAGGTGAAACTGTTACATAACTGTCATTAACGGTTTTACTGCACCGAATTACAGTTTTTTCCGGCTCGTAAAGTTCGAATTAAATTGAAGAAAAAATTAGCATAAAATAAAATAAAATAGAATTAAATAGAATAAAATAGAATTCCCGGGACCTGTTTGAAAAGAAATGTGTCAATGCATATAGAAATTCTTCCTTTTTCTCTGTGTTTTTACCTCCTCGTTAGGACGTCCCGAGTATAACACAATAATCCTAAGAAAGGTCCTGGCCCTATGGCCAATAAATGAAATTTCGTACACTACACTTCACAAGAAAATTTTAGGTTAAATAATATTCATGTCACTTTATTTGATTCACTATGCTATACCTTCTTTTAAATATTTCCAGATTTGCCAAGATCACAAGTTATTAAGAAAATTTTATTATCACTCACTTTTTTTCTTTAAAAAAAAATAATTAATCTTGCTATGCTTTCACTTTTCTTATATTATAGTCTCAGAGTTTCAATTTAAATGAACGAGTTGTTCAATTTTCGTAGTAAAGAAACCTCTGTTAGCAATCAGAAAAAGGGTGTAATGGAAAAACACGTATAAGTAAACTTTAATGCTTGTTTAAGCTCTCGACAATCATAAAAATATAAAACATGATTGCCACTATAACCAACATACATGTTTGTACTGTACTAATTAAATTTCTTCTGCTAAATGTTAGTACATTTTACATTCGCATTATATTAAAAAACAATGAATGTTATGAAAGTTCATATTTAATTTCCGGAAAAATCATATAGGATCTAATAAATATTTATGTTGGTTTGCTCTTTTATATTAAAAACATTTTTTGGATACATGTTTAAGTATGCTAGCAACATGTTGACAAGATTAAGTATTAAGCTTTTGTGCGATCAAAGAGTTTATGTTCATGCTAACATATAAGGAAAAGCTTTTACAGTGGTTCAAACGACTAAAGCGAGTGTCAGAATAATGACATTAAGATTATTTTTATTCTTTAAAACCGTACACTACAAACAATGAAGGGTTTAATTGAAATTAAACACATATTTGTTTTTACCTTGTTTGGAATCAACGAACTCATATTTTAAACGTTTTTAAAAAGGTAAAAACGTAACAATATTATTTTTTGTTTGCACCACGGTCACATATGCAATAAGCCAATTGAACTACAGCAAATTCAATTCAGCAGCTATTTGCAGAAAATTCGGCCCATGAAATATTTATCGATAACATTTTTACAAACTTTATTTGCATTCAAAGTTATTTATATGACTAGAATACTTTTTGAAACGTTAATCCATAGCAGGAAGATATAACAGCAGATATATCATCTAATTAATTTTTAATAAATACAATTTTTTTATATCAGAAGTGCTTGAATTGTTTCGAGCAATCTATAATTTTTTTTTTGTTTGTGTTGAAAGGATTATTTGGGTAAACAATAATTTTGTTTGAAAAGATTAAAAACACAGTTTTTGTCAAAAGATATTTGGACGCTACCAGAAATATAAAAAAAATATTTTTGAGTTCTACTCAACAAAATCCACAATTTACAATATGTCATTAGCTGGTTGTACTCAATTTTTTTTTATTTTGTCGCACAGTATAATTAGAATTGAAATTTAATTTTATTATTTAATTATTTTTTTTTATTTCACAAATTTAATTTATTTTATTTATTTATATTTTAGATATAACATATGTATGTAAATAAAATTCTTTAAATCAACATTATTTCTGTTTTTATTTTGGTAATTCTAATGAAAACAATGCAAACAATTCAATTCGGTCAAATAACTGCGTTATTACTTTGCATAAATTTTATGCGAAATTATAATCAAATATGAATGCGTTCGTAGGGTAGAGAATAATCTGTTAGAATGGGGTTGTGGCTACGATTTTCATTCCCCAGCCTATTATCCAAATACAGAGCGTACGTATTTTACTATAAATTAGTTTTATTCATAATTTTGCATTTTTTGAAAATAATGACGCACTTCACTAATGTCCTTATGCACAACATAAGTGGTGTGAGAAGCTAGGTCGTAATGCTGGCTCAAAGGTTGTAATGATAGCAGTATGTTGCGTATGAAGACTATTTAAATACAGAAATTCCTCATACGCACTATTGGATTCTTATTTAGGTTGACAGCACAAGACCAGCAAGTATGGTTACAATGTCATTATGTGTACATATTGCAAAACATTCTAAATTACATATATGCGTAGGAATACATACATACATTCATATGAACTTTAAAATATATGACTACATGGTAATTTATGTAAAAGATACTGTGAGTGGCTCAGTGTATAGCATAACCGACTTTGTTTAATTTGCCTTTCATTAGCACAAAATTAATTATTTCTTGATTATAACATAACATAAACTGAAAAAAGATCATCATCATCGTTCTCCTGGCTACTTTGAAAATGCATTTCCATTAAATTGCAATGGACTTGTGTGCTATCGAATATTGTAATTTAAATACCAATGAAAGCATGGTCCTCTGTACAAGTTAATGAATTAAAATTCTGTTATTAAGAATAATTGTCGTTGTATGTAATAAATTAATTAATTTAATTTAATAAAATAAAATTTGTGTAGTAAATTATTCCATTGAATAAAAGAATAGCATTTTTAATTCATAGAAATTTAAACTAAAGTAAGTGAAATAGCGAACTATTGTTACATTTCACAGTAAAGTTAATGTTTTTCATATTATTCATATTTTGAACCGTAGTCTAGTAGGTAGTGTGTTGGCTTATTATCCGTAAGGCCACGGCTCAAGCCCCAGGTCAGACATCAAAACGAAATATGAAAAATATTTCTTCGGCGATTTCCTCTCAGCAGATTTCTGGCAAAAAGTCTGAGCGCAAATAAAATTGCCATGAAAAGTTCCTCAAAAATCTGACGTTCGGTGTCGACTTTAAACTGTAGGTCCCGACACTCATGTATAAAATTAACACACACAACATGAGTGGTGTGAGAAGCTAGCCCGTAATCCTGACTGAAGGGTTGTAATGGCCAATTATGTACAGTGAGGAGCATAAATGAGTACATGTTTGTATTTTTGACGCTTTTTATTGAATAATACTAAAAGTAATAAAGAAAACTTCAAAAGTTTTTTGCCATATATTTAGCATTTGTAATTAACAAAATAATAATATAAAATTTAAAACAGAAATCATCAAGCCCTAAGAAAAAAAACAAACAAAGCAAATTCAACTCGCATGTACTCAATTTTGCACGTCTACATTTTATGATATGTTTGCAAAAACGAAATCAAAAACTATCGTTATTTTTTCATGTTTTTGCACTATTTTGAAGAAAATATTTGTTTAATATTAATTACTTAATCTCGTTGACCGAATATTTTTTGCATCTTATCAAACAAAATCAATTTCAATGGGTCAATTCGACCTCCGGGTACTGTACTTGTCTTAATTGCCAAGTACACGTCCTCTAACTAACCTAACCTTTACAGTTTTTTGATCACATAAGATCGTGCTTTGGATCACATAAGATCCAATTGTCCCGGAGCGCCCCTTAACATAGTTGGCTAATTATGTTTTCCCTTTCCATATATTTTATATTTTTAGATGAAAGACCAGGTTGCCGTGTGTATTTCCTTTTACTCCTCTAGGAAGCATAGGGCCGCTGGTTTCGGTTTGGTAATAATAGTTATTTAAGACGTATAGCTTATTCGGCTATAGCGTCCGATCCTGGTGTTGGGGTTGCCAACATCGCCATCAGGCATGCAAAGTGTTGGGCTTTAGCTGTGCAAGTATTAAGATTATGCCGCCAATGGTCGGTCCTCAGAGCGTGACAGGGGACACCAAGCCCTTGAAGGACAGTGGGTGAGGATTGGCTATGTGAAAAAGTACGTGTCTTTTGTACGCTTCACTTTCCCATTAGTGCAGTGGTGAATGATGGAACATAATGCTTATTTTACATTAGCGAATATCAAAAATTAACAAAAACTAAATGAAAATAAATCTTAACCCCTATCTGTGTGATTGAGAAAGTGTGAAAAAGTTTAGAATAAAATTAATGAAAAAAAGAGTGATGAAAGCTTCCATTTTTACCTCCTTTTTAAATACATATTTACGAAGGAAGGATAAATGACAAGCAAAGCTAAATAATTTATAACAGATTCCAAAACTCTTAAAGAAACATAAAGAAAAACGAATGAAATGTTTGGAATATAAATTAAAAAAATTGTATCGTGATAAGAAAACAAAAAAAAAAACAAAAAATATATTCTATTTTATTAAGGTGGCAGACGGAACATGTACCCAAAGTCATTATTCTACTTTTTCTTCAATTTAGAGTTGAGCGTTATTCTATTTTCTTATGAGTTTCCAAGCATAAATCTTAAATAATGGAAAAGCCATTTACTTGACTTCAAATTTTGTAAAATAATTAATTTTTTTAGTCGAATTAAAATTAAAATTTATTTTTGTAAGAAAATGATCCCAAGGTGAACAATATCGAAATTATAATTGATTTGTGTCTATCGTTTCCAATAGACGTAAGCGCATTAGATACATATACTATATAATATGAATACGTCTTTTTAAGCTCTTCTTGTCTTTTACAGCCGCCGTATACTAGTAGGTAGTGTGTTGACTTATTAGGTGTGAGGTCACGGTTCAAATCACAGGCTACACATATCGAAAAAAAATATAAAAAAATATTTCTTCGGCGACTTCCCATGAAAAATTTCTCTTTAAAATCTGTCGTTCGGAGTTGGCTTTAATACACCAATTGAAAGCCCTTTGAAAGAACTTTTCTTTGATATCCATCTCAGGGATAATGATTATATTTCAAAGTTTTATAAAAGCAGCAATTTAATATCTGGACCTTAGAGACCAATATCTCCAAAACCAGTCTTCGGCGGCACAAAATTTTTATGTTTAAATACAGTATGGTATTAAGTTATGTATTTTATCGTTTAAACGCGATTCAGTTGTCAACACTGCTGTAGAAAAGAAAACAATTAAACAGCTGTGGGAATTTAATTTATTTTTTCTCAAAGAATATGGCGGCTGCTCCGCAACTTAACACAAATAGTGCTTTCACATCTTCCATTTCGAATTTTTATTTATTTTTATTCATTTATTTATTTATGTTATATTTTTCCCCTTTATTTCTGTTGTTCGGATTAAACACATTTGTTTATTTTCATTTTGTGAAGTTTCTGTTTTGTTTTGTTTTTGTTTTTGTAATCATGTTTACCTTTTCGTTTGTTTCTCTTTTTCTGGTGAAACAAATTTTGTTTATGAGAAAATAAAAATATTTACTTCGGTCTGACCGCAGGGAAAACATGTTTGCTCCAAACTGTATTTGATGTTGTTTCATTGATATTTGGAAAAATAAATTTTGTCAAATATTTACCGTCAATGTGACCAGCAAACAAACTACATAAAAATTTAATACAAATACGAGTAAACATATTTGAAGCAAATATTTTTTCAGTGTGACCACAGCTTAAGAAATATTGCAACATGTTCCTTTGATATTTTTGAGAGCCTCAGCTTTCCCCAAAATTATTTTGTGGTCTTCGGTTAAATAAAAATAAATTCAATGCTTGTCGCCTCTGAGTAGACTTGACTGAAAACTGAAAACTGACTCCAAAGCATTCAATGGCATCAGTTATTTTCTTTTTTTTTTTTAACTTTATATATTTAAAAAAACAACTTTTTGTCTATTCGAACTTATTTCAACCTGTTCGTTGATGTTTTTTACCTGATATTTTTGTAAGACTATAAAACAAGAAAATTTAATTAAAAGAAATATTTTGACAAAGTAGTTTTTATAACCGTCTCTAAAGGACGATAAAAATCAATTAGAAAATTATGTTAGTTGAGAAGTATGCCACACATGGAAATAATAAAAATACTCCTTTAAAAATATATAAAATTTACTGAAAATTGGTTCAATCACAATCACAAACTTCGTTTACCCAACGTCTACATCGAAAATTTCAAATTCATGGATTTTCTAATAATTCAAGTCAAAGCTTCGAGTCAAATGAAGTTATATAAAGACTACTTTTAAACTAATTAAAAATTGCTACCTATAAACCATTTCCTAGGCTTGAGCTATGAGATGTACCCTCACTGGCTAGGTTGTGTATGGTATGGTATAGGTATGTATCCAACATATTGTTACTTTTTACCTTTTCACAACGTTTAAAATATGAGCTCGTAGATTGCAAATAAAATAAAAATAAATTTGTGTTTAGTTTTAATTAAATTCTTTATTGCACGCACAATTCTGTGTGCCATTGTTCACAACTTTATGTAAACAACAACAATTGCTTTGTTTGTTATATCTCTTTGCACTCTTTTGGATAAACAATAACAATTTTTAAACAGTTGTTCGACTGATCTTTGTAACGGAGTTCTTCAAACCACGTAGCATTCGCCTGCTTTGCGTCGCCTTTTATATGGTAAAGTAAACAGTCTGATGAATGTTCTTGAAGGCGAATGATCTCTTCTCGAGATCTCTATAAATGTAAATATCGTTGTTTCATTATTATTATTTGTGTATTTTGTTTACATTTATTCTTGTGGTGTTTATTGGAATATTTTTGTTTACTTGTTTATCACTTTTTTATGCTGCTGTTTGTTGCAATATTACGCAGTGCGATATTTTTTAAACAAGTTTTTTTTTGTTTTTGTAGCTTTTTATAATTTTAATGTTAAACGATGTAAAAGCGGAATACCAGTATCTAAATTTTTAAATTTTCGTTACAATATTGTTACGTTTTTACCTTTTTAAAAACGTTTAAATATGAGTTCGTTAATTGCAACAAAGTAAAAACAAATATGTCTTTAGTTTTTCTTAATTCTCTTTATTATTTACACTACTTTTGTGTGCCACCGTATAGAACTTAACGATACAACAATAATAATCTCTTTTATTCACTAGTTCACACAACTATTCGCTAGATCTTTACAACCACGACTTATTTTATTCACACGCAACTTCACACAAGGCTGACTGAATTAACTCTGACTGCTGCTTGCTTTGTCCAGCCCTTTTATAGTCCGCACACACGCGTATCAATCAGTATGATGAACGTTCTCGATGTGGAAGGTTCTCGCTCGTGCCTTCTCGAGAACTCTATTGCTAGTACATTGTTGTTTGTGTACTTTGCTTATGCTGTCCGTTACATATTTGTCGTAGCTGGTTTGATTCATTCCATGTTGTTGTTGCTACCAGGTTCGTTGCACATATGTGTGTGTGCAGCTTTAGATAATCAACACGTTCGTTGTATTCTTAGTGTTAGTGCGTATTTGTATTGTGTGGCTTTTGTTTATCGTTTTTATTGTTAAACGATATTAGGTCGTTTCGTTTTACGTAACACTGCCGCCCACTTAAGCCTGTTCGTCCCGAATAGGCTCATAATCTCCTTTCCCATATTTTGCCAGTCGCTCTATGTGTACGACCTTCATTTTTGTTCGGGGGCTGTTAGCTTTCTGTATCCTGTACACGACATCGTTTAACCCTTTAATTATTTTATACGGTCCATCCCAGCTGGTGTGTAGCTTGGGAGATAATCCTTTCTTCCGCTTTGGGTTGTATAGCAGAACCATTCGTCCCTCATGGAAGCCCTCCGTGTTTGCCGCACGATCATACCTGGCTTTCATTCTATCACTGACCATTTTTATACGGGTGCGCACAAACTCATGAAGTTCATTTAGGTTTTCGTCTTTTCCAGTGTATGTGGCATCTCTCTCGGTGCCGGGCTTAACACCAAACTCTAAGTCGCCGGGCAGCTTTATCTCAGTCCCAAAGATAACCTTGGCGGGTGATCTAGATGTTGAATCATGGACCGCGGATCGGTACGCCAGTAGAAACCTCGGAATGTGTTCGTCCCAGTCCTTCTGTTGCTCGCTCACTACTTTTCGCAAGTATTCCTCTAGGGTTCGATTAAATCGTTCTACCATTCCGTCTGACTGTGGGTGAAGAGGCGTCGTTCGAGTCTTCTTAATACCGTATACTTCGCACATTTCCTTGAATACAGCTGACTCAAAATTTCTGCCTTGATCGGAATGTAGTTCTATTGGAACCCCGTAGCGACATACCCAGTTGTTGACAAAGACATTTACTATGGTGTTCGCCTCTTGATTGGGTATGGCATACACTTCCGGCCACTTGCTGAAATAGTCCATCACAACGAGAACATATCGGTTTCCGGCATTGCTGACAGGAAAAGGGCCTGCTACGTCCATCGCTATCCGCTCGAAATTTGCGCCTGAGTTATATTGTTGTAGCTGACCTCGAGTTCTTCTTACTGGACCTTTAGCTGCAATACACTGGGTACAGTTTGCTATCCAGTTCGACACTGCTTGCTGACATCCAACCCAATAAAAACGTTGTTTTAGCCTTTCCAGCGTCTTGGTCACTCCAAGATGTCCTCCGCTGGCTCCATTATGGAACTCCTTTAGCACTTCTTTCATTTTGGAGGAAGGCACTATCAATAGGTTGGATGAGGTCTTGCCGTCAGCGCTTTCCCAATGTCTATATAAGCACCCATTTATCAACCTTAGACTGTCCCATAGTGCCCAATATGCTTTTGTAAGAGGACCTTCTGCCGATATCTCATTTCTGGTGGGTCGTTTGTCCTCTTCCTTAGCTGCTATTAATTTCGCCAATATTGGGTCACTTCTTTGTGCTTCGGACCAGTCTCCGTTGGCTTCGATCCGCATTAGCCGGATATCAACGATGGATTCTTTCTGCTCAGCTTTCACGCAATGTTTACATTTCAAATTACAAGGTCGCCGTGAGAGAGCATCAGCATTCCCATGTTTTATGCCTCTTCGGTGTTCAATGCTGAAGTCGTAAGTCTGGAGGCGCTCAATCCAACGTGCTAACTGTCCTTCGGGGTTCTTGAATTGTAGCAGCCATCTCAGTGCGGAATGATCAGTCCTTAGCAGGAAATGTTGGCCATATAGCTACTTATGGTAATGTTTTATGCACTCCAGCACTGCAAGTAGCTCTCGTCGGGTCACACAGTAGTTCCGTTCAGGCTTTGACAATGTGCGACTATAGTAGCTTACAACTTTCTCTGTTCCATTGATCACTTGGGAAAGTACACCACCAATACCATATCCGCTAGCATCACTGTTTAAGATGAACTTTTCTCCTGGGACTGGATACGCCAAAACTGGTGCAGCACACAATAGGTCTTTTAGTGTCTGGAACGCCTTCTCCTGTGGCTCACCCCATTGATAGATTTTTGACTTCTTGGTGAGCTCATGCAAACTTGCAGCCACGCTGGCAAAGTTATGCACAAAGCGTCTGTAGTATGTGCATAGTCCAAAAAAGCTGCGTAGTTCATGAAGATTCTGGGGACGAGGCCAGTCCTTTACTGCTCGTATTTTATCTTCGTCGGTGGATATGCCATCTGCTGTGACAAGATGCCCCAAATATTTCACCTACTTTTGGAAAAATGCACATTTCTTTGCGCTTAGTTTTAGTCCAGCCGTTGTTATTCGTTGCAGAACTTCTCCCAGGTTCTTGAGGTGTTCGTCGAAAGTTCTGCCCATCACTATTATGTCGTCGAGATACACCAGGCAAGTCTTCCAATGCAGTCCCTTTAGCACACGTTCCATAAGCCGCTCGAATGTGACCGGAGCATTACAGAGTCCAAATGGCATAACCTTAAACTGCCATAAGCCGCCGTTCGCATTGAATGCGGTTTTCTCTTTGTCCTTGTCTGCAATCTCCACCTGCCAATATCCGCTTTGTAGATCCAATGTGGAGAACCATTTTGTTCCGGCTAGCGTGTCGAGTGTGTCGTCAATTCTTGGTAGCGGGTAACTATCCTTTTTGGTGACATCATTCAGCTTCCTGTAGTCTACGCAGAATCTTGAACTGCCATCTTTCTTCTTTACTAAGACTACAGGTGAGCTCCACGGACCCGAAGATGGTTCGATTACACCGCTCTTCCTCATTTCGTCGACTAACTCCTTAACCTCATTACGCTTCGCCAGCGGTATGCTTCTGGGTGCCTGCTTTATCGGTCTCGCTTCGCCAGTATCAATTTCATGTTTGACCATGGCTGTTCTTCCTTGCCTTTTGTTGTTCGTGGCGAAAGCGAAAGCATACCTCTTTAGCAGCTTTTTGGCTTTATTTTTCTCTGCAGCTGCTAAACCTGCAATCCATTTCTCCACATTTTCACCAAATTCCTTTTGATCCTTGGCTGACATATCGGCAGGTTGCGGCGTTTGTTCGCTGTTTATTATCGCCTCTACTGGAACACATTGGCCCACCTCTGAGTTTTTGCAGACGACTCTTTCATGGCCTGATAGATTTAGAACTCTCACCGGGACTAGTCTTTGTTCTGTGGATTTGACGAGGGCCTTTGCTGATATTAAATCCGTCTGTATTTCTGCTGGTTCAACAACCCACAAGCGGTTTTCCACACAATCTCCATCCATACGCGCCCATATCAGTGATTCACTCTGAGGTGGCAATTTGAGTTGTCCGACCGCAACTATCCTCCTGGCGTGCACTTGATGCTTCTACCCCACGTCTAGAAGTATCTCTACATTTCTCCAACTCATAATATGTTGCCCCATATTCAAATTGATGCCATGAGCTATCATAAAATCGGCACCAATGATAACCTCGTCTACAATATCGGCAACAATAAAGATGTGACTTACACTAACGTTGGCTATAGTCACCTTCGCCTCTGTTTTTCCGTGAACGGTGGCCGACTCTCCCGTAGCTGTCCGTAGTCGTACATTGCTAATTGCCTCACACTTTCCCTTCACTACATCTGGTCTGATGATAGACTGCGTCGCCCCGGTGTCTATAGTGAAGATATGTGGTCTGCCATTTATGTATCCGTGCGCCGTAAGATTGTTGTTGTTCTGTTGCATCACTGATATTGAGATTGTGGGGCCCTCGCTTGTGGGAGCCAGCACTTGCCCCTCAGTGCTAGCTCGTTTTAGTTTAACGGGGACTCTTGTGAAGATGGCTGGTAGTTCGCCCGTTTCTTATTCCTTGATGGTGAGGCGGATCTTGATCTCTTGCGTGGCGCTTTGCAGTTTCTCTGGAAATGACCACTCTTTCCACAATTGAAGCATTTAAATTTAGCCTTTTGTCCATTTTCTTCCAAAGCTTGCTTCACCATCTCCTTAACTTTAGTTAAAACGCATTCATCTTCCTCCACGATTTCCATTCTTCGCACTTTGCTTACTTGTGGTCTAGAAATAGCTCGCGCGGTCTCCTGGGCTAGTGCGAAGGCCACGGTCTCTGCAAAGGTTGTCTTCTGTGTGGAACATATCGCCAGTTTAATGTCAGGATCTCGTATACCATTGACAAACGCCTCGGTCTTAATGTTGTCTATCAGCGGGTGGTTTTCTCCGGGGTATGTGAGCTGCACTAATCTCTCGACTTCCATTGCAAATGCCTGAAGTGTCTCATTAGCCTTTTGCGCCCGGCACCTTAATTCCATGCGGTACAATTCTCTTTTGTGCTCATCGCCGAATTTACGCTGTAACGCCACCATCAACTCGTTGTAGTTGTTCCTGCAGCTGGCTGGCATGGTTTCTAGGACCTCAGCTGCGACACCTTTTAGCGCCAAAATTAGTTCCAGAGCCTTCTCTCCATCGTCCCATCCGTTTCTGCTGGCTACTGTCTCGAATTGGAATTTGAATACGGATAGGGGTGAGCTACCATCAAAGCAAGGTGTTCTTATCCTGCCGGTGCTTTCCGAAATGACTCGCACTGGTTCCGGCCGCTGGCTTTGGAGGTTGTTGATCTTTTCCTCCATCATAACGATTTTTCCGCCGACGGCCTTCTCCAAATTGTCCACTTTAGTGTCAACGGCCTTTTCTAAATGTGACACCCTTTCCTCTACACCAGTGATCCTTTTGCTGACCGACTCATGGATTTCCTGCAGCTTTCCAGATGTTGCTTCGAGCTCCTTTTCAATTTTTGACAAAATTGCTGCTTGTAGTCGTTGGTTTTCGGCTCTAGAAGCTTCGAACAGCTTCTGGTTCTCAGCTCTAGAAGCTTCTCGTACTTCAGCCAGAAGTTTTTGATTTTCGGTTCTAGAAGCTTCTTGTACATCAACCAATAGCTTTTTGTTCTCTTCTTGCATTTTGCGATTTTCGGCTCTAGAAGCTTCTTGTACATCAACCAATAGCTTTTTGTTCTCTTCTTGCATTTTGCGATTTTCGGCTCTAGAAGCTTCTTGTGCGTCAGCAAATAGCTTTTGGTTTGCTACTTGCATTTTCTCCATCATAGCGGCTAGCAACAAATTTATGTCAGCACCGCTAGGAGTTGCAGCGGCCTATAATTCTCGTTCCTCTTCTTCATCGAACTCGTGAGAATCGATGTTAATGCCCTGAAGCTGCAGATGTTCCCTTAACCGCCTTTGGAGTTCATTCTTCGTTCCCGTTGTCGGCAGCTCTAGCTTACCCAACTCTCGTTTCAGTCGTTCCACTCTTAGTTCGGTGAGCTTCATTTTAATTATTTATTTATTTTTACTTTTGGATTTTGCAATCCCACTTCTGACACCAATTGTTACGTTTTTACCTTTTTAAAAACGTTTAAATATGAGTTCGTTAATTGCAACAAAGTAAAAACAAATACGTCTTTAGTTTTTCTTAATTCTCTTTATTATTTACACTACTTTTGTGTGCCACCGTATAGAACTTAACGATACAACAATATAATCTCTTTTATTCACTAGTTCACACAACTATTCGCTAGATCTTTACAACCACGACTTATTTTATTCACACGCAACTTCACACAAGGCTGACTGAATTAACTCTGACTGCTGCTTGCTTTGTCCAGCCCTTTTATAGTCCGCACACACGCGTATCAATCAGTATGATGAACGTTCTCGATGTGGAAGGTTCTCGCTCGTGCCTTCTCGAGAACTCTATTGCTAGTACATTGTTGTTTGTGTACTTTGCTTATGTTGTCCGTTACATATTTGTCGTAGCTGGTTTGATTCATTCCATGTTGTTGTTGCTACCAGGTTCGTTGCACATATGTGTGTGTGCAGCTTTAGATAATCAACACGTTCGTTGTATTCTTAGTGTTAGTGCGTATTTGTATTGTGTGGCTTTTGTTTATCGTTTTTATTGTTAAACGATATTAGGTCGTTTCGTTTTACGTAACAATATGATAAGTTTTAAGTTCAAAATCAACGAAGTCTGTTAGGCTAATCACTTTGAATAAAGGGTTGTAAATATCAATTAAGTAAGGTAAGTACATTTTAAAGTCTACAGTATTTATTTCTGGACAGGCATAGGAATAAAAATACAGGCATCTTCTTTAACGCCTTTTGTGTTAAATAGATTCCTTTATTCCAGAGCGGTCAGACGAAAGTTCTTGGCACCACAGAAACTATATAACATTGGTTCAAGAGGATCTAATGCAAAGGAGTTTAAAAATTATATTTTATTTCTATTTTCTGCTAAGCGCGAGTTATAATTTTGCTTTTCTATGAAAATTTTTAAGAAATAGAGAACCAAAGTTTTCTGCTCAATATAATGCAAATATATTCTTCATGAAGCTTTTTCGCATCACGAACTTTATGCTCTAATTCATTGATAGTCTAAGGGTCATTATTACAACTTGGCGTTAACTATGCTCCCTTTAGTTAACGGGCAGATAAATTATTTTTCATTGTTAAAAGTGGACAATAAGGTAGAAGTGGAGGGAGGATTATCCTACACGTAACTTTTAAAGTCAAGTTTACGCTTGAACATGCCATATTATATATTATTTTCAATATGGCAATTTCAAATATAAGCAAAATAAGCAAATACAACAACAAAAAAAGCCCGCAGTTACCACTGCGTTTAAAAAGAACTTGTTTAATTGGACAGTGTTGTCGACATTGCTCCGGCATTGGCATATTTTTGAAAAAATTAACTTTATTTTATCTCTAAGCTGTAATAACGAAAAGACGTTAAAGGTGACTTTAAAGTCCACTTTATCTTAAGTTACCTTTAACTAAACCCAACTATTGTATTGTAACGGCAAGTTGTAATAAAGGCCGTAAGTAAAATAAGTAAAATAAACGAAAGCACATTATCTACTGCAACGAAGAACTCTCACCTTTCGTCCATAAATTTACTGAAGAAGACCAATGTAGGTGTGAAATTACCACCACACATATAGTAAGAGCACGTGATCATTTCTTACAGTCATTTGGAATTTGTTAACGACCACCACTCAACTTGCATATAGTAATGTACGATTCATTTAGAATTAGTGTTATCGATTAATGCTCTTCTTTAAAAGCTTTACCGTCCTACCGTTCCTAAAGGGGTGCTATGCGTTATTGTCATGTAATACTTTGGAACCGGCAATGTTTTCAAGCAACAGCGTCGTCCCATCGTCGTGCCTTTAAAGTGGTGAAACTGTGCATCAATTTAAATCAAAACTTTAATTAAACTCTGCTACGTTTCTTAAAGGAATGTAACTCTACAAACTATGATTTAAAAAGAATTTAAGAAGTTTTTTTATTGTGACAACAGCTGTAGTTGTGTAACAAAAAATAAAAATTATTTACTGTAGTTTTGCCATGAATGTTTATGAAGTCCTATGGTTTTATTTTCCGTTTCTTAAGCACAATTTTAATGTCGAAAAGAAGTTTTCATTCATGTTATTGAGTTTTAAGATTAGTTAAGAAAAATAAAAACAAAAAAATTAAATTCTGACAGAAAAGTTTTTCAACTTAATAAGATTTTTGTCGTCAGTAGTTTAAAAGTTTATTCCTATGCACACTCTAGCGGTTAAAATTACTTACCGCACCTCAGTTGTTATTAAAGTTTGAAGTTTGGTGAGCAATTTTAACCAACATTACATAATATTTAAATTAAGAAAGACAATAATAAAACCAAATTATGGTTTATACCCACCCCGTTTGGTTAGCGAATTATATTCAAGCAGAGTAAAATTGGTTAATTTAACCAAAAAAATAAGAATTAAATGATTTGTTTTGAAGTGTAAATGTTCACTTAGTTTAAGCTCCATGTAAACATATTTAATTAAGAATTCTTAACAATACTGTTTACTTATTTACTCAATCACAGCACAACTGGCTTCAGTCTTTTTGGTAAATTAAAGAAAAGTAGTGGGCGGGATGGGATGCATGCAGGCAAGGTAAAGTTTCTGACTGTGGTCAACATGGCGACCACCAGGACGATCCTTATCTTGCTGTATTTAAGTTGACACGCAGTCTCCTCGTGGCCCCCCTGGATGGCATACTAGCACCCGCTAGATGTTAACTAATGCGTGCAGCAAATTCCAATCCCCTAAACGCTAAATTTGGGTTGTGCGTGGGGCTTGGAAACCACCACGTAAAAATGTTATCCAATGAAAACACAGAACACAGAAAACTAGAAAGATCCTCCCAAAAGTTGACGACCACGGCAAACGTTTAAAGGACAATGATTTACGAATAGGCACATGGAACGTCCGCAGCCTTTTCAGGGTAGGCGCTTCTAGCAGATGCCCTCATTAAATGTAGGACGGACATCACTGCCATACAGGAAATGCGATGGATACGACAAGGATGTAGAAGGCTGGCAGCTGGCGATTTATATTACAGCTGCCATGTTGATAAGCGCGAATTCAGGTGCAGATTTGTGGTTGATAAGAGACTTCGCCATCTTATCTCTGTGATCACGTCTGTGAACGAAAGAATAGCCACAATCCGCATCAGGGCAAAATTCTATGACATCAGCCTTATTTGTGGACGATGTGGTTAAAGATGCCTTCCCTGCAAAACTTCACTGCTGTCCTTATGACCATATAGGAGAATCCGAGATAATCTATTTCGCGACGCTCAAAAGATCTAGGTCTTTCACAAACAACTTGGCAAATTGTGCGCCGTAACTTGGACCTGCACCGGTACTAAATTCAGCAGACTCAGGAACTAAAGGTAAATTATCATAGACAATAAAGTGTGTTCGCTTGGTTAGGCTCTGGAGCAATTGGCAACTGCCCCGAAATTTCATCGTAAAATCTTCATCTTCAGCGACGAGGTACATTTCTGGATAAATGGATAGATTAACAAACAAAATTGTTAAATTTGGCATGAGAATAATTCATATGATTAGAACTTAAAATTGTAAAATTGTGATGAATCCAATCCATATGCGATCCAAGAGCATCTAATGCATCCCGAAAAAGTCACTGTTTGGTATGGATTTTGAGCTGGTGGCATCAATGGTCCATACAGGAAACGAAACAGCGTTAAACGAGACAACTTAACACTTACATATGTATACACCTAGTAACGTTGATGACAACTAATAAATCAACTCTGACGCAGGAAAAATGCTTTCGTACTGTAATTGAGACTTCGGAAAATACAGTTGGAATCTTTATTCTGAACAGACTAACAAAAGAGAGTTGAAAAATATACATAGTATACGCCGTCGCTTTTGGTTGGTGCATGACCGTTTCATTTGCACACATATACAACAAGTATCAATACAGTGAGCGATTTAGGGGAATCCCAATACTATCTCGTAATACTGAAACAGCGTTAAGCGGAGTCTTACCGCATTAATGTGAACGGCGAGCACTGTACTTCGAGCATTAGCAAGCATCGTTTTGGTTTGAATTGGATTATCTGGACGTCAACGACGTGTGGTTTCAAGAGGACAACACTATAAGCAACACAAAAACTCAGGACGAGCGATTTGGGGACTTATTCATCTCACGTGGTGGTGAAATAAAGTGGCTATCTGGTGGGGTTTTATTAAGTCACAAACGTATGCGAATAAACCAGTAGTCCTGAAAACACAATCGATGCCACTTGCCTGATTTATGTGAAAAATTTACATTTTTGTTGCGCCGAGGAGCCGTGGAAGAGATTTCAACCAAATAAGAAGATTCCAGTATCTCACATACTGTAATCATTTAAATTTCGAGATAAGGTCGTATATTTCTGTCATTTTCGTAGAAAATTGTGCCCTAATCTTACTTCGAATTAGAAATCCCTTTCATATCGTTGGCGTTTCGATAGATGCTACAGTTCAGTGTGGCACATGCACATTTTGTACTAAAATAGTCTGAGTATTGTTAGTTAAAAATTCAATATTTAGCTTACGCCAAACGTACTGTTCCATGTAGGCTAGACTTACTCAGGCCATTCTCAAGCATGGGAGGGATGTGTTTCCAGTGCAGGAATAGGGTATGTTCACTATATAGACAGTAAAATGGATTCATTCCAATATTTGGGCATTTTAAAACAAAATATGAAGCAAAGTGACGATAAGTTAAATATATTTGACACCTTTCTTTCTACCAGAACAACAATCCGAAATATGTTGCGAAACTGTAGCTTCTGCACAATTGTTCAAAAGTATTCTAAACAACGGCACAGGCCCCTGATTACAACATTATTGATCATGTTCGGAAAAAAACTTGCACGTAAGCACTATAAATCTAGTATCAGCACAGTGGAGCAGTTGAAACCTGCTTTTAGGCGAGAATCAAACAATATAACCCCGGTATGTTATGCCCATATCAGGCAGTCGATGCCTCTACGTTTGGAAACAGGAAAAAAAACAAAACGTTTTGGTTCCAAGTGTTCAAACAGTGCCTTTTATTTGAATTCGTTAATATTTTTTTCCTTCTATGTTTTAATTTATATTATATTTTTAATTAAAAAAGTATTATACATTTTTTAAAAGCTTTTTAATTACACGGTGCGACAGTTAAAATACACCCAGCTAATGACATAGTGTATGTTGTGAGTTTTGTTGAGTAGAACTCAAAAATATTTTTTTTATAAATTCTCGAATCTTCCAAACTTGTTTATTTGACAAAAACCGTATTTTTGATCTTTTCACACAAAATTATTGACTACTCAAATATTTTATAACTCCTTTCCAAAATCCAAAGTTTTTTGAAAAGGGAACATATGAGCTTTTAAAATGGTATACATAAACATATTATTTTTTAATAAATATAACAGTCGTGTCATATTTTCTATATATGTCATCTTATCAAAAGTACTTTCAGTTCAAAAATTTTGAAAAGTTTTGATGGATCTTGATTTTTTATCGCAGAATGTGTCAATGTCGATCAAACGAAGGGTCTATCTCTACGTAAGATAAATGAATGATAGTAAGATAGAATGTCGTCACTTATTTCATATTTTTTAATTAAAGTTTGCTTCTATGAACGAACAAACTTGACAAAATATGAAAAAATCATCAAACCTCATAATATATTAAGTCAAATAATATATACATATGTATATAGTTTTAAAGGCCCATCCCTTTCCTTTCTAATAAGGTTTAAATTTTGGAAAACAATTTTCAAAAAAGCTTGTGTAATCAATAAATTTATGCGTAAAGTCCAAAAAAAAACAGTTTTTGTCAAATGAAAGAAGTTTGGAGGGTTCAAGAAATAAAAAAATAATAATTTTGAGTTATACTCAACAAAACTCACAATTTATCATTAGCTGGGCGTATTTAATTTTTTTATTTTGTCGCATGGTGTCACCGCATCAAATTTTTTTTGAAATATTTCCAATGAAGTGGAAAAATCGGTATTTGAATAATCTCATACCTAGTGTCAAATTATACGTTTGAACCACTGTAAGTCGTAATCCTGACTAAAGGGTTGTAATGACCAATTAAGTAAGTACTAGTAGTAGTGTAGTGTAAGAAATCAACGCAAATCGAAAATCAAATTAATTTGCCTCATAAAATTTAATTTGCCATAAATTTAATTTGCCATAAATTCAAGTAAGTATTAAATTTCGGTTAAATAATTTTAAGCTGTTTAATAAAAACTTTTGCAAACCTTGGCGTTCTATTTTAATTTTATTTTCAAAGTTTCTTTCAATTTAAAAAAATGTTTCTTTTTTTTATGTAAACAAATGCCTGAGAGACTGACAGGATGTTGTGCATTACATCCCTATAACATACATATGATATGTATGTTATGTCTTCTACACAAGCATCTATGATAGTGAAAGACGGTTTGCTGCGTTCTGTGCCACTGAGTTTTTTCTTAACGTTTTTGATTTTTTATTGTTCAATTTAAACGTTGATACAAAACGTCAGAATTTTTTCTTTTTTTGTTATTTTTTATATATGGGAAATGTGTTTGTGATTCACTTTTGTAATTGATTATTCAGCATAAATCATCACAATGTGAAAAGCAAAAAAAGTTGATCGATTTATGACTTTGTTGGTTATTATGAAAATGCAATACAATCATACGTATTAGTGTTTTCACACCAAAATTTAAAACCTGATTTTAGCATTAAACAGCTGATTTTGCGTTCACACTGCAAGTTTTATTAAAATTGGTTTTAAATTCATGACATTTATGACTGCGAGAAAAAAATTTTATGAGCAATATGCCTTATTTCATCTTGGTATATTTAGCTTCTGACTTACCTTTCGCACAAGAAACTATATTCATTGTGACCAGAAACAACACACATTTCGATTAATAATTAAATATTTACAAATTTTTAAAATTTTCATTGAAGAAATTAAAAATATTCCAAAATTTTCCTTTTTTAATACAAAATAAATGATTATTTACATTTATTTATTTATTTACATTTGTTTTTGTTTTTATCAGCTGTTTTCAGGTTTTCAGAGCTGGTAGCTCTGATTTAGTACATTTAGTACATCAAAACAAGGTTGTATTTCATAAAACCAACTTAAAACCAATTCAAAAAAGGTTTTATTTTGGTTTTAACACAATAATTTTGTATAGTAAAATCAGGTTTTATTCTTGGTTTTAACGTTAAAACCAACTTTTGCGTTAAAACCACTCGTTGTGAAAACACTATATGATACGTGTTTTTAAAAGAAAAATTTCAAATTTCCGTTTTTTTTTAATTATATTATTATTTTGTTTTGTGCAAACATTAGCCGACTTCTAGTAGTCACTCAAACGTGAAATTTACATATTTTTCGATAAACAATCAAGATCCATTAAAAATTATGGAAATTTTTAAACTGAGAGTTCATTTGAAAAAAAAAAAATAATTTTTGAAATAAAAGGTGGGCTATTTAAAAGTTAAAATTCAAAAATCCAATAAAAAACAAGTGCAATTGTTCCAATTAAAAATGGAATATTACTTCACACTTATGGCTGCCGCAGCTGGCCTCACAGAAACTCATTCGATCGGATCAATTTTCGATCACTTTTTCGAATGGCATAACGAATGTTGACCTTCAAATGCTTTATTGTCTCTGGCTTGTTGGCACAACACTTTTCTTTAACGACGCTCCACCCAAAAGTAGTCCAACGGTGTCATATAGCAGCTTCTTGGCGCCAATTGATATCATCCTTTTCGCTATTTAAACGGCTATCAAACGTTTGGCGCAATAATTCGATTATGGCATAAGAAGTGTGGCAAGTTGCACCATCCTGTTGAAGCCAAACATCGTTCACTTCAATAACATGAAGAGCGGGTACAAAAATTGCTTATCATGGTGCGATAGGTGTCTCCATTGACCGTAATGGTTGCGTCGTTTGCCTTCGTTCTATAAGTCGCACCAAACAGTCAGTCGTTACGAGTGCATTGGCTTCTGCAAGACCTTGTGTAGGTTTTGTAAGATCCAAATGGGGCACTTTTACTTATTAATGTACCGTCCCCGAAAAGATGAATATTTTTTGGAATTTTTGCAAATTTTCAATTTCAATTCGATCAATTGTGTATGTTTTCGAAATAAATTTTCTAAAAATCACAATGTTGCTTAAACGTAAATAGATTCATTGCATTCAGTGGAGATGATATACAAAATTTTTTTGTGTGCCAGATTCGAAATAATGATTCAAATTTAAACCGATAGATGGTCCACCCGATAGTTATTTGGATGTATTTTCACTGTCACGCTGTATAATTAATCCAAATAGTCTACTTTTTTAATGATTATTGCAAAGTGTTTACAGATTCTTGCAGTGTATCTTTTATATAAGTTTTTATATTTGGCAATTCACACAAGCCCTTGTATCGTTGTATTGAGTGTATTGTTGGACAAATATACAATTGTTGTTGATGATGCCAGTAATCAAGAAGAAGAATAAAAATACAAAATATTTTTTATGTAACTTGAATCAACAATTAACATCTCAAAATAATTTTGTTCACACAGATAATTAATTAATTTACTTTTTTCGGCAATATTTTTCATTTTGTTGCTTGAAAATCAAATTATGAATACTGGTCTTCTTCTTCTTATCGTTTTTTGACGTTTGGAATACGAAATAGACAATACAGCATACACTGAACATTCGATACGCATACACGATCCAAAGTCGTGTGTATTGGCCAATAGTTTCCCTACAATGCTAAATCACTTGTCAATAAGTATTGTGGCTTTTTCAATTATTTTTTTTTTCTATTTTGTTTCGACCATTTTTATAAGAAATATGATCAAAGTTATGAATAAATATCTGCATACAAATATGTTTAGTACACGTCTTATTGATGCTGTTCAATTATTTATTTCGCTTCTTTACCATTATTAGTAACAAATTGAATACTTGAAATTGGATTTGATTTCGTTATTTCGCACTTGTCTCAATTTACATTATTTATGATGTACATGACAATTTGATTTATTTCTTTATTAAAATAATTGATATTATTTCATGAACAGCAACTATAATAGGAAATGAAAGATGAAAAGAAACCAAATAAAAAGTAACAGAATTTGATTTAAAATTTAAACATTTTATTTATAGGTACTTAATTTTATAATTTTGTGAATGTATTCTGTATAACACTCGATTTCATTCAACTTTCTTTTGAGTTCTTTCGAGGCAGGAAAACATCTATAAATAATTACGACAATAAAAATTAAAATAAAATACAAAAATAATGAAATAAGCTCAAAGAATTGTCCGTAAAGCTTAGATAGAATCTGATTCCGGGTAAGTACGACTGGGACCCTGAAACGATCGTCCCTCCGGAACTCATGGATATATACACCGCCGGCTCTAAACTCGATAATGGGGTTGGTAGCAGAGTCTACTCTGGGAAACTGGACCTGAATATTTTTCTCTGATTGCCGGATTATTGTTGGGTGTTTCAGGCGGAGGTAATGGTCATTTACCGGGTCGCTCCATGGATCCTTGCCAACGGTGCTCCTTTCACCCGCGTCTCGGTCTTCTCTGATAGTCAGGCCGCCATAAGATCTCTACCGAACGTTGTGAATAACTCCAGGATCGGTAATGAATATCGCCGCTCTCTTGAACTTCTTGCTGAGAGCTTCAGTGTCTCACTGGTCTGGGTCCCCGGGCACAGCATCATTCCGGAAAACTGCAGGGCCGAAGAGCTCACCAGGGCTGGCGCACTCCTTCTAGAATCTTTTTCTATCGACTTGGGTATGCCACTTGACTCGGTCAAGTTGGCCAACCTATCCTGCGTCAATGAGGAGTCCTGCTCTACCACTAGACTCACCTGGCCCTTGATGGATAGAAAGCGCACCAACCAGTTACTCGAACCTGGTCGTAGCATCATCTTAATCGCAGTGGCCATGCTTACAGGTTATTGTGTTATGGGCGGAAAGAATGCGGCTCCCATTTAACGACTTCCGCCGTGGGTGCAGATCCGCTGAGGAAGATGAGACTATTATCAACATCTTTCTCTTGCGAGGTGCAAATATATGTTATTTGGTTCTCCATTTCTTGTCAGCTTGACGGAGGTATCATGTATTGATGTCATCGTTTATGAAACTTTCGGACTGGTTTTCCAGCGTAGGGTAGTCGTGCTTTTGATGTACAACTCTTTTGCTGACCAACTACTCTTTCTTCCCTGGTTTGGTAAAACTTGGTCTGTACAGGGAATGCGTTCACCTGTGGGGACATAACGGGCCGCTAACGTGCTCAAGACAGCTTTTGATATCATTGCTACTACTCCGACCTAACCTAACCAACTCTCTAACATAACGATTTTTAGAAAATCGATTTGTTTTCGAAAAATTTAACGATTTTACCTTATTACTAGTTAATCGATTTGTTGGGAACTAAATATTAACATCAAAGCGCAAATAGCGATAATTACAAAACATTCGTATTAACGCCGTATTTGTATTAAAGCAAATTTGGTCATTTCAAATCTTCCCTATACTGACGAAGAATAATCTTTTATATCTATATAATGATATAAAAGAAATAGCTGATCACCTAGACCAATGATGCAAACCCCATTAAGCTTTTATAGGGTATTTTAGAAAACAAATTTACAGCACACACTAACTGATAAGCAAATGCCACAAGATGCCATTGTTGCAGACGGATAGAAATCACACGTTTCTGTGAAAAACGTTTAGAAGTAAGTTTTGACGACAAAGGATATCAATCCAGATAATAAAAAAATTTCCGAATTTCTTTTTGAAATTTTTAAATTTAAACTTTACATTTTGGATCTTTTATCTCAAAGTATTTAACTATGTTTAGAAAAACGCATTTATTGTACCAGGTGTGGGCAGTTTAAAATTTATTGCGGAAATAATACGGTGCGACAGTCAAATTACACCCAGCTAATGACATATTGTAGGTTGTGAGTTTTGTCGAGTAAAACCCAAAAATATTTTTTTATAGTATTTGAACCCTCCAAACTTGTTTTATTTGACAAAAGCGGTATTTTTGATCTTTATACACAAAATTATTAATTACCCAAATATTTTTTAACCTATTTTCAAAATCCAAAGTTTTTTGAAAAGGGGAGAGATGAGGTTTAAAATTTTATACATAAACTTATTATCAAAACTTACATGTTATGAGTTTTGATTGGCTAAACTTGGAAAAAATAATTTTTTTCTTATTTTTTCAAGTTTAGGTATTCTTAATTGTAAAATTTAATTAAAAGATATAAAATAAGTGATGATATTCTGAAAGTGCATTCGTTTGATAAAATCGCACAAAAATTATCGTAGTTATTATTTAAATAGTATAACAGTTGTAATATATTTTTTATATTGTATGTATGTCATCTTATCAAATGAACTTTCCGTTCAAAAATTTTCAAAAGTTTTGATTGTTTACCGCAAAATGTGCCAATTTCATGTTTGCACGACTACCGATATACAATCAAGATTCTTCAAAAATTCAGAAAATTTTTGGACTAAAGACGTGTCCAAGTACACGTCCTAGGGGTTCCTATACTTATGCGATTCAAAAATATGGAGTCACCAGAAGCTTTTCTTTATTTATTACGAAAAAAAATTAAATTTTTTTTGTTTTATAATAAAGTATGTAATAATAATTTTTCTGTTCCTTGTAATTAGAATAATGACCTGTACTGTCCAGTCTAATTCCGAGATTAACTTTAGTCCAGCTTTTAGATTTTTTAGGTAGTGATCGTAAAACTTATTATATTAAATATATCTGAAATATTTCACGTTTTTTTTTTTTTTTGTTCCTAACTATGCATCGGAATTAATATCATCAGTGCAGACAAACGATAAAATGTTTACTTCTCTTGTTAGAGGATTTGGTAGTCAATAAGTTCTTATAAAATTTTTGTTTTTTTTTTATTATTATTATAATTATAAAAAACTAAACGTCGACATATGTGGCCAAGGGCGTGAAGAGGGTAACTTCAAAAATTAATAGCGTTGTACAAAAAATATTATAAAAATTAATTCAAAAAGCTCATGGTCGTAAATTCTCTTTTTTTATATATTTAACACAATTTAGAGAGTACTGGCTAATAGAAATAGATACGTGGATACTTTGTATATCAGTCGTCATGCCAAAGCCTTTGTTTGATGATATGCCTAAAAACCTTATTTGTGGCAATAATGAAGAAGTTCAAGAACTCTCAAAAAGAGCAAACAACAATATATCGAATAGCAAATGACAAAATTTATGAGACACAATGTAATGAGGCAGCAAAATAAGTCAGACCCCCAAAAATTATAAACTTTCACAAAAAATAATTTCGTATGTCTTTTTGCTTCAAATCCACGTATTTTATTGGGTAAAAAAATACAATTTTATTATTTTATTACACAATTAATGAAAAAATGAAATAATGACATAGTGTATGTTGTGAGTTTTGTTGAGTAGAACTCAAAAATATTTTTTTTATAAATTCTCGAATCTTCCAAACTTGTTTATTTGACAAAAACCGTATTTTTGATCTTTTCACACAAAATTATTGACTACTCAAATATTTTATAACTCCTTTCCAAAATCCAAAGTTTTTTGAAAAGGGAACATATGAGCTTTTAAAATGGTATACATAAACATATTATTTTTTAATAAATATAACAGTCGTGTCATATTTTTTATATATGTCATCTTATCAAAAGTACTTTCAGTTCAAAAATTTTGAAAAGTTTTGATGGATCTTGATTTTTTATCGCAAAATGTGTCAATGTCGATCAAACGAAGTGTCTATATCTACGTAAGATAAATGAATGATAGTAAGATAGAATGTCGTCACTTATTTCATATTTTTTAATTAAAGTTTGCTTCTATGAACGAACAAACTTGACAAAATATGAAAAAATCATCAAACCTCATAATATATTTAGTCAAATAATATATACATATGTATATAGTTTTAAAGGCCCATCCCTTTCCTTTCTAATAAGGTTTAAATTTTGGAAAACAATTTTCAAAAAAGCTTGTGTAATCAATAAATTTATGCGTAAAGTCCAAAAAAAAACAGTTTTTGTCAAATGAAAGAAGTTTGGAGGGTTCAAGAAATAAAAAAATAATAATTTTGAGTTATACTCAACAAAACTCACAATTTATCATTAGCTGGGCGTATTTAATTTTTTTATTTTGTCGCATGGTGTCACCGCATCAAATTTTTTTTGAAATATTTCCAATGAAGTGGAAAAATCGGTATTTGAATAATCTCATACCTAGTGTCAAATTATACGTTTGAACCACTGTAAGTCGTAATCCTGACTAAAGGGTTGTAATGACCAATTAAGTAAGTACTAGTAGTAGTGTAGTGTAAGAAATCAACGCAAATCGAAAATCAAATTAATTTGCCTCATTTTCCCATAAATTCAAGTAAGTATTAAATTTCGGTTAAATAATTTTAAGCTGTTTAATAAAAACTTTTGCAAACCTTGGCGTTCTATTTTAATTTTATTTTCAAAGTTTCTTTCAATTTAAAAAAATGTTTCTTTTTTTTATGTAAACAAATGCCTGAGAGACTGACAGGATGTTGTGCATTACATCCCTATAACATACATATGATATGTATGTTATGTCTTCTACACAAGCATCTATGATAGTGAAAGACGGTTTGCTGCGTTCTGTGCCACTGAGTTTTTTCTTAACGTTTTTGATTTTTTATTGTTCAATTTAAACGTTGATACAAAACGTCAGAATTTTTTCTTTTTTGCTATTTTTTATATATGGGAAATGTGTTTGTGATTCACTTTTGTAATTGATTATTCAGCATAAATCATCACAATGTGAAAAGCAAAAAAAGTTGATCGATTTATGACTTTGTTGGTTATTATGAAAATGCAATACAATCATACGTATTAGTGTTTTCACACCAAAATTTAAAACCTGATTTTAGCATTAAACAGCTGATTTTGCGTTCACACTGCAAGTTTTATTAAAATTGGTTTTAAATTCATGACATTTATGACTGCGAGAAAAAAATTTTATGAGCAATATGCCTTATTTCATCTTGGTATATTTAGCTTCTGACTTACCTTTCGCACAAGAAACTATATTCATTGTGACCAGAAACAACACACATTTCGATTAATAATTAAATATTTACAAATTTTTAAAATTTTCATTGAAGAAATTAAAAATATTCCAAAATTTTTCCTTTTTTAATACAAAATAAATGATTATTTACATTTATTTATTTATTTACATTTGTTTTTGTTTTTATCAGCTGTTTTCAGGTTTTCAGAGCTGGTAGCTCTGATTTAGTACATTTAGTACATCAAAACAAGGTTGTATTTCATAAAACCAACTTAAAACCAATTCAAAAAAGGTTTTATTTTGGTTTTAACACAATAATTTTGTATGGTAAAATCAGGTTTTATTTTTGGTTTTAACGTTAAAACCAACTTTTGCGTTAAAACCACTCGTTGTGAAAACACTATATGATACGTGTTTTTAAAAGAAGGAATTAATATTTTTAAAATATTAATTTCTAGTATCACCTCGGCCAAAATTTCCGTTTTTTTTTAATTATATTATTATTTTGTTTTGTGCAAACATTAGCCGACTTCTAGTAGTCACTCAAACGTGAAATTTACATATTTTTCGATAAACAATCAAGATCCATTAAAAATTATGGAAATTTTTAAACTGAGAGTTCATTTGAAAAAAAAAAATTATTTTTGAAATAAAAGGTGGGCTATTTAAAAGTTAAAATTCAAAAATCCAATAAAAAACAAGTGCAATTGTTCCAATTAAAAATAGAATATTACTTCACACTTATGGCCGCCGCGGCTGGCCTCACAGAAACTCATTCGATCGGATCAATTTTCGATCACTTTTTCGAATGGCATAACGAATGTTGACCTTCAAATGCTTTATTGTCTCTGGCTTGTTGGCACAACACTTTTCTTTAACGACGCTCCACCCAAAAGTAGTCTAACGGTGTCATATAGCAGCTTCTTGGCGCCAATTGATATCATCCTTTTCGCTATTTAAACGGCTATCAAACGTTTGGCGCAATAATTCGATTATGGCATAAGAAGTGTGGCAAGTTGCACCATCCTGTTGAAGCCAAACATCGTTCACTTCAATAACATGAAGAGCGGGTACAAAAATTGCTTATCATGGTGCGATAGGTGTCTCCATTGACCGTAATGGTTGCGTCGTTTGCCTTCGTTCTATAAGTCGCACCAAACAGTCAGTCGTTACGAGTGCATTGGCTTCTGCAAGACCTTGTGTAGGTTTTGTAAGATCCAAATGGGGCACTTTTACTTATTAACGTACCGTCCCCGAAAAGATGAATATTTTTTGGAATTTTTGCAAATTCCGATCAATTGTGTATGTTTTCGAAATAAATTTTCTAAAAATCACAATGTTGCTTAAACGTAAATAGATTCATTGCATTCAGTGGAGATGATATACAAAATTTTTTTGTGTGCCAGATTCGAAATAATGATTCAAATTTAAACCGATAGATGGTCCACCCGATAGTTATTTGGATGTATTTTCACTGTCACGCTGTATAATTAATCCAAATAGTCTACTTTTTTAATGATTATTGCAAAGTGTTTACAGATTCTTGCAGTGTATCTTTTATATAAGTTTTTATATTTGGCAATTCACACAAGCCCTTGTATCGTTGTATTGAGTGTATTGTTGGACAAATATACAATTGTTGTTGATGATGCCAGTAATCAAGAAGAAGAATAAAAATACAAAATATTTTTTATGTAACTTGAATCAACAATTAACATCTCAAAATAATTTTGTTCACACAGATAATTAATTAATTTACTTTTTTCGGCAATATTTTTCATTTTGTTGCTTGAAAATCAAATTATGAATACTGGTCTTCTTCTTCTTATCGTTTTTTGACGTTTGGAATACGAAATAGACAATACAGCATACACTGAACATTCGATACGCATACACGATCCAAAGTCGTGTGTATTGGCCAATAGTTTCCCTACAATGCTAAATCACTTGTCAATAAGTATTGTGGCTTTTTCAATTATTTTTTTTTTCTATTTTGTTTCGACCATTTTTATAAGAAATATGATCAAAGTTATGAATAAATATCTGCATACAAATATGTTTAGTACACGTCTTATTGATGCTGTTCAATTATTTATTTCGCTTCTTTACCATTATTAGTAACAAATTGAATACTTGAAATTGGATTTGATTTCGTTATTTCGCACTTGTCTCAATTTACATTATTTATGATGTACATGACAATTTGATTTATTTCTTTATTAAAATAATTGATATTATTTCATGAACAGCAACTATAATAGGAAATGAAAGATGAAAAGAAACCAAATAAAAAGTAACAGAATTTGATTTAAAATTTAAACATTTTATTTATAGGTACTTAATTTTATAATTTTGTGAATGTATTCTGTATAACACTCGATTTCATTCAACTTTCTTTTGAGTTCTTTCGAGGCAGGAAAACATCTATAAATAATTACGACAATAAAAATTAAAATAAAATACAAAAATAATGAAATAAGCTCAAAGAATTGTCCGTAAAGCTTAGATAGAATCTGATTCCGGGTAAGTACGACTGGGACCCTGAAACGATCGTCCCTCCGGAACTCATGGATATATACACCGCCGGCTCTAAACTCGATAATGGGGTTGGTAGCAGAGTCTACTCTGGGAAACTGGACCTGAATATTTTTCTCTGATTGCCGGATTATTGTTGGGTGTTTCAGGCGGAGGTAATGGTCATTTACCGGGTCGCTCCATGGATCCTTGCCAACGGTGCTCCTTTCACCCGCGTCTCGGTCTTCTCTGATAGTCAGGCCGCCATAAGATCTCTACCGAACGTTGTGAATAACTCCAGGATCGGTAATGAATATCGCCGCTCTCTTGAACTTCTTGCTGAGAGCTTCAGTGTCTCACTGGTCTGGGTCCCCGGGCACAGCATCATTCCGGAAAACTGCAGGGCCGAAGAGCTCACCAGGGCTGGCGCACTCCTTCTAGAATCTTTTTCTATCGACTTGGGTATGCCACTTGACTCGATCAAGTTGGCCAACCTATCCTGCGTCAATGAGGAGTCCTGCTCTACCACTAGACTCACCTGGCCCTTGATGGATAGAAAGCGCACCAACCAGTTACTCGAACCTGGTCGTAGCATCATCTTAATCGCAGTGGCCATGCTTACAGGTTATTGTGTTATGGGCGGAAAGAATGCGGCTCCCATTTAACGACTTCCGCCGTGGGTGC
Source organism: Sarcophaga variegata (assembly GCA_932273835.1). Lineage (NCBI taxonomy): Eukaryota > Metazoa > Arthropoda > Insecta > Diptera > Sarcophagidae > Sarcophaga > Sarcophaga variegata. The sequence continues at coordinate 28,643,655 of OW026358.1, read as the reverse complement.
AGATCCGCTGAGGAAGATGAGACTATTATCAACATCTTTCTCTTGCGAGGTGCAAATATATGTTATTTGGTTCTCCATTTCTTGTCAGCTTGACGGAGGTATCATGTATTGATGTCATCGTTTATGAAACTTTCGGACTGGTTTTCCAGCGTAGGGTAGTCGTGCTTTTGATGTACAACTCTTTTGCTGACCAACTACTCTTTCTTCCCTGGTTTGGTAAAACTTGGTCTGTACAGGGAATGCGTTCACCTGTGGGGACATAACGGGCCGCTAACGTGCTCAAGACAGCTTTTGATATCATTGCTACTACTCCGACCTAACCTAACCAACTCTCTAACATAACGATTTTTAGAAAATCGATTTGTTTTCGAAAAATTTAACGATTTTACCTTATTACTAGTTAATCGATTTGTTGGGAACTAAATATTAACATCAAAGCGCAAATAGCGATAATTACAAAACATTCGTATTAACGCCGTATTTGTATTAAAGCAAATTTGGTCATTTCAAATCTTCCCTATACTGACGAAGAATAATCTTTTATATCTATATAATGATATAAAAGAAATAGCTGATCACCTAGACCAATGATGCAAACCCCATTAAGCTTTTATAGGGTATTTTAGAAAACAAATTTACAGCACACACTAACTGATAAGCAAATGCCACAAGATGCCATTGTTGCAGACGGATAGAAATCACACGTTTCTGTGAAAAACGTTTAGAAGTAAGTTTTGACGACAAAGGATATCAATCCAGATAATAAAAAAATTTCCGAATTTCTTTTTGAAATTTTTAAATTTAAACTTTACATTTTGGATCTTTTATCTCAAAGTATTTAACTATGTTTAGAAAAACGCATTTATTGTACCAGGTGTGGGCAGTTTAAAATTTATTGCGGAAATAATACGGTGCGACAGTCAAATTACACCCAGCTAATGACATATTGTAGGTTGTGAGTTTTGTCGAGTAAAACCCAAAAATATTTTTTTATAGTATTTGAACCCTCCAAACTTGTTTTATTTGACAAAAGCGGTATTTTTGATCTTTATACACAAAATTATTAATTACCCAAATATTTTTTAACCTATTTTCAAAATCCAAAGTTTTTTGAAAAGGGGAGAGATGAGGTTTAAAATTTTATACATAAACTTATTATTCAAACTTACATGTTATGAGTTTTGATTGGCTAAACTTGGAAAAAATTATTTTTTTCTTATTTTTTCAAGTTTAGGTATTCTTAATTGTAAAATTTAATTAAAAGATATTAAATAAGTGATGATATTCTGAAAGTGCATTCGTTTGATAAAATCGCACAAAAATTATCGTAGTTATTATTTAAATAGTATAACAGTTGTGATATATTTTTTATATTGTATGTATGTCATCTTATCAAATGAACTTTCCGTTCAAAAATTTTCAAAAGTTTTGATTGTTTACCGCAAAATGTGCCAATTTCATGTTTGCACGACTACCGATATACAATCAAGATTCTTCAAAAATTCAGAAAATTTTTGGACTAAAGACGTGTCCAAGTACACGTCCTAGGGGTTCCTATACTTATGCGATTCAAAAATATGGAGTCACCAGAAGCTTTTCTTTATTTATTACGAAAAAAAATTAAATTTTTTTTTGGTTTTATAATAAAGTATGTAATAATATTTTTCAGTTCCTTGTAATTAGAATAATGACCTGTACCGTCCAGTCTAATTCCGAGATTAACTTTAGTCCAGCTTTTAGATTTTTTAGGTAGTGATCGTAAAACTTATTATATTAAATATATCTGAAATATTTCACGTTTTTTTTTTTTTTTTGTTCCTAACTATGCATCGGAAATAATATCATCAGTGCAGACAAACGATAAAATGTTTACTTCTCTTGTTAGAGGATTTGGTAGTCAATAAGTTATTATAAAATTTTTGTTTTTTTTTTTATTATTATTATAATTATAAAAAACTAAACGTCGACATATGTGGCCAAGGGCGTGAAGAGGGTAACTTCAAAAATTAATAGCGTTGTACAAAAAATATTATAAAAATTAATTCAAAAAGCTCATGGTCGTAAATTCTCTTTTTTTATATATTTAACACAATTTAGAGAGTACTGGCTAATAGAAATAGATACGTGGATACTTTGTATATCAGTCGTCATGCCAAAGCCTTTGTTTGATGATATGCCTAAAAACCTTATTTGTGGCAATAATGAAGAAGTTCAAGAACTCTCAAAAAGAGCAAACAACAATATATCGAATAGCAAATGACAAAATTTATGAGACACAATGTAATGAGGCAGCAAAATAAGTCAGACCCCCAAAAATTATAAACTTTCACAAAAAATAATTTCGTATGTCTTTTTGCTTCAAATCCACGTATTTTATTGGGTAAAAAAATACAATTTTATTATTTTATTACACAATTAACAGAATTAACTATTAATCGTTGGAAATTTGCTTTAAAAGCTCATACATAGAATACATTGCCTTTAAGAATATATACACAGTCTTTGCTGCTGTTAAAAAGCAAAATGGTACATACGCCCATCCACATGACAATAGCATTTGTGTGTATTCTATGTAATGCTCATAATTATGTCATGTACATCACGTGTGAACATGCATACATACATACATACACAATATAATAATATGTTTGTTTAACAATGTTTTTCTCAGATAATAAACTTAAGGGTGAAGGAACGAGGAGAAGAATGAGAAAACACGAGAAAATTAAGAGCATTACTTACAACATTTTTTTAAGGGGCGGTTAGTTGTATAGACTTCTTAGACTTAAAAAAGGCTGAATTTGGCGAGGGATTGAGACCTGCTGTGCCTTGTGGCTTATTCGTGTACATTTGCGACTTAAGGAAAGCCTATACGAAAATGTCCAACGCTTTAAAATTCCATAATCTCAGTAGCCAATTCACATCACCTCCATATGAGGTGAATAAGTCCACGAAACACTCGTGCAGAATATCCAATACGGTATGAGCTGAGTTGGATCGTAACACCCTTCTGTTAAAACTATGCATCGTTGAATACTATATTATATAATTCGGGTCAAAAGAAGTTGGTAATCATCGATCTAAAGTGATCACTGTTGACAATAATGGACTGGACAACTTCGTTCTCTAAAGCTCCCTGAAGACGATCAATTAAATTCATCAAATAATGTATACGTTTAAAATGACACGTACAAATAAATTCGTCACTCATTATTTAGATTTTAATTTTGTTGTGTTTGGTTGCTAGAATGTCTTCTCCGGATGACATTGGCAACAAAATTATTATTTATTACTAAAACTTCGATGCAACTGACATAATGCTTGTCAATCACAATTGGAGACGATCTTTTAATTTTTTTTTTTATGTTTCCTGTTGATATTGCTGCCATGCATTTGTAAACAGGTTTTTGAGTTGACTTTTGTTTGAGGCTTAGCGACTACGCAACCGTTCTTCTAAATGATATTGTAAATTCTCTTTTGAAGTCATATCGGGACTTTGTGCCAGAGTATTAAGCATGTGGGGACTTTGGTAAGCAAATTACAAACTTGTTGGGAATAATAATCATAACGAATTCTTAAGTCTTCCGAATTTTTGTTGAATTTGTTAGGACATTTAAATTCCAAACTGTTCACATCGCGTGCCGGAGAATATTTAACCACTACATTACAAAAGTTACTTCCTTCTTGAAAACATTCAAATAAATCATTGAAATAAAAACGTCCAAATAAAAATCTTCTTTATTTCTTTTGGAACATATTTTCACTCATTTTGTCTTTTTTTGTTTTCAATTTATCAGTGTTATTGTCATTCACACAGTGCGTCACCGAGTGAACTTGCCTGTGAACGGCAAACTACCCGCTAACCTAACCTAACTCAACCTCGACTTAATATACCGTACATCTATAACAGACTCTTGACGCCAAACGTTATATTAGATTCGATTTCAACTAAAATCCAAATAAAGTAAGCAAAAATGTTTGCAAAACAAAATTTTAAAAATTCGTTTTAACAAATTTCTAAATTATTCGTATTAAAACGTTTATTTGCTAAACAATTAAAATTTGTATGCTTAAATTAAAAGTTTTGTGGCCATTATTACAACTTGCCGTTAACTAAAGGGAGGATTTTAACGGGCATTGTTTTTCGTTATTATGAGCACCCAATAAGATAGAAGTGATCGTTAAACTAAAGGGAGGATCAACCTACTTTTAACATTTAAAGGTCACTTTATGTTTGTACTTGCCATATTATATATTATTTTCATTATGGCAACTTCAAATTTAAACAAGCATGAGCATATACAACAAAAAAAAACGAGGCCCGCGGTTGCCACTGCGTTAAAAAAAACTTGTATAATTGAGCAGTTTTATCGACATTGCTCCGGCACTGCCATATTTTTGAAAATTTTTATCTGTAAGTTGTAATAACGAAAATAAGTTACAGGTAACTTTACAGTCCCCTTTAGCTAAAGGTACCTTTAACTAACCCCAAGCTTAACGACAAGTTGAAATAATGGCCCTTAGGCAATCAATTTTATTCGAATTTCAGCCGAGGACTATTTTTACTAGAGGGTGAGTAAAAACGTTTACATGACGAACAACATTTTAAATAATTCCTAACGTAGTCCGTTACTGATTTCCACCAAGTTGTAATTACTTTGTGTCGTCCATTGAACCAAACAAGTTTTAGTTGTGGGTTTAAGAAAATGTCAAATAAACCTTCCCTTCCCCTTACTCCGTTAATTGGATATTAAAGTAATGAATACATTTTTTATTTTCATTTTATTTTAAGTATTTCTCTGATAATTTGCTCAATATTTTATTTAAAATAGATTACAAATAAAGAATTAAATTGAAAAAGAAAATAAATTTATATTAAAATAGCTGTACCCTGAGCGTGTTTCTGCGCTACCAACTAAAATAAATTTGAAGGAAAGACATTACGCAAATGTCCAATTAATTTTGAAACATTTTTGTTTCCCGTTGTCCTGATGATTCAGATGAACAGGCCTGAGTAGGACGCATTCGATCAGTTTCTAACCTCACTTCTCGTTGTTCAAGTGGTTCAAGCGAACGGGGTCTCAGCGGCATATACTCGAAAACTTTTCAGTCTCAACGCTCGTCTGATTCTGAGGATCGTAATGCTCTTTTCTTCCGTGCTTGAGGTGTAGGTCGACCAATTGCTTGTCATTCATTTTGAATAATTTTCAGTGACGCCATCCATCGAAAATTAATCGCACCAACCTCCGTCGACTCATGAGCAAAACTATGTTAAAGAATGTACAATTTACGATTTAATTCATTTTGAGTAATTTTCAGTGGCGCCACCTGTCGGAATTTGGTCACACCAACTTAGAAACCTTCCTCGGCTCATGCGCAACAACTTTGCTAAAGATCATAACATAGTTTACGATTCTATAAGGTACATACAAACAAACATTAATTTTTATATATATAGACTATGTGAGGTGACAGGCCCACTATAGGCAATCTGCCCATTTTGTTCATATATACGTCAGAGTCGTCCATACAAAATTTGAAGACTCTAGCTGTTGCAGTTTATGAAATATCCGACATTAAATACTTATTGGGTATGTGGAAGTGGCGCCTCACCTACTTGAAAATTTAAAATCAAAAGTAATCTATAGTTCCTTCAGCCTATAGACATCAAACAGACCCACAAACAAATAAACACACATTCATTTTTATATATTAGATTTATTATAAATTAAATTTCTGCTTAAAAAACTACTCATTAATTACATCAAGTTATTTCTAAAGCAAAAAAGAAATGAAAAACTCGATGCAGCGGTCATCCATCAATGAATTTTCCTCATTTAAAATTAAATTAAAATTAATTGAATTTTCTAAAGAATAACATGTACTTTCTCTTTTGTTGCATTTTAAAATCGTTATTATTTAAAATATCTTAAGAATATGCATAGAAAATTGACTTGATTGACTCGGTTGATCACGGCATGCTTTCTATGAAGCTTGTGCACTTTTTTAACTTTTCTGGAGCTTCGACACGGCTTTTATCATCATATCTTTCAAATCGTTCACAATTTGTTCATAGTATCTAGAGTCGTGCCTCAAGGTTCTATTCTTGGACCACTTCTTTTTGCATTGTATATCAACGATTTGCCAAACCAACTTCAGCACTGCAGAATTCATATGTACGCAGATGATGTATAGTTACATTTGAGTAGTCCTGTGTTATCTATTAGTGTGAATGTAAACAGACTCAATGATGACTTGGATCGAATATATCATTGGGCCAAAGCAAATGGCCTTCGTTTAAACCCTCATAAGTGCAAGTGCATGATTATTCGTAGGAGGACGCTTGATTCCAATATCGGTCTTGATATTTTGATGAACGGGGAGAAGATCAAGATTGTGGATGCTGCCAAAAATCTTGGGTTGACTTTCAATGACAATCTTACATGGACAAATCATGTTAACACACTCGTGGGTCAAACTTATATGAAATTGGGGTGTCTTTGGTCGACACAATACTTTACGCCTTTGAACATAAGACAGTTGGTTGCGAAATGTTATCTTCTTCCTGGTTTAATGTACGGTTGAGAACTTTTTGCAAGTTGCGATTCCGTTAGCAGGGAGAAGCTCAACGTCCTATACAATAATATTGAGATATGCTTATGGTTTAAGGAGATATGACCATTTGTCCCGTTTTTCCTTGAAGCTTTATGGTGTATCGTTTGACAATCTTTTGAGCATCCGTGTATTATTACTTCTGCATAAGATCATTTATTCAGAGTCTCCAGGATATCTTAGGGATAAAATAAGATTTGCTAGATCACTTAGAGGTAAAAGGATCATAATTCCACTACATCGTTACCTTGTATCTGAATGGCATTTCTTTATTAATGGTGCACGGCTTTGGAATCGTCTTCCACATTCTCAGCAACTTAATAGCAACGCAATTAGTTTTAGGAAATTTTTATTTAATTATTTTGCACCGTAGTAGAATACAATTTTTATAATTTGCATAATTTAATTTATTACTATTGTTATTATTATTATTATTATATTTTTTCTCTTTTACTTTAATCAATAGAAAAGTTTGATCTCCAAATGTTGTTTATGAACACTTCTTTCTTGTACTTTAAATATAAGATTAAATCTTGTTGTACAGGAATTGAATAAACAAATAAATAAATAAATAAATAAATACTACTGAACATTGACGCCAAAAAAAAAAAAAAAAAAAATTACGGAACAAAATATCAAAGACTACAGACTAAAAACAATTAAAACCATCACTCCTATAAATATATATTGTCATCAATCGATTCATCGATAATGCTGTCACTACTGTTGCACATCAGCCGGATGTGGTTGCAGTTCCTATGATGAAAACCATTGCTTCGCTTCTTCTTCATGTGCATGAACTGACAAAATCTCATGCGTGCAATATGTCGTCTCAAATTCTTTTTGAAAATGGTTTCCCGACTAAGTATGTATCTGCAAATCATCGGAGTACATTTGTGTGCATTTTTCATTGTATTCGCGATGAGTTTTTCCGTCCTGCATTTGCTTTACTTAACGTTTGACGGTGTACAAAAAGCACGTAAGGTACACTCTATTTGGATGGCTGGACCTTATATAATGGGTCCCTTACAGGGCTGCTTCTAATATTTCTGGATGGAACAGGTGCCATTATGAACTTTTCAAAATTTCAATACAATATAGTTGAAGACGCAAAAAATGTTTGTGATTTTGAAGCTGAACTGTTACTGCTTGAAAAATAGACATGTGAGTGTATGTATTTGGGGATGTTTGTTATTTACATTAACGATTTGGTAGAGCAAGCATGTACAGGTGGTAGGTCTTAAAAAAGGGGGTAATTCTTGATATTGGTTTTGGCAAATTTCAATCCTTTTTGAACCCTTTTTTAATGATGTACGTAACAAACAATCTGACTCACTTTGTTATTGATTATTAATTACTTTACAACACTGTTCTTACAACGAATTTCTTATTCTTCTAAAAATTTTCCATATTTTTTGCTACCTTGGCGTAACCTTGGGTTTTGCTAAATGAACAAGCCAACTATAGATTGAGATACAGTCAGACGTCAGACGGCTTTCTTCAGAGTATTCCTTATAAATTAATCCTGAAGTAAATCTAATACTATAATAATTCTCCCACTTTGTTATGAAACCCTCCTCCATATTTATGGTTTCTAAAACTGTGTTCAACAGCTTAATAAATACCGAATTGGACAGCTTAATTAGAGACTCAGCTTTTGAGACACAGCATTGAAAACGATGGTCTTGCAAAAATTATTACTTAGGTTAGGAATATTAAAAATGCATTTAGAACATAAGATGACTTATTTACGCCAAATGAGTCCATAAATTTTGATTTTCTTATTTCATAACTGTAACACAATCTACCAGTTGGCTGCTGATCAGTTTTGAAGAAGCAACGGCATGTAATTTGTGTTTTTGGCAACAATGCAGATGGCATAGTATTTGACTTCAATCCCGAGTAATTTAGTTTTAAACCCCAGAGAAGTCAAAAACATTGTCGTAATGATTTCAAAATTTTTAAAACTCAGAATCTTTAACCCGTTTCAAATAATCTGTCCATTAAGCTTCTTAAGGCTGTTTCCACAAAAGCAGATAACACCAACAATGTGCATTACTTCTTCAGAAAAAGATTAGAAGATATCAGTTAGTCAAATTCTGTCCAGTACACATATTCACAGAGGTTAGCGCTTGATGGATCAGCCATTATCCAACGACCATATACACTGGACTTGATTAATGAGTGAGCCACGCTTCAATACTGCACGACGAAGTTGAACCAAATCACCCAAGAGCATGGAGACTACTTTCGGACGAACATACTAAGCTCACAGTCTCGCGCTGGAGGAATGGGTTGCTGAAGCTGTCATCGGTGACGGTGATATAACGATCTTCACCGATGGCTCAAAATGGAATATGGAACTGGATCTTGAGTCAGTGCCGATAAACTGGCACTAAACGGGTCATACAGGTTACCTAATCAGGGAACAGTAATTCGGGCGTAGATTTTTGCTATTGAACAAGCTGCACGCACTTCCTTCGAACTTAACCATGTATGTGGTCAAGTAGAAATCAAAGCACTGGGATTTCTCTCTATACCGTCTAATACGTATAAACAGCACCCGCCACTGTGGAATAGAGGGAAACGAAAAGGCGGACGAACTGGCACGGAAGGGGCGAAGATGTCCGAAGAGCAATAAAGGGAATATATTCGCCTCTAAAATAATGCTTATCCAAACTAGAAAAAGCAACGTGAAATTGAACAAACCGTCGAAGGTCCAACATAACTATTTGCCAAATTTAAAAAATGCTGTGTTCAGCAGTGGGCAGCGTGAGAACCAATAATTCATACTTCTGATCTTACAGAGGAGGAATTGTATTTTTTCGCAATAACGACTAGACTTTTTTAAGCAATAGGAGTTTAGCTGAGGTTATAATGGATTGGGTGAACCATTCGCCTTAGCAGTTAATAAAAATTAATGCACAATGCGGGAAACACCTTCTACGAGAGTGGCATATTATCGTATTAAATTCAAAACGTTGACAAGTTATCGAACAAAATGGTTTTTATTTAACCAGAGCGATATCACTTTAATTAAATTATTCTTTCAATTTAATGGAACGACTACTACCACTTCCTTATAACCACATACACTTACCATCAAAGGGTATTTAAATTGACAACAACAACATTGACGTTATAAAACTTAATTTACCAGCATAATATGATGAAATAAAAGTGAAAATTCTGTAAATGTACAAATGAGTACGATAACGAAAGACACATTGTTGCATATACAATATAAGTCTTTACTGCAGTGAATGTGTTATTTGTGTGTGTGTATTAATTTCTATACAATGTATGTCAGTAGTTGTTTGTAATTTGGCGTAACAAGTGCTTGGCTGTGTAATAAAACAACAACAACACATACAATTAATTTGAACTTAAATTTACCAGCCATGCTTTCATTGTTTCTCTTGTTGTTTTCTTTCTCAGTTTATTTTATTTCGTTTCTTATTTAATTTATTTGATTTTCTTACAAAAATTCCATTCTTAACATTAAATTTTATCTGATTATACTGGTAGGAAGCCGCAGTAGTCTAGTAGGTAGTGTGTTGGATTATTAGACGAAAAACCAGGGTTCGAGCCACAGGCCAGACATCTAAACAAAATAAAAAAAGTATTTCTTCGGCGACTTCCTCTCAGCAGATTTCTGGCAAAAACTCTGAGAGTAAATAAAACTGCCATGAAAACTTTCTCAAAAAATCTGTCGTTAGAAGTCGACTTAAAAAGTTCCGCCACTCATGTATAAAATTAACACACCAAACAAAAGTGATATGAGAAACTAGGTCCTAAATCTGACTGAAGGGTTGTAATGACCAATTATGTATGTATGCATGTATGTATGCGAATAAACTGCAAGCTACAGAAGCATGGAAAATTGATTGTTGATTGTGTAAAGACTTCTTGTGTCTGGCATGTATTATGATCGAGTAATGTTTCAATTTCATGGTCTTGGCTATTCCTAACGCACTTTGCCTTTGTTGTCAAAATCACAAACTTCGAAATGAGTAAACTTGACTTCATACACTGTGTTTTTGATATATCATGCTCAAAGTATAGTTCCACTATCAAACGATGACTCGTACGTGTAATTCTTTTGACAAAAAAAAGGTGGTCAACAAATCTTTTTACTGAGCTGTTTTTCCAGCAATTTAAAAGATTTTCTATCGTGAAAAAAAATATGATCCACCCAACCAAACCAAACAATCTTGACTGCTTTTAACACCTCTTTTAAATGATGTAACATCATTGATTTAAAACAACATATGAACAAGTGGTGTCATTTAACTCGCTTTTAAGTTATACTACCAATATTTATTAGATGAATTAACGGCATATTCTTGTGAATTGTGTACATATTTCTTACTTTTTACAAAATCTCCTATTGAGAGTTTATGTTGAATTGAGAACATAGCTGTATGCAGATTTAGGTGTAAATGAAATACTGCCTCTCTATTTCGACAAAAATTTCCTTAAAACATGTCTATTGTATGGCCATAGTGTAGTTGTGACTAAAACTCAATTTTTTTATATTTCTCGAACCCTTCAGACTTCTTTTATTTGACAAAAACCGTATTTTTAATCTTTTCACATAAAATTATTCATTACCCAAATATTTTCAAACTTCAAAGTTTCTTGAAAAAGGGAGCCTTTAAAACGGTATACATAGATATTTTCTTCAAACTTATATATTACGAGTTTTGATCGGGTAAACTTAGAAAATATTATTTCTTTTCATTTTTCAAGTTAAGCTATTCTTAATTGCAAAATTTAATTAAAAAATATAAAATAAGTGATGAAAGTACATTATCTTGTGAAGAGATTGACACTTCGTTTGATCAAATCGGAAAAAATACCATAGTTGTTATTTAAATAGTATAACAGTCGTGTTATATTTTTATACATGTAATTATGGTTGGTTATTGTATTTAAATAAAAGATTTGATTTAATGATGCTTTATTTAAATACAGTAGGAGTTTATTTAAATATGAAAATTAATTTAATTTATTTTATAACAATTAAGTAAATGAGTTTATTTGATTTAAACCTAATTTCAATATGATTTGTTTTCAACTACTTTCTTCAACTGTTATTTTTTAAAACTTCTAAGAATTACACTTTTCCGACTTAAAAAAAACACACAACTTGATTCTTATCTTTCTTTCAACTGACTGACTCTCAAGCTTTTGTTTTCTACTGATATCCTACTACTCATTTTCTCTCTCTTGCACTGTATTTCTTTCTTATCTCTCTATCTAATCTACTTAAACAAGGTGTCGCCGCTATCACTTATTACATATATGCCACTTTATCAAATGAACTTTCAGTTCAAAAATGTTAAACAGTTTTGATGGATCTTCGCTGTTTACGACAAAATGTGTCAATTTCACGTTTGGTCAACTACCAGAATTAGGCTAATATTTGTGTTTTTTACAAATATCATTATTTCGCTTAGCGCTAACATTGGCCAACTTCTGGTGGTCGCTAAAACGTGAAATTGACACTTTTTCCAATAAACAATCAAGATCCATCAAAAATTCTGAAAATTTTTGAACTAAAAATTCATTTGAAAAATGTAAATAAAAAATATAACACGACTGTTTAAATAATAACTACGGTAATTTTTGTTCGATTTTATCAAACGAATTGTCAATATGTTCACAAGAAAATGTACTGTAAGAAAGTCACCACATATTTCATATTTTTAATTAAAGATTGCTACTATGAATGGGCAAACTTGAAAAAATATGGAAAAATTCGCATTTGTCAAGTTTACCTCATCAAACCTCTTAGAATATTAAGTTGAAGAACATATATGTATACCATTTTAAAGTTCCATTACTCCTCTTTCTAAGAAAGTTTAAATTTGTGACATTGGCTCAGAAATGTTTGTGTAATCAATGAATTTGTGCGTGAAGTACAAAAAAAAACACTGTTTGTCAAATAAAACAAGTTTGGAGGGTTCAAGAAATATAAAAGAAAATATTTTTGATTTCTAGTCAACAAAACTCACAACCTATACTACGTCATTAGCTGGGTGTATTTCATTTCTTTTATTTTGTCGCATAGTGTTATCATACCCTTTGACATTTCTCTAATTCTATTTGGGCATACGAAAACTGAAATTGCTTTCGTTAAATTGAGCATTAAAAGCTTTCTCCTTTAATTTTTTTTTTGCACACTTTGATACTCCATAATAATTCATGTAGTGAAATAAATAAAAAGAGACAGCAAATTGGAAGGAGATAAGTAATAGGTCTACCCAAACTTGACTTTGGAAGTAGTATTATAAAGTAATACATTTTATTTAAAACTAATTATAGACTTTAACAATCCCCTTCACTTTATCAGCGTAACATTCCATTCACAACAGATAAATATCTTGGAGCGGTTGTAAAGAAACAAACACAATAAATTAAAGCGAAATAAAATGAAATTAAAAATAGAAAAAAATCTAAAAGAAGTCGCTAATAAGACTTAAATAATGTTTTATTGCACGACTGAGTCTAAGTGTAGTTATTTCTAATCTTTGTTGTTATTACTAGAATTATTACATTAATCCATTGGCAGTACAGCATTATTTTTGTCGCATTTGACACTTCTAAACAACACTACTAAGGATAATGGAGGTGGAGTAATCCTAATAACATATTCAAATTTTTGGGCGAACAAGTCAATGACTTGATTTCAAAGCTAAACAACTTAACACATTCGTGACGGATGACGCTTAAAGTCGTCATTTAAGCTTTTTCCTGGCGTATGATGTCTTATTTAGTCACTTAAGTTATCGTTTAACTATTCTTTAAAAATGTAATTTTTCAAATTCAAATTACTTTATTGTGGCATATTTTACAATACTTAAGAATTTAGTTTACAATAATTTTTGGAATGGAATGTTACTCAGTATCTGCTTTGCTACTGAAAATTAAACAATCTCTTCGAAACTTCCAACGATATATGTAAGAACAAATCCAGTTTGAAAGGGACAATTTATAGAAATTTATTCAATTCTTTCCTATTTGTGTTTCCTATTGTGAAAAGTAAGTTTCATATCTTTCTAAAAATCCCTCAAACTGGAGAAAGAATTTCTTTCGGAGAAAAGAGCGAGTGTATTACGTTTGCTTTCATCGTCATCAAGTGAAGAAGAAGACCTAGAAAGTGATACGAATTGGTCGGATTTTGATCTAGAAAGATTTAATGAGCAATTTGAAGGAGCGTCTGGACTTTATTCGTTGGGGAGGACCTAGTGGAAAAAATCGTTTACGAAACAAATCGATGTCATAATGCAAACAGACTAAAGTATAAAAAACATGCACAAAAAATATCTTTTTCTACCTTCTTCGATTGTAACAATTGACAAAAATAGCCCCGTACACACAGTAAGCGAAGCCAGCAACGCCCCGTTGCGAATGTGTTAATATTGTTTATGCATGAGCGGTACAGTCAAGAATGTTGGACTTGTGCGACTTCAGGAATTTTTTTTATTTTGGTAAATGAGTTTTTGATGTTTAAAGCGAAACGAAGACCTGTGGTAAATGCGTCTTTTCTATTTTAGAGAAAATTATCAAACCGAAAAAGGCACACAAGATATCAACATATCAAATAAATAAGTCGCCGTAGTTTAGTAGTTAGTGTGTTGGCTTATTGGCCACGTCATATATCTTGATATATGTATGTATGGTATAACTGAATATGGTAGAACTGAAAGTTAAGCTAAATGGAGGATCATTCTACAGGTAACTTTCAAAGTTAAGTTTATGTTTGAAATTGCCGTATTATATATTATTTTCAATGTGCAACTTCAAATATAAACAAAATGACGATTTACAACAAAAAATGAAGCCCGTCATTGACACTGCGTTAAAAAAAACATGTTTAATTGAGCAGTGTTATCGACATTGCTCCGGCACTACCATATTTTTGAAAAAATTAACTTTATTTTATCTGTAGGTTGTAATAACGAACAGAAGTTAAAGGCGATTCTAAAGTTCACTTTAGCTAAAGTTACCTTTAACTAAACCCAACTTTAACGAGAAGTTGTAATAATGGCTCTTACAAATACTGTAACAGCAACTATTGTAACAGCATCTGCTTTAAGAACAGTTGTACTTAATCGATTGTAGCAATGATCCGTTAATATATAACAAAAAATATCTTCGTTTTAAACAATATCATTTTATTTACACGACATATTTCAATTGCTTTTAGCTGAGCTTATTAAAAAAAAATTGTTTTCTTTCTCCTTGCTACCGTAGGTAGGTTTCTTATGTAGGTTCTACGGTGATTTTGACTGACGTGAAACCTTTATCTCATATAGGACATAGGACATGACACTGGTATGCAATGGTTTTAAGTTGTCAACAAAATGAAAAGCATCTGATAGGTAAGATAAGAAGAATCATTTGAACAATTAATGAAAAATACCGACATTTAAAAAAATTCCTAAATGTTTGTATATTTTTAAATCTGTTTTTGCATAATTATCGTAACACACTGATTACATCTCTAGCAACGCAATGAGATATTATTAATGAAAAGTTTAAACTCAACGTGATGTTAACAGAAAATGAGCTTAACCGCATGTCAGTGTCAACTTTGTTACCTTTACTTTTGTATTTTACCTTTCCATCACAAATACAATACCAAAGTTATAAAATTTTGTATTTTTAATTTACATGTAGTCTTCTTTTCTTTCTTATTTTTACTCGTGTATAATGATTAATTTTTAGGTTTTATTTTTATTTCTTTTTATCAAGCTTCTTCTATTCGATCTTTTGAGCATAATAATTTGTACGATTTTAATATTAAATTCGCAAAGATAGAAAAAGTTTAAAACGATACAATGTCAACTGCATGTTGTTAAGCGGAAACATATCATTCGGATATTCATATGGATATCAATCAAGTCGTGCGGAAGTATATTATTGCAACCTACGTTACATACAGCGGGTGTTTGAATCCCGATTTTTTCAATATTTTTTATCCGGTTTGAATGAGTTTCCTTTTCTTTTAGCGTTAAATAAGAAGTGAAGAATTTGCTAAAATTTCATTACTAAGTTTATCTATAAACAAATAAATATACAAATAAATAAAAATAAATAATATGAATTGAAAAGTTTGCATAAATAATTCGACAATTCGACTTAGAAGGTTAAATCTCTCTAAAATGCTTGCCAAAAGGACAGTGACCAGTTAGAATGACCATAAGAGTTAAGGAAAGAAGTGAGTCGATCTTCTTCTTATCCAAATGTGTTCAGCAGAGTCTGGGAATATGGTACGTACCCTGTTGCAATCAAAAATATTGAGATTTCCAGTAATAAGTCTGAATAATATCCAAATTAATTGAAGCAATCGGAATACGTGTGTCGGAGATTGCAACCTCCGTATCGGCTCTAGTCGGGTCTACATACATATATAATTGGTCATTCAGTCAGGATTACGACCTAGTTTCTCACACCACTTATGTTGTGTCTGTTAATTTTAGACATGAGTGGCGGGACTTACAGTTAAATTCGACTCCGAATGACAGATTTTTGAAAAACTTTTCATGGCAATTTTATTTACTCTCAGAGTTTTTGCTAGAAATCTGCTGAGAGGGAATCGCCGAGGAAATACTTTTTGTATTTTTGTTTTAATGTCTGGCCTGGGGTTTGAACTCTGGCTTTTCGTCTAATAAGCCAACACACTACCTACTAAACTACGGCGACCCTACTAACTGGGTCATAAGTAACGCAATTTCCAACGATATTTCTATGTCACAAAACCATATAACTTATTTCGTTAGGGAATTAATCGCAGAATAGCTATACGAGTAAATCAAGAGATTTTCAGGAAAAATTCTGTCGCCCAGCAAACATTGCACCGCTTTAAAAGTTGCCATGACTTCGGTCTGAAAAACACTGTGGTGTGTCAGGCATCTTATAAGAAAAGTTTTTAGTTTTGACATCACCTTCACAGGAGAAGATTATGACTTTAAATCGCTTGTGTTGAATATCCATAACCACATATTCAGATCATCCGATTCGGACCAATAAGTTGGTAATCATCGACATGTAGTTCTTACCATTGACAAACGGCGTTTTCGAAGAACCCAAATCCACACCGCAACGTCAGTCCCAAATCCACACCATACGGGAATTGGTATCGTATTAGACAATATTGTTTATAAACCTACTCATACATCCGGAAATGAGTATCATCGCTGAAGATGATTTTTTGTTGAACATTAGGATCATTAGCTATCTATGGACGTCCGTGGAGATTTTTCAAAACTGTCTGAATAAATTGCAATTAATTTAAAAAATTTAGCTTCAATAATATGGCAGTTGGCATCACATCAAAGTTAAGAAGTGCCTGTTGAAAGATATTTGGTTATAAAGAAAGCGATATTTAACGTAACCAATTGATAGTGGCGAGGTGTAGTAAAAAACGCAGCAAATTATTCTTTTTACCGTAATTTTTGTTGTTTTTTTGTTATTATTTTTCAGCTGAAATGCTGTTATTTCAACAAAAAATAATGAATCAATCTTGGCGGCCAAAGAAGTGCTCCAAAACAAAATTAATTGCTAAAGTGTTTTACTACACAGTGTACATTAAAGTCGATTCACGTAGGCTGTCCCAAAAAATTTTTATCTGGACACATTTTTTTGTATTTTATTTCTCTTCATGAGAAATGATACGATTTGATTGAATTTTATATTTTGTCCTGGCAAACTTCAACGGAGCTGCCAGTAAGTTATATTTTTAAAACAAATTTGAATTAATTTACAGGTATAAATCATAACAGCCTGCTTAATATTTACTTAATATTCATAAAAAAATTTAAATCTCATTTAAACAGCAATTTTATTTTTTCGTATCTTAATACGCCTTAAACAACGTATGTAAGTGTAATTAAGGTAGAAAAGGGCTTTGCAGAAGTGTACTCGTGGAAGCCCAAATAAGGCAGAAAATGAATTCTAGAAGACATCTCGAACAAAACGAAAAATCAAAAAATTTTTCTTCGGCGACTTTCTCTGAGCAGATTTCTGGCAAAAACTCTGAGAGTAAATAAAATTGCCATCAAAAGTTTCCCAAAAAAATCTGTCAATCGGAGTCGACTTCAAACTGTAAATCCCGCCACTCAGGGATAAAATTAACACACACGACATAAGTTGTTTGAGAAGCAGTGGTAGTACTGACTGAAGGCTTACATTGACCCATTATGAACGTATGTACTCGTATGTATGAAATCAGATAGCCGTATTAAAAATGAAAACCGCAATGCTTGTTTTTACCAAAATTTTTAAAAACAAACCAAAAAGAATCCTCTTTGTCAACCACTCACTATTTAATGAATGAATTTAATTAAATATTACGCCAGTATGCTGCTGGGGAATAATTTATTGTTTTCATTAAAGTTGTTTGTTTTAAACAATTTAATCCGTTCCAGTCGAATGAAGGCGACGACCTTATGGTTAAAAAATAAGAAAAAGGAACACGTTGGTTTACCTTCAACTTACGCGAATGCAATTGTTCGAATGTTGTTTACCTTTATCGAATGAAAACATTGAACACAATATTTTTTTCTTCCATGTTATCTGAAACGTATACGCTTCATTGGTTATTTGCAAAAAAAAAATAGTCTGTAAACAAGCCAACTTTTCTTTATTGAAAAAGTTTTCAACAAAAAAAATTTTCGATTTTACATTGAAAATATTTTTCTCTCTGTTTAAGTGTAAATAACCTTGTAAGTATGTATGGGAATGCAAGTATCCTTTAAAAAAATTGATAATTAATTCATGCACACTTTTATACAAAGATTTTAATTTATTTACGATTTATGAGCATTTTAATAATTAATGATTGTAAAATTCAGAAATTTTTAAACACAAAGAAATGTAGTAAATTCTTTGGAAATAGCCTAGCCTTTGATTAAGAACTTCCTACCTAAATTTAAATAAAACAAAATGTGTGTGATGTATCATCGAAATTTAGTGGTAGATTTTGTAAAAAATAATTGTAAACGCATCCTGACACAAATAGATCATGCGAAGTGCATTAGGTCGAATCAAATTATTATTTGTTTTCAATTTGAGTTCTTCGACCGACAAGATCGAAGAAAAGTACCATATAACAAAATGATAAAGTTTGATCTGTTGAATAAATTCTAAAAAGTTAAAGTTAAAAAATTTTAAAGTGATCTCGTCATTAAACTTTATATTGTATTTTTTTTATTTTTATGAAAAAAAGGTAAGATCTCATATAAGTTATTTGAAGATTTAGTGGCGTGGGGAAATTGTGTGAAGCGTTTTTTTAATAGGAAAGTGAAGTGAATACCTAGTGGTACCAACAGTATTATCCCGTTAGTCCATCACCACAAAATTTACCTTGTGCTTTTTCTTTCTCTTCTGAAGTCACAATTACATACATTTTTTTCATTTTGAAAGTTTCTGAGGAAAAAGGTAACGATATATTCAGTTTGTGATCTAGAAATATTTTATTATATTAAAGGAATTTTATCTTCAATTTTCAAATATAAAGTGTGGTTGAAAGTCCTGTTGCACGGTGTACAGTACACTGTACTGGAGATTATATCGGCAACGAAAGCAGGAGGCAAGGAAGTGGAGAATTGGATTTAACCAGTTGCCAGTCTGATTGACTGACAGCCTCCAAATACCACTGAAAGAATCCACAAAAGGCCAGCGAAATACCCTAAAATGACGTAATTCATTTAATAGTTTTTTTTATTATTTTAGTTTTAAATTTTAATTAGAATTAGATTAAATATGCATGGAATTGCCCATATGCCCATATGTTTAGATGTCTGCTAGATATGTTCTTTTAATCAAATACTTTAAAACAGCAACAACATCACCTACAGCTTTTGAAGAGGCCTCATCACCGTGCTGCAGAAACATTGATATCGGTGAGTGTTTGTATCTTTACTTTTTCCTTATTTTCTTTTCAATTTTATTTCGTATATTTCTTGTTGTATGAAGATCATGCATATTTAATTTAAACAAACCTAGAAACAATAAGATCCCTAGCAACATGTTTGTATATTAAGAAAAGGCTTTTTGTTATTCTTTAAGCAGCCTAAATCTAATAAATCAATAGGTCTTATTAGTTTAATTGTTTTTTATTTACATTTATTTTTTTATTTAATTTAATTAAATGTATTTTGTAAATTAAAATTTCAATTTTAAATTTATTAATTCTTTAGTTTAACGGTTATTTTGTTATTATGAAATGACCCTAAATGAAAACACTGGGAATAAAACAATGAGTAAATAGATCATTTAGGACAGTTTTCTTACTGATGTGAGGAGATTAGGTAGGTCATGCATTTGGGATCTTAACAAAGGGCTGGCGCGAGTTAAGATCATAGGAAGGGTGGGTAAAGATGCGCTTTATTCTCCAATACCATCGTGGAGAGAAGTATAGACAATTAATTAGTTTGGTTGACCTCTTTTGTTTCCGTTAAGTTAATCCTTAAATAGGGTTTTGCATCACGGATTAACACCCGGTCCATTGTATTATAGTTTCCAGGGAGTCTATAATAATAATTTATGCTTAATGGCGAATATCATTGGCACATGAGATTGATGAGAAAAGAATCCCCCCACCGACTGCTTGCTAGCATTTTCAATGACTCCCATTCGTTCTCTCCTTCTCATCAGACCACTTAAATACTAATAAGTCATCAGCTTCTCCGTGTAGGCTGCGACCGTATCTAAATTTGTTCATTACAAAATTTTGTATATGTTTGAAAGGCATATTGAGGCCGTTATGAGTGGAATATAATACCGTTTAAATGCCCGCCGCAGCTTCTCTGGGTACAGAGTGTTTGAAGTGTTCCAATTTCATTGACTCTAATGTAGAAATGAGGCTGAATTTAATCGATGACATGGGATATGTTGCCTTTTAAGACCGCAGTGGTTTGTAGCTTAAGAAAACCCCACCTCTAACGGGCTTAAATTCCATAATTTCGGTGACCCATGACAGTGATGACCTCGACGATGTCATGCTCATAGAAATATCGGCCACACAATATTATTTCGGGATGCATTGAACGCTCGAGAACCTCATGTACATTGGTTTAATCCCAAATTGAACAGTTTTATTGGTAGCCAGTCATCCAAAAATCGATCTTATCGTTGCAGATGATTTTACAATCAAAATTAGAGTCAAATGACAACTATTCTTACGCACATTCAGTGAACACCTGTTGTTGGCTATGGTCGTTTACTTTCAGTTCTGGGTCTTTTGAATTTTGTACCTCATGTTGTAGTCTTCTAAAGACAAAGTTTTTGCAACAACTCGCTGCGAATTCGATTGGTTGGAACACTCCTGTACACTATCACGGACAGTGGTAATGTTTTAGGTAGATCTTGCGTTACGTTTACGTACGGACGTTGTTCAATCGTTTCGATTCGAGTTTATACACCACATTGCAAATTGTTTTCATAGTAAATAATCGTAAAATTAGCGAAGAGCACCGACCCAAACACCCGTTTTGAAAAAAGAAGTTTGTTATCTGAATGTGTTGTTGATTGCTATATCCGTTCACAGTGCAAAACAGACTGAATAAGTAACAACTAATTTAACAAATGTAGTTTTACCAAGATGGTCGCTATCAGTTGCCAAAGTTTAGAAGTGCACAGACAATACCAGATATTTGCTTCCGTTAATTCCGGCGAAGAGTTTTTAATTGATTTCGTACAATTTTATTAATTTAATTTCGCCTTGTATTTGGGCACTATGGATAATTGTCATGTTGAAATATGTAATCCTAATTTAGTAACATTTTCGGTGAGTTCCTCTTTTAAAATGTTCAAATGGATCCTGTAATCTACTGTCTGGTAAAGTCAGGATTACGACCTAGTTTCTCACACCATTTATGTTGTGTGCGTTTTTTTTATACGTGAATGGTGGGAGCTACAGTTTAACTCCGAACGACAGATTTTTGAGAAACTTTTCATGGAAATTTTATTTATTCTCAAAGTGTTTGCCAGAAACCAGCTGAGAGGAAATCGCCGAAGAAATAGTTTTTGTATTTTGTTTTTAATGTCTGACCTGGGGCTCGAACCCTGGCTTTACGTCCAATAAGTCAACACTCTACCTACTATACTACGACGACTACTTTGAATACCTCTTTATTAAACTATGAAGTTATTTATAAAATTGTTTATGTTAATAACATAATTTTTAACTGAATGCACTACAACCATAGCTGCCAGATAAAGGAGGCACCAAATCGTCAAATGTTAAAAAAAATCATCAAAGACGTTAATTGAAATCGTCAAAAAATCGTCAGAAAAAATAAATAAATAAATTAAAAGTTTTTAAAAACCAAAATTATTTCTGCTGTAGTATAACATAAAAAGTCCATGAATGTATGTACATATCTGAGTTTAAAAATAAAACATTTAAAAAAATTTGTTAGAAATTAAAAGCTAGCGACCCTCATCTTCATTTATGAATTTGTTTCCAAAAATGGAGAAATATGTCATTTTCAGAAAAAAATTGTTTAACGTTTAAACAATCTATCCCAGTGTTGTTTAGTGACACATAAGCGCAACAATAATATTGCATCATCTTAATCTATGGGTGGTGTAAATATAAAGGAGTCAGAAGCTCTTGACATTCTAAGCATGAACATTCAGGGCCACTTTTTGAATGCAAGTTTAAACTCGAGACTAAGTTAATCTCCAGTTAAATTTAATCTTCAGTTAACAGAGTTTTAATTTTTGAATGGGAATTTAACTGGAGATTAACCTTGTATAGCTGCCGTACTTATACACAAAAATGGCGACATTTTTTTCGTTTATTTTGTTATGGTTACTACTTTTGCAAAGTGTTTTACAACAATTTGCTTTTGTATATAACAAAAACAAACAAACAAAAACAAATAAAAACAAACAAAAGCTGAATACTATTGATCTTTATGTAAAAAAATTATTTTCTTAAAATAAAAAATAAATTAATACTGTCTATTGTCAATTTGTGTTTTATATAATTCATAGTCACTTAAATATTTGTCTTATTCGGCTTTCCCTCACTTAAAAGCTTTTTTTTAAAATAAAATTTGTTAACTACTTTTCATAGTTAATCACGAGTTTAAACCAGCTACGTTGGTGGAACTTGATTCCAGGAGAGGTCTTTTCTGTTTCTTATGGTATAAAAATATACAAGCCTAGTGTCCATAAACACCGTTCTCTCTTTCCTTCTTCCCATAACATATTTTTATAGTTCCAAACAGAATGCCACCCATCCCCTGAGTGTTGGTCGTACGAAAAAATATAACGGAGCTTGCCTTTGTTCTTTCGATGTTAATATTAGACGCTATACTCGAATTTTTAAAATTGTCTCCAACGACAACTGAAAAATTATTCTCAACTACGAGGTTATTAAGGAGTTGTAATTTGTTGGCTTTTAAGGGGATAAAAAGGAATAAAATACAGAAAAATTATCACAGGTATTCGAAAGTAACTTAAAAATATAATACTTTACTCCTTTTTTTACTAACATAAATTTCCAATAGTAACAATTGCAAAGTAAATACAAAGTTTAAGGTGGCTTTTAATGTTTTAAAGTAAAGAATATGATAAAAACATTTAATTTCTAAAAATCATCAAAATAAGGGCATAAATCGTCAAACCGTCAATATTTTGGAGCTCAAAATCGTCAAAATGACGATAAATCGTCAAATCTGGCAGCTATGACTACAACTCTATTTTCGTTTTCAGACAATTTTATTGTCCGATGACTAGAAAGAGGTCTTGTTTTTCTTTCTTTTATTTTTATCTCGTTCCCGTAAATGCGCAATGATTTTGCGTTTACCAATGCTATTTTCATTTCTTGAAATTTATTGCAATTTAAAACAAAATCTGATACGCATACCATATATATTCGATATTTACATAATGATTTTTTCGTTAATAAATTATGTTCTGTTATTTGGTTATTAATGTTATTGCCATTATAGCCCTCTCTAATTTATGGTTAATCAAAACAAATAAAAGTCTATCATGTGGATTCAATTCGTATTAGACTATCTCATATACATTTTTCACCCTTTTCACGTTTCAATTTCTGTTTGTCTTACGAGTGTTGTGAGTAAAATACTGTTTTTAATATTTTGTAAAGAAAAAATACGTGTATATCCACACATTACACATTACACGTATACCCTTCGTTTTTAGAATACAAATTTTGTGTTTGTTTATTGTTTCTCATCAAGAAATATACGTATTTACCCAAACGAATCTCAATATTATCTCTATTTATTATTGAATTCTTCGAAATAAACGAGAAAATCCTTTAAAAAAAAATCAAAAAATCAAAGGAATATATTGTTGGCTTCATTTATCCTTAAACATCACCGAAACGTTTCACAATGAAATACCTTTTTAATCAATTGGTGATGTGCTTCAGTAAATGCAAATTACGAAAATACCCTTGAAAATGATTGATTGATGGATTGAACTACTGGACAGACAATCACATGTTGCATTGGTTTATTATATTTGATTCAGGTCTGTCAGATTCTTGTTTCTTTAAGAAACTTTTTTTGATTTGAATTCCTCACAGCAGACCAACAGTTATTTCGAAGATTCGATAATGATGTTAGAAAAATGAGCTGTAAATTAGACTAATGAGGATATATTAAATAAGGATTCAAATGTTCGTATGAAGAAATATGTTTAACAACCTTCGGCAGCCATTATTATTTTTATGTAAAGATTTATGTTAACTATACTTAAATGTTTAAAATGCTTAATTCGTATTATATTATTTTTGAATATTATTTGCATTCATTCAGTTGTACTAAATACTTACTTACTTATCTGCTAATCGTTTAATCGGTTGTTGAAGCCCTTTCCCAACTAAAAGACACACCGCATTTTCGTTTTGAATGTCAAGCCGGTCAATACGACTTTTTTCGCCTGTAACGACATCACTACCACACGCGAGCCACTTTTCATTATCTGTAATAATTCGCTCCAGGAGTTGTTTGATTTCGTTCAGCTTTTGTTTTCAATCACAATTGCACATGTGACACCCAAATATCGAGATTTTTTTAGTTTTAAATGGGGTACAAAATATTATTTAGCAACATATTTTCAGCTTAATTGTCGGTATTTTTAAATGGTACATGATTTCTTCAAGCTTTTTAGTGCCCATTTTTATAAACAACATTATTTCATCGAAAATAAACCTGATAAACCTTACAAATTTACTCAGCAGTAAATTAAGCGAATGTTTTCTTAATTTTTCTTCAATAGAAGAACACAATAAGCCAATAATGTTAAAAATGTTTACACACTTTTTATACGGTGTTCAGATAAGCACCTTTATTGCGTAAATCGCAATAAACGTCATTATGGAGCTCAATATTTCATATAAGGTTTCAATTAATTATTGCACAAGAAATACGCAAATTGTTATAATATTGAGTAAAACTTAAAATGCAACACTGTCATACATAAGTATGTTTATTGAGAACGTTACAACTTATGCCAACAAATTTTGTTCATATTTGAAAATACAAATATCAACAAAGTCAAATAAAAACGGCGAGTGAGGTGGAAGGTAAGTTTATTTATATTAACACTAAATCTACCGATACTTCTTGTATTTTTATTCCTATTCCATTCTCTTTCAACTATATTGTATTAAAAATTTCTAATGATTTAAAATATTTTGAATGTTTCGAAATTTCGGAGACAAGGATAAACAAAGCAATGAAATAAGAATTTTTATTAACAAAATAGCACAAGAAATTTTTACTGTAATACTAGCTTGGAGTAGAGTGAATATCCATCTGCCAGAAAACAAACAATATACCGAATCGTACCAGGCAATGCCAAAAATGGCAAAATAGTGGTTTTATATCACAAAATATGCAAATCAAGATATGTACAGAATAGCTTCCCGCAGTAGTTAGCGCAGATTACAAGCATTTCTCCATAAAAATATACAAGATAGGAGTAAATCTTAAAAAATATATTCCATGTATTTTTTCATAGAAGTCGTAAAGGCAAATAGCGGTGTTACATAATTGGCCATTACAAACTTTCAGTCAGGATTACGACCTAGTTTCTCATTCAAGAAATTCTGATAAAAAAATCTTAAATGAGTAATTTTTCCTGTCCCGTGTTAAATATATGAATTTTTATAAAAAAATAAAAAAAGTTGTTTTCCAATGATTGTTAAATAAACAGATTTGTGTATACCTGAACACTCAAAATAATTTTATCAATTAAACGAATATTGACTCAATTAAAATTCATGCCTGAACATAATATTATAGGCGATCACTTTTTACAAAATAATGGAATTTTTCTAATGTCTTCCAACAAAGTGGAATCATAGCTATCAAGCAAGTTTAAGTAATTTGTGTTTCCACTTATTATTCTTGAGTTTACGATACTATGAGGTTAAACCTTAAAATATACTTTAAATTTTTTAATTGAACTTTACTTACTGCGTATGAGTGATATTTTTTATGTTTTTCATGAAAAACAGTTTTACATCTGGTAAAAAAAACGCAAGATCTGCGAAAGTATTAGTAATCGTTGACTGAGTGTGTAGGAGAATCCGAGGCAGTCAATTTCGTTCACAAGAACACAGCCTTCCGCAGACTACACTATACGTATATATAAACATACTGTTACGTTTTTACCTTTAGAAAAACGTTTCAAATATGAACTCTTGATTGCAAATAGAAATAAAAATAAATTTATGTTCAGTTTCAATTAATTTCTTTATAGTTCGCACAATTCTGTGTGCCACTGTTCATTACTTGATGTAAACGACAACATTTGCTTTGTTTGTTACTCCTCCTTGCACTCTTTTGCGTAAATAATAAAAATTACTAGTCAATTTGTTCGATAGATCTTTATAACGGAAATCTTCAAACCACGATTACTTTCTTCAAACACCGCGTCTTCACACAAGCCTGACTGAATTCTTACTGACTCCGTTGCCTGCTTTGACTTGCCTTTTATATTGCAGGGTAAACAGTCTGATGGATGCTCTTGAAGGAGAATGACTTCGCCTTCTCAAAATCTCTATAAATGTAGACATATTGTTTACGTTATTGTTGTTTGTGTATTTTGTTAACTTTGTTCTTGCAGTATTGTTGTTGCCTTCTTGTTCACTTGTTTATCCCCTTTTTATATACTGGTTTTATTGTTGGTATATTTCTGTTTATTTGTTTATCATGTAAACCAGTTCATTGTATTTGTTTTTGTAATTCTTGTTTATAATTTAAATACAATTTCCATTTTCGTAACAATAATACATACATAATTGGTCAGTGGAACCCTTCAGTAAGAATTAAGACTTATGATGTGTGTGTTAATGTTATACACGAGTGGCGTGACCTACAGTTGAAAGTCGATTCAGAACGACAGATTTTTGAGATGTTTTTCATAGCAATTTTATTTACTAAAGCTTGTGCCAGAAATCCATTCAGAGGAAATCGCCGAAGAAATATTTTTCATAATAAATCAACACACTACCTACTAGACTACGGTGGCTGAACTACTAAATACTTGACAAAGATGAGAATAAACTTGTCAAAATCGACTCGTATAGAGAACTGCGTCGATTTTAACTTTCCAGATACAAACATATCATTATATGATACTGACAATGCTCTGTTATGAGCTATTACGAAAGCGAAAAATTTTCACTTCCAACAGTTCCATTCAATTTGGAGCCATTTGTGTAAATTTTGTACGCAGTCGTTTACGAGATATGCCGCACCATTTTTCTAGACTTCATTGTCTGGAATGTATTTCTTATTGTGAAGTTGTACCGCTGTGTCTTGTAGTACCTGTTCTCGACAGCCGCAACTACTATACTTTCAGAATCCTTGCGCGACCAGTATTCTATTCATGCCAGAGACGCATACCGTCAAGCCCTTTCAAGTAAGAACAGGTGGATTAAAGTGATCATTTTTAATAGAAGTAATGGTGGTTTGTTAAAGTCTTAAGGATCGTCGCCACTTCAAATGTACAATCAGCAAATAAAAAGAGCGTTTAGCTTCAACTCTTGTCCAACTGTATTCAGGAATAACGATGAATTGATATTTCTCGTTTTCTTCTAGACTTTGCCCTATGGCAGAAATATTATATTCTCTATAAACGTTTCTTTCTCTTATTGATGGTTGTAATCAAGAATTATAAAATTACTGCGGAAACGCTATATAACCGTATTAGTTTTCAATTATGTACAACGAAAATTAATCAAATTTTCCAAGAATGTCACTATGAGATTAATTACTTTCAAAGTCAATTTTCAAATGTTTTAGGCTTTATTTTGACGTTAGACTTGCAAAACCTAACTGAAGGAAAATGTCAACGTCTTCTGACGTAAGCAGCTGTAAACCAAAGTTATCGACATCAATACTTCTCATGCTGATAAAAAAAAACTACCGGGTAAAAAAATATATGCAATAACCCTTTTTCTTTGAGAATATGTTCATGCTAGTTCCATATGTTACAAGCTAGTGAAGTAGAATCTTTTTCAAGTATATTTTCCAATTTGAATAGATGGCACACAGAGTTTTTGATGAAAAAAGTAGTCCTAATAACTACTATAGTAGTTCGTTCACACTAAGTCATCATTTTAAGTTACCTTGTGAATGAAACATTTTTACTTGACCCTTTATATAGTTTATATAAACACTACGGAGTTGATTGCAATAAAAGAACGTACGTGAAACCCTTAGAGGAATGAAGCAGACGCTTTTCTGAAACTTATAACAAAACGTCATTGAGATTGTAACAAAATGAAAAATGATTCTAAATGATACTACAAATAGTTGTTCCTTGATGTACACCTCGTGTAAAATAAACGTGAAAGACATTGTTCTTGAAACACAAAAAATAAGTTTCGAAAAACAAGCAGGTCAAAGAATGTAATGTAGATTAGGGATTCCACTATATTATTTCCGATACAAAATTTTTCTGCCAGAAAGAAGTTACGTGTAATATTGCTGGACTCTGCTGGACACGTATGGATAAAAAGATAATTGACGCACTTCTGTCTTCAAATCGCATGATCATGAAGGCATACGAAATACTATGCGTTTCTGCAGGAGAAGAAGATATAGATTTTCACGTCATGTATCAGTGCCCAGCCGTAGTCATAAATAATAGAGTGGTTTTGACCTCTCACTTTTTGATAACTTTAACTGAGTCTCTGAGGTTGGTTTCCTTTAGGGAACGCTTGATTTCCTGCTAGAATTGATCGACTTATTACAATGTGCCTACCTGCTACCATCGTCCTTTAAGGCGATTCATAATCTTATCGAATCTTGTGGTGAACGATTCTATTTCACGTTACCATTTGTGTTTTTTTTTTTTATTTTTATTAAAATTTGTAATACCCACCCCATCGTTTCATGTAATTATTTTGGTCACCTTTTTGCGTGGATATCAGCTGTTTTGTAGAACATTCCTGCTTAGATATTTCTGACATAAATTTTTCGTTAAGTTCGTATTGCCACATTGTCTTTTACCATGTATGGAATTGCAACGTTATTAACAATGTTGCCAACGGCTAATTTACATGAAAGGAATGTTTCGAGTGACGGAAAAATTAACTAATTCACTGTTTGTATTTTGAATGTTGCTTAGAACGAAACAGAAAAAAAAAAAAAAAAAAAAAAACAAAGAGAAAGAGAAAACAATCGATTTTGAGTATAGATGATTAATATCTCGAATATACTCGAGCAATGCAGTGTCATACATATTGTTTTTTTTTTATTGTGTTTGTATTCGGGCGGTCAGTTCGCAATGTTGCCACTGACTGATCGAAAATTTATTAAGCAGCCCTGATCAACGGTAAATTTCCAAACGCTTTCGTTCTATTTTAACGAAATTCTTCTCAAAAAAGGTATTTAGGCTTCAGCAGAGCGAGAAACGTCCTCTTTTTTTTTCATTTGATCGTCAGAGATAGGAGGTCTATCAGACAAAAAAAAAAGTAAATCAAATAAATTTTAGTGGAAAAACAATATCCACTGACTACAGTGAATAGAAAATTTTTTTTGGTGACAATTAACCTTCATCAAAGTAGTATCAACGGGAGTGGATATATTCTAATTTTGTGCACACTGCGGATTGTTATCTTAACGGTACCCTAAACAAGGGGAAGTTTACCGTTAAGGTAACGGGGGATGCTTCCAAATAAAAATGGTCGCTTCCCAATCGAAAAACGTGTACAAAATAGAATCATCGATATTCAACTATACCATAACCTCCAATCCATCTTTAAATTCATCTTTAAATTCACCCTAATGTCACCATAACCATCATCTCTATATTCAACTATACCATAAACATCAATTCATCTTTAAATTCATCTTTAAATTCATCCAAATGTCTTCATAACCACCAGCGCTATACAAAGTCATCTCTATACCAATTCATCTCTATACAAAGACATCTCTATACGAAGTCATCTGTAATCCATCACATAATTTTCATATACCACTATACGATCACCATACCCTTAAATTTATATTCTTATTCATCGATGTCGTAATCTTTAGGAAGTATTGATATATTTACATATGCAAGGCTTAATGTATATCCTCCCCTCAATTTTAGTTACCAGCATCGACACGAAGAGGCCTCATCGTCATCGCTGCTGAAAACAAAGGGGTAAGTCTAATGCACTAATTTAATTTTCTTTTATATCACTTTAAATCTTGCATATCTTTAGGCATATAGATTATTTCTGTTTCCTTGACAACCTATTGTATTTTATTAACGTAACCAAGTTCCTAATGAACAAAGTCCACAAATAATTCGACGGTTGTGGATTGTAATTCCTTTCGGTAGTAGTTTAAAATTTATATAAGTAATAATATTCTAAAATTTATGAATTATAAACCAAATTTTATTAGTAGTTTTTTTTCTAAGATACCGTATACTGCATTTATGAATCTTAATATATAGATATATATATAGGTCACTTAGGTTAGAGTAAATTCTATTCTTAGTGTATATACCCAATATTTTGGTTCACATTTTTTTTTTCTAAATGATTTTGTTTGTATGTGCAAATGAATTCTATCCTTTCTTTTATTGTTAATAAATCGGTACAAATTCAGAATGATTAATTGAAAAGTGGTGTAAGTTCTCTTATATGGAGTGACCGGGATGAGGTTGTTTTTGAATAAAGGGATCCTATAGACCAATTTCGCTTGCAGGATACTGGATTAGGGAGGGTTATGAAGCGGTGTTTCTTAACGTCATCAGAGAAACCAAATTCGTGAGCAAGATAATTAACGTATATTTTTTTTCTTTCGTATCCCAAATTAATAGTATAGGAGGGGCTTTATTTGACCTATACTATTCCGGACCATGTAGAGTAGAGAGCATGAAAATGCAAACCCTAGGGAGTCTTTATAAACTTACTGTGTAACGAAACAGAGGCGGCTAAGTTAGGTCACGAACCCCCCCACCCGACTGCTAGCTAGCAATTATAGGCTCCCACCGACTTACCTTAGTCCGATCCTTTATGAACTACTACATAACTTGGTTATGTAACGAAGTAAAACTGTTGACATTTTATATGTGTACATTACATATTGAATAATATGACACAGGATACACTGTACATTACATAATAAATAAAATATAGCGCTCTTTTGGTAGACTAACATTACATAATTAATGAATAAAGCGCCTGTGTACCTGGTACCTTACATATAAAATAATATGACTCTGTCGACGTGTTCATTACAATCTATCCGAAAACCCAGAAATTAGACATCGTCCTCAACAACTTTAAATGTCACGAATTTTGACAAAAATTCATCTGACTTCGGAAATTTTAAAAAGTATTTTTTCGGCGGCTCTCTCTCATCAGTTTTTTGGCCAAAATTCTGAGAGTAAATAAAATTACCATGAAAAGGTGTCTTAAAAATTTGTTGTTCGGAGTCGACTTTAAACTGTAGGTAAAATTAACACATACTATACATTATGTAGCAGTTGGCAACTAATTTAATTTTCAAAAAAAAAAAAAAAAAAAAAAAAATAAATAAATAAAAGAGTTTAATGACGATTTTAAAGTATCGCATTGTACTAACAGAACACCCATTTTGATAAAACAATTTTTTTATTTGCACGTGTTGCTGAATGCTATATCCAACCATTGCGATTTAGCAAAACAAACTAAATAAATGGCAACTATTTCAACAAGAGTACCGTTATCAACTGTCAAAATTCCTGTTGTAAAACCTGAGTATAAAAATTTTTCTGCTATATTAAGCTTATATTTTTCTTTTTGCTTATTTACGCTAATTTTGTCACTAACCTGTAAATAAAATTAAATATTAATCCTACTAAAAATTACATCTTAGAATAAGCATTTTAGATACTTACTCATCAGTCTATATTTTTACATACATACATCATTGGTCATACCAACCCTTCAGTCAGGATTAGTACATAGCTTCTCACCCACTTATGTTGTGTGTGTTAATTTTATACAGGAGAGGCGGGAAATACTGTTTAAAGTCGATTCCAAACGACAGATTTTTTTGAGAAATTTTTCATGGAAATTTTTTTTTACTCTCAGAGTTTTTGAAAGAAATTTTCTGAATTCGTCGAAGAAATATTTTTTTATACTTCGTTTCGGTGAAGATGTCTAACCTGGGGTTTTTAACGAGGCCTAATGTTTAGTAAGCCAACACACTACCTACTGGACTTTTTAGCATGTCTTGTAATAAAATAAAGACACCTGCGCCCTAAAATCAGATATTTTTACGCATTATTCGTCTTTCTTTCCCTGCATTTCAGGTTCTACATCTCAAAATGTTACTCCCTTTTTTATCTCACTTAACCTATTTTCCTAGTTCCAACGTAATGTACTGCATGAATAGGGACAATTTCCTACAGGAAAAACAACTGACCGTACAAAGTATACCTTCGACTTAAGAAGGATGCCTGCAATATACTTTTTTAAACCATGGGTGTTTGGGGATTTAAATAAATGTGATACTTTAATACACGATAACTCAGCAGTAGCAATATGAGTATAGTAGTACTCATCTACTGTGGTAGAATACCTCTTAATACAACAACAACAAATAAAGCACAACTATGCAAAAGAAAGTGAAACATTATTAGTACTATTGCTGCATAGTCGTCGGCCTGCTATAAACCCTCAGATGAAGCTCACACACAATTTGTTGGCGCCATTCTCTTTCCTCTTCTGCAAAGATTCGCTGCACTATCACTCTCTATATGGTTCTGTCATGTTAAAAAAAAGGAAATGAAATGAAAATAGTTGAAGAAATTTAAAATAGATCAGGTGTTAAAAACCTAAACGAATGGCAATAGACAGTTAACAAATGATTTTTCATGTTATTTATACTTATAAAATGTGAGTGGCGGATATGTATGTGTTGGGTGTATTAATAAGTTTCAGTGTCTACAAAAAATGTTCTAAAAATGGAAATGTAAAACTAAAGTAATCTCCTGTTATAATGATATTAACAGCAAAGCTATAATTAGTAACAGTACACACATATGTACATAATTGGTCATTAAAACTCTTTAGTCAGGATTACGACCTAGCTTATGTTGTGTGTGTTAATTTTATATGTGAATGGCGAGACCTCCAGTTTAAAGTCAAGAAAATTTTCTTTGAAAATCAACATCTTTCGTACGTCTTTTATTCGTTTGAAAGACCTATGATGCCATTACGTGTGCAATATAATGTTACAAAAATAGAAATGGTGTTTTGCTTTCACATCGTTTAAATTGTAAACAAAAGCTACAAAAAAAGCAATGAACTTGTTTAAATGATAAACAAGTAAACAAAAATATACCAACACAACCCAGTATAAAAAGGGATAAACAAGGAAAGAGCAATGCAACAACAACCACTGATACAATAAATGCAAACAAAAATGCGCAAACAACAGTAATGAAACAACGATGTTTACATTTATAGAGATCTCGAGAAGGTGAAGACACGAACATTTGGCTTCAAGATCATTCATCAGAATGTTTACGTTGGTCAGTCTTGTGTAAAGACGTGCGGTGTTTGAAGAGAATAATCGTGGTTTGAAGATCTCCATTGTAAATATCTATCGATAAATTGTTATTGTTTACGCAAAGAATGTAAACAAGAATAACAAGTTGTGAAGAGTGGCAAACAGAATTAAGCGAACAATAAAGAATTTAATTAAAACTGAACACAAATTTATTTTTATTTTATTTGCAATCAACGAACTCATATTTTAAACGTTTTTAAAAGTTAAAAATGTAATAATAACATCATTCAAACGACCGCCACAGCTTCTTTGTGGGGAGCGCATCCGTAAGGTCTAATTTTTCATATTTCTCCACATAAATGAGACTGACTGTAACCGATGGCATGTGTTACATTGGCCTGTGACCCTCTGCCACATAAGAAAGTTTCATAAAAAATTACCAACGAGGTCAAATCATATGATCTCTTTGGCCAGTTTACATCACCTAATCTTGTCATAGCAATTTATTCATTTCTTTTCTATTTTCGATAGTAGGATTTAGAACGTTAAAAACTTCAGTTGTACAGAATTGAAGCCAATTTGATTCGTGATCCCTATGATTACCGATAGCAGCACCTGATGAAAGTATCACTTTAAGATAATATTGGATTCTAAAGAAAGTCGCCTCCACCGGCCTATCTACCTGATACAGTTCGTTAATTATTGATAACAGAGCTCAGAACTTCAGGTCAGACATCTCCAGCAAAACGAAATATGAAAAAATATTTGTTCATCAACTGCCTCTCATCTGATTTCTGTCAAAATCCTGAAAGCACAGAACATTGTTATGAAAAGTTTCCCAAAAAAACTGTCGTTCGGAGCCGACATTTAACTGTCGGTCCCGATACTCTTGTAAAAAATTAACACACACAACATAAGTGGTGTGAGAAGCTAGGTCATACGCTTGACTGAAGGGTCTTAATGACCACTTATGTATGTAGATGTGTAATAGAGGTCAGAATCAAGTGTTTGATGCCCTTTAATAAACAATTCCCTTTCTATTCCTTTAGACATACCTTTTTAGATGTCAATCCACCTTGTTTCATCTATGATCACTTTACTATCGCACTCCAGGAATTGTTTGATTTCATTCAGCTTTTGCTTTAAATCGCAATTGGGAACGTATCAGTCAAACATCGAGTTGTCTTGAGTTTAAAATGGTGTTCCTAACATTCTTTAGAAACATATATTCATATTAAATGTCGGTCTATCTCAATCGCACATGATTTCTTTAAGCTTTTTAATTATCATTTTTGAAATAAAAATTATTTCAAATTAAATCGCTTCGCTGTTCTTACAGCAACGGCTCCCTAAACTTTACAAATTTGTAAAACAGACTGCATTCTTAATATGCCAGCATTATTACGAATTTTCACACAACTTTTATAGGCGATTACTGTTCACAAAATAATGTGATTTTTTAATGTCTTTTAACAAAGTGGAAAAATTTCTTTCAAGCAACTTCAGGCAATTAGTCTTTCAAATTAATATTTGTAAGATCACAATATTTTCAAAACAAACCTAAAAGTACGCTTTAATTTTTTTAATTTAACTTTACTTATTCACTATGTTAGCCCGTGCGTATGAGTGATATTTTGCTTATGCTTTTAATAAAAAATAACTCATACGTCCGGACAGCGAAGTGTAACGCCTGCCGAAAACATAGTAGTCGTTGCCTGAGTGTGGAGGAGAATCCGAGACAATTAATTTTGCACCGACCTTTTCCAGACCCAAATTTGACAAATTTACCACTGTGACTTAAGTAAGCATCCTTAAATATTTCAACTGACCCAGGAACTGAAAATTTACGGCCGATTTTTGGTTGAATGGGTACTTGAACAAACAAAATTGGTAAATCTGGGGCGATAATAATACACATGAGGATCAACTGCATCCAGGGCATCTCGAAAAAGTCTCTGTTTTGAATGATTTTAATGCTGGTCCATTCTGCGTTGAGAACGACGTTGGCCAGGCCATCAATATCAACGGCGAGCACTAGAGATCTGCGATTACCAACTACTTATGACCTGAATTGCAGGAGATTATGTTACCTGACCTCCGATATCCATCCGACTCCCTTAGAATTTTTCTTAAGTCGCAGGTGTATGCAAATAAACGACAAACCACAACGGTCCTTAAGGCCAATATAACCCATGCCATCGGTCAAATTCAGCCTGATTAATGCGCCAGAGTCATGAAAAGACATTTCGAACGCGCTTTACCCAGAGAAACTTTGGCGGAAAACTAAATGATTTTATATTCCACACAATAGATAGTGTGTTGGCCACGGTTCAAACCCCAGGTCAGACATCAAAACGAAAATATAAAAAAATATTTCTTCAGTGACTCTGAGAGCTAATAAAATTGCCATGTAAAGTTTCTCAAAAATTTATCGTTCAGAGTCGATTTTAAACTATAGGTTCAGCCGTTCATGTATAAAATTAACACACACAACATAACTGGTGTGATAAATTAGGTACATATTAGTGACTGAATTGTTGTAATGACGAATTTTAGAAAATTTGACCTGATGTAACTGTGTGTCCAATATCATATGAAGTTTACTATTAATAACTGGTTTAATAATAATTTTATTTTTATAAAAAAGTCAACTAAAGCAACCGAATAAATAAAAGATGCTTTAAAATATATGAATCCATTAATAAATAAGTCCTCATATCGATTTTTTATTTGTTAACAGACTGTGGCTTTGGTGAATTAAAAAAAGAAAAAACGTTAAAGTGGTAAAAATAATAAAAATTTTCTAATACTTTAGTTGCTAAAAATGAAATGGCTTTACTGAAACATACTATATTTTAAATACAAAAACAAGCATTTCATTTGTACATATGTATATATAAATACAAATATGTATGTATGTATGAGAGTGTTTATAAAAAGAAATTTAGTTTAAGGTAAAAGCATTTATATTTTATATATACATATTCCTTAAAGCTTTAACGCCAGTAATATTTGCTAAAGAGAAAATGTTTATTCCATAAAATATAGGAATTCATATCACTTAAGTTTTGCAATAAAAATGTAACCATAATATACGGAATTGTTTGGAATTTGGAATTGTTCGGTTTATACATTGCAAAGAGGTGTGTCTCTGTCCTTCACTTGAAACAACAAGAAGCGATAGAATAAGAATATTGTTAAGTATTTAACTTTTTAAAAACGTTTAGAATATGAGTTCGTTGATTGCAAACAAAATAAAAATAAATTGGTGTTTAGTTTCAATAAAATTCCTTATTGCTCTCACTACTTTTGTGTGCCACTACATCCAACTTGACGAATACAACAATAATAGCTTGTTCCCTATTATTCTCTGCTTACAACGCAGATCTTTTCAACGGAGATCTTCACACCACGACTGTTTTCTTCACACGCAACGCGTCTTCATACAAGACTGAGTAAATTCTTACTACTCGTTGCCTGCTTTGTCTTGCCTTTTTATATGCTCACGTAAGCAGTCTGAAGAAGGTTCGTGTTTTTGCCTTCTCGATAATTCTGTTGCGATTTAATTGTTGTTTGTGTATTTTGTTGTAACAACTTCGTTGTATTTGTTAGTGTAGCTTTAGTTAATCACGTTGATGTTAAACGATATTTCCATTTTCCTAAAAGTATCTATGTATGTAGACCTTTGTTTGGTAGTGTCATTCAAATAACCATCAAACATAAGCTTAAGGGAGAATGCGTCTTTTTTTTGCCATTATTACTTTTGACCATCTAGGTGTCTCAAATGATTAGGTGACTCAAGAATATCGAATCATCACAGAACCATTAAACCATGCCTGCCTGCAAATTGTAAAAAGCTCAGTACGACTCAATACGCAAACCTTAAAATTATTTTATTAAAAAAGCAACCCAAACAAAACTACGAAGAATGTTCTCGTCATAACATGAAACAATTGATTTCTAATACAATTTAAGATGCAATTAACGATATTAACGAAAAACGATCCTGTTGTTTCACCTCTTGTTTATCTAGATTAAATAAATGCTTCGAAAAAATTCAAGAATTGGTGAGTAAATATAAGTGGAAGTAATATAACAATATAGGTGTCTAGTGGGTAGCGCATTAATCACCGAGTGTCGGGATTCCCTACAGATACTCTGATCTGTTAAACTTTCATAAATTTATAGAACCATTTAAACCAGAAATGTAAGAAATTCCCACAAAAAATTTCTAAAGGAGACAAATCGAATGATCTTGAGTTCAATTAACTGCCAATTCCATTAATTGGCTCATGCAGATTATCGCCAATGATCGTTTGCTTTCTGTTCCTAGATTTGTTGAATTTTGTACGGATATATGCTAAGGACACAACACATGATTTGCAAAGTTTTGATCTTCGAAAAGCCGAGTTCTTAATGGCGAGTTAGAATTAATTGCCTCAGTTTCTCCCGCTTTCTCTCACGAGGATTGGCCATGTTTTCGGAGACCTTACGTTTCGTAGACGTATATATGTTGATCAAAACAGCGGATTGGATTGGAATTTATTCACCACATGGCAAATAGTCGTCTCGGTAGCACATTTATGGCGATCGTAAATGACAAAACAATTTGATGACTCTCTTGCGTTGTTGAATACTATATCCGTTCATGGCGATTTGGCAAAACAGACCGAATAAATGGCAACTAATTCGACAGATGTTGTTTCAACAAAATGGAAGTTAATAACTGTCAAAGACTCTGTTGGAAGGACCGATATGTATGCACAAAGTTGGATAAACAGATTATAGCTAACCTTACAATGAAGTCGCCGTTGTGTACTAACTAGTATATTGGCTTATTAGACGAGAGATCGTTCAACCCCCGGCTCAGACACTTCGCGCAAAACGAAATATGAAAAAAATTATTTCTTTATGCGACTTCCTCTCAGCAGTCTTCTGGCAAAACTCTGAAATTAAATAAAATTGCCATGAAAAGAATCTCAAAAATATGACGTTCGAATTTACATTAAGCTGTAGGTCCCAACACTAGTGAATAAAATTAACATGAATGGTAGTAAGTAAGCATAATTTTTCTTTTATTTCGGCGTGAACTATTAGAGATTTAATTACACAAATAACAAATACACGTGGATACTTAAAGCTCCATTGTTATTATGATTCATAAGAATTTCATAAAGAATTTAATACATTTTAATACTAGAGGAATGTGTTTTGTTACGAAACATTCCTATGTATGCTATCAATACAATATTATTTCTTTTTTCCGTAGATATTTTTTCCAGTTTATTTGTTGCTCTTCGATATTATGATATTGTCCATTAACAATACAAAACCTTTTTGAGAAATATGTCAGACAGTTGCGAGCAGTGTTTTAAAACTGAAATTTTGAAATGGTACTGAAATGAAACTGAAAAAGTATTTTTTTCCATCAAATGGTACTTTTGTATACATACGTATATATGCTCATTATAACTCTTCAATCAGGATTACGACCTACCTTCTCACACCACTTATTTTGTGTGTGTTCATTTTAAACATGAGTGGCGGAACCTACTGTTTAAAGTCGACTCCAAACGACAGATTATTGGCAGAAGTAAGTCGCCGTAGAAATATTTTTTCATATCGTTAGTCTAATTCGTAAATGTGTTAAGTCCCTTTTTTAAAATTTTACAGGAGACATAAAAACAGTAACTTTCATAGTTTTTAAAATTTTTAAACTTTTTAAACGCAATTAATTTGACAAAATAGCTTTCTTTAAAGGACCTAGATCAAAAATTAATAATAATTAATAAATAATATTCGTGTAGTTAGCACGTGCTTTTAATTTTTTTCGTAGTTTTGTGGACTTAGCGTTTTTGCAAACCACAAAATTACAACTTTAAACTACATAATGACATTGTTTGTTGTTGTAAAATATGTATTTTGTATAGTGTTACCGTTATGCATTAAAATCTCAATTTTGGAAAAAAGTGGACTTAGCGTCTTTGCAAATTATACTAACGATATTTCGTTTTGATAGAGATGTCTGCCATTGGGTTTGAATCGTGGGCTCACGTCTACTAGCCAGCACATACCTATTAGACTATGTATTTATTTATATTTAATACACATACATACAGTCGCCGTGGTCTAGTAGGTAGTGTGTTGTATACGAAAAAGCCAGGGTTCGAGCCCCAGGCCAGACATCAAAATAAAATACGAAAAGTATTTCTTCGGCGACTTCCTCTCATCAGATTTCTGGCAAACACTCTGAGAGTATGAAAAGTTTCTCAAAAATCTGTCGTTTGGAGTCGACTTTAAACTGTAGGTCCCGCCATTCATGTATAAAATTAACACACACAACATAAGTGGTGTGAGAAACTAGGCCGTAATCCTGACTGAAGGGTTGTAATGACCAATTATGTATCTATGTACATACAGGACAAAAACAACTGATTCGGAACGTAACAAAACGTAAAAGCCCCGTTTAGTCACGCCGATGGAACGTAATGTAACATACGTTCGTTTGAAAAGCAATGAAAATTCATACCAAAATTACTTTTCGGTTCGGCAAGCGTTTTCATTGCTTTTCGTATTCTAAAAACGAACGTACGTTCCGTAGAAGTTTGGCTTTGAACGTGTTGTTAATGCATTAATAATTGAAAATCGCAAGACATAAAATATGTAATAATAAAAAAGCACTGAAAACGTAGCGGGGGTACTGCGGTATTTTTGAAGTGAAAAAGTACTGAAAATAGTGTAAAAGTACTGAATTTTTCAACACTGCTTGAGAGATTTAAAGTTGTTTCTCAGTTTTTAATCTCTTCCTCGCTGCTTTGAGTTAATATTCGTTAGAAGGTTACTGGGATAATGGTATCCTAAGAAAAGCTTTATAGCCATTTTTAATCCTATTCTTACTGACATAAAAATGCAAAAAATATTAATAACTTGAGCCTTTATGGGTCATATATAAAAATTACGGGGTTTTTCTTGCGAAAAACGTTTTGGAATATTTTTTATAACAAATACTTTCACTCTGTACAAAATCTAATCACAATTGATGTCGTTAATTATTACTTTAACCTATATGAATCACTTAATTTTTAATTTAAATAAACAGGGATTTCCCTCTGTTAGAATAAGCAGAACATAGAAATCAACTTTTGAATACGAAAGCTTACTTTGTATATGAAAAATAAATACTTTGATAACTAGAAGATACCTTATAAAAAGTTGAAGAATGATTTGGTGGCGTGACATAAGTTCCAGTGTCATAATGTCCATGGACATTGTGGCACACAAAAAAGTGACATAACGTCCATGGACATTATGTCACTTTTTGATAATGTCATAATGTCCATGCACATTATGACATTTCTTTCGTGGACTTTTTGACACTTATAAGTGTGTCATAATGTCCTTATTAAAATTAAGTTAAAATTAAGAAAAAAACAAGCTTTGTTTAATTTATTGGTATATGTACATATATTCAAGGATTTAAAATTTTAATCAAACAATTCAACAACTTCAGAAGTAATCATTAAATATTTTATATAATTAAAAAATAAATAATAAAAAATTAAAAATAAAAATAAATAATAAAAAAATAAAAATAAATAAAATTAATACAAATAAAAATTTATCCATCAAGAAATAGCATTTTTGGTTTTTATTTATTGCTTTTCAAGTTTTTTCGACAATTTTGAATTAAATCCTTCCAATGCACTCGTAGTTCTAATAAATTCAAAGTGAACAGAAAATACTGATGGTGTGATCTAAAAATATCAACAGAAAATGTATGAAAAAATCGGCGACGACTTCACTTTTGGATAGTTATTCAATTTCTTTTTTTTTCGGTATATCACCTAAGAAAATCAAAAATAAAATTATATTTCATATAATTTGTAATCCTTGATGCATTTCGCAAAGAGAAAAATGGAGTTTGAAGAAAGTTCAGCAGAAAAAGTATAAAAATCGGCGCCGATTTTTGTCCATGGACGTTGTGTCACTTTTTTGTGTGTCACAATGTCCATGGACATTATGACACTGGACCTTATGTCACGCCACCAATGATTTAATCACTCAAAAACTTTCAAAAAGATGAATTACTTTATATTAGCCTCTGAGGCTTTTGTCAGTAGTTTACCTTACATTTTTATATTTCGGTCTCTAGCAGATGGATAATTTAAACACTAATGTTTTCAGAGGATGTATAATACTGCATTTGTGAGCATTGATACATAACAATCAAAATTGATGAGCCACTGCCCAATGTTATAAAATTCCGAAACTAAGTGAAGTCCAATTGGTAATACGCACAAATTGATAACGAAGAAAGTTGTGAAATTTTTTCACAATAAAAGTCTCGGTAACAGGACAAAATTCAAAGACCTGGGAAAGAAATGTTCTGTGATCAGGTAACAACCGTAAAGGACGTATTCTTCAGTCAGGATTAC
Source organism: Sarcophaga variegata (assembly GCA_932273835.1). NCBI lineage: Eukaryota > Metazoa > Arthropoda > Insecta > Diptera > Sarcophagidae > Sarcophaga > Sarcophaga variegata. Next base: position 28,601,594 of record OW026358.1, on the reverse strand, counting down.
GCCCTAGTTTCTCACACTTCTCACATGGCTTTTCCGACTCATCTTGTAGGATTGGCAGAAAGCATTGTTTCATACCAAAACATGGCAAGGCTATAAAGATTTGTTTACTGCTCTTGTTTAAATCAAATGCAAGTCGTATGGCGATAATACCACCTACTTGGTCAACATGGAGCTATTTTTGATTAAGTATACAAAGAACTTAAGGAACAAGCTGTTGGTCAAACTTAAAAGGAACCGAGGAACATAGAGCTAAAGAGAGAGATAATGATCCACCTTGCTCACCAATAGCAACAAGGCAGCAGTGTCAAAGTCTTCAAAATCAGCCAAAGGAACGCGTTGACGAAGGAATGAAGTGTACACCGTCCTATACTCGTCATTCTATAACTCGAGAACAACTCAACCGAGTTAAAAAGCAATGCCTACGTTAGAAAAGAATTCCTATTTTTCATCGAAATGTTCAAAAAGTCCACGGCTTTGCGTTATCTGCACAACTTTGTGCTGGTTTGTTTTTCACATGAAATATGTATTAATTTTTTTCAATTTTTAATAATTCTCGTTTTTTTCACTGAAATTTATAAAACACTTGCAAACTAAAAGTTATGAAATTTGGTTGCGGAATGTTAGATACTCTGTTGCATTGATTTGATCATCAAAATTAGGCTCTAAGGATCGTGTTAATAAGATCAGGGTTAATATAACACAAAGATAAAGTATTATGCCGTGTAAATAGCATGTCAAGTTCTAAAGAGTACATATTGGTCTATAAGAAACTACTTTCTATCGGGAAGGCCATTTATCGATTTAAATTTGTATCATCGGTTACTTCGCATCTGGTAATACTTATGTAGGTCAATCTATTTACAAAATTCTGTACATGATCTTCACTGAACGTAATGAATCGATTTGCGCTTGAGCAACGTTGAGATTTATTGACCCAATGAGAAACTGCACAATGGTGACAATTTTCCAAAAAAATCATACTTTCCAATGAAGCAAAATTGCCACATTTGGGGCTTAGAAAACCCAGACGAAAATTTGATTTTGATTTTCTATTTAAATTGAGCGTGAAAACAACATTTTTTTGTTTTGAAACATGGTCAGTACGTTTGAGGTCATGAGTGGTGGTTGCAAATGAATTAATTTCAAAAGACTTTTCCATAGTCTTTTCCACACTCCACAGAGATCAAAGTATCAATATGAGACAGTGAATGCCTAAAAAATTTACTCCGGAGTAAATTATTCAGAACCCATCAAGAAATTCGTTGGTTGTTTTCAAGCTTGGTTGGTTGTTTCCAAGTTTTCGTAATCGAAACATGTTCTCAATAAACTTGAACAGGAAGTACAGAGGATGTGTCATAACACTACAAAGTTATATCCAGGCCGCCATCAGAACACTCAGTTCTTATGAGGTTGACAAGAGCTTGTAATAAAATTCAAAATCCGTAACACAAGGCAGATAGGAATTTGCTTGGTTGTGCTGGCAGATCAGATCGCGAGGTAGGTAGGTAGTTTGTAGTGATAGCTTTGATACCAAAAGCTCACTTGAGCACTCATAGCTGCCCATTGTGACGCCACAGCTAAACGCAGTCTCTGTACTGGCCAAGTTCATCCAAACCACGGAAGGCGAAGAAGATGGTCAGCGCAAGGGCTGCACCAGATCGCGAGTAGGTTGGAATCTTTCTGTGGAATATTATGAGGGATTTGGAAAAGCATATTCGGCAAAAGGAATGGTAAGTAGAAGCGATAACTCTCAGATTGTTCGTCTGTTTTTCTTATTTATGTTTTTTTTAGGTTTTGGGCAGGGTTTTTTATATTGTCTAATTTTATCAAACGAAGTGACAATCTCTTCACAATATAATGCACTTTCAGAATGACCTCACTTATTTGATATTTTTTAATTAAATTTTGCAATTAGGAATGGCCAAAATTGAAAAAATAGGAAAAAATAATATTTTCCAATTATGGATTTTTAAAATAGGTTCAAACATATTTGGGTAATCAATCATTTTGTGTGATAAGATCGAAAAACTGGTTTTATTCAAATAAAATAAGTTTGGAGGGTTCGAGAAATATAAAAAAATATATTTTTGAGTTCTACTCAACCTAGTGAATAACATAAACTATGTAGTTGCTCGGGTGTATTTTCATTGTTGCACCGTGTAATTAAATGACTTTTAAAATGTTCATTGAAGAAATTAAAAAATATTCCAAACTTTTTTAACACAAAATAAATGTTTCTTAATTTTTAACTTTGTCACCAATTTTCACTCTGCATATCTGTTGCTTCTAACACATTTTTTTGCAAAACATTATAAAATTTTTTTCTTCTTCTAAATAGACTGTGTAACTTGCTGTTATAAGTGTTTTTCAAACGTCATAATTGTCAACTCTGGTTACTCGGTGGACGTAAACTCCAAAATCACTTCTTTTAATATGTAGACGCCATGATGAGGGGATGATCAACGCAGCTGAGAAGGAAACACATGGGACTTTATTACATTGAGTAATAAGCAAGGCTTATTCGAACAGCGTCCTGAAGTTTGCCATGGCAACAGGTTTGTGGCAAGTTGAAGAATGCACAATAAATCGTTTGGCTGCGATTCTCCACTACCTCTATGCAATAATAAGTACATCTTGCTTTTGGATTTAAACTTTGTTACAAAAATTCAATTGATGCACAGATCGATGCGTGATATATCGATATATCATCGATTCTTCTTGCATCTTGAATGAATATATTTTTCTAATATCCATTACTGTCCATTACTAGCATTTCAGCAAAAAGGCGAATTAAATAATGTTCACTTGATTTCAACTCTTTTTAGTATTATTACTAAATTAGTCATTACAACTCTTCAGTAAGGACTACGATATAGCTCCTTACACTTCTTATGTTGTGTGTGTTAATCTGACACATGAGTGGCGCGACTTACAGTTAAAAGTTTACTAAGAACGGCAGATTTTTGAGAAACTTTTCTCAGTGTTTTTGCCAGAAATCTGAGGAAGTCACCGAAGATGTATTTTTTAATTTTTGTTTTGTTGCAGATATCTGACCTGGGATTTGAACCGTGATCTTACGACTATTAATCAAATTTCAATTTTTATTATTTGAAGTAAAATTTTACAGTGTTTCTTCGGTTTTCAGTTTTTCTGTCTCGCCCATTTTCCAGACCTCAGAAATTGTTTGTTGTGCTATATTCAAATTTCTGCCATTTGTGTCTGACTCGAGTGCCAGTTTAAACCTTGGCCTCTCTTCTATTAAGCCAACACATTGCCTACTAGACTACGGAAACTTTAAACCCAGATCCCTAAAAAAATAAATATTTTCTGCTCAAAATCAAAAAACAAAACTCAATAATTTTAGAAACACCAAAGATTATTATTTCGGCGTTTTTTATTTTGAACTTTGTGCTGCAGGAGCAATATTCTGTTCAGTACGCACATTTCCTTGGCGTGTTGTTGGTTTGAGAGGACTAAAATAATAGTAAAACCGATCATTAACTGACTGTGTCCATCGAAGTGTTCTATAACTCCACGAGCAGATTTATTTATTTATTATTTGCAAAGGAAGATTTCACAATTTCGAAGCGCTGTTCTGACGTAAACGAATGAGTTGACTCTCTGAGCTGTCAAACCATAATTACGGATATCGATAGTTCTCATGCAGCTAAAATAAATCGATATAAGTTAAAAAAATAATTTTGACCGGCTAGATCGGCATACTTCCTCTATGAGCGTCGTTATGTTGAGAAATATTTACAAAAAATTTAATTATTTGATTACACTATAAATAAATAGTAAATAAACAGATGGATAACAGAACTAAACGGATCGTACACGCCTAATTTGAAATATTCAATAGCAACAAGTATTCTATTCACAAAAACTCCTTAAATTCAAATATCAACAACCACATGCGTAGGTTTCCACAGACAAATATGAAATTTATTTCTGGAATTAAAATAAATTTAATAGCCAAACTTTTACTCGAAACGAACTTTATATCACGCATTCAACCAAATTTTAATGGGCTTTTAAAATACGAACAATATATGTAGTTGCTGGGCAATAAAGAAATTCTAATGATTCTGCAACATCCACAGATATTATTCACTTTACTTATTCTACGTTTTATTAACATGTGTTTCCTTGATATCATAAATCTTTATTTAATGTTAACTGATATGTTTTAAACATAAACCAATAAAGCAATACAAAATTACAGCAACAAATTAATTTTACATTATATTACAAGTATGAAAATTATTGTTTTTCGAGACATTTAGAAACTCTACTGGAGTCTAAGACTTCAAAGTAATTAATTTCAAACTTCTCTTTTAACAAAAAACAGATAACATTTAAGGCCATCTTAGTAATTGTCAGATTAACCCATTACTGTGCAGAGTCCCTACCACTTCCAAAAATGTTTTAAATTAATTTCTACATAACAAGTACAGTTTGCTGTTACTGACATTCCAACAGAATAGGCATTCTAAATATGATGTGAATATTTGTTCCTTTTAGTCTGTTATTATTTGTAAATATATTGATTCAATTAATGTAAAAAAAAATTATGAAAAAATGTAATGTCACTTGCAATAGTGGCTTTCAATGTAACGTGCCCTAAAAGGGCACGGATAATAGTGTTATTAAAATTGCAACAAATTCCCAACCAAAAGTGGTTCATGGAAGGCGTTGACAAAATCGACGCTCGCTAATCAGAGAAAAGATATAGTGGTAGCCAATATTTACATATCTCTTGATGCAAGCTAAGTAATACTTTAAGTCCTGTGAAAATGAAAATAGTATTAGAAAAAGAGGACGCAATATATACGTCTCCAAGTCGTTTGCCACCACCAGAACAGAAAATTGTTGAAGAGCAAGTAGAAATTTGGCTAAAGCAGGGTATTATTCGGAAATCTACATCACAGTATTGCAGTCGCGTAGTGTTAGCAGACAAAAAAGATGGCACTAAACGAATCTGCATAGATTACAGAAGAATAAACAAAGTCGTCTTTAAGGATCGCTTTCCTGTTCCAAATATGGAAGAAGTAATTGACTGTTTATCCGGATCATCAATTTTTAGTGTGCTGGATATTAAAAACGCCTTCCTACACGTTCCTGTTGAAGAAGAAAGCAAAAAGTTTACTGCATTTGTAACAAAGCAGGGTATATTCAAGTTTAATTATTTGGTTTTTGCAATTGTCCAGCAGTGTTTATAAAATTTATAAACACAATTTTTCATGATTTAATTAACGATGGCATAATGCAAATTTATATGGATGACATTATTATTTATTCCGTTCACGAAGACACTGGTATAATTATCTGCAAAGAGCTCTTTCGGTGGCTGCTCAAAATAATTTGGAGATAAATTGGAAAAAATGCAAGTTTTTACAACATAGAGTTGAATTTTTGGGGACAATAATTGAAGACGGCAAAGTATGGCCTAGTGAAGATAAACTTAGAGCTATAAAACACTTTCCAGAACCGTTTAATATTAAAGGAGTACAATCATTTCTTGGTCTTACTGGATTTTTTAGAAAATTTATTGAAAATTACTCGATCATAGCTTGACCGCTAACTAATTTACTTAAAAAAATGCAAAGTTTATTATCGATGATGAACCTAAAGCAGAAATAAAAAAATTGCAAAAACTTGCTGACAGATCAACCAGTTTTAAGAATATTTTCAAGAGATGCTAAAACTGAGTTGCACACGGATGCGTCAAAGTCAGGTTTTGGGGCTATACTTATACAACAGTTTGATGGAAAATTGTATAAAGTTTATTATTACAGTAAAAAAGCATCGGAATCTGAGCCAAAATTACATAGTTATCATTTGGAAATTAAAGCCGCATTTTTGGCAATGAAAAAACTACGACATTATCTCCTAGTAATGAAGTTCGATTTAGTTACAGACTGTTTGGCCTACAAACAAACATACGGTAAAGATGAATTAATACCTGCAATTTCTAGATACATGATGTATATGCAAGATTTTGACTACATTCTGAAACATAGATATGCGGTAAACATCGTCAGCGTCATTATTCGTCCTTATGAAAATTATAAACTAGTAGGTGGTGTCTTGTGTAAAGCAGTCGATGGGCAAGATGTTTTTGTTGTTCCCCGTCATATGGAAAAAGAGATAATATCAACAGCACACGAAAATTAATATTTTAGTGCTGTTAAAACTATTCATCAGTTTAAACAACATTACTTTATACCGCATCTAGAAAGTAAATGTAAAAAGATAATACAAAATTGTGTTAAATGCATTCTCTTCAACAAAAAACAGGGAACATTAGAAGGATTTCTGGAATGCATTGATAAGGGAGATTTGCCAGTATGTACAATCCACGTCGATCACTTAGGACCAATGGACGCAACTTCCAAACAATACAAGTATATTTTTGGAGTAGTGGATGGCTTTAGTAAATTTGTTTGGCTGTATCCTCATATGCTGACGAGGTAATTACTAATTTGGAGTGCTGGCGTTCCGTATTCGGTAATCCAGAACGAGTGATAAGTGACCGCGGCTCAGCGTTCACGTCAAAAATATTTGAAGAATTTTGCAGTGCTAATAACATCGAACATATTTTATCAACAACTGGTGTGCCAAGAGGAAATGAGCGGATTGAACGTGTGAATAGAGTGATAATATCTGAGTTATCAAAACTATCAGCGGAAAAACCAGAAGATTGGTATAAAGAAGTTAATAATGTTCAAAGAGCCTTAAATAGTACTATTCATAGATCAACAAATCGATCACCTTTTGAAATTATGTTTGGCGTAAAGATGAAAAATGATAACAGTACAAACATAATCGATATTATTAAAAATGAACTAATTGATGATTTTGATAATAGCCGTCAACAAATGAGATACGAAAGCAAGTTACAAATTCTGAAAGTACAAGATGAATATAAGAGAAATTTTGATCGAAAAAGTAAGAAAAATTTTCACTACAAAGTAGGTTATTTAGTAGCCGTTAAAAGAACCCAGTTCGTTGCCACAAAGAAACTCTCGAATGAATATCTTGGACCTTACGAAATTACCAAAGTGAAGAGAAGTGGTCGTTATGAAGTCAGAAAAGCAGCTCAATTTTATGGACCAAATTTAACAAACACCTTGATCACCTTAAATTATGGAGCTATTCCCAAGTTGATGATGACAGTTGTAGTTCATCTGGGACGGATGATGAGTCGGCTGGCCGAATATAGGATGGCAGGGTACTTAATGGACGGACTGATTAATAGTAATTGAATACTTTTTTATACAGCGCTTACAAATAGAAATACAAATGAAAACGGACAGTGGGGAATTAAGTAGTTGTCAAGTAGCTTTTGAAGAATAAACTTAAAGAGTGTTAAAAAAGAAGTTGTAAAATAAAAGCGTTGTGAAGCTCGAATCCAGATTAGTTAAATAATTAAATATTGCAGAAATTTTATTATTATTATTATTATTTTCAATTCAAATAAACATAAATCATTCATATTGAACTAATTCAAGTGCATTTCTCCACATTTTTCGTCGAAATATATTACACCTTGAAGCGTGTTACATATGTGTTTTTATTAATATAGCAAATTTATAGAAAGGAATTACTTCTGCAGATTACAATAAAAATAAAAAACTCCACAAAATACTAATTTGATGAACAAAAATGTTTGTTAAAATTTTCAGCGAAAGAAAATTGGCTCCTGTTATTCTGTAAGTATTAATATGTTGTTGGAAACTTGTTGAAATAGCAAAATAATGTTGAGGTATGTATAAATTCATGTTTTTTAACAACAAGAATAATATTCAACATTAGCAACATTTATTGTCAACATTTCGTATGAAATTATTATAAGGCGTGCTTCAAAATGATAAGGTACCCCAATATTTGCTCAATTCATGCAAACTATAGAATATTATGTATGGTCACCTTATATAGAAAAATTCGCTTAAGTAAGGGGATAAGAAGCCAATTTTCCTCTTAGAGGTGTACCGTTATATTATGTTTATTAAAATTTATTTAAGTAAGTGCAGAATGCAATGCATCAAAATGATAAGGTTAGTGATTAATGAGCAATTAATCTAGGCAGAACGTATCACAATTGTTATTTTTTGTATTAATTTGTAATTTGAATAAAATCCGCGCGGTATGGACCGCGGGAAATCTTTGTCAGCTTATGAACAAGGCCATATTTCGGCACTGCATGAACAGGTATTCAGTATGCGTGAAATGGCGAAAAACTGGGGCGATCTTTGTGTGTTGTGCAAAATTTTATGAAAAACAGAGAAAATTATGGAAAATTAAAAAGTACGTGACCTTCCAAAGATCCTGACTGCCCGTGAATCTCGTCTTATCTCACGAAAGGCCTCGAATTCCATGAAAAGTGCGGAAACCATAAAAGAGGAATTGAACTTACAAGCTTAAAAAAGCACAATTCTAAGACCTATCAACGCCCAACCACACCTTATTCCAGCACAATTAAATAAATTCCCCGTCTAACTAAGCAACATAAGGTTAAGCGTAAGGAGTTTGTGAAAAATAACATGTCAACTAATTGGCATCTTACCTGATTTATAAGATAATATTTTCGGTACATTTTTGGGTTTGTAGGTAAGATCAGATGGTCTCAATTGCTATTGGAGAGAATTAAGGAAGGAGTCTTTGTTTTGGTTTGGCTGGCAGTTGGATGGTTTGGGCTGGCTTTAGCTTACATGGTACCCTGGAACTCTACTTTCCTTTCTCTCGAATGAATAGTTTAGAGTACCACGGCATTCTTTCTGAACGTTTGCTGCCATATTTGGCTCAAAATGCTGACAAAGCTTTCACCTTTCAGCAAGATAACGCAGCATTTCATATCAGCAAGTCGACCAGGCAGTGGTTTGAGGAGCACAATATCAAAATACTTGATTGGCCAGCACGTTCCTTCGATTTAAACCCCATGGAAAATTTATGGGGACTGCTTGTGCGTAGTGTTTATGCAGACAACAAACAGTCCCGGACAAAAGATGAACTGAAAGTGGCAATCTGCAACAGTTGGCGCTAAATCCGTTCCAACATTCTGGAAGGTTTAGTAACATGGATTGAAATTCCGTATTTTTAAGACAATAGAAGAGAACGAGAACTACATAAATGAAAAATAATTAATAATTACTTAGATTAAATAAAACTTTTGGATAAATGTATCACTGACCTTATCATTATGACGCATTTTCCACCTTTTTACATAAATTTAAATAAACACAATATAACGGTACACCTCTAAGAGCAAAATCGGCTTCTAATTCACTTATTTGAATGTAGAATTTTTTACAATAAGGTGATCATACATAATATTCTATAGCTTGGCTGAATTGAGCAAATATTGAGGAGCCCTTATCATTTTGAAGCACATATTATTAGTAATTTGACAGCATTAGAATACAGTACCAGTCTACAGGTAAATTTTTTGCAATTGCTTGGGTATTAATAGTGTTATCCATTCCTTTTTGTACCAAATAACTAGAATTAAATATCTTAAACATTATATTTTATCAGAAAGGTTTCCCGTATACTACCTTTTAATATCATTCTTAAATGTATTAATTTGTATGCTAACCATTTAAAATATAAATATTGGAAGAAGAAAAACTAATGCAATATACCAGAATTTACATTGTTGCAAACATACAAATGTATATTATGCTACAATAAATACAGTGTCATAAAGACGATGGTTCATAGATATGTTCGTATGTATATTGTTACCAATAATATTATTTATTGTTACCGCTCTTATTGCTCTTGTTGCCGTACAAATGTTGCTACTTAACTACATGAACATTACGTTCATGGGAAACAATAAAGGCAATAATGAGTAAAAAAAAATAATAGCCAAATAGGTTCTGAGATAACAAAATTTACGTAATTTACTAGTACTGTCAATTAAAATTCCAGCTCATTATAAAGTAACGCATATAGGAAAATTCTAACAATAACAATAACTTGCTCAAGGAAGAAGATGGATAGACAATGAAGACATTTTTATTTCATATACACAGACCGGAATCATGGTTTAATATATCGTTGAAATATGAAACTGGTTAACTGGACGCCATATATACAACCCGTTTTCCTTCTCATCTCCATCAGCAAAATTTAGATTCGTTACTCCATAAAATATTTGTTTATTTCCAAAACCAAATCTGGACTTTAATTTTTTTTTTTTTGATACGGAAGATTTTTGCTGTGCAATATCCACCTAAAAGAGCTTCATTAACACGTCGTCTAATAGTTCTAGATTAACACCATAAGATTACCATAATTAAACTTTTATCTGCTTAAAACTTTTACATGGGTCAGCTTTAGAGCCTCTTATGACTATTATCTTTTCCCTGGCTGTGGTGTTACGGTGTTTAGGAGTTCTGTTTCATTATATTATACATTTTTACTGGACCAACCAAGTAACTTTTAAATTTCATTTACCGTCTTCCCAGAACTTTCCTTTCCTCTTCGGAATAATTTGTTTCTTTTCCCAAAACATATGATTAATTTTTGTAAAAATGTTTCCTGATATATTTCAAAACACAATTCTCACCAACTTTTTTTACTGAGAAATGGAGACAAATATTTCGATTTGTTACAAATAATATGTATAAAGGATTCAGATCCTTCCAAATTTGCAACGAACTAGTCTGTAATTTATTTCCCTCAATTCAGAAATCTTGAGGGCATTACCCGGGAATGAGTGTCCAACGGTGTCTTAGAGCGATGGAGACTTATTTGTGGCCAGGCACCTTTATTTTTCCTTCTTCAGCCGATCAAAATGAACTATGAAAATTTTTTTTAACGACTTCCTCTCGGCTGAAGTCTCTGAAGGTAAATAAAAAAATTTTCCAAAAAAAATTCTCAAAAATCTGTCATTCGAAATTGAATTTAAACTGCAGGTTCCGCCACTTATAGATACAAATTAACACACACAACATAAGTGATTTAAAAAGCTAGATTGTAATCCTGACTAAAGGGTTGTAGTGACCAATTAAGTAAGTAAGTGAGTAAAACTCAACCGACATTCAGAAATTCGGTTATAAAATAAAATCAAAAATTCATTCGTTCATTTATACATTAGATACACTCAGCCACAAAAGTATACATACGGTTAACAAATTTCAGAAATTGTTTAACCAATCCGTTTTCGTTGAAAATCTTTATAATTGTCTGACAACTTTCCTCGATTTTAAGACGGTCTTGGCCTGCACAGGCCCACAAAAGTATATATACGGTTAACAAATTTTAGAAATTTTTTAACCAATCCGTTTTCATTGAAAATCTTTATAATTGTCTGACATCTTTCTTCGATTTTAAGACGGTCTTTTGCATTGGTTCAGAAATTTGTTAAATTTGTTAATCGGATGTATACTATTGTGGGCCTGTGCAAATTTTTTACCAATGCAAAAGAGCGTCAACGTAAACTACTTGTGTCAAAAAATATCAAATCCCGACTAGCATTTGGTTTTGATCTATATAATATCTAAATAAAAATTCTCAACCAAGTATATGTATCAAAATATTATTACTTTTTCTTCCTAATACTACTAAAATCTTAAGAAAAATATCATGGACCTAAAATATTTTTGATAAGATATAAATATATAAATATTTTTGATATGATAAAATGTCGTGTCTTAAATTCGTGGCCACTGTAATTGCTAATCTTAAAATAATTCGGTGTGCACATTCGTATGAGGGTAAGATCTAGGACATTTTACAGAATCAAGCATTTAGACAAACGTATGTAGTAGTGGAACAATACCAATAAAATGTGTCTGATGAAAAACTTTCTGATTTCTATTAAAGACCTCAATATTTAAGACAAACTAATAAAAATGTAGTTTAAAAAGAAATTATTAAAAATTTGAATTAAAACAATTTATAAGAAAAATTTCTGGAGAATTAAGGGGCTAATTTCCAAGTGCTTACGTAAAAAATTATATCGAAGTAATTTAAAATTTACATAAATTTAGATACTTTTTCATTTTTGGGAATTTTTTTTAATTTACATAAATTTTGTTTAATTAGGCTAACTAAAGTTTGACAAGAGTCAGTAAAAGTTTGTTGATACCACATAAAATGCTTCCTTTCCTCATTAATTCATATGAAGCCTTTTCTTATTTGGGTGCCATGTTGTTAATTTTCTTTCATAAATGAATGGGTTACAGAGGCAATTCTACGCAAATTCATTTCAAACATGCTTCACATGAACACGAAATATTTAGCCTTTGTTCTGTTCACTCTGTTTTAATTTTCATTGCATTCCGAGAGTAGAAATATAAAAAAAGCTTATTGACGGCAGACGAGCAGAAATTTTATGAAGTATTTTATGTAGTACAATAAAATGTAACGAAAGAATAAAAACAACAGAAATGGCAAAAGGGAGAAAGTGAGAAAGAACATAAAAATTTTGGGTGCCCAAGTAATATACTGGCGGTATGAAGACTTTAATTGAAACAAGTTTAAGAAAATTGTTTCCTTTTAATTAATGCCTGAAGTCAAAAGGCCAAAATTTTTAACTATTTCCACAAATTTAAAAATATGTTTTAAAATAAAATACTTTTTATATATTTCTAAGCTTTGACTCAAAAATCGTAAAATTTACCAGTAGAACAGTATTTTTTCTAAGTTGTACAAAAAAAAAAACATATTTGCAACATGCAGCATTTATAGTGGCGAGGAAAAGTGGGTACATAAAATTTATAAAATATTTGACCAATTCACACGACTTTGTATCGTGTATTTTGTATTGAATACACTTGGTTGTTCGTGAACGCTCACTGCTATGCTGTATTGTGTATGTCGTATTCTTCTTCATAATTTTTTGCATTCACATAATTTGATAGCACGAAACCAATACAACTTTTAAAAACATATGAAAAAAATGCGTATAAGTGCGGATTTTTACATGAAAATTATCAACAACAAGCATACACTGTTGTATGGTCGTCCAACAATATAATGAATACAACGATACAACGGCTTGTGTGAATTGACCAATTGAATATGTAGGAAATTGTAAATAAAATAACTTATCACACTATCGACTATCAAACTTAAACCAACGACGCAAATTGTTAAAAAAATAACTTTATAATCAAATCTGCTCATTTATCCAGTTTTTCACGTCTCGTTTTCTATTTTTAAAAATCCCTTACTCAAGATTCTTTCGATTACACGGTGCAACAGTCAAAATACACTCATTGTGTAAGTTTTGAGTTTTGAGCAGTAGAACTCAAAAATATTTTTTTATATTTCTGGAACCCTCCAAACTTGTTCTATTTGACAAAAACGGTATTTTTGATCTTTTCGCATAAAATTAGTGATAACTCAAATATTTTTTAAACACCTTTAAAAATCCAAACTTTTTTGAAAAGGCGACGGATGAGCCTTTAAAATGATATACATAAACATACGGTTCAAACTTACATTTATGAGTTTTGATCGGGTAAATTTGGAAAGAAAAATATTTTTTTTTCATATTTACTCATGTTTAGTCATTCTTAATTGCAAAATTTAATTAAAAAACATAAATCTGTTACTTAAAATATTTTCAAAAGTTTCTATGGGTCTTAATTGTTTATCGCAAAATGTGTAAATTTCACGTTTGTACGACTATCAGAAGTCGGCTAATATTTGTGTTTTTTGCAAATATTATTATTTCTTTTTGCGCAAACATTGGTCAACGTCTGGTGGTCGTTCAAATGTGAAATTGACGCATTTTGCGATAAAAAATATAGATCCATCAAAAATTCTAAATATTTTTGAACTAAAGGTTCATTTGAAAAAGTATACTTCGCAAAGACGTTAAGTCCACTTTTTTCCATAATTGAGATTTTAATGCAAAACGGTAGCGCTATACAAAATACATATTTTACAACAGCAAAAATGTTATTAAGTAGTTTAAAGTTGTTGTAATTTTGTGGTTTGCAAAAACGCTAAGTCCACAAAACTACGAAAAATATTCAAAACACGTGCTAATTCCACGAATATTAATTATTAATTTTTGATCTAAGTAATTTAAAGAGAACTATTTTGTAAAAATAATTGCGTTTAAAAAGTTTACAAATTTTAAAAACTGAAAAAGCTACAGTGTTTTTTGTGTCTCCTGTACAATGTGAAAAAAAGCGACATTTGAGAATTATACTAACGATATGCATATGAAAAATATTTGCGAATTATACTAACGATAGAAGTCGCCGTAGTCTAGTAGGTAGTGTGTTGGCTTATTAGACGCAAAAGCCTGGGTTCGAGCCCCAGGTCAGGCATCAAAGACAAAATACAAAAAGTATTTTTTCGGCGACTTCCTCTCAGTAGATTTCTGGCAAAAACTCTGAGAGTAAATAAAAATTGCCATGAAAAGTCTCTCAATAAATAAAAATCTGTCGTTCGGAGTCGACTTTAAACTCTAGGTTCCACCACTCATGCATAAAATTAACACACACAACATAAGTGGTGTGAGAAACTAGGACGTTGTACAATGGGTCAATTCGACCTCCGGGTACTGTACTTGTCTTAATTGACAAGTACACGTCCTCTAACCTAACCTAACCTATACTAACGATATGTATATGAAATATATAAATCGACTGTTAGACTCTTTAAATAATAACTATGGTAATTTTTGTCCGCTTTGATCAAACGAAGTGTCAATCTTTTCACCAGATAATGCACTTTCACTTTATTTCTAATAAGGTTTAAATTTGTGACTTTGGTTCAGAAAAGTTTGTGTAATCAATAAATTTGTGCGTAAAGCCCAAAAAAAAAAATCAAAAAAAAACAGAAAATGAAACATGTTTGAAGCGTTCAAGAAATATAAAAAAGAATATTTTTGAGTTCTACAAAACTCACTATGTCATTAGCTGGGTGTATTTAATATTTTTTTATTTTGTCGAGAAAAATATTTTCAAATTTTTTGTGAAATTTTGCTTGCAATTTGTAGAAAAAAAAAAAATAAATGAAGAAAATTTCGATTAAAGTTCAGAACAACATAGTTCAAGAAAGAAAAACAAAGAAAAATTTGCTGGAAAAGTTGCCTTTTGTCATCGGACAGTACTTCCAACCATAAAAGTGAAATGCAAAGACATCCAAATATACTGTAGGTTGCCCAAGATCTCTAAATGATGATGGCGCATGGCTACTGGAGCGATTGTTACGTAAATACGAAGTCAGAACTCCGAAAGCAGCGGCAAATGCCATAAACATAATTTAAGCGAATGGACTACACGACGTCCATTAGGAGAAATCGGTCTAATTTCAGCAGTTAAACAGAAATGAGAAGCGAGCAAAACAGGATAAGTGGTGTTAAATAACATTTAGGCTGTCTACTATATTTAAAAAAAATAATTTTACTGAAAAGTTTTTTAATTCATGGATTGTCAAAGTGGCATATAGCTTGTTTATTAATTTTAAAAAATAAAATGCAATGATTTTTTCATATTATGTAACTACTTTTGCTCGCCAGTATATATTAAGTATAAAATCGATTGTAATTCATTATAATGTTTGTTTGGTTTTGCCCTGTATTATATAACGCCATGTAATTTTAGGTGGCCCTTACCGCTGAACAAATCTCGTCCTCATGGTGTAATATAATAATGTCAGCTTTTGGTGTAATTTTACGATATTCCACATATAGATGGAGGAAAAAGAGGAGGAAAAAGACTGTATAAATGCTAAAAACATATTGATGTCAAAAATATGATGTCTGATTCGAGGCGTCTTCTCAATTAGATGGAAGAGACAGAAACTAATGCTGATTAGCAAAGGCAATGGATATCCTACGCAAGCGTCGGCATATCGGCCCTTGTGCATGCTGGAAAATTGCTGGAGAAACTACTGAAATTTTGGCTGGGTGCGGCGGTGGAAAATGCAGGTGGTCTCTCAGGAAAACAGTACGGTTTTAGAGCGGGCAGATCGACGATGGGAGCCATTAACGAGGTACTGACTAGCGGGAAGTCTGTCCAAAGCGGGAACCATTTTTCGCGGCAGATAGTTCTGTTGGCGACCTTGGATGTCTGAAATGCGTTCAACAGCCTCCGGTGGGTTGACGTACTTGATGCACTGAGAACAAAGTTCGCTGTTGTCGGTTACCTGCTGAAGATTATACAAAGCTACTTACGAGATCGTGAGCTTATTTACGATACCAACCAAGGACGAAAGAGAAAACAGGTTACGTCTGGTGCAGCTCAAGAATCAATTATTGACCCTGACCTATGGAACATAATATATGATGACATCTTTCGCATTGAGATGCCAGATGGCGCGCATCTTGTTGGATATACCGATGATGTTGCGGCCATAATTGTGGCTCGGAATGTCGAAGAGGCTAGAAAAAAGGTCAACCAGGTAATAATAAGAACGAAGTCATGGCTCGAGGACAGAGGAGTCAAACTCGCAACGGAGAAGACAGAGTTGATACTTCTTACAAAGAAGCGTATACAGCTGCAAATCGACGTTACGATATGCGACACCACTCTGACGACGCAGAAAGTAGTCAACTATCTTGGTATTCGACTGGACCTAAACTGAAGTTCTGGGCTCAGATACAACACGCTGCAACCAAAGCCGCTAAGGTCACCTCCTTGCTTAGCAGGCTTATGGCCAATACTGGAGGTCATGTACAGAGCAGACGCAGATTGATGATGGCAATAACGGACTCTATTCTGCTATACGGCAATGAGATCTGGGCAGAGGCATTGAAGGTCGACTGTAGGATGAAAATTTTATCATCGGTACAACGAACCGCTGCACTTAGAATGGCATCGGCGTCAGCAATACTGGTAATCAGTGGTGTGATACCAAGCGAACGGAAGAAAGTGTGGGAGACTAAAAACGTGCACGGAGAGACAGTAAATGTCGACGACACCAGAAAGCGAACCATAAAACACTGACAAGAGAAATGGAACACTGAAACGAGTGGTAGATGGACGGCAAAACTTCTCCCAGATATTACCCGCTGGATAGAGAGGAAATTTGGTGAGGTTAACTACTATTTAACACAACTGTTATCCGGACACGGTTACTTTTGTAAGTACCTGTTTAAAATGGGGAAGATGACACGACCAAATTGCATCTATGATGATGTATCGGATGATGAAGAAGGAATCTCGAGGCCAAAGTCGACGTCTGTACTGTATAGAACTTCTGCGAAGTAATTCTAAACAGCGAGGAGAATTGGAACAGCATAGCCTGTCACACTGAGGCCTTACTAAAATCAAAGAAGATTGCCTTGGATGAGAGAATTAGAATCGATGTTTAGACATCTTCTCGGATTTTGTTCCGCAATCCGGACGCAGATATGGTTATAAAGGGGCCAAATGGTCAGACGGAATCCACTTCGATTACCACAGTAGTTCCGGAGTGGGCATAAAGAGTCCAAAAGAGGAGGGTGAGGGCCCAACACACGGGGGATAGTGACGACTTCCCCTATGGTGCGGTTAGGTACATTTACTCCTCAGCGTCAAAAAAAATTTCAAAAATATGCATTTTAAGCAAATTTTTTTCCCAAGTTTTTAAAAAAAAATTTTTGTTATGCAATTAAAACAATTAAATAACCAAAGGAACGTCGCCTTAGTCTATTAGGTAGTGTTTTGGGTTATTAGACGTCCAGCCGTGGTTGAAACCCCAAGTCCTACAACTCGAACAAAATGAAATACGAAAAAATATTTCTTCGGCGACTTCCTCTCAGTAAATTACTGCCATAAACTCTGGGAATAAAAAAATTTAAAATTTCCTCAAAAATCTGTCCTTCGGAATCGACGTTAAACTGTAGGTTATTATTGGCGTTGTTGACTGCATGATGCAGTCTATATCTTATATGAGTGTAGCTGATATTCATTTGTTATACAGTATCCTTCAATAGGGATTTCCGAACTTTGACAGATAACGTGAACAATCAAATAAGCAAATAAACGATGAAATTCAAGGGCGTCCAATGCGTCCCGAAAAAGTCACTGTTTGGTGTGGATTTTGGGCTAGCGGCGTCCTAAATGCATAAATGCATGTGTGCGAGGCAATCACTATAAATGGCGAGGGCCACAGGTTGATGGTTATCAACGTCTTTTGCCCTAAATTAGATGATATCGACACAAATGGTATGTGGTTTGACAACGAATGTACGTGTCACATAGCTTATGCCTTATTATGCCATATTACGTGGAGGTGATGTGAACTGGCCAACGAAACCGAGACTTTTTTGTGCAGAATTCTGCTCGCCCATAATATATTTTTAACTCATGTTTAGAATTCCCCATTAGTCTCGACAGCTGTGTTATGAAGCTCCGTTATATCTGTGTGAGTGTAGCATTGTTTACGATCGATATTTTCGTCATTTCGGTGATTTTTGTAGACGTCTACTGAATCATTTCATAACGCCGTATATAAAAGCATCCTAATCATTTGGAAAACCAGACCTTTTTTTAGACCGCTTTGTGTATGTATGTTTATATGTGTAAAGTAACTGACATATAGAAACGCTTGGTACTGCTGATAATTGTAGCGAACTTACGTACACAGTATGTTCTCCTACACAATCATTCTCGTTCCATAAAACAAATCTTTTCTGAGACATGCAGCGATTGTCATCAGGGTATTTGTTTGACATTCTTTCCAGATTTAAATAAAAAAGAAAGGTTAAACAAAAAGAGACAAAAAAACCGAAATATTTGCATGAAATTAATGAACTCAACAAGAATACCACACCACAGCAATACTTAACAAAACCAAGAGATAAAACAAACAGAAAGTTAAACAGAATGGAATTTCATATCCAAAACTGGGGGAAAATGGACAGCAGAAAACTAATTAGTTAATGAAAGTAATTTTCATTGTTCATGAAAATTAATTCGTTTTTCATTCATTTCATTTTCTTTTAAATAATTTTACGCTACTGTTGCTTTTGTCTAAAAGAGTTTTTTTGAATTGAATTTCCTTTGGTTTTGTGCTTTTTGTGTTAATTGTTTACCAACTGCTTCCATTTCTATGCCGAGATTTTAAATGAAACTAATTGCACATTTTATATTTAAAATGGCGTCAGAATCTGTACAATCTCTCAGTCACTCCGGTACTACTATGAAAATAAGTATTTTAAACAAATCAAATAAATTTTGGCTGCCCAAGCATCACGGAAAATTTTCAGTAGTCTTATCTTCTTATTCACCATTATTCACCATTCACCATTTACCTTCTGCAGAATTAGTTATGCGGTATTCTCAGTCTCTGAGCCCATTATAACTTTTATGAAGTTCCTAACGCAAATTTTCTTACGCCACTTACTTTATATGTTTTAATTTTTTATACATGCGTTGCGGGGGACCTACAGCTTAAAGTAGACTACATATCACAGATTTTTGAGAATCTTTTAATGACAATTTCATTTACTCTCAGAGTGTTTGTTAGAAATGTGCTGAGAGAAAGTCGCCGAAGAAATATTTTTACATATTTCGTTTTGTTGCAATTGTTTGACCTGGGGTTTGAACCATGGCCGCACAGTCAGTAAGTCAACACACTACCTATTAGACTACGGCGACTTTCTACAAGTGAGGTGTTCACACTCACTGGGTGTACAGACTCTCTAGGACGCCACTTTCTTGGCTCTCCATTCTTTGACGGCTTAACGGAGTTAACATCCATTAATATAAAGGATAAAGCTTTGTTTATTAAACTTTTAGGCTAGGTTCCAGAATAGCAGAGTCGTGTTTTAGTGTGCAACCCTTGCATTGAACATCTTCTTCGATTAGTTTAGTAAAATTCGATTAGTACTGGGACTGCGCTTACCTGTGGCATCACAACGACCGCTATGTGTGCTCAAGTGAGCTTTGGTATCCAAGCTACCACTTCAACCAACCTACCTATGTCTCTGTAGGAGTTGGAATGATTATTTTACTAGGGTCATCACTCATGACCAATATAGAACACATAGATCTTTTATATTAAAATGTCTGCCCTTGAACAACCAACTGCGTAATATGCTAATAATAAAGAAACTTTCAAAGCTCTGCAGGTCGCATTGGGGTCATTATTATTTCATATCACTGTAAGTGTATTACTTACTTTACATGGGAATTGGAATTATTTTCGCATATATTAATACTTTCGTACTCTTTTTGGTTTCTAGAAGAAAGTTGGTTAAGTTACTTTGTTTTCGTTTTATAAGCGAGCAAAGATGAGTCCTAAAGAAGGGATAATGTACTCATACTTCATAAGCCTGGAGTTGTTTTGCACATAATAACCAAATGTAATGAAGTCGTTGAAGTCTAGTAGGTAGTTTGTTGGCTTATTAGACTTGCAGCCACGTTTCAGACTTCAAGTCAGACAATATCTCCAACAAAACGAAATATGAAAAAACATTTCTTTGGTGATTTCCTCTTAGCAGATATCTGGAAAAAAATCTGAGAGTACATAAAAGTTGCCATAAAAAGTTACTAAAAAATTGGAGCCGACATTAAACTGTAGATACCGCCACTCACGTTTAAAATTAACACACACAACATATGTAAGTGTAGTGAGAAGATAGTCATAATAACCAAATTTGTATGTATGTAATATAAATTTAAACGTTTTATGTGGTTATAGTTTGGTTCGTTACTTTAAAAAATGGTGGAAAAAACCGAAGTCGCGTACATTCCGTAAAAGAAAGGTAAAGACATAAAAAACTTGCTGTTGCAAATCGGTCTGAAACACTTTTCGGTGAATATTATTTAAATCTTAGCTTTACTTCACCAACTAAATCTCCCCCTCCTCTTTTGGACTATTTGTGCCCACTCCGGAACTACTGTAGTATTACTTCGAAGTGGAGTCCTTCTGCCCATTTGGTCCCTTTATATCCATATCTGCTTCCGGATTGCGCAACGAGATCTGAAAAGTTGTTTAAACATCCATTCTACTCTTCTCATCCAAAATCAAGTTTCTTAGATTTCAGCAAGGCTTCAGTGTAACTGGCTATGCTATTCCAATTTTCTTCGCTGTTCAGAAGTATATTGCAGAAGTTTTCGACAGTACAGACGACGACTTTGGCCTAAAATTCGTTCTTTCTAAACTCAATCTCTCACAATGAAAGAAAGTGTGTTCCGCGTCATTAATCAACGCATCGTCATAAACGAAATTTGATCGAGTCATCTTCACCATTTTAAACAGATATTTACAAAAATAACAGCAGCTGTGTTAAATAATAATTAGCCTATTAAAAATTTCCTCTCAATCCAGCGGGTAATATTTGGGAGAAGTTTCGCCGTCCATTTACCACTAGTTTCAGTGTTCAAATTCTCTTGCTGCAGTGTTTTATGGTTTGCTTTCTGGCATCGTCGACATTTACTGTCTCTTCGTTCACGTTTTTAGTCTCCAACACCTTCTTCCGCTCGCTTGCCTGTAAAACTATAGTTATTACACCACTGATTACCACTACTGCTGACTTAGATACAGTCCGATGCCACTCTAAGTGCAGCGGTTCGTTGTACCGATGATAAAATTTCCATTCTACAGTCTGCCTTTAATGCTTCTGCCCAGGTCTCACTGCCGTAAAGGAGAATAGAGTCCTTAATTGCCATCATCAATCTGCGTCTGCTCTGTACAGGACCACCAATATTGGCCATAAGCTAACTAAGTAAAGATGTAACTTTGGGGGCTTTAGTTGCAGCGTGTTGGATATGAGCCCAGAACGTCAACTTAGGGTCAAATCGAATGCCAAGATAATTGACTATATTTTGGGCCGTCAAAGTGGGTGGTCTGGTAGGTAGTGTGTTGGCTTACGAAACCAGAGACCGTTGCTCAGTGTCTGACTCAAATATCTCGAACAAAACGGTATATGAAAAAAAATATTTCGGCGACATTCTATCAGCAGTCTTCTAGCGAAAAAACGGAAAATAAATAAAATTGCTGAGAAAAGGTTTCTGAAATCTATCGTTCAACATTAAACTGTAAGTGCCCCACCTGCCATGAAAAAAATTAACACACACTTTATGAGTGATGTGTGAAGATAAGTTGTAATCCTGACTAAAGACTTGTAATGACTAATTAAGTAAGTGAGGATCAAAGTAATGTCACGTGTTCGAAGTTTATCGACTGCAAGTATTCCGTATTTTAATTTTAAAATATGAAAAGTAAACGAAACGAAATAATATTTCAACACAATAAATTCTTTCAACACTAAATTTTACTGAATGATGCTGTGATAAATAGCACAAAACTATTATAACCTAGCACGTACACAGAAACAAATAGTTGAACTGTGTCAACAATAATAAACAAAAGAGGACATGAAAATTGTCTCCTCATTTTATTTTGTTTATTTAACAACTGTGCTCTAAATTGAATGAAAGCACAATAAAATAAAACAAAGATGTCTCATCCTTTTGTTTTCTTAAGTTGCTTAAGTTGTTATCCTCGTGTCGGTCCATTTGTTTCGGGTTCGTTAGTCGGCATGCTTATTTAATATAAGTGTAGTAAAAGGAAATGTTTTAACAATAATTCAAAATATTAAGATCTAGTTGTATCTGCCACTATATATTTAAGCGCGAATGGATTACACAGCTGAGTTTAGAAATATTTGGAAATGCTTAATACAGTATTATTTGAGAGCGCGTTAAAAGTTCTCCACATTATAGTTTTTCTTTAAACGCTAATGAAAATCATCGAGTTTCACAGCTCTTCTTCCGATTACCCAGAACTCAACGTTAATTTGCACAATCGGGAATAAAAAGAAATCCTATATATGAGTCCCAATAAAAACTTATTTACTTATTTGGTTATTACAACTGTTTAGTCAGGATTACAAGCTAGCTTCACACACCATCCATTTAATTGTATCCATGAGTGGCGGGGCCTACAGTTTAACGTTGACTCCCAAGACAGATTTGAGAAACTTCTTATAATAATTTTATTTACTATCAGAGTATTTGTCAGAAGATTGATGAGAAGAAGTCGCGGAAAGAATCATTCTTCCACACTTCGTTTGTTCGTAATGTCTAAGCTGGGGTTTGAACAACGAGCTCTCGTCTAATAAGCCAACGTACTACCTATTAAGGAACGGCACTACAGGTGAACAGAAGAGAGAAGACCTACCAATGCATTCATTGTTCTGTAACTCGGTTAAGTGGTTCTCGAGTTATAAAATGACGAACATATGGCATCAAAATTAACAAGCTTTAATACTTCTCTAAGTAATGCATCTAGGAACACATGACTTCTTAGAAAGGATAACAGTTACAAAGAACATCAATGAGGAGCGCTGCTCACCGCAACATCAGATTCAGCAAACTTTTTCTTGAGCTGGCAAACTGAATCGACATAGTTTGGTTTTGTTGTTTTTTTTTTTCTCTTTCAAACTGACGAAAATACGGCAATCGTTGAAAGTTTTGTCGATCTACTTTTTAGTGAAGTAAGCTGAATTTGAGTAGTCGCCATAGTTTAGTAGGCAGTGTGTTGACTTATTAGACGTAAGGCCACGATTCTTCTAAGCAAATTTCTGGCAAAAATACTCGGAGAGTGAAAAAAATTGCCATGAAAAGTTTTTCAAAAATCTGTCTTTCGGAGTCAACTTTAAACTGTAGGTCCCGCCACTCATGTATAAAATTAAGCAAAGAATTATCCCTTGCGAAAATAAATGAGCTCCTTGCGACAATCATATTTATATGTGAAGTGCGGGCAACGAGCAAAATCTACAGGTAAGCAGAATATATTTGCGCCAAGGTAATGTTTTGTATTTGGGAGCACAGAAGGGTGTGCAATATGAGCTGCTAAAACCACACCAGACTAACTGGTCTAAGAGCGACTTGAATATGCAATCAGACACATAGCCGTAATTTTCCATCATGACATCGCTCGGCTACACATTACAGCCTTGGGAAACAGGGGTTAGGAAGTTTTGCCTCATTTTTCCGCAGAACGCTTTCAATAGAATTCGTTTCACTTCATAGCAGGACACATTTTAGGCCTCAAAAGACAAGAAGTCAATAATTTGTCAAAAAGATAGGAAAATATTGTTACGAAAATGGAAAATCTAGATACTGGTGTTTTGCTTTTACATCGTTTAACATTAAAATTATAAACGAAAGCTACAAAAATAAAAAAACAATGAACTTGTTTACATATTATCGCACTGCGTAATATAGCAACAAACAACAGCATTAAAAAAGGGGATAAACAAGTAAACAAAAATATGCCAACAAACACCGCAAGAATAAATGTAAACAAAATACACAAACAACAATAATAAAACAACGATGTTTACATTTATAGAGATCTCGAGAAGGCGAAGTCGCGAACATTCGCCTATAATTATATTCATCACAGTTTCTCCAATAGTTTACCGGCACTATCCAACATACAAAGAGGGCGGTATGATGATGGTCGGGTCTCTTTTTCCCTTGCTAATCAGCGCCAATTTCTGTATCTTCCATTGGTTAGGGAAGACGCCCTGGGAAATACAGGCATTGTACACTTCGAGAAATGCATTTGGCCGGTTTTCAGCAATCAACTTGAGTACTTCGGCTGGTACACCGTCCGGACCGGGAGCCTTGTTTCCCTTAATACTTTTTGTCGCTATTCTCAGTTCTTCCTCCGTAAAGGGTATTGATATACAATTGGTCGTAGATTCACATTCCCCCCGTAGTGGTGGGTGTACGCGGAACATGTTCCTCACTATATTGTCAATGGCCTCGCCGTCAAGAAGTGGCACGGTGGAGTTAGCGCCCAGCTTCCTGGTCACAATTTTATAACCGAGTCCACAGGGGTTCGTGTTCAATTCATTACGGAGCTCTTCCCATTTCGCCCTTTTGGCGGCTATATTTGCCTGCTTCAATGCCCTTCGGTCCCTCTTAAAATCTTCTGCCTCATGTACTGCGTTACCACATCTTCTGGCCCTAGTGTATCTCTTTCTACGCTGGAGACAGGTTCGACTGAGTTCAGCGATTTCCGGTGTCCACCAATATACATATTGCCTTCTGGGGTGTTGCGATAGGCGAGACATTGAAGCGTTGCAACTACGGATTATGCGCTGCATTGTTTCGTCAACCAGACTGATTGCATCACCACCGGTTCGAGTAAATGGGTTCTCATCGAACCTCTTAAAGAAAGCCGCGCTATTAAGATTCGCCACATTCCACATTCGGGTTCCTCCCCTTTTTATCCTCAGGTTTTGCCGACTCCTGTCCACCATACGAAACATAATGTACTGGTGGTCGCTACCAGTAAATTCCTCAAGTACTTTCCAGTCTGTAAGAGCGGTCCAAAGACCCTCCGAAACAAACGTCACATCGGGAGTTGTACCAATACACCCTGGTCTTCGAAAAGTGGTGGATGAACCCCTATTTGCCACCAAGAGACCCAGTCTGGCTTCCATGTCCAAAACACGTCTGCCCCTGGAGTTCGTTGTAGCCGTACCCCACTCAGCTGCGCTAGAGTTGAAATCCCCAGCAATTATCAGCTGTCCTCCTATTTCTCGTGATTTGTCTTCTATACAATCAAGCTTCGTCTGGAATTCCTGGATCGAATCGTTCGATTTTAAATAGCAGCTCATCAAAGTAAATTGGCTGGATTTCAGATAGGTGAAACCGGGGCCCGAACCGTTTTCTGTCGCTACAAATTTACTATTTCCCGGCAGCCATATTACCGCTGTTCCTGTTTCGTCCTCAAACCAGGTAGAGCGGGGTGTTCGCCCGTATTGTTCGCTGATGATAACTGCGTCGATGGCTTTTTCGGCCACAATCTGCTCCAAGAGTGCGTCTGCCGTTCTGCTCCTGTGCGTGTTTGCCTGAAGTATTCTCATGCCTGCGCTGCGCCAGACTCCGGACATCGCCTAGAACCAGGAAGATGGTCCAAAGATTTGTGCCCCGCATCCACACATAGACAACACTTAGCTGGATTTACGCATTCCCTAATTCTGTGACCGGCCTCGCCATACCTTAAACATAAGGTCGTTCTGTCTGGTCCCATGCAGCCTGCCCTTCGGTGACTTAAAGTCAGACATCGGAAGCAACGTTTCTCACTGACCCAGGGCCGAATCTTAGCCTGTATCCAGCCAATTTTTATTTTTCCTATTTTCAGCAAACCGGCCGCACTCTTAGCTGCCAAAGTCACAAGCGCCTGTACTTGCTCGCTACTGTTAGGGGTCGTCATCCTTATACGCATTTCCTCATCAGAGTTATCGAGTATTTTCCTTACTGCGTTCTCCACTTCCTCTTTTTCCGTAATTGAGTCCAGATCACGAATCTCCAACGTTCTCATAGGCTTCAGTTTAGTAACCGAGGCCCCTTGTTGGACAGTGGTTTTCACTTCCACACAAACTACTAGCTCATATTTTAAACGTTTTTAAAAGGCAAAAACGTGACAATATCGTAACTTTCGATGGACAATACTTAGAATGACATGTTCCTTCAAAAAACAATCTTCATAAAGTATTTGTTTCCAACAAGAATTAAGTTATAGTTGCTATACAAAGAACTGAAAAAGACAAAAAAATTATAAAAAGATGGTGATAGTGCTTCGTGACAGCTCTATATTATTTAACGAAAGAAAAAAAATATCAAACAAAACACATCCCGACTTTGAAAGTATTTAAATTTTTTATTAGAATTTACAAAACAGAAGTAACAACAAGTTGTTGTCAACAAAGTGTTGCACCACAAAGTATCTGTTAGAAACATATAAGACAACAATCTCGTTGTAATCACAAAAAAACAGGAACAAAATTTGCCACCAAATTTATAAAGGACAGGCTTGGATAATGAAAAATCTTTTTGTTTACTTAAATATGGTTGTGTTTGCTCTTCCTAACTAAAATGTCAGATGCAGACAAAGTCCGATGTTGGCTCCATTACACAGAATTCCGTGTCTTTGAAAGGGTAAAGGCATTGGATGAATTTTATAAAAATATGGAACTGAAGAAATTTAAACATATAATCAGCCCTGAATAGTGCAGCAATATAAATCATTTGCGGTAGGATAGTAGAGAAAAAAAACTCTTCCCAAATAGAAGGAAATGTAGACATTTAACCATCACCTGATCTTAACTATGACACTTAGGAATACGATTTGTCTAATTCACATATAATAGCACTTACTTTACCAGTCTAAAGACCCAACTTGCAACCATTTAATAATTATCTCCCAAATTACTACCAATATTCGTCATACTTTCAGTTTATTAACAGTTTCATATTCGGTTTTTATTGGTTCTACCCAAAGGTGCACATCTCTATCATATTTAAAGTACCTCTTTGGTAGATTTCATTGAAATGTATAATGCTTTCGACAATAACCGGGAGTCGTTAGAGGTTTTAATGAACGGAATATTAGTGGACCGGTTATAAAGTTCATTACGGAATTTTTAATCAGAATTATCATTACTGCCTTCATTGCTGAGGCTCTTATATGGCACGGAGCCTGAATAGATGCAGGCCATAAGGTAGAGTTCCCTTGCCTTTGCTGAGAAATATCATTGCAGAGCGTCTGATGAAAGAGTTGTAGTGGCGTGGTTTTAAGGTCTACGTTTATGCGAATGATTTGATCATTATGGTATCGGACTTTGATCGTCATATTATGCCTTTCAGATGTAACATAAGGTCCTTAACTTCACAACAGAGTTCCAACTAAATCGTTTTGGCTTAAAAATCGGGAGGTTCGCAGTGAAAAATTGCATTGCTTATGCAATCACCAGAGTCGGTACAAAGCTCCTATTCTTCTAAAATGTTGCATGGCATACGTATTCCGATTGTCTTAGTTAAACTGGGTCTTATCCACTCCTTTTACAGGGAGGTTAAATCTTATTGTTAACAGGAAGGCACATTAAATAATGCTATACTCTGTTCCACACGTATGGATAAGGAGAGGACTGACTCTCTTCTATCGTTAATCGCATGGTCATCTAGTGGACAACAGCGATTCACACCAATATTCTACTATTATTTTGGAAGGCTTTCCATTAAAAGACTTCTGCAGGAGCTATGGATCAAAGGATTAGAAAGGAATTAGACTTCACTTCGTGGGAAGTATTTTGTCGTTTTATTTTCTGCTTTCATTGACTAAGTTCTTTAATATGAAGATTGCTGCAAAAGCAAGATTTATTCTAGGTAATGTTTTTTTCCTGGTTGGGCTATTATTTGTAGAATCATAACATTTAAAAACATAAGTTGATGTCTATGGTTGCCCATAATACGAAACAGTTTAAATAAATGACAACTTAATTGACAGGTAAAGCTTTTGAAGGATCCTACTTATAAACATGGTAATATCTTTGATATGAATGCACCTATCGAAAACACCCGGTAAATTCTTTTATGATAATGGTATACACACACAGACATTGTCGCTGCCGGATCCAAGTCAGATGTGGAATCATTTGAAAACAGTTGAATATACATACTAAACTGAATAAAATGGTTGAAATAAAGATTTCCACCGTGTGAAACTGGTATCAAAACACATCGCAGAGAGATATGCGCTTATTTATTAAATTTCTAGAGACTGTCGGGTGCCTCTGAAGCAGAAAAAGAGATATTAGGCGTTTACCTCTATATGGGTCCTTCAACATAGGAACATTAAAGGTAACATAAAGACGACGTACTAGTTAGTACAATGAAAATTCAGTTGCAGTCATACTCAGGATTGGGTAGCCATAGTTTAGTAGGCAGTTTGCTTATTAGACGACAGTCTGTGGTTCAAAGTCCCAGCTCGGACATTTCGAATAAAAGAAATATGAAAAAACATTCGATGAATTCCTCGCAGAAGCTTTCTCGTAAGAGAAAAAAAAGAGTAAATAAAATTGTCGTTATAAATTTTCCAAATCTGTCAGTCGGAGTCAACATTATAATTGTATTAGAGAATAAGTACTATCGATGGGACAATGGGGCCTTTTAAAACACAAGTAATCTATGCTCTTCTAGGTAGCCTATAATTTAATCTAACCTTACCCTATCATTAATTATCTCTTGTAATTTTATTGGAGACTATTTAAAGATACAACAAAAAATGGTGATTATAAGGTAATGACGAACACATACCAATTTATAACTAGTATATATGTACGCCTATAATTATACTAATACATATGTATACATATGTATCCTTCTGTTATGAAGCTTGGTAGTCATGAATCTTCAGGTAATAAGGTTATAAGTGACTTGTTTGCTGAATTTTTTGCTTCTACCTACTCATCATCTACATTTAACGCCAATAATCAAAATTATATTCCTGAAGTAAAGGCGTTTGATATATCTTTTGTTGATCAACGTACTGTTTCCAAGTATATACAACAATTAAAATCTTCGCATGTTGCCGGTCCTGATGGGGTCCCTAGCAGTATTTTAAAATACCATTTTCAATTATTGAGTACTGCACTAACCTACTTATTCAATAAATAATGGGCTATTTTCCCTCCTTTTGGAAACAATCATTTATCATGCCACTGTTTAAATCAGGATCTAAAGCTGATATTTCAAATTATAGAGGAATTGCTAAACTCAACATTATACCGAAATTGTTTGAAAAACTCTTATGCGATACACTGTCATATCAAGCATCGTCTATTTTATCTGCTTCCCAGCATGGATTCTGTAAGTCTCGATCAACAATCACAAATCTTCTTGAGTTTACAACTTTGGTAAATGATGGATTTATTGTAGGCAAACAAACTGACGTCATTTATATTGATTTCAGTAAGGCATTTGATAAAGTGAATCATAACTTACTCGTTCATAAGCTTAATCAACTTGGTTTTAGTTCATCTTTATTGAATTGGATTAATTCGTATCTAGTAAAAAGAAAACAGTGCGTTAAATTCAGGAATACGCAATCTAACTTTATTGATGTACTGTCAGGCGTACCACAGGGTAGTCATCTTGGGCCGCTCCTATTTACTCATTTTATAAATGATCTCCCTTCTGTTATCAAAAATTCAAACACATTAATGTACGCAGACGTTGTTAAGATATTTTTATCATTTAATAACACTGAAGATCAAGTACTTTTACAAGAGGATATTAACTACTTATCCTCTTGGTTTAATGGAGCTGAATATTAAAATATGTAAATATATGTGCTACACTAGATCATCTCCAACCAATGGATTTTACACAATGAATGGTGCCGCTCTTGAACTAGTCAATACCTTTAACGATTTAGGGGTAGTTTTCGATTGTAAATTGGACTTCAGAAATCATATTACATCAACTGTTAGCAAAGCTACACATGGATTTCTCATGGATTTATCAAACGATAGGCTAAAGGGTTTTCTGACCCTTATGTTACCAAAAAATAGTTTACCACACTGGTTCGCCCAATTCTTGAATATGGATGACCCTCAATACGCTGTACACTCTGACAAAATTGAATCAGTTCAAAAACAGATCTAATTATTTTGTCTTCGTGGTTTAGGGAATGGATGTGATCCTAATGCTGTCTTTCTTCTGAAGCAGATTAATGGTGTTATCAACTCTCAATTTCTTCTAGAAAAACAAGATATCATAATTTATTAAATATAAAATATTACACAATTAACTATGCGACCTTCGATTAATTTCGTAGAATCTGTAATGATTTTAATAATCTGTACCTTCATATAGATTTTAATAAAAGTTTTGAATACATTAAAAGGATATAATTTTACAATTTAATTCATTTAATTAATAATTTCAATGTTGTCTCTTTTTTAACTTATTTTTTGTATTAAAATCATAATAATAATAATTCTGAATTGAAATATGAAATGTAATAGTCTGTAAGGATTTTCCATAGATTTGAAGTAAATAAATAAAAATAAAATAAAAAATAAAAACCTTTTTCTGGTTTTTAATAACGTCATGTCATCCTTTCCACTAGTAAATTCATTACTTGGGTCCGCCACTCAGGTGCTAGTGGCTCGTTTTGTTCATGGTGAGGTTTAATACTCTTTAATTATTCATTGCACTTTTGTTTAGTAAATACGAATACAACGACAATTCCATTGTTCTTGGTGTTGACTATATTAGAATATAACAGAATACAGTCTGCTAGCGACATGTTCTAAAAGTAGATGAGTTTTTAAATAATGAGTATGTATGTATGCAAATAAATTTCCAGTCCTTTGTTTAAATATTGTTGAGTTTTAGTTGGTTGTCTCATTAAAGTGTCATGATAACACAAAAGTTAAAAGAAGAAACACGATAACAAAATTTTGCTGGAAGCAATATAAAGAGCTGAACTATGATGACAAACTAAATAAAGTCGTTTTCGTATAATTGTCTATGCTTGCTATATTATTTACTTTTTTCAGTTTCTGCTTTATATGAAAATATATGTTCAATTAGAAGATGTAAAACCAAAATAAATTTTTCATGACAAAAACTGTAATGTCAGCTTAGCTGAAAGATAATACGAAGATGAGAGAAACTTGACAGAAACTTGAGAGAAACATGACAACGTCACGTCTAATAAACCCACAATACGTACTTAACTACGATGACTTCAGAGAACATATATAATTGGTGTAAATAGTTAGAAGATCAGATAGACTAAAGTATTTCTTACACCGTCTTAAGAAACCAAGCAACTTAATGCTTCGACACTTGAAAAAGGTGCATTTTTTGGTGGCACAGACCATCGAGAGCTTTTTGACTCCTGACTTTTGTAAATATTATTACACCACCCATAGTTATGGGTGGGTATGAAGCGTAAAGATACAAATGTCTCCACATAGAACATTTATTGTATACGAAATATGACTTTGAGTTAGAAACAAATTGTAGAAATGTTAAATATTGCACAACAAGAAAAGCTATGGGAAACAACTATAAGTCTGGAAAATGGGACACACATAAATTGAATAACAGATAGATGGAAAACCATTTCTAAAATTCTGCTTCAAAGACGGGGTTGAAAATCAGTGATGCATCAAGTTGTTACTGGCAATGAAAAATTAATTTATTTTCAGAATCATAAACTAAAAATTATAAGTTAATTCGAGACTGCAATAACACACAACAAGGCGGTGTGTCTCTTGGGATCAGAAAGGAGTGGTGAACCACAAGCTGCTGAAACCAGGAATCTCCAGACTTGGTTTCTTTCGACTACTATTACACTTCGATTTCTACTAGGGAGGCCTAATTGACTGACTAATTGGTATGCTTCAAAAGACAAAAAGATTTATTGGAGTGGGATTCACAAGCTGTCTGAATGGTGGAAAAAATGTGTGGCCAACAAAATAAGTAATCAACCTTTACTTACAGAATGAATGTGAAAAAAATAATATACAGATGGGTGCAACACTTTGAGAAATGAGATGCCCTCTGTTCCTTCATGAGTTCAATAATGTGAACAATTGTTTTCTTTGAGTTAAGATAACATAGTAAATTATATAAAAATAACACGGTGTGACAGTCAAAATATACCCAACTAATAATAGTGTAGGTTGTGCGTTTTATTGACTAGAACTCAAAAATATTTTTTTAAATTTCTCGGACCCTCCAAACTTATTTTATTTGACAAAAACTATATTTTTGATCTTTTCATACAAAATTATTGATTACCCAAATATTTTTTATCCTAAAAATTCACAGTTTTTCGAAAAGGGGTGAGATGAGCCTTTTAAACGGTTTTTAAACGTATACCATACGTACACTCAGCCACAAAAGTATACATACGGATAACAAATTTCAGAAATTTTTTTAACCAATCCGTTTTCGTTGAAAATCTTTGTAATTGTCTGACAACTTTCCTCGATTTTAAGACGGTCTTGGTTAAAAAATTTCTGAAATTTTTTAACTTTTGTGGGCCTGTCCAGGGTATACATAACTGTATACAGAAGCGTATACCATACGTACACTCAGCCACAAAAGTATACATACGGGTAACAAATTTCAGAAATTTTTTGACCAATCCGTTTTCGTTGAAAATATTTATAATTGTGTGACATTTTCATCGATTTTAAGACGGTCTTTTGCATTGGTTCTGAAATTTGTTAATCGGATCTATACTTTTGTCGGCCTGTGCAGGGCCGCAATTCAGTTCAATTTCAGAAATTTTTTAACCAATGCAAAAGACTGTCTAACATCAAGGAAACTATAAAGATTTGCAACAAAAACGGATTAGTTAAAAAATTTCTGAAATTATTTAACCGTATGTATACTTTAGTAACTCTGTGTAAGTTTGAACCTTACATGTTTTGAGTTTTTTCTTATTTTTTAAAGTTTAGCCATTTTAACTGCAAAATACTCTTTAAATAGAAACGACGGTAATTTTTGTTCGATTTTATCAAACGAACTATCAATCTCTTCACGAGAGATAGCACTTTAAGAACCTCACCGCTTATATTATAAATTTTTTAAAGTTTGCTACTATGAAACGACAAACTTGAAAAAATATGAAGTAAATTCGCATTTGCCAAGTTTACCTCACCAAACCTCATAGTACGTTAAGTCAAATAATATATACATATACGTATGTATACCGTTTTAAAGGCCCATCCCTTCCTTTTCTAAGAAAGTTAAAATTTGTGACATTGGTTCAGAAATGTTTGTGTAATCAATAAATTTATGCGTAAAGTCCAAAAAACAGTTTTTGTAAAATAAATCAAGTTTGGAGGATTCAAGAAATATAAGAAAAATATTTTTGAGTTCTACTCAACAAAACTCACAACCTACACTATGTCATTAGGTGGGTGTATTTAATTTTTTTATTTTGTTGCATTGTGTAATTAAATGAAGTAAAAAGCAAAATTTGTATTGTTATTTTTTATTATTTACTCAACGTTAATTTCTCAAATCAGTTTTTTTGGAAAAAAATTAAGTTAAACTTAGTTGCCAACTTGCCTCTAAAATGCCTTTAGGGCGCAGAGGCCAAATGAATTCTATGTAAAATATTTATTATTGTACAATTAACTGAAATAAACAAAAAAAAAAAAAAAATTTACCCATTCGTTTTGATTTCCAACTTATGGTTAAATTTTAAAACTTCGAAAGCCCGATTTATAGCTTAAAAGGAATGTTGGAGAAAAGAAAGCTTAACAAGAGAAAACAATTGTGGTATGCCATGATATATTTCTTTTTACAAACACTCAGTTGCAGATGTAGCTTTACTGTATTGTTTTATTTATTCAAAAAATTGAAAAATTTCTAACTTTAAAATAAAAATGCAGAAGAATAATTGATATGAGTAAGAATAAAAGAAAAGTAAGCGCAAAACGGTGAAGAAAGAAAAATTGCTTTAAATTTTATAAAGGAATGCTTTAATGAAGATATTTGTTTTATTTAAAAGTTCGCTGGCGGCAAAAGTTTTATACTTTATTCCTTTATTTCTAAATGAATGCTGCTGCAATTTTAAGTCATTTGTAAACCGCGAAGGGTCTATTACGCACTTTTATAACACCATCACTTAGGAGATTACCCCCAAGTGCATTGTATTGAAAAACAGGAAAGACACTTTATAGGAGAAAGGAAATAGATGATAGCGTGCGTCAATTTTATATGTTCAATCGACAGTTGTTTTGTGAATGTATCAACTTTAAAGTCTTATATGTATATACGTCCTCATAATTTATATGTTTTATAATTATTAAATGTTGTGTTTGTTTTGGAATTGAAAAATGTATATATTTCTGGATGATTCTACTGATAATTAAAATATTCAATAATAAAATTTATCGGGCAGAAGTAAAATCTAAACAAAGACCACGTTTAATAAGTCAACACACTTGATGGTATGCAGATGAATATTATAGTACACATACCAGGTAGGTAGGTAGGTGGAAGTGGCTGTCCCCTCGATGGAGTCATGAGGTGGAGTCATAAGCGGACACACTTAGGCCACACACAGGGCCCATTGTGATACCACAGTTCCTCATTTCCCCTATTACAGGAACCATTCGGAGCTTCGGATATCCAATATCCATACATGACAGTTCATGCATATCCTCCATGTAGTAGGCACCCTGGTACCTCTTTCTCCTCCGACTAATGCCGGACATGTGCACAATAGGTGAAGAATAGTCTCATCTTCCTCTTCCTCTTCATCTCCCCAGCTTCTGCAGAAATCATTTGCAAAGTGTCTAAGACCAATACGCCTCGCATGCGCTCCTATAATGCAATGCCACGTAATAACCCCAATAACAGTGCTGAGCCTACTCCTTTGGAGCTTAAGCAGAGTCGCCGTGCGCCTCCTATTCAGTCTCGGCCAGATCTTTTGCGCCGCTCTGCTCTTATCCGAAGTTGCCCACATTCTGTTGACGACATCTACGGTTGCATTGTCGATTATAAGTTTGCAGGTCCCCAAAGGGATCCCCAACGTAGAGAATTCATCAGAGAGTTCGATGGTCGTGCCCCTTCTGGCCAGTTCATCTGCTCTGCAGTTGCCAGGAATATCATTATGTCCCGGTACCGGTGTGTACCCGGCACACATACCAAAAGTATTAAAATTAAATTCTGTACGAGTTCATGTTAAATTATTGAAAATTTTCAATAGACAGTCTCTTAGAAAGTCTTTAGCATCCTTAGGCCAATGACATTGAAATTGGTATTTACGCAGTAAACGTAAAGCTTAATATACGTATGTTACAGCATCATTTAATCTTCCGCTTGAAAGAAATTGTATTTTCGCCATACCCTACGGTATACTCTATTCTATAAAATTTTGTACGAAAATATGTACAACAGCCTGTAATCAATAAACTTAATTAGTAAATGAACAAGTATTTAGTTAGATCTTCTTTCAAAGATTAAATGGCTGTACAGAAAAATATTTTAAAAGCAATAGATAATGTGTTTAAATTTATAAATTCTCAAAGAAAAAATAAATTTGTTTTAACTCCCCAAAAAGACGTTTTTAATGCACGGAGGCATAAACATTCAATTCATATACAAATAGTACTTCGGTGCTTTTGCAGACGCTGGTTGCATAAAAACAATTTAACAAAAGCTCAACAACATTGTCCAATAAAATATTAAAATTCATAAATCTTCTTTTCTTTACCACTGCTTTGTCATAAACAATGTAACAATCCATAAATAAATTTAGGGGCATTATTACAACTTGCCGTTATCTAGAGGGAGGATTTTAGCGGGCACATAAATTGTTTTTCATTATTATAAGTGGAAGTGAGCGTTAAGTTAAAGGAAAGATCGTCCTACTGGTAACTTTTAAAGTTAAGTTTATGTTTGAAATTGCCATATTATTATCAATACGGCAACTTCAAATATAAACAAAGTGAGCAAATGCAACGAAAAAAGAAGCCCGTCGTTGCCACTGTATTTAAATAAAACTTGCTTAATTTGAGCAGTGTTATCGACATTGCTCCGCCACTGCCATATTTTTGAAAAAGTTAACTTTATTTTATCTATAATTTTTAATAACGAAAATAATTTAAAGGTAACTTTACAGTTCCCTTTAGCTAAAAGTATATTTAACTAAACCCAAGTTTAACGGCAAGTTGTAATAAAGGCCCTTAAAATTGTAGCGAGCATACGCTTGTATACACAGGGAATTACAAACTGTTCAGGACTTTCATATGATTTATGGTGTGTTGCAAATTTTAATATTTAAATAAAAAAGGAAAGAAAGATTTTTAAAAAAAATTTTTTAAGTTTTTGGGACAATTTTTTTTTTTATATATCGAAAATGATTTCAGCTGTGGTTTTTAAATTCAATTTGTTAGATATTGTGTGATTGTAAGGACACTTAAGGTAGACTAATGTTACACATCATTATTGCTCTAATGGTATAAGGATTGCGAATAACATTTGCATGTTGAAATTCTTTCAAACATTTTCAATATTTTCGATTACTGATAACAAAGTTTTTTTTCGTGAGACCGGCTATTATGCCGTTCATATATATTCGAAATCCCTATAGAAGCAAAGATGTTTCGATTACTTATTAAATCTATTGACTTTTCAATTGATACACTTATAAAAGTAGACTGGTGGCTATTTGGTTTGCTTTGAAAGACGAACTGTTTCATTGGCGTGGAACCCACAACTTGCCTGAGGGATTGAAAAATTAGTAGCAATGGTCTTGAATAAAATGTTTTTTAATTTACCATTAAGGATTCGTGCTTTACTTTCACTAAAAACGCTCATTTTATACCAGTACACCGAGAATATAAAGAAAATATTCTAATTGTCCCCATGACTGTTTGTTAGTTTTATACAATAAGCAACAAACATATAAATCTTTACAAAAACTACAAAAATATTTCTTCTTACGGTATTACTGCTCTTCTTTCTCATCTGCAAAATTTATTATCAAAGGCTACAAACAAAATAAACACATGTCGTTATATCAATGTAAGGTTGTGCAGCCAAATAAATATTTACGTAACATGCGCAAAAGCGCTAAATATAACTAGGCGTATGGGACTTATTAAATCGTAATGTTGCTAATACCACCCCCTTTTAATGACAATGCTGTGATTGTGTTTGCACGTTATACCTTCTGGAAATAGATATTTGTATATACATATGTATACCGTTTTAAAGACCCATCCCTCCGCTTTCTAAGAAGTTTTAAATTTGTGACATTGGTCCATATATGTTTGTGTAATTAATAAACTTGTGCCTAAAGGCCAAAAAGTCTAGTTTTTGTCGAATGAAGCAAGGTTCCAGAAATATAAAAAAAATATTTTTGAGTTCTACTTAACAAAACTCATAATCTACACTATGTTAATAACTGGGCGTATTTCATTTTTTGTATATTTTGTATACCTTCCCATGTAGTTTCAATGATTTAAAGTTTCTTAACTTTTGAAAGTTATTCAACCTCTGAAAGGCTTTATGAGTTCAATGTAGTCGCCGTAGTCTAGTAGGTAGTGTGTTAGCTTATTAGACGTAAAGCCAGGGTTCGAGCACCAGGCCAGACATCAAAACAAAATACAAAGAATATTTCTTCGGCGACTTCCTCTCAGCAGATTTCTTTCAAAAACTCTGAGAGCTAATGAAATTTCTATGAAAAGTTTCTCAAAAATCTGTCGTTCGGAGTCGACTTTAAACTGTAGGTCCCGCCACTCATTTATAAATTAACACACACAACACAAGTGGTGTTAGAAACTAGGTCGTAATCCTGACTGAAGGGTTGTAATGGCCAATTATGTATGTATTTCATTTTTTTGTCGCATAGTGTTATTTATACATGTTATTGATTAATATTCATGAAATTGTTCAAATATATTGGGCTACCTAGACTTTCATTGTGTACTGCATGTACATAGTTTTCATAACTTGTGAAAAGTATTTATTTTAAGATTCCATTTAAATTAACATCTTTTGTGTGAGCTCATCAAAATATTTTTGTATGGTTTTATACTCATTTTCTAGAAAAGTTTTCTTTCGAACTTTTAGAAAAATTTTACATTTCTTTTATGAAGTGACCTTCCAATTCTGTTGAAAAAATTGTACGTTTACTTTTTCTATCAGAGATTATAAAAAAGATTTATTCCACTTTCTTTCAAAACTATTTTTTGTTAATAAAGAATCAATATGAATCAGATAGGAAAAGTTAAATTCCCATAATTTTTCTTTTTTAATTTATTATACAATAAGTAAGGATAAGTTTGTATGAAAACGAAACAATAATATTTATAATAAATTTTTATATTAATATGTTCGATGTTTTTAATAGCAAGAAGGATTTAAAGATTCATTTTGTAGGAAAACGTTATACAAGTTAAATTAATCTGTTAAAAGTAGTCAGTAGTCTTTATCGCGATTGGAAGGTATCCATAATATGGTGGTAGTACAATACTGTGGGGATGTTTGTTGGCACAAGTTATGGGTAATTTAAAATATATCCAGAAATAATGAATAAGAGGGAGTACATAAAAATTCTAAAGAACAAATTAAACTAACGTGCGGAAGAATTAAGAATTCGTAATGGTTGTTACATCCAACAAGTCAATGAACACAATCAAACTGCTGATCATGTGAAGATGTGATTTGCCTATCAAAGTCCCTACAGGCTTATTACTTTTACACAATGTCTTGATACGCCTCATAGAGATTATTTAGTTGATCATTTGGAGAACAGTTGCATAGTCGATAAACGTCAAACAAAAGTCAACCAAAAAACTTACTCATGAGTGGAAGTGGACAAATATCAACAGAAAACAATGAACAGAACCACTGCAGGATGAAAAGTTGGTTTCGAAATAAATCAATTAAGAGCGTTATTTGATAAATTGCGTTGTGGAGTTGACACTAAATGTGGTTAAATTTTAAAAATTAACTCTTTATGAATAGAAACTCAGTCAATATGACTCAATATCCAGCGCCATTAACAGTAATGGTAGTGTCCTGATCTTAAAATAAATAGGAACAATTTTAATGAGCGTATCGCGATTTTTTAAGGACTTTAACGAATGGTGATTTTAACAATCTTTACTTCAAATACTAAAAATTTTGCTTCACCACTAAAGATAATTCTTTGATAAAAAAAAGTTTATCTTACGCCATTTTCAAATGGATCCAGTCAGAAAAATATGTCGTAAACGTGGGTCGAATTGTATTTCACAGACACGTACGTCAAGGCGAACAAGTTGAAAAATATGATGAGTCGACATTTCAGTCTTCTTCAAAACTACGCGCTACAGCACCATTAAACTGTTCGGCATACACGATCATTTGTCTTGTTGATGTTTTTAAACCGAAAATAGTAAAAATTATTACCAACTGAGTGTTCAGTACAGTAGTGAACGATATGATATCCATGTCTAGTAGGTAGATATATGGTTTATTAGACGTGAAGCCACCGTTTAAATCCCAGATCAGACATTTCAATAAAACGAAAGATGAAAAAATATTTATTTCTTATTCCTATCAGCAGTCTTCTGTCAAAAATTCTGAGAGTAAATAAAATTGCCATGAAAAGTTTCTCAAAAATCTGTGTCGATTTATACGGTGTTCAGATATACACTTTAATTGCGTAAATTGTAATAAACCCTATTATTGAGCTTAATATTTCATATAAAGTTTCAAATAATAATTGCGCAATAAATACGCAATTATAATATTGAGTTAAACTTAAAATGCAACACTGTCATAAGTATGTTCAGTGAGAACGTTACAACTTATGCGAAGAAATTTTGTTGATATTTGCAAATACATACAAATATCAACAACGTAAAATAAAAATGGCGAGTGAGGTGGAAGGTAATTTATTTATATTAAAACTATTTCTAACGATACTTCTTATTTTTCTATTCCTATTCTATTCTCTTTCTAATATATCTTATTCAAAATTTCTAATGATTTAAAATATTTAGAATGTTTCGAAATTTTGGGGATAAGGACTATAAACAAAACAATGAAATAAGAATTTTTATTAATAAAATAGCACTAGAAATTTTTACTGTAATACTCGCTTGGAGTAGAGTGAATTTCCATCTGCCAGAAAACAAACAATATACCTCAATATACCGAATCATTCACATCACTTCATTTTAGATGAACATGTTCTCAAATATCCGGTGTGACACGTAGAGTTGTCCTGTTGAAACCATATGTCGTTGGTACCAGATCATCTAATTCAGTTCAGAAGTGATGGCTTAGTCAACGTAGTTCTCAAAGAAATTTTAGTTTGAGATTAGATGATGAGGCCAAAATTCACACCAAAAAAGGACATATTCGAGATACATTGAACGCCCTTGGATCACATGTGGAATGGTATTTCCAAATTCAACAAAATTCAAATGATTGATGATTTTTCGACGAAAATTAAGGTCACTTTCCAACTACTCTAGAACCCATTCACTGAACACATGTCGTTGTCTATGATCGCTGCATGATGTCGACATAATGGTGTTGGTCGATAGCTTACTGAACCAGTGAACTCGAATTTATAGGCGAACAGTCCACTTGGTAGGACCATTATGACTTTCGTAAATTGAGTGAAACGCGCAGTAGGTTGCCCGAACAGAACATCTAATTTAAATGAACATTTTTATAATTTGCACGTAATTTGACATAACAGACTGTATAAATGACAACTAATTTGACAGATGTAGCTTTAAAAGATGGTCGTTATCAACTGTTAAAATTTCGTACTCCCTGTTAAAACACCTAATATAATGATTAAAGTTTGTCAAAATAAATATAAAAAAAACTGTCACTAATATTGAATAAATTTTATTATCCGAACAAGTCCTTACATAATGTAAAATATTACAAAAAAAATAAATTCTACGATACGTATACCGCACCATGTGGTAAGGGAATTTTACAGCAATTTGCTATATACAATCGTACAACACTTCTAAAGTTCCAATGGTTTATTGTACTTTTATTTACAATTATCATACAACGCCCTTGTTGCAACATTATCGAAAAATATGCAAAAATTTGAAATTAGCCATTGGAAATGGTTTTTGAGTTGACTTTTTTTTTAACAAATTTTATAATTTTTTTTATGGCCTGTTATTACGGTAACTACAGCTTCTATATAACGCGGCATTCTTTCCATTAAATTTTTAGAATTTTTGAATTTATAACGTTCCTCGTTGTTCGCACAGAGGTCCACAATTCTTCAAAGTTCTTAGAAGTTTCTTTTTGAAACAGTCTAGAGGTCTACCATGGAGCTAAAATCGGGAAACTGAAGCCGTCAATTGCGTGGTAGTGTTTTGGCTTATTAGACGTGAGGCCGTGGTGCAAACCCCAGGTCAGACAAAACGAAATATGGAACAATATTTCGTTAGAGACTCCCTTTCCGCAGATTTCTGGCAAAAACTGTAAGAGTAAATAAAAAAAATTCTGTGGGTCCTTCCCACATCGCATAGTCGTGATTCGGTCGTAATCTTGATTAAAGGGTTGTAATGACCAATAAAAAATTATAAATTATTATAAAATTAATACACACAACACAAGTGGTGTGAGAAACTAGATTGTAATCCTGACTGAATGGTTGTAATGATCAATTAATTATGTATGTATGTATGTAATGACCAAGAAAGTATGTATGTATGCATTTGATGCAAAAAATGTCATTAAAAATGAAAAGAAATATTCTCATTGAAATAAGGGGCGGCTGGATAAGCAACACGTGTTTTGTACTTCTTTTGCAGGGAAATGTCAATTCTTTCTTCAAGATTTCATAGCTTATTGACATTTTTTACATTCATTACATTTTACATTACTATCTAATAGCAGTAAACTAATTTTCTAATTCTTAACAAAAGTTAGAAAGATTAAGCATTACGTCATTCGGAAT
Organism: Sarcophaga variegata; assembly: GCA_932273835.1. Lineage (NCBI taxonomy): Eukaryota > Metazoa > Arthropoda > Insecta > Diptera > Sarcophagidae > Sarcophaga > Sarcophaga variegata. The sequence continues at coordinate 28,559,411 of OW026358.1, read as the reverse complement.
CGACTGTAGGTCCCGCCAATCATGTATAAAATTAAGATACACAAAATAAGTGAGTGTGAGGAACTACACTCTTTTGTGTGTCTAGTTCCTAACACTCACTTATTTTGTGTGTCTAGTTCCTCACACTCACTTATTTTGTGTGTCTTAATTTTATACATGATTGGCGGGACCTACAGTCGATTCCGAATGACAGATTTGTGGGAGGCTTTTAATGGCAATTTTATTTCCTCTCAGAGTTTTTCCCAAAAATCTACCAAATTTCGTTTTATATTTCGTTTTGACGGAGATGTTTGACCTGGACATTTTATAAGGTGACACACTATCTAGTACAGTACGGCGATTTCAAATATTTATATTTAAACAAATTCGAAGCCGTCATATTCTAAGCCTATTAGACGAAACCTCGCGGTTTAAACCCCGGCTCAAACATCTCAAACAAACTGAAATATGTAAAAATATTTCTGCGGCGGCATTCTCTCAGCAGATGTCGGGAAAAAACTCTGAGAGTAAATATATTTGACATGAAAAGTTTCTCGAAAATCTGTTTTTCGGAGTCGATTTTAAGTAAATATGAATAAAATCAACATACGACATGTGTGATGTGAGAAGCTACGTTGTCATCTTGACTAAAGGGTTGTAATGACCAACTAAGTAAGTAAAGTAAGCGTCTTTAAATAAAATAAATCGTATTCCTTAATGACATTTATTCCGCTTGATTGCATTTGATAAACAAAATCAACGCCATCAAAATATTTATTTCTAGGCCCACTTGTCATAAATTTTATACCAATTTATTTTATCAAGTCAATAACAAAGAAAGATCCAGTTGAGTATCACTTACTAAGCCACCTTTTATGTTTATTTTGTTTATTTGTTCGTGTCATGTCCATACGTTATGACACGACACTTTCTCCATTATAAACGATCATATAAAACAACAATATAAGAGAAATTGCAACTATAAAAACAACTACGAAAAATAATGAAAAAATTATACAGTTGGTGTCAAAACAATAGCAGGATATAAAATTATATCACGGCATATGTCCATTGCAGCAGCAACACAGTGGTTCAAGAGGCCAATCTAGCTGGAAAAAAGTCATAACTTCTCTTCGGAAGCAGCTAGAAGTATGAAATTTTGAGATATGTATTTCCCATTGAAGGCATTCTTTGCACTAAAAGTAGGCATTGTAGGTAAAATTGGCGTGGCGTTGTAGGTAAAGAGGTAAATATAAAAATTTTTTAAATAACAATTTCTTTGTATGTAATTAGTTTCACCTTGAATCAAAGATTTTGTTTCCTTTTCAAAAATTAGTTTAATCGGCCTGCAGAAACGTGTAGATGATGGACGTGGGTTTTCCCATATGATATCGTAACCGTACTTTAGCTGCAAAGGTACCAAGAAAATTGCAAACAAATATTCATCTGTTTTACAGGAATCATTTGAACTAAAGTTTTGCTTATAGGTTGAGTGCCCACTGCTACCATCACACCCCCATTTATAAATCAAAGTCAATTCCGTATAATTGAATTCCGCAATGACATCTTTTTGCAATTTTAAAATTCTACATGCAGTGTGATCAAGTAAGTCCTGCAGAGACACTTCTGCTATTACATCGGATACCTTTATTCCATTACTTGGGTAGCGCTTTTGTTTAACTTCCAAAATTCGAAGATATGATGGGTATATATCCGCGTTACGAATCTTAGCACCAGTACGCATCGCATTATAACTTGCTTTCATATATTTTCCATCGATAAACAGACGTAATGCTACTTCATCTATATACGGTACTGGTTCCTTAGATTGTGCATTAAAAATTTTTTTAATTTTAGTTGGTCTCGTTGGAGATTCATTTATGTTTTTTAGAAGCGCGGCAACATCCCTCTTGCCAGATTTATAAAGACTAACGCCAGCAGCGAACGCTAGTTTCTTAGGTGAACATCCACTAACTAAAGTAGACACTTCAATACGCTTCCCTTTTTCAGATTTACCTGAAAAATCTGATTGAGGTCTGCCAAAATTTGACGTTGACGGTTACATCCCTAAATCCTCTGGTATTTTAAATACATTTTCAGAAGGAAGACAAAATAGTCCATCTAACCAAATTTTGTTAGTCTTCAAAATATTTCTTACATCCTTTTGCTTTTATCCAGCTTTCGTTAATTGAATACGTTAATCGCCATATAGATAACTTAACTTTATTGCAATAATCTTCTGTTTTAATCTTCTGTAACCCACTCTTAGCAAAAAAATAGCTAATGACAGCCTTTGCCCTTTCTTTGCTTTCCATTTCGACAATCCACACATTATATAGCAGGGACCGAAAATAACTGTTATTTTTGAATTTTTGAATAAAAAAAGCAACCGGAAGGAAATGTCGGAGAACAAAACCAAGTATACCATTTTGATTGTCTTGGACCAAATTTTTATAAAATGCGATGCTTTTTAAAAACCTAACTTTCATTTTTTATAAAAAAAATATTAGTTATTTTTTGATTTTTATTTGTTTGAGCAAAAATTATAGTTATTTTTAACTTTTATTTTAACGAGCAGAAATAAAAGTTATTTTTTGACTTTTACCTTTTCGGGTGGAAATAAAAGTTATTTTTCGACTTTTATTTTTACGAGTAGAAATAAAAGTTATGTTTTGACATTTATTTTTTCGAGCAAAAATAGAAGTTATTTTTGACTTTTATTTTTAAAAGCAGAAATAAAAGTTATTTTTTGACTTTTATTTTTTCGGATGGAAATAAAAGTTATTTCTGACTTTTATTTTTTCGAGCAGAAATAAAAGTTATGTTTTGACTTTTATTTTTTCGAGCAGAAATAAAAGTTAATTTTGTGCTTTCAACCCCCCTATGACACAAAAATTAGTGTTTAATACGCCCAACCTCATTTTTTCGTGAAGAGGCAACATAAGTGTATTTCTGATGTATTGCCAAATATGTATGTAGAATATCAAACGCTGCCCAAACTTCACGTTAAATAATTTGTAAAATGTGAAAATAACGGAAATGTTACAAAATATAAAATATACAAAAAACAAGTGAACTTTACAAACTGATTTTAAGTCAATAAATAATTAAAACATTTCATGGTGTAGCCTTTCAACTGAAGGATAAATAGATGGTGAAGGTCTAGGTTCAAAACCCATTAGACTTTGAAATTTTGTTTAATTGTTCTAAAATTAAAAATAATTTATTTTAATTGATATAATTTAGTTTATTTATCTGGCCTGGGATTTGAACCCTGGCTTTACGTCTTATAAAGCAACACACTACCTACTAGACTACGGCGACTTTATATATATTTATATATATTTTTATATTATATATATATTATACTATATATTATATTAATATAATTATTAATTTTTTACATAAAAGTTAAAAATAGAAATAATATTCCTAAGCTGTGTATAAATTGTTTAAGTATTCCTTCTACAATTTTTGAAGATATTGGAAATATTCGCTTATTTTTTTATTTGCCTTAAATGCCTTTAAATCCGTTATCTATCTTTTTGCTTTTATTTACTTTTGGATGAAAAATAGTATCATTCGTAGCTCAGTTTAAGATTGGTCGTAAACGTAATTATTATATACGGGAATTTTTTGTAGAAGTTGATGGTAATGCGATATGTAAGTCGTGTGACAAAAAAGTTAGTAACTTCTCCACTAATTTGAAAAGACATCTGGAAAAATATCATAGTGAAATTTTTGAAGATATTGTGAAAAAAAATGAGTAAAAATAGTGAAGATAGCGCTGAGGAAACAAAAACAAAATTTTCATTAGAAATGAACAAAAAGGAGGTGACAAATGCCTGCATAGAAATGGTCACAAAAGAATCTCCTCCGCTTTCATTTTTTGACTCCGACTCATTTAAAGTGTTAATCCAATATTGCATGGCCTAAAAATTCCAATCATAAATTCAAGAAATATAATGGAATTGCTGGTGGCGAAGGCAGATGAAATAAAAACAAAAATTAAAAACGTATTAAAAAATAAAATAATTCATTTAAAAATTGACACCGCAACTAGAAGTGATCGAGCAATTTTAGGAATAAACGCTCAAATTATTTAAAAAAAATAAATTACCATTTTTTCCCTTGCGATGTTTGAACTTAAAAAAGACACACCGCAGAAAATATAAAAATTGAAATTGAAAAGGTGTTAACGAAATATAATATAAGCAAAAAACAAATATATTCCATAACAAACGACAACGGTCGCAATTTAATAAAAGCGGTTGAACTTTTGTCACCACAAGAAAGGCAAATTGAAAGCGAAAATGAAGATGATGATGAAGATGGCGATGGAGATCAAAATCAAAACGATGATTTTTTTGAAAACATAATTAGTTCTATACAATTTGAAAATGTTATATCAATAAAATGCGCACACACTCCAACTTGCTGTGAAAGACTTTCTTCGAGTATGCGTGTCAGATATTAACAGAGCACGCAATACTGTTAAAGTTCTGAGAGCTCCATCGTTTCGGTAAGCTAATCCGAACTACTTGTTTCCATAATTTCGGTCCCCCCGTAACTTAGTAATATATTTTCCAAAAAAAATTTATTTTACCTCTTACAAATCAGTTACAAGGGGTTATGGTTTTTCGATAACCATTTCAACAGCAATTTTAAGATTCTGATTACGTGTTTCACATTAGATATAAAATACAAAACTGTGATATGCCAAAACCACAATTGGACGTTCTAACCCGATGGAGTTCCACCTATAATATGTTAAAACGCCTTTTAGGGCTGAACGAGTTTTGCATAAATAATCTTTCAGCTTCTGAAAATCTAAAAAATAGTGAGTGGGCTACAATTGAAAATCTGGTATCAGTTTTGGAACCGGTACATGAACTCACTCTAAAACTTCAAAAATCTCAACTAATCTTAGGCGATTTTTATAAGTTTTGGATGGAATTAAATTTCAAGCTAAAAAATATTAACACAGAGGATGCTAAAAAACTTTTAGGTAATATAGAGTCACGCCAGTCAACCCTGTTGGAGAATGACACAATGTCTGCAGCATTATTTGTGGATCCAAGATTTAGGCGTTTACTATCGCACACAAAGAAAGAAGCTGCAAAGAATCATTTGAAAAAACTTTTCCAGCAAATGCAATGTATTGAAAAGGTAAGCACTATTAAAATATAAGTTAGATTTAGCAGACTATTCGTTAAGTTATGTTTCCAATTATTAACATGCATTTTATAGGAAAGCACTACAACAGAAATCAAGAATATCACCGCTGAGGAAATTTTTGTCGATGAATCCAGCATGCAAAGCTCTTCATCATCGTTATTGAGAAGTGGACTACGTGAAATGGAAATTTTAAATTCGTCTTCTGATGATGATGACATCAGTTATGATTTATTGGAAAATACCCGAAAAGCCTTTTACGAAATTGACAACTATAAAGAAAAAAGATTAGATATTGACGATGACCTAATTGAGTACTGGAGGAATAAAAAATTTGTTCTCCCAAGTCTGCGGAAACTCGACTTAATTTTGCACTCGGTGCCAGCAACGCAAGTTAGTGTAGAACGGTCGTTTTCGGCGTTGAAGTTGATTCTGGGAGATTTAAGATATAATTTATCGGAAGAAAATTTGGAGGCAATTATGATTGCAAAACTTAATTCTAATAATTTTTCTACATAAATTACTTTAATTGTTTTTAAGAATTTTTTAATAAATATGAATTCATCATGAAATAAAACAAAACATAACTTTTATTTCTGCTCGAAAAAATAAAAGTCAAAAAATAACTTTTATTTCTGCTCTTAAAAATAAAAGTCAGAAATAACTTTTATTTCCATCCGAAAAAATAAGTCAAAAAATAACTTTTATTTCTGCTTTTAAAAATAAAAGTCAAAAATAACTTTTATTTCTGCTCTTAAAAATAAAAGTCAGAAATAACTTTTATTTCCACCCGAAAAAATAAAAGTCAAAAAATAACTTATTTTTGCTCGAAAAAATAAAAGTCAAAACATAATTCTTATTTTCTGACTTTTACGATAAAAGTTATAACAGTTACGGTCCCTGTTATATAGTTCTCTCCGTGTTATGGGAATGTTAACTATATACATATGTATATAAAAAGTGTACCGGTAAATAATTGAAGCTAATTTTTTTTTCTATCTAAAGTGGACATTACACACATAAATAGTGCACAATTCATTTCACGGGAATCCACGGGAATCCTATTTAAAAGTTACTCACAAACAACATATGTCCTCTTACCTATTATTTTACAGACAGAACATTTAAATTCGACATTTATTTATAATATAGCTAGAACATACCTGACATAATGCAGTATAAAAAAAAGAAAGTCAAAATATGCTATTGTTTGATGTTACGATCAGTTCAAAAGTAATGCTGTGAATCGACTGGCCTCTTATATCAACAGAGGCAATGCAATTGATCATTTTTCAAACATCATAACAAAGCAAATAAGAAAAAAAAATAAAAAAACTGATATACAGTTATGAACAGTGGATAGTTATTTAACAATTACCAAACAAATTACGTGAACTTTGAAACATAAAAAATTGACTTTTTTCCAGCTAGATTGGGCTCTTGAACCACTGTGAGCAAGGAAGAAACTTAATATTAATCTTGATGTTGAAATTATTAAAAAAAGAATAAATAAATTTGAGCATATGAATCGTTTTTAAATGAAAAAACTATAAACGTCCAATTCTGTTGTAAATTTTATGCACAAATTATATTATGTAAGAAAAATAGGTGTCTCTTAAGTTTATTATATTTATTTTTGAAGCTACATCTATGAAATTAGTTGCCATTTACTCAGTCTGTTTTGCAAATTCAGTACAGACGGATCAAGCATTTAACAATTCGTTCAAATAATAAATCAAAACAAAAGTTATCAAACAAGTGTAATGTCTGACCTTATCTTACATCGAACAATCTTCTTCAACAATGAGGCCATTTTCTTGGTGAATTGGTGCGTTAACAAACAAAATTGTCGAATTTGTTAAGATTTCAATCCACTTAAGATCTACAAACATCCAATGCATTTAGATAAAGTCATTGCTTGGAGCCGATTTTGGGTTGGAGGTATTATAGGAACATACTCTTTGAAAACGACGCTAACCAAGGGTAAGTACAGTTTCTTTTGACCTGAATTGACGTCAATAGACCCCATTAGACTTTTTCTCGTGGGGTTTTTTAAGCCACAGGTGTATGTGAATATACCACAAACCGCAGCCGTCCTGAAATCCAACACAATCCGTGCCATCGATCAACTTCAGCCTGATTTATACGCCAGAGTCTAGCAAATTTGACACTCATATACTTTACCCAAAGAAACCGTGGCTGATATTTATGATAGACAATACATATTGACAAAAATAGGCCTTTTAAAAGAATAAAAAATGTTGATGATATTCTACACATACTTAGTTTAATAACAAGAAGTGCTCAATGAAAGATCAGATATTTGTAAAACTAAATATCTTTTATATGGAGACGAGTACACAATATCTATCTGTTTTCAGTAGATATCACTGCAAAAATTCAAATTGTTGCAAAGTATAGGATTTCAGTGTATTACGAACTTTCTGAATATACTTTCTGAATATACTGTTTGCCCCACTAGATGCTTAGTATATTAAAATTTGGAATGTACCAAGGAGTTACTATAATCATTGTTTCGTTTTTAATTTTTTCCCGCAATATAATATTGGTGTCCATATACTGCCAACCTGCTTCTGTAGAACGATCTAATTCAGATGAACGTCAATATGTATGAAAATGATTCAGAAATATATGAGTAGTCGAGTGTTTGCTCATGGATGCAGACATTCATCTTACAGAAATAAGAGGTTAAACTTTAATTTCAACTAATAAGACAATATATTTTAAATACTTTCAACTTTGTTTCTGCTTATAATTCTCTAATCGGACGTCTGTGTATGCTAAGATATTTTATATGCAAACCTTAAGCTACTGCACTATAGTTAAAATGATTATATGGCCAAAAATTATAAGGAATCACTAAATAAGGATGAAAATCGGTATACGGGGGTTTTTGAGGTTGCTCCTTTCGAAAAGTAAAGGTAAAAATTTTCAAATTCACAAACTTTTTATCAGATTTACATGAATATCAGTGTATAGGCATTTTTAAAGACGCTGATTTCGAATCTAAAGTAAACATTTTCAAAAAACAAAATGGCGGATCCAATATGGCGACATAAATTTTAAAACTTCTACAGATTTACATGAAAATCATTGTAGAGGTGTTTTTGAGGTTGCAAATTTAGAGCCCGAGCGACCAAAATTTTTAAATTCCTACAGATTTTCATCAAAGTCAGTGCATGGGGATTTTTGAGGTTGCAAATTTCGAACCTGCGGTAAAATTTTTAAAATTCAAAATGGCGGATCCAATATGGCTACCTAAATTTTAAAATTTCTTCAGATTTGCGTGAAAATCAGTGTTTGAAGTAAAACTTTTCAAATACAAAATGGGTAATCCGGTATTCAAATATAAAATTTCTTCTGTTAATTGTTAACTATGTTAGTTTTTTTGTTTAAAACCACAAAAAAAAATAAAAAATTAAGTGGAAAATCTTGTAGAAACTATTTATTTGTTCATTTAAAAAAGAATTTAATTTAAAAAAATTAAAAAAAATTTTTGGTCACAAAAAACACAAAAAATCGCAACATGAAATTGACAAAAATTAACTCAAAACTCTTCATTTAACACTATTCTAATTGTTTCAACGCGACCAAATTCTACCATTTAGTAATTCTACCAAAGTTTATCCAAAACTAAATCAAAAAAAAAAATTAATTGAAGGTTGAATTTTTTCCCAATAAAAATATATTTTTTAACTAATTCTTCTTCTTAAACAATTATGCACACTCTATCACTTTTGTTTTCCACATTTAATTTAAATTTATGTTTTTCACCTATTCAGAGAACTTAAAAAAATCGAGAAAATCACACTGTATATATTGCCTTTAAGCTTTGCTCAAAAAAAGCTTTGCCTTTAAAAAAAAGAAGCATTCTTGAAAGTGAGAAAAATTATTTTTTTGCTACAAAAATGGGCAAACTTACTCCACTGTATGGTTATTTATTCGAGTAGTATGTTTCACTCTGTAATGTAAACGTTACGTGAAGAATTTTTTTTTCATTCACCTTTATCTCTCATACTTTCCTGAATAGAATATGTTATATTGCAGGCGTTGAAATGTTTCGTGGGGTTTCTCCTGTATGTTTAGGAAGACAGTATCGTCAGCGAAGGCATAATTGAGAATGTGTACACAGTATAAAACGGGTCCTAACAAACTACTTTACAGCACACAAGCTATAATTACATACATACATAATTGGTCATTATAACCCTTCAGTCAGGATTACGACCTAGTTTCTCACACCATTTATGTTGTGTGTGTTAATTTTATACATGAGTGTATACAGTTTAAAGTCGACTCCGAACGACAGATTTTTGAGAAATATTTCATGGCAATTTTTATTTACTCTCAGAGTGTTTGCCAGAAATCTGCTGAGAGAAGTCGCAGAAGAAATACTTTTTGTATTTTGGTTTGTTTAATTAGTGACTAGACCTAAAGTTTAATGTATACTCCCAACTACAGATTTGAAGAACTTTTCATAGCACTTTAATTTTTACCAGAAGACTGTTGAGAGGAAGTCGCTGGAAAAATATTTGTCGTATTTCGTTTTTTTCGGGTTTGATCTGCGGCCTAACGTCTAACAAGTCAGCACACTACCTAGCTGTTGTTGCGTATAACCATAGTTTTTCAACAATGTTAGTTTTATCGAATAAAAACGGTCAAATATGATGTCCAACTGTTTATCTGTCTATGGAGTTTTTTAATACCTTTATATAAAGCGACCTACCTTTATATAAAGTGACCTACAATATAGGCACATATTATTATTTAAGTTCTAATAACTAAAGTTGTGCTATTATTGCTGCCCTAATTGTGTAACGAAAATTAATTAAAAAAACTGACAAAAGCAACAGCAGTGAACAACTAAGGAACCTCTTCAGATGAAAGTGTTTAGAGTATGATATTTATTTAACACTTAACATATAAAACCGAATGAAAATTATGACAACTAATAACACACATCAAGAGTACATACCAACTACACTTGATTTAAACTTTGATTGCCATTGTTTTTAATTTAAGGATTATTTTTATATTTTATGTTTTTGTAGCTTTAAAGATTATAATAATTGAGTATAAAAAGAGGGAGACGCTCTACGCTTTCTATTTATTTTTATAATTTGTTGTTGTATTATTTAACACCGAAGGTATAAGTCTTCTCATCTTGTCGATGCATCCAGATCATGCAACAATATCGAATGTGAAATCTTTTCAGAACAACTGAACCTTAGATTCCCTCTTTCACTGCCTGATTATTGTAGTACTATTAAGGCTAGCGAAGTATATCGAGTGGGATATTTTTGTATATATATTAAGAGTTAATTGGTCATTAGATCTCTAAAGAGTGTGTACACCAAATCTGAAGTTGTCCAAGAAAGCCGGGTATGTGTTAGGGAGATAGCAAAACAATCGACGGTTACTTCCATATGTGTTTCTGGACACACACATTGAAGGTAGAAAGAAAGCCTACTCGCTAGCAAAAGCTGGCCCAATGGTAAATTTAATTGAGTTCGTACTTAAGATTTGCATTCCTCAACAGTGTATCAAACAAGCCGTAGCACACAAACTTTACTCATTTGCAAAAGTAAGATGGAATTGCATTGAACAAATGCAAAATGATACAACGGATTTTATATCAACGACCTTCAGCAGACGAAAAAGGACGCGCATTGCGCAATGGAATGTCCGAACTCTTCGTGAAGCATCAAGGCTTGCACAACTAGAACAACAAACAAAATCATACAACATCGACGTCTTAGGCATAAGCGAAATGAGATGGAATGGCAACGAAGAGCTGATCACTGGAAATAGCAATACTGTGCTCTACAGCGGAAAAGAAAATGGCAGCGAAAGTGGAGTAGGATTTATAATATCCAAAAAAATCAGAAGGCCAATTGCGAGACGAACAGCTTCTGGCCGAACAGAAGCTGCTTAGATCAGGGAAACACCTTGCGCATTATTATTGAACAATCTTTAGAATGGCGTACTCCCCTGTATTTACTGTCTGTCGTACAGAAAATTCAATGCAGAATGAGCTGTGTGGTAGTAGCGCCGTCCTTTTAAAATACATGTCGTTGATGGCCAGATCATCAAAGAAAGAAGTATAGTCTCGACATTGATAGGCCAGGCCAACGTTGTTCTCAAAAAATTACAGACCAATGATGCTACAACATTAAAATACAAACCAAAAACTCTGAGAGTAATTAAAATTGAAATGAAAAGTTTCTCAAAAAAAATCTATATTTCGAAGTCGACTTTAAACTGTCTCACCACTCATGTATAAAATTAAGGAAGGATTGTAATTGTAAGTACATCTGCACTGCGATTTGAAAAACTTCAAAGCATCACATTGGTGCGTCCAAACAGTTTCTCGTAAAGACATTCTGTTGTGCATAACAAGAGTTTCAGTAGAAATAATCTGTGACAATATGGAATATTATATTAATATTAAATATTAAGCTAGGTGCCCGAGTACTCAGGGTAGGGTTCTACGGTTAATCTTTTCCAGACTATGTCTATAAAAAAGTGAAATCCAAACACTAGAAGGGCAAGGAAAATTGTACCACTAAAAACGAAGAAAGTTTACTTTAAGATTCATTTTGGTGACCACAAATCGAAAACAATTTTTATACGTGAGATTTTTGTTTGCTATGCAAGCGTGTGTGTATCGTGAAAACAAAATTTTCAAATTTAATTTTGTCAATGGCTAGAGATTCCAACAGTACAGCACTTTTCCTTTCCGGTAAACAACAAAGACAACAGAAATCAGAAAATTGACCACGTCAACTGCCATTAAGAAGATGACAAAGTTTAAATGACTACCTCACTTGCAAGTGGCAACTGGCTCTTGGTAAATACTGTTCGTACTACTCTTGCAATACCCTTACTCTTATTCACTATTTCTTACTATCTTTCCTTCTTATTTTGAGTGATAGTGAATATGTTTATCATTCACTTGAGAGTGCAGTGAAGTACAACACCGATACATATGTATTTGGTAGAAACATACATTTTATTACAACATTGAACACACTCACTCTAATAGAAGGGTATATACAGTGGACAGCAAAAGTCATAGTACGACAATATATTTTGACAAAAGAGTCCACACAGGCTTAAAACTCTTGCAAAAAGTATATTTTTTAATTAAAGTTTGCTACTATGAATGGACATGGACTTGAGAAAATATGAAAAAAATTCGCATTTACCAATTTTACCTCATCAAACCTCATAGAATATTAAGTCGAATAATATATTGTTACGTTTTTGCCTTTTTAAAAAGGTTAGAATATGAGTTCGTTGATTGCAAACAAAGTAAACACAAATATGTGTTTTATTTCAATTGAACTCTTTATTGTTCGAACTATAGTACTTTTATGTGCCACTGTTACAACTCCAACAATAATTGTTCACTATTCTACTTTATATTTCTGTCCGCGCAAATACTAACAACTCTTCGCTAGATCTTCACTTTTGCTTACGTTGTTTGTTGTCGCTTTCGTTTTTACTGATGTTGTTGGTATATGCAAGCAAGTTCGTTGTATTTGTTGGTGTAGCTTTTGTTTATTACTTTTAATGTTAAACGATGGTACACCGTTTCCATTTTCGTAACAATATATATGTATCCCTTCCCTTCCTAAGAAAGTTTAAATTTATGACATTGGTTCACAAAAATATTTTTGTGTTCTACTCAACAATACTCACGACTTACACAATGTCTTTAGCTGGGTGTTTTTTTTTTTTGTCGCATATTGTTATTTATTATTTTTTTATTTTATTTTTGATTTATAATGATCTACATAGCACAACAAGATACTAAATCTTATAAGTGACAGTGCTATGTTTACAATCAATAAGGTATAAAAAATTAACATTAATTAAATATAAAAAATTAGAGAAAGTTAATTTATGTATATAAATGTTAAATTAAATTAATAAGGTAAAGTATAAAAATAATAATAATAATAATAATAACAATAATAATAATAATAATAATAATAATAATAATAATAATAATAACAATAATAATGATGACCTAAAAAATAAAATCACAAAATTTACAAATATGAGATTAAAATTTTAATTATGAAAATAATTTAAATAACTCCTTTTTGAACGCGTTTGCATTGCCCAGATTTTGGATGTTATTTGGTAAGGAATTCCAAAGACTAATGGTGTGTATAAAGAACTGTCGCTGAGACAGAAGAGTCCTGAATCGTTGCTGTATAATCCCCACACCCCGGTGGGATCTGGCAAACTTAATTTTACAATATAAATACTTCGGCTGTTTCGTGTAAATTATTTTATGAAGTAGAAGGAGGCAGCTAAATGAGAAATGTGATCCCGACGCCCCTTAAGGAAAACATACCTGGCTATGTTATTGTACGCCAGGTTAAGTTTCTGGTTGTCATCATAACTGCAATTTGCATATATCTCACATCCATATAAAAGTACCGGAATCAAGTACGTTTTAGCAAGTTGCATGCGAATGACAAAAGGAGTTGAATCTATGACAGCCCACAAATTTCGAAGCATGCCATAAATTCTGCCAACAATGACACTTATATGGGTAGACCACGATAATTTGTCATTAAAGACAATACCCAGATTAGTAGCCGACCTGACAAATTCAATTTTATTTCCCCTGATACTCAATTCAGGTACGACAAATGATCCGTTTGTTCTCGAAAGTGTAATACATTTAGACTAAGAAGAATTGATACATAGTCCATTGGCCGAGGCCCATCCGTCAATCCTTGCTAAGTCCCGATTAATGTAGTCCAAACAAGAATAAATATTCTCCCTTGGAGTATATGTGTAAAGATGCACATCGTCAGCATACATGTGAACATTACAGTTAACCAAAACATCAGGTAGATCATTTATATACATGCAAAACAGCAAAGATCCAAGTATAGACCCCTGGGGAACACCTCTACTAATAGTAAGTGGATCCGAAACATTGCCATTGAAATGAACCTTCTGAAATCTGTTCGTCAAATAAGAATAAATTAGATTACAGGCAGTTTCGGAGAAATAAAACAGTTTTCGGAGCTTTTTCAATAGAACCGCATGATCGACTGTATCAAAAGCCTTAGAGTAATCAAGCAGAACCAAGAACGCCACACTATTCCCATCAAGTTCCGACCTAAGTTCCTCAACTACATTTACCAGAGCGGTAGTACAACTCCTACCTTTCATGAAGCCCGACTGATTCACCGTTAAGAAATGGTTGTTACAAATCAATGAACGCAATAATTTTGCTGCTAATGTGAAGATGTAATTTGCCCATCAAAGTCCTTTCAAGCTTATTACTTTTACACAATGTCCTGATCATTTGGAAGAACAGTTGCATAGTCGATAAACGTCGAACAAAACCGAAAAACTTGCTCATGTCGTTAATCTCATTCGCAAATGTGTCAAGTCCCTTTTTAAAATTTTACAGGAGACACAAAAAACATTGCGGCTTCTTCATTTTTAAAAATTTGTAAACTTTTTAAACGCAATTATTTTTACAAAATAGCTCCTTTTAAATAACCTAGATCAAAAATTAAGAATAATTAATAATTAATATTCGTGGAATTAGCACATGCTGTTAATACTTTTCGTAGTTTTGTGGACTTAACGTTTTTGCAAACCACAAAATTACAACAACTTTAAACTACATACTGACATTTTTTTTGTCGTAAAATATGTATTTGGTATAGTGTTATCGTTTTGCACTAAAATCGCAATTTTGGAAAAAAGTGGACTTAGCGTCTTTGCGAATTATACTAACGATGTGTGAAATGTGGTAAATATCAACAGAAAACAATGGTACAATTCCAAATAGGTTAAATGTAAAGCTTGTCCATAAGGGATATCTTACTAAATATAAAGTACACCTAATTCTGTTTTTACACGGTAGATTGGTTCCAGAAAAAACCGTGTAATAAAAAACCGTGTAAAAAAAGACACTGATCGTATGCAAAAATAGGTGATTGGTTCCTAATCTCTAAAACCTATTAAAATTAGTGAAAAACAAGAATTTTTTAAGAAGTTTTGTATTTGAAATTTTCTTTTAGGGATTCATAAAATATTTAACAAAATTAAAAATATAAATAACTTAATAAATATAAAATATTTTTTGGCTTACCTTATCTTATCTTAATGCGTTAAATTTAATGTAACGATAGAAAAACAAATTTGCCAATAAAAAATTTCTTTACCAAACACAAAATATTAACACATTTCAATTGCTCTGACCTTTGTGCTTGTATGCACAAAAGGGAATTCCCCTAAATTTGTGCCATTTACATTTGCTTTGACCAGTAAATTTGCTTGTCGCGCAAAAAGAGAATTCCCTTAAATTTGTGATATGAACATACTTTGCAAAAATTAAATTTGACAAAAAAATTTAAGCACAAAAAATTTTAAATCGTGCTAAATGGAATAAATCGTGTAACAAAAATTAAAAATATTTTATTTTCAAACCGTGTTATATCAAAACCGAGTAAAAAAAGACCGTGTGAAAACAGAATTAGGTGTATAACATTTTAATATATTAGGGCTTTGAATTTCAAGTTTACTCAGAATTCTTCTTGGGGGTACTTATACTTTTAATGTGCAAAAATATGAGGTCACCATAAAGTTTCCCTTTATTTTCTTATGGTTTGTGAAAAATATTAAAATGTTTATTGCATAATAAAATAGAAAAAATTGAGAAAGTAAATATAAAAAACATCAATTATTTTTAAATATTATTGCTTAAAATTCATGACATTCCTAAATTATCCCAGACTTTTGCTGTCCATTGTACACATCTCGATTACGAGTAACATGGTACAAGTCGAGTTTTTTATTACTTTTTCTAAAAAAATTTAATCATGTGGCAACACTAATGATTTAAATATTAGCGTAAAATGCTTTAAGATTTTCTGCTTGGTTGGCACAAATCAATGATTTAAAGTAGTCCATCAAAAGTTATCCGGATGCATCTACACACCCACAAAACGGCCAATGAACAGAACCACTGCAGGATGGAAAGTTGGTTACGAAATAAATCAATTAAGCGCGTTACTTGATAAATTTCGCTGTGCAGTTGGCACTAAATGTGGTTAAATTTTAACTTTTTAGGTATAGAAACTCAGTCAATATGACTCAATATCCAGCGCCATTAACAGCATCCTGATCTTAAAAAAATAGGAACAATTTTAATGAATGTAATTGTGATTTTTTAAGGACTTTAACGAATGCTGATTTTAACAATCTTTACTTAAAATACTAAAAATTTTGCTTCACCACTAAAGATAATTCTTTCATAAAAAAGTTTATCTTCGGCCATTTTCAAATGCATCTAGTCAGAAAAAATGCCGTAAACGTCAGTCGAATTGTATTTCACAGAAACGTAAGCCAAGGTAAGGCGAACAAGTTGAAAAATACGTCGAGTCGACATTTCAGTATTTTGCAAGACTACGCGCTACAGCAGCATTATGCTCTTCGGCATGCACGATAATTTGTCTTGTTGATGTTTTTAAACCGAAAATAGTAAAAATGATAAGATAATTTCCGGCAACTATTAAAGTACCAAGTGAGTGTACAGCTGTCGCTGATGTTTCAGTACAATAGTGAACGATATGATATCCATGTCTAGCAAGTAGAAATATGGCTTATTAGACGTGAAGCCACGGTTTAAATCCCAGGTCAGGCATCTTCAACAAAACGAAATATGAAAAAATATTTATTTCTTCTTCCTATCAGCAGCCTTCTGTCAAAAATTCTGAGTAAATAAAATTGCCATGAAAAGTTTCTCAAAAATCTGTCGTTCCGAGTCGACTTTATACGGCGTTCAGATATACACTTTTATTGCGTAAAATTCAATAAACGCCATTATTGAGCTCAATATTTCATATAAAGTTTCAATTAATAATTGCGCAATAAATACGCAATTTATTATAATATTGAGTTAAACTTAAAATTCAGCACTGTCATTAGTATGTTCAGTTAGAACGTTACAACTTATGCGAACAAATTTTGTTGATATTTGAAAATACATACAAATACATACAAATATCAACAACGTCAAATAAAAATGGTGAGTGAGGTGGAAGGTAAGTTTATTTATATTAACACTAAATCTACCGATACTTCTTGTATTTCTAGCATTCTCTTGCTACTATATATTATTTAAAATTTCTAATAATTTAAATTATTTTGAATGTTTCGAAATTTTGGGGATAAGGACTATAAACAAAACAATGAAATAAGAATTTGTATTAACAAAATAGCACTAGAAATTTTTACTGTAATACTCGCTTGGAGTAGAGTGAATATCCCTCTGCCAGAAAACACACAATATACCTCAATATACCAAATCATACCAGGCAATTTTATATCACAAAATATGCAAATCAAGATACCGAACCTGTGCTCAGGGCAAATAACTTCCCGCAGAATATATGCATTCCTCAGTAAAAAAACTGAAAAAAATAAAAAATCAAATTACTTACTTGCCTCGAGATTCATGTAATAATCTAAGAACTTTGGAACGTAGTCAATGTGTTTTCAACTTTTACACCACAACAGAAAATGTAATAAGGGAAATTATTAATAAACTTGATACAAGCAAAGGCTGTGGACATGATGAAATTTTTCCAAAAGCTTTACTGTGTTGTAGTGGATTAATTACTCCATATCAAACGAAAATATTTAATAACATGATTATTACTGCGTCTTTTCCTGAAAGTTTAAAAATTACCAAGATTATTCCCATACCTAAAACTAATAATGCGTCACGTATAGAGAATTTTAGGCCAATTGCATTACTTTCTATAATTGACAAAATATTTGAAAAATATTTTTATGAACAGCTTTCCTCATATTTTAATGTTTGCTGATGATATAAGCGTTTTTTACCCACACAAATGTGAAACTGTTTTAAAAGCTCATATGGAATACGACGCTGCAATGATTACGGAATATGCGAGAATTAAGAGGCTAAGCTTGAATGCGGGAAAAACAAAAAATATTAAGGCTTAGACCTAACACTGTCATTAATAACAATTTTAGTGCATAAGTAGATGGAAAAGTTGTGGAGGAGAGTTTTGATACAAAATACGTTGGTGCTAATCTACGAAGTAATCTTTCGTGGGATAAACACATAAGAAACATAACGCAAAAGGTCTCTTCTGCAACAGGACTGATTTATAAATTCAGGAGTAAATTTAACACTCAAACTAAACTACTAATACACAAATCTTTGATTCCAAGTCATTTTAATTATTTAGCTATTGTATATGCATGGAACAAAGGCAATCTAATTCAACTTTAGATTTATACAGACACATAACAAAAACAGTACTGCCCATAAAGGGTTTATATAAACTTCAGCTTTTGCTTTATGCATACAAGTCTTTGCATAATATCGGACAACGTACTGTTTCATTTGCCAGAAATCAAAATGCTTTCAATACAAGGAATGCAAATAACTTGAGAATAGCACTGTGTAGACTGGAGAAAACAAACCAAAGAGTGCAGCACGTTGGTAGTTTAGAATATAACAACTTACCGGAAAATTTGAGAAATATTCCTATATTCTTAATCTTTAAAAATGCTCTTAAAGAACATTTAATTAATAACATTGAAATGCTTCTTATGTAGTACAACTGAGCAGAATATGAATATTTATTGCAATATTTATTGTTATTAAAATAACGCTTTAAAGTTTATTAAACATACATTTTATTTGTATACATATACCTATTGTTAAATTAAATTTTTTATTTTTTTCTTCTTGTATATATATGTTCTAAAATGAATTTTGATATATTTACTTTGCCAACTGGCCTCAATAATGTCCACTGGACGCTGAGGGAAAAAAATTATATTGTTTTGTACATATGTATTTTAAAATAAAAATAAAAGAGGAAAAAATCTTCAAAAATATATTCGATGTATTTTTTAATAGAAGTCGTAAAGGCAAATAGCCGTTATATTCAAGAAATTCTGATAAAAAAAAATTTAAATTTAATTTTTTTTTAATTTTTCCCGTCACGGTAGGTTTAGTGTTAAATTTATGAATTGTTATAAAAAAAATAAAAGAAATGTTGTTTTCCAGCTATCAAATGAGGATTGAATAAGCTGATTTGCGTATGCCTGAACACTTAAAATAATTTTATCAATTAAACGAATATAGACTCAATTAAAATTCATGCCTGAACACAGTATTAAGCTGTAGGTTCTGCCACTCGTATTTAAAATTAATATACACATCATAGGTGGTATGCGAAGCTAGGTCGCAGTCCTGACTAACGGGTTGTAATGACCAATTATGTATGTCAGTTTGTATGTATGTATTTTAATTCTACGAAATCGTTTCATACCAGTACATCTGATATATTGATTTCTTTAAAATTATAATTTATTTGTAATTTACTGGTTGTGCTTTAATATTGCTACATGTTAGAAGCAAAAGTTTAAAAAAAAAAATTCATATTATTGCGATTAACCTTGAATTCTAAATAGAAATATTAATTTGTATAATTTTTGTACGAAATAACATTTAATATATGGTAAGTGCGTTGGTTGATTCCAAATCATGATTGTAAATATATTGGGTCTTTCATTAAGCACTTTCTATCCTTAAATTTAAATAAAACAAGGTGTGTGCGAGATATTATTGAAATTGTTTATTCGATGATAATGATAACATCGTTCAAATGTCCGCCACCTCTTCTTTAACTGGAGCACATCTATAATGTCCAATTATTAAAAAATTAAACTGAATCTGAAATTTCGGTGACATGTCGACATAATGATGTTGGTCGATAGTTTACTGAACTAGTGAACTCGAATTTATAGGCGAATAGTCCACTTGGTAGAAGCATTATGACTTTCGTAAATTGGGTGAAGCGCGCAGTATGTTGCCCGAACAGAACATCAATTTTGAATAAACATTTTTATAATTTGCACGTAATTTGGCATAACAGACTGTATAAATGACAACTAATTTGACAGATATAGCTTTAAGAAGATGATTGTTATCAACTGTTAAATTTTGGTACTCCCTGTTGGAACACCTGATATAATGATATTTAAAGTTTGTCAAAATAAATAAATAAAACTGTCACTGATATTGAATAAATTTTATTATCCGAACAAGTCCTTAAATAATAGCACGCCAGATTGATGTAAAATATTATAAAAATAAATAAATTCTACGATACGTATACCGCACCATTGTACTCTTATTTACAATTGTCATACAACGCCCTTGTTACAACATTATCGAAAAATATGCAAAAATGTCAAATTAGACATTGGAAAGGGTTTTTGAGTTGACTTTTTTTTTTAAATTTTATGATTTTTTTGTATGGCCTGTTATGGCAGTAACTACAGCTTCTATATAACGCGGCATACTGTCCACTAAATTTTTAGAATTTTTGAATTTATAATGTTCCTCATTGTTCATACAGAGGTCCACAATACTTCAAGGTTCTTAAACGTTTATTTTTGAAACTTCCTAAAGGTCTACCATGGTGCTAAGATCGGGAAACTGAAGCCATAAATTTCGTGGTAGTGTTTTGGCTTATTAGACGTGAGGCCGTGGTGCAAACCGCAGGTCAGACAAAACGAAATATGGAAAAATATTTCTTTAGACGCTCCCTTTCGGCAGATTTTTGGCAAAAACTGTGAGAATAAATTAAAAAACACTCATGTACAAAGTTAGCACACATAACGAAAGTCGTGTGAGAAGGATAGGTCGTAATCCTGATTAAAGGGTCGTAATGACCAATTATGTATGTATGTATGTAATGACCAATAAAGTGTGTATGTATGTATTTGATGCACAAAATGACATTAAAAATAAAAAGAAATAGTTTTATTGCAATAAGGGGCAGTTCGATAAGCAACACGTGTTTTGCACTTCTTTTGCAGAGAAATGTCAATTCTTTCTTCAAGATTTTATTTTTATCAAAATACGTAAATTTATATGTATTCCTGTATTTCCCACTAACGCTGACAGGGTTACTTCAGTTTCATAAAAAATTTTATTTACCGATGGCATTACTATCAATAGCAGTAAACAAATTTTCTAATCCTTAACAAAAGTTAGAAACATTAATCTTTGCTTGTGCTATTATGCTATAAATGTGTCTGTAACAACGAACGCAACTGAAAAATACAATAAATATTGTATACTAAATAGCAGAGCTAAATTAATTTTAAATTGACTGAGCTTGTCTCACAAGTAATTCATCTTTTTGTCGTTTTTCCCTACTAATATAACGTTAAACATCAGAAATTAAAGATTTGCGATTTATCAAATGTAACATTATCTTCGACTGGCCTTTTTAAATTTGAAAAGCTCCAAAAATAATTTCAATTTTAACAAGAGCTTTAAGTACTAGGTTAGGTTAGGTTAGGTTAGAGGACGTGTACTTGTGAATTAAGACAAGTACAGTACCCGGAGGTTGAATTGACCCATTGTACTTATGTTGTGTGTGTTAATTTTATACATGAGTGGTGGGACCTACAGTTTAAAGTCGACTCCGAACGCCTGTGGCTCGAACCCTGGCTTTACGTCCAACACACTATCTACTAGACTACGTCGACTTCTTTAAGTACTAAAGTATTAGTAATAAAAGAGGAAGTAATAAAATTGAAGGCAATAGAAGGGGAAACAAACGAAATTCTCAGCTGGAATCTATTGAATATTTCTATATGAAATTATAATAATTACATACATACATAATTTGTCAATACAACCTTTCAGCCAGAATTACGACGTAGTCCCCCACACTCACTTATATTGTGTGTCTTAAGTTTATACATGATTGGCGGGACCTACAGTCAATTCCGAATAACAGATTTGTGGGAGACTTTTCATGGTAATTTTATTTCCTCTTAGAGGTTTTCCCACAAATCTACCAATTTCGTTTTATATTTCGTTTTGCCGAAGATGTTTGACTTGGACGTTTTATAAGCCGACACACTATCTAGTAGACCACGGCGATTTCAAATATTTATATTTAAACAAATTCGAAGCCGTTATATTCTAATCTTATTAGACGCAAGCTCGCGGTTTAAACCCTAGCTTAGGCATATCAAATAAACCGAAATATGAAAAAATACTTCTTCAGCGACTTTCTCTCAGCAGTCATCAGGCAAAATCTCTGAGAGTAAATATATTTCACATGAAAAGTTTCTCGAAAATCTTTTTTTCGGAGTGGATTTTAAAGTGTATGAATAAAATCAACACACGACATGTGTGGTGTGAGAAGCTAGGTTGTCATCTTGACTAAAGAGTTAAGTAAGTAAAGTAAGTGTCTTTAAGTAAAATAAATCGTATTCCTTAACTATATTTATTCCGTTTGATTGCATTTAATAAACAAAATCAACGCTTATAATATAGTATCACTTACTAAGCCACCTTTTATGTTGATTTTATTTATTGTTTGTGTCATGTCCATACGTTATGTCCACCATATGTCATCCATTATAAACGATCATATAAAACAACCATATAAGAGAAATTGCAACTATAAAAACAACTATGAAAAATGGTGAATAAATGTTACAGTAGGTGTCAAAACAATAGCAGGATATAAAATTATATCACGGCATATGTCCACTGCAGCAGCAGGGAAGAAACTTAATCGTAATCTTGATGTTGAAATGATTAAAAAAAGAATAAACAAAATTGAGAATATGAATCGCTTTTAAAGGAGAAAACTATAAACTTCCAATTCTAAATATTATGAACAAATTTTATTAGTATGTATACAAATATAAGAAAAATAGGTGTCTCTTAAGTTTATTATATTTATTTTTGAAGCTACATCTATCAAATTAGTTGTCATTTACTCAGTCTGTTTTGCAAATTCAGTACAGACGGATAAATTATTTAAAAATTCGTTCAAATAATAAAAATGATCAAAACAAGTGTTATGTCTTACCTTATATCGAACAATCATCTTCAACAATGAGGCCATTTTCTTGGTGAATTGATGAGTTAACAAACAAAATTATGGAATTTGGTAAGATTTCAATCCACTTAAGATCTAAAAACATCCAATGCATTTATATAGAGTCATTGCTTGGAGCCGATTTTGAATTGGAGATATTATAGGAACGTACTCTTTGAAAACGACGCTAACCAAGGGTAAGTACAGTTTCTTTTGACCTGAATTGATATCAACGACACCTCATGCCATATTGGATATTCTAGACGCCATTAGACTTTTTCTTGTGGGGTTTTTTTAAGCCGCAGGTTTATGTGAATATGCCACAAATCGCAGCCGTCCTCAAATCCAACACAATCCGTGCCATCGATCAAATTCAGCCCGATTTATGAGCCAGAGTCTAGGAAATTTTACGTTCTCATATGCTCTACACAAAGAAGCCGTGGCTGATATTTATAGGCCACGTTATTTATTTGCCGCACATATAGGCCAAAATAGGCCTTTTAAAAGAATAAAAAATTCTACACATACTTAGTTTAATAACAAGAAGTGCTCAATGAAAGATCAGATATTTGTAAAACTAGATATCTTTTATATGGAGACGAGTATACAATATCCATCTGTATTTAGTAGATATCACTGCAAAAATTCAAATTGTTGCAAAGTATAGTACAAGGACCTTTCTGAATATACTGTTTGCCCCACTAGATGCTTAGTATATTAAAATTTGGAATGTACCAAGGAGGTACTATAATCATTGTTTCGTTTTTAAATTTTTTCCCGCAATATAATATTGGTGTCAATATACTGCCAACTTGCTTCTGTAGAACGATCTAATTCAGACGGACGTCAATATGTATGAAAATTATTCAGAAATATATGAGTAGTCGAGTGTTTACTCATGGATGCAGACTTTCGTCTTACAGAAACAAGAGGTAAAACTTTAATTTCAACTAATAAGACAATATATTTTAAATACTTTCAACTTTGTTCTGCTTATAATTCTCAAATCGGACGTCTGTGTATACTAAGATATTTTATATTCAAACCTTAAGCTACTGTACTATAGTTAAAATGATTATATGGCCAAAATTATAAGGAATCACCAAATAAGGATGAAAATCGGTATACTGTGGTTTTTCAGGTCACTGCTTTCGAATCTGAGGTAAAAATTTTCAAATGGCGAATTCAATATGGCGACGAAAATTTTTATCAGATTTACATGAATATCAGTGTATAGGCATTTTTGAAGATGCTAATTTCGAATCTAAAGTAAAAATTTTCCAAAATCAAAATTGCGGATCCAATATGGCGACCTAAATTTTAAAATTTCTACAAATTTATATCAAAGTCAGTGTACGGGTGTTTTCAAGGTTGTAAATTTCGAACCTTCGGTAAAATTTTTCAAATTCAAAAAGGCAGACCTAATATGGCCACCTAAATTTCAAAATTTCTTCAGATTTGCGTGAAAATCAGTGCTTGAGGTAAAACTTTTCAAATACATAATGAGTATTCAAATATAAAACTTCGTCTGTTAACTGTTAACTATGTTAGCTTTTTTGTTAAAAACCTCCAAAAAATAAAAAAATTAAGTGGAAAATCGTGTAGAACCTATTCAAATATTTAAACAAATTTTTTTTCAGCGGAGGCTGCTTACAAAAAATTTTATTTCTCAAAAAACGCAAACATTGACAAAAATTAATTCAAAACTATTCATTTAACAGGTTTCTAATTGTTTCAACGCGACCAAATTCTACCATTTTTTTAAAAGTTTATCCAAAACTCAATTTTAAAAAAAAAAAATAAGAATCAGTTGAGATTTTACGCAAAAAAATATTTTTGAAATAATTCTTTTTCTTAAACTATTATGCACTCACTATCACTTTTGTTTTCCATATTTAATTTAAATTTATGTTTGTTTTTCCCCTATTTAGAGAATTTAAAAAAAATCGACCAAATCACACTGTATGTATTGCCTTTAAACTTTGCTCACAATGATTTTGAACACCTGCAAAAAAGTCATCGTTGATTTTTTGAAAATCAAAATATGCTATTATTAGCTTTGAAAAGTTCTTTATCAAATACCAAAACAATAAAAGCATTCTTGAAAAATTATTTTTTGCCACAAAAATGGGTAAACTTACCTATAGTGCACTGTATGGTTATTTATTCGGGTAGTATGTTTCACTCTGTAATGTAAATGTTGTTTAAGAAGACAGTATCGTCAGCAAAGGTATGAATGTGATTGTGTACACAGTAAAAACGGGTCTTAACAAACTACTCTACGGCACACAAACTATAATTGGTTGAATCAAACTCACAATTTACTTTTTAAATAAGAAACTTTCGGCCGATTATGTAACTTTCCAATAAAATCACTGGGGTAATTAATCAAAATGCTATCGGATGCTTGAGAAATGTAAATAAATACGCAAGAACAACATTTTTGTACCTTGCACTAATTTATGGCTTTCCAAATTGATTATCGGAGTAACATGTTAACAGGACATAACAATCCTTTTGGCAATTTCTCATACCACCCATGTCGTGTGTGTTAATTTTATTCATGAGTAACTAGTCCTAAAGTTTAATGTATACTACCAACTACAGATTTGAAGATCTTTTCATAGCAATTTCATTTTTACCAGAAGACTGCTGAGAGGAAGTCGCTGGAAAAATATTTGTCATTTTTCGTTTTTTCGTTGTTGCGTATAACTTCAGTTTTTCAACAAGTTTGATTTTATCGAATAAAAACGGTCAAATATGGTGTCCAACTGTTCAGTTGCTTTGAAGTTTCTGAATACCTTTATACTAAGCGAGCTACATACATACATATTACTCATCACATATGCAGAATCTATTGTTTAAGTTCGAATAACTAAAGTGGTGCTATTATTGCTGCCCTAATTGTGTAACGAAAGGTAATTAAAAAAACTGACAAAAGCAACAGCAGTGAACAACTAAGGAACCTCTTCAGATGAAAATGTTTAGAGTATGACATTTATATAACACTTAACATACATAACCGAATGAAATTTATGACAACTAAAAACACCCATCAAGAGTACATAACAACAACACTTGACTCAAACTTTCATTGCCATTGTTTTTAATTTAAGGATTATTTTTATATTTTATGTTTTTATAGCTTTAAAGATTATAATAATTGACTATAAAAAGAGGGAGACGCTCTACGCTTTCTATTTCTTTTTATAATTTGTTGTTCTATTATTTAACGCCGAAATTTTAACACTTGTCATCTTACCAATGGATCCAGTCACGCAGCAATGTCGAACGTGAAATCTTTTCATAACAACTGAACCTTGGATTGCCTCTTGCACTACCCGATTACTGTAGTACTATTTAGGCAGCGGAGTATATCGAGTGTGATATTTTTGGTCATTAGATCTCTAAAGACTGTGTACACCACATTTGAGGTTGTCCAAGAAAATCGGGTATGTGTTAGGGAGATAGCAAAACATTCGACGGTTACTTCCATATGTGTTTCTGGACACACATATTGAAGCTAGCAAGAAAGCCGAATCGCTAGCGAAAGTTGGACCAATGGTAAGTTTAATTGAGCTCGTACATAAAATTAGCATTCCTCAACAGTGTAACAAACAAGCCGTCGCACACAAACTTTACTCATTTGCATTGAACCCAATTGCAGAGAAACTAAACAGTTCTGAACCAATATGGATATAGGAACTATGTAATAGTCATAAATAGATTTTAGACTTTGTGTGCACACGCCTGACGATTGGGAATATGCCACAATAACGCTTATTCACCGCTTGGAAACCTAAGAGGAGTAATTATCATGTTAATTTAGGTGTTACAACGGGACGGTTACTCTTCATTTTTGGACATTAAGGTTACTCATCGTTAAATCGACGAAGCTTATTTACTCTTTATCATAGGATTCTTTTATGTTTGACCAAATTTCGCTCTCTTTATCAACAATGTTGGTTGATAACGAAAGCTTGTAGTGAGTAAACGTACCCTGGCCACCCATTTCTTTAATCCTGGATGGTCATTTTTGCACAGTAAGGTTACTCTTTGTTGAATCGACGAAAAAAGAAATTTTTTTTCGTTTTCTGACTGCAAGCTTTCATTGTTGAAAAAAAGAGCGAAATTTGGTCAAACATAAAAGAGTTATATGATAAATAGTAAATGAGCTTCGTCGATTCGACGAACAGTAACCGTCCAGGGTTAAATATGTTCAAATAAGATATAAATTTCAATAATGCGAGTGTCCTCCTTGATTTTTAATTACTTTAATTATTTAAATTAATTTTTATAACTCGTCTTGGGAAATTTCGTCTCATTTTTTTATTAAAGTTTCTTTCAGCTCAATTAAGGCGTTATAACTCATTCCACATTTGTATATTTGCACTTAAAATTCCCCAGAGGCTTTCAAAACAGCTGTGTCATTTTCATCAAAAAATGTTTTGGTCCTTTTGTTTACATGTACAGGGGCGTTGTCTTGCTGAAAAGTAAAATTATTTTCATAATTTTTTTCAGCAAATTCAACAAAAATATTGTCCAGTAATTCCACATAATTCTTTGCATTCATTTTATGAGAAATAAAACGTGTTCTATTTCGAAAACCAACCGAAGTCATTAAAGCCTCCCTGAAAATTACGTGCTATTCTGGTCCGCGTATCACCTCCTTTTTCCCTCCAATAATATTTGAATCCATCAGGTCCATCAGGGGTCAATCATGGTTTGGCTATCATTTTTTGTTTTTTTACATCTAGATCTTCTTTTAAAATTTGATTAATCCGTCTCTTGGTTGCGTTTAGTCCAAGCTCCGACTTTATTTGGGTACAACTAAAATTATTTGTAATAGCTAAGCACTTTATTGATCGTTTATCGCGGTCAGTCAGTATTGGTTTTCTACAAGATCTTTTTTTAGTGCCGTATGATTTTGGGTCCGCCAAATAATTTTATACGGTCGTCTTAGATCTCTTAACTCGGTTTGCTATAGATCTTATTGAGTGTCCATTTTCCCTCAACAATTCAATCTGCTTACGTTCTACTAACGATAGTTGGGTTCCACGGGGCATTTCTACCTAAAATTCAATAATTTTCACACAAAGACAAATTATTTAACTGTTTATCGTAATATTCTTTTATACTTATGCCAAATAATATTTTTTGCACTTTGTTTTAGTTGTAATTTATAAATATATATATATAAATCTATTAAAAACTTTACTTGTACCATAAAATTTATTGCATATGAAAACAACGATATCAAAACAGAATATAAAAAATAATGGTAAATTCATGATGTCGATATCAAAGAAGATATTATTCTTGGGAACAGAATTGATGCAGCGTTGTAATAAGAAGCATTAAAAATTAAAGTTTTTACTACTACTACTTAATCAAAACATGTAAAATAAATTTGAACCACACATATGTACATTTTCTTCCTTGGCTGTATCTTAGATAATGAAATTCACATTCCAAAACTATTGATGAAATAAAAAAGGAATGATGTTAAGAAAAATTTTCTGCTATATGTTCACCAATAATGTTATTCACATTTTAGATTTCGATTTTTGTTGATTTTCCATAGAAAGGCATAAAAATGCCTATTCATCACGTTTGTTAAACTTAAAATTGATGGTTTTTCCATTTTTTTATATTCGAACAAAAGAAAAATTGCTTTTAAAATATTGTAAAATATTGTAAAATTGTTTAACAACTAGTATAGTAGTAATGACAGCAATTGTTTGTATTCTTCCTATGGTATTTGCTTCGATATAACTTGAAGTAACGGTATTAGAAGTGTTTGTGTAAAAATTTAAAAAATATTTATAATTGTGTTTGCAAAGTATCAATTGGAATACATAAAGTACCGATATACCTTTCCCCTAGAAGAACAAATCAAAGTTCTTATTAAATTAAGTATTTTAAATGGACTAAAACAACATTGATTACATTCAGGATTAGCTAACATGTTTTATATTTTAAAGAAAATAAGGATAGAACGAGGGCGATTCGAAGGTACTCGCGGGATAATATTTCTTATCTAAACCGTACTAGGGTTTCGGAAAATTATTAATTCAGCCTATGGAAACACTTTTTGCTTATTGGTCTTCAGATAGTAGGTGACGATACTTTTTTATGAAACTCATTTAAGACCTAAATTACTAATTTTGCTAGGTCGGCGAAAGGCAAGATCGGCTCATTAAATCTAAGTTTTTCGCAGAAAACTACTTGATGAATTGTGGGTCATGACTTAGGCCTGCAGCTGTACAATATTCAACTGACAAAGGATTTTAAGCTAAACGACAACGATGTGTGATAGCTGGAACTGCTCTGGAGCAGTAGACAAATTTGGTCATTACAACGCTTTTGACAGGATTACGACCTAGTTTCTCACACCACTTATGTTGTGTGCGTTAATTTTTATACATGAGTGGAAGTTTGCAGTTTAAAGTCGACTCCGAACGACAGAAGTTTTTCATGGCACTTTTATTTACTCTCAGAGTTTTTGCCACAAATCTGCTGAGAGGAAGTCGCCGAAGGAATATTTTGTCATATTTTGTTCAGTTGGAGATGCCTGACCTGGGGTTTGAACCGAGGCCTCACGTCCAATAAACCAACACATCATCACCTCCAGCGATAATACCCATTTCTTATATCCGGAAGTCCCATTTTGACAATCCATACTTCAAAATATGTAGTTATAAAAATAATTACATAAAAGTACTTATTTACTTATTTATCTTAATATGTGGGACACTTTCCTCTGATCGTTTGATAAAAATAAGGTGGTCCAGTCGAATATATAGTTATTGTTGTCTTCGAACCATTTCTTAGTACACTTAGCACATTTTTTAACCAACACTCAGGAGATGAATTCGTAGTCATGCAGTGCATAGTGTTGCAATAGCAGAAATACAGATATAGGAGAAAGGAAAGAGGGGTGGTGTGGAAAAAGTTTTATTTTGAAATCGCTTTTTTACGACCAGTGCACTTCTTCACTTTATTTTCCCAAGCATGGCTCTGTAATAATTCTCACTTTCTTAGTCTATTTTTTAATGCCAAT
Organism: Sarcophaga variegata; assembly: GCA_932273835.1. NCBI lineage: Eukaryota > Metazoa > Arthropoda > Insecta > Diptera > Sarcophagidae > Sarcophaga > Sarcophaga variegata. The sequence goes on along the minus strand of OW026358.1, from coordinate 28,529,228 downwards.
CAAACAATCACAAACTACCCAGGCCTTCTGGTGGGAATCTAACACACAGCCTCGGCATTTGAAATTTAACACACTACACACTGGCATAGTAGTCTCGAAAGTTTATAAAATTTAAAAAAATAACATTTCTTTTACATAGTTTTAACACAGGGAACTAAATTTACCTTTATAATAATGAACTTATGCCATATCTTGCTTGCAAAATTATTCTTGAGTTAGAAGCTTCTTATCCTAGTGGGAAAAATATCATGCATATTTTTATTCGATTGAAAGATCCGTAAAAGCCATTATCTGCTGAAAAAAAATTATGAACAAAATTTAAACACACAACATAAAAGGTGTGATCCTAAGCAAAGGGTTGTAATGTCCAATTAAGTATGTAAGTAAATATCTGGACCACCTAGAGTAATGAAGCAATTTCAATTTGTATTCCAACCCACGATCCAAAGGGTTTTAAATTTTTTTAATTTATTTGTATTGGGAAGTAAGTAAGCAATACATTCATAGTCCGTCTTCTTATCCGATTTAATATCGAATATACTACTCAATAAAGAGGCAGATGTAAATGGCTAGCAACCAAAGCAAAAATGAAACCTACGGACATATTCAGATCAGTGGACAAAAACAATTTACGGGGTTCATACTGAGTTACTGAATAAGGATGCATTATTGCAACCACTATTTGATTAAACCCAAAACTTTTCCTGTCAAAGACATATCAGACAGCAAACATGTCTGAGATCTACTCCTGAAACAGTTAATAATAAGGTGAGATTTTGTAAAAATAAATTGTATGTAATTGAAAAATACAATTACAACAATTACAATAAATAACAATTATTCATTCAATCATTTATTGAAACCAGATCATTTAAAAAGAAAACTAAATGTTTTGTGTCTGGATTATTAGAAAATGCTGATATACATACATACATACATAATTAATCATCAGTCAGAATTATGTTCTAGTTTCTCACACCACTTATGTAGTGTGTGTTAATTTTAATGAGTGCCGACACCTACATTTTAAAGTCAACTCCGAAAGACAGATTTTTTGAGAAAGCTTTCATGACAATTTTTGTCAAAAGATGGCTGGGAGCATATTTTGTCCAATATGTATGGCTTGGTGTTTGAACCATAGTCTCCTGTCTTAGAAACAAACTCCTACTTTGCTATGGCGACTTTAATTGATATAATTTTATTTAGATATAAATATAGAATTTTTATTACTACTCATGTTTTAAAGATTCAAAATTTAAATAAACTTCTTCAATTAGCCAAGAAATACCCAATGGTTACAAGCAGTTGCTAACTAAGTCAACCAAGGAGATATTAATTTATATTAGTTTACCATCAAGAAGCTGTGAAAACACCTACATAAACATAAATTGCTTAGACGTTTCAAACATCGCTATTCATTTCATTCAATTTCAAGGTGCACGTATTATGAAAACAATTGTTATTATTATTATTATAGTTTTCCACATGACAATCTACACAGGAAATGGTCTGTTTGTGCTTGAGTATATGATGTACTTGTGTATTGACAAAGAGAGACAGAGAGTTTATATAGTGTGGCAGCTATAATTAAGGAAGTGTATTGCGTAGAATGCAAAGTATAAGCGGAAATTTCGTATGTTGAAAAACGTACTTATTAATGTGAATCATTTCAAAGATTCTATATTTGTTTGGAAACGAAAGATTATTGAAGACGTTCCTACACAATGAAATGCATCTATCGAAATAGATAAAGAAAGAACAACTACTAGTGTTTGTATGCAACTACTATGTGTTTACATACATACATAGTTCGCCATTAGAAACATTCAGTCAGGAATTTGCTTTAATCTCAGAATATATGCCAGAAATCTGCTAACTTGAAGTCGCCGGTGATATACTTTGTTTATTTAGTTTTGTTGGAAATTTCTGACCTGCGGTTTAAACCGTGGCCTCACGTCTAATAATCCGACACACTACCTACTAGACTATAGCGACTACTACTACTATAAGTTTGTTGGTAAAAAAAAATAAATAAAGAAATGACATCAGCATTAAAGAAAAAATATCCTCTTCGGGAGAAATCTAGGATACAGGACCATTTTGTCCAATATTTACATACTTCATCATAAGTATAATTTTCCAAATTGTTTAAATAACCTATGACACCATTTCGAAATTTTTTTTGTTGTTCAATACAGAAATGTGCGAATACACTTTGTTTTCTGTGGTAGTTTACCTTATGTTCATAGGTACTTTACGCCCAAGTCGCGATTTAAAATTCTAAAAGTGAAGGTCGACGAAAGTCCGATATTTTGTAAGCGACTTAAATATAATTTTTTTCAATTCTCATGCACACAGTGACGAAGAGTGGTGATAATTTCAACATATCATACATTTCGTCGATGTAGAGATCTAGGCTAATAGTTTACAGAACAAGAGGACCCAACTTATTCCCGGCATTGCAAGTAGTCACCTCAAAAAACGATTATGGTGATAGTAAATTTGTGTGTTGTAGTTGCCATAGTCTAGTAGTTCCAGGCCAAGGCAAAAACTCTGAGAGTAAATAGAAATTACCATGAAAAAGTTTCTCAAAAATCTGTCCTTCGGAATCGACTTCAAACTTATCTATTAAATTAATATACACAAGTGGTGGTGGGTGGTGTGAGCTAGGTCGTAATCCTGACTGAAGGGTTGTAATGACCAATTATGTATGTAAATATGTAAAGTAGTGTCCAGATTATCCAATTGAAACGTCGTTCTCCATGCAATATGGACCAATGACGCCGCCATCATAAAAATCTGCATCAAACAGTGACTTTCTCTGGATGCATTACATTTCACCTTAAATAAAAACAGAAAAAACAAACGAAAGTTATAGCAATTTCTATTTTCAACTAACGTAGGAAATCAAAATTTTAAACTCTCTGAAACCTTTACTGTTTGGTTAAGATTGTGCAGCCATCAATAATCAAGTCCATCTGTACGTATGAGTAATTTTAGTGTTAATACGTAGTTACACGCATTAAGTTATATTTTGCTTTAGCATTTTAGACCGTCTGTACGTATGAGTAATTTTTGTATTCATACGTATTTATACGCATTGAATTACTTTTCGTTTTTTCTTTCGTTCACTTAATTTTTTCATTGACATAAAAAAAACTTTGTTAAAATTAAAAAATTAAAATTAAAAATTTGTTACCGAACATTGTTACAGCTTCTTTTGTAATGAATTGCTTTCGATGTTAATGCCCCATCACTATAGGATTCTTCGATGATGACGTATAGGTGCAAAAGGAATTTTAAATTGTCCATATGCATAGCTGCCAGATTTGACGATTTATCCTCATTTTGACGATTTTGAGCTTCAAAAATATCATATTGACGATTTGACGATTTATGCCCTTATTTTGACGATTTTTAAAAATTAAAAATTTACATCGTATTCCTAAATTTAGTACATTAAAAGCAAATTTAAGCTTTGTATTTACTTTGCAATTGTTACTACTGTTAGTAAAAACAAGGAATAAAGTATTATATTTTTAAGTTAATTTCGAATACTTGTGATGATTTTGCTGTATTTTATTCCTTTTTAATCCCTTAAAGGTCAAAAAACTACAACTCCTAAATAACATAATATTACCATCGGAAGAACAAAGACAAACGCCGTTATTTTCTTATATACGACCAACACTCAGGGGATGGATGGCATTGTGTTTAGAACTATGAAAATATGTTATGGGAAGAAGGAAAGTGAGAACAGTATTCATGGACACTAGACTTGTATATTTTTATACAATAAGTAACAGGAAAAACTTCTGCAGGAATTGAGTTCCACATATAAACGTATTTTTTCTATAATGCAGTGTGCGATCCACTGGCCTATCGACCACATACGGATATGCTGGCCAAGAATGACGAGCGTTACGTTAGAATATATGATTTTCGGGAACAAGTCCCTTTATTTCGTTCCTTTTGTAGTAGCGTTAGAACAGTGGAACACAAACCACATTGCAACGATGCTCCAATGATTCAATGGAGTTGGATACACTACCGTCATTAACGAGCTACTACGGCCTAACCTTTACACGGTCGAGAAAACTAAATATCTATGTTGCGGCACCGACCTATAGATGAGAGTTGTATTCCATTCTCGGTCGGTTATAAATGGTGTAAATGATTAGATGATAAGGTCTTAGGAAGGAACAGAAGGAATAGATTGAACTGAAAAATGTGTCGGTTCCAGTCAACATTACACTGAATTTTCATGCTCAGAATGTCAAGAGCTTCTGTCTCCTTAATATTTACAACACCCATAGATTAAGATGATGCAATATTATTGCTGCGCTTATGTGTCAATAAACAATACTGTGCTAGATTTTTTAAACCTTAAACAATTTTTTCCTGAAAATGACATAAAATTTCTTCATTTTTGGAAAAAAAAAAAATTAAGAAGAAGGACGCTAACTTTAAATTTCTGACAATTTTTTTTAAATGTTTTATTTTTGAACTCAGATAAGTACATACATACATTGACTTTATATGTTTTACTACATTAGAAATAATTTTAGTTTTTAAAAACTTCTAATTTATTTATTTATTTCTGCTGACGATTTTTTTACGATTTCAATAAACGCCTTTGACGATTTTACATCATTCATCTGGCAGCTATGACCATATGTTTTAATTTGGTGTACTCAGGGTAAGGTTTATCACTTTACTGGGGCTTAAAAATCTTAAATCTTAAATAGACTTTTGAACTGAAGCAACAATTACTATCTATATATATCTATCTATCTATATCTATACTACAGCAGCATGCTAATTGTTGGCAATATAGGGATGAATTAATAGTTTAGAAGTGGGTGATCAACTTCAACTTATTAAATTTGTTTTAAAATTTGAAATGAAATATAATACATACATACATAATTGGTCATTACAACCCTTCAGTCAGTATTGCAATCAAGCTTTTTACTCCATTTATGTTGTGTGTGTGTTAATTTTATCATATAGCTTAAATTCGACTCAGAACGACAGATATTTGATAAACTTTTAAAGGCAATTTCATTTACTCTGAGATTTTTTGCCAGAAATCTGCTGAGAGGAAGTCGCCAAAGAAATATTTTATCATATTCCATTTCGTTCTAGACGTCTGACCTGGGGTTTGAACTGCGACCTTTAAGTCCAATAAGCCAACGCACTACCTACTAGATTACAACGACTGCATTTACAATTTATGTACATGCGTTGTAAAATTATAGGATAACTTAAAGAACATTATATGGGTTCTTTTTTAAAGCGCCGCCTATCTTTAAATTTACATAAAACAAAGTGTGTGTGGATTATCACCAACATTTTTTAATCACTTGGGTGGAACATAAAATCAAATCTCAAACGTGTGCCACGACAAAGTCGAAATTTCCTTCTGCAAGAATGTATACAAAAATAACTTTAATTATGATCAAAAATTGTGCATATCCCTTTAAACAGTGAACCAAAGTACTAGTCAGCAGTTATTCTACGTTAAAAATTCTTTTTAACTAATTACGTACATACGTATGTATACCCGCCCTTATTCACTCATCCTTACATGTTTTCTTTAACCTGTGCAACGTTGTTGGGTAGCCTTATAAATAAAGGCGTTTAAAGCAATTTCATTCATGTTAAATATGTAAGTGGTAATACTGATAAATTGTCGAACATTAAGGCCTGCATTAGTGGTTTGTATTAAATGAAATTTAACCCTTTAAAACACAATTATTTTTGCATACTCTTACACCATAATTGCAAAGTTTTTACTGAAATAAAATGATGAGTAATTAAGTATGCTACACTGGAATTTAACAACTGAAGTATTATTTTTATTTTCAATCAATGTGAATGAAAAGATTTTCAGATGATTGATCGACAAAGTTTTAATATATATGCATACATACATCAGTACGTACACCAACCATTGCAACCATTCAATCCGGACTACGACCTAGCTTCTCACACCACTTATGTTGGTTATGTTAATTTTATACATGAGTGGTGGGACTTAAAGTTTAAAGTCTACTTTGAACGACAGATTTTTGTGAAAAACTTTTCAACGCAAGTTTATGTATTCTCATAATTTTTGTCCAGAAATCAATATTTCATTTTTTTTTTCATTTTCATTTGCCTGACCTGCAATTTCAAATTTTCGAATTTTCCTTAAGTAATTAATTCCGACGTTCTCCAGGATAATACTCTAAGTGCAGTTTTATATTAAATATATTCCTCTGGCATGCCGATAAGAGAAGACGTTTGCGTTTACACTTATTTGCTAATGAAATATGCATTTTTAAGCAGTAAATGTAAATTTCTATGTTTTCTAAATTGTCTAAATTTTCTATGTTTCTATATTTCTATAAATAAATATATTTTTTAAACTTATATGTTATGAGTGTTGACCGGTAAACTACAAAAAAACTTAATTTTTTGTTTTTGTCTCATAGTGTGGCATATTACCGTACAGAACAGAAGGTATCAAGATATGTTTGGAGCATGTGACTTCTAAATTAAAATACATCACCTACATACTTCGACTATAACCAACTAAATCAACGGCATTTAACAACCTTAATAAAACCACGTAATAATACTAACCAGAAATATTAAGTTTACACAAATTATTGCTTATTCACCATTATTGCGCCCCACATACCATACATAAAATAACCAGCTTACCATATGGTTTCTCGGTAATTGCTATTGAACGCTTAAAATTTATATGGAATATTTGTTATATTCTTTCTAACTCCTGCATTCTTTCGCTTTATGTATTTTAAAATTGTAGAACAATAATTTTGAAAATTGAAAAAAGTAAAAAAAAATAGCCAGCATTTCATTAATTTTTAATTTCATTGTTTTGATTATGTGTTAGAGAAACTTAATTCGACTCTCTGCCTTATTATACCATCATTTAATTCAAATAAATTTCACATAATTGTGGTATTGAAATTTAATGTCGGAAATAAATGGTCTGTATGAATAATGGAGTGGAATTTATAAAAAATTCTATAACCATTTAAATGAATTCGTTTTGCGCATTATGTAAAGCGTTGTAGAAAGGAAGGAAGAAAATTCAATTTGGAAAAAAAATCTTTCTAAATATGAAATTGATAATCGATCTCTATAAACAATATTCCCTCGATATAATTATATATGTTCCTTTTACTCCTCTAGGGAGCATATATCTATATATATATTCAATTTATATCGTAAAATTTGTTGTTCCTTTCCACTTCAATTTACGTTGACATTCTATTTACGTCGTCTTAGATGTATAGCCGATTATTGTTTTAACGCCAGAGGAGAATAGTTTAAAATAAAGCCCAACTTCATTACATAATAGTTTTCGGAATATCTGTAAGTGCAGACAGTGAAGGAAATAAAAAATTGAAAGAAGTAATCTAAGCCGACATAGTCTTGTAAGTAGTGTTTTGGTTCAAACCTTATGTCAGACATCTTCAATAAAAACGAATTATGAAAATAATATTACTTCGGTGATTTCCTCCCAGCGGATTTCTGTCTGTAATTAAAATGTTTGTTTTCATAGTACAAAAGCTAAAAATGTGGTAATCTACCATAAAATCAAATGGATATTCCACACTACCTACGCCTACTCTAGTAAAAGAGGACACTCTTACCTCCACAATAACTGTACTTTATGTCACATTGAGTTTACGACATTTATGGGTTTCATGGATGAAGTAGCCATAGCCCAGTAGGTAGTGTAGTGGCTTATTAGACAAGAGGTTCAGACATCTCGAACAAACCTAAATATTAAAAAATGTTTCTGCGGCGACTTTTTCTCCGTAGTCTGTCTCAAAAATCTTTCGTTCGGAATCGACTGTATACTGTAGGTCACGCCACTCATGTATAAAAGTAACACACACAACACAAGTGGTGTTGAGAAGCTATGTCGTAATCCTGACTGAAAAGTCTGAAACCCCAACGCCTCTGAAAAAGTCTTCGGAAGACAAATTATCTAACATTTAGACGTTCCATGTTATCTCCCATAGCTTCGCTTGATCAGAATACACAATTTGGTATACTGTTAAAGACACATGTCGTTGACGTCCAAATAATCCAGTTCAGGCTAAATGTAGTTGGTAATCGTCGACCTATAGTGCTCACTATTTACAATGTTGGTCTTGCTAACGTTGTTCTAAAAGAAATTTGGACCGATGACTTCACTAGCCTAAAATCCACTTCAAACCGTAGAGCTTTCGGATGCATTGGATGCTCTAGTAACTCATTTGAAATGATCATTCTAAATTTGACAGATACTCTTTCGAAAAATATTAGGGTCAGTCGCCGTAGTCTAGTAGCTTATTAGACGTAAAGCCAGGGTTCGAGCCCCAGGCCAGACATCAAAACAAAAATACAAAAAGTATTTCTTCGGCGACTTCCTCTCAGCAGATTGCTGGCAAAAACTCTGAGAGTAAATAAAAATTCCCATGAAAAGGTTCTTAAAAATCTGTCGCTCTGTCATAGGTCCCGCCACTCATGCATAAAATTAACACACACAGTATAAGTGGTGTGAGAAACTAGGTCGTAATTCTGACTGAAGGGTTGTAATGCCAAATTATGTATGTAATGTGTGCCAATTGATCCAAAGCAAATTCAGCTTTGCTAGCTATGGTCGTACATAGTGGTTCAGTAAAACCAACTGAATAAATGACAACTAATTTGACTGATAAGACATATTTTACTATTTGAGCTGCTCGAATGGCTCCCATGCAACTGCCATATGTCATGCTGTCATTGGATTGGTATTCCATTTTATGGTAGACTTTATAAAAATTATGTTTCACCAAAAAGCGTATGAGTTAACTTCTTTTAAAGTCATTACGTTTTCTTCCAGCAGTAAAACTTCTAACGGCCATTATGGGGAATCGGAGCACATTGAACTAGTCTGACGTTGCACGATACATCACAAAACTCTGTCTCTCACCGTATGGGTGTAGTTGTGTGATACTCGGCTTATTCAAGTTTAGTATTTCTGAAGAGCTAGCTCTCTCTGTGACCTTGCCACGATATTTATTGTTGATTTGTTTTTTTTTGAAAGACCAGAACAGTGTTCTTTTTTAATTCAAGAACCATGAGGATTTTTTTCCCTGGATTCAATCTGAATTGCTCGAGTTTGTAATCAAGCGGTTTTACGCGTCCATTAGTAGTATTCAAAATATCCTTGATTGATTACGAATGGATATACAATCAAAATTGTGCAAAATTTTAAATACAGAATAAAAAAATTTTAATATTTTACCTTTAGGCACAATTAATTTAAAATTTTAATTTAAAAATTTTAAATTTAAATTTAAATTTAAAATTCAAAATTTTAGGTTTTCTTTAAAGGAAACGATTGAAAATAATCCAGTAAAAGAAAGAGTTGAAAATAATTTTCTACTTGTTTCAAATTTAATTTTGAGACTCATTAATTTTAAGATGCTCCAAGTATATGCATCATGAAATTAATTAAATTTTTACAAGAAAATGAAAACGTAATGAATAACTTCAAAAGAAATATTTGTTTTACCAATTGTTCAAAAAAAAAAAAAAAAAAAAAAATAAAATAAAAATAAAACAAACAAAAAAATAATTTTTGTTAAAGGACAACTAGTCTGAAGGGTATCAATGACATAGAAAAAATCTTTGTGAATGGAAATACAATACAAATAGAAAATAAAACTAGACGAACATTGAAAACTAAATCTACATACATACGTGCATACAGCCAAGTGGTATTTTATGAAGCATTAAAAAAGGACAGAAGGAATCTCTATAAAGGCATCCTACTTGGGCATAAAGTCAAAATAAACTGTACTGTCTTGAAAAAGTCATTTCCCCTCAAATAGAGGGTATACTTAATAAATTTAATATTAAAATTTCTATTTCCAAAAAAAAAAATGAAAATATATAAAGTACTGATTAAATTTATAGCATATTTTTCCCATAAAAATTAACAGTGGGGGCCAAAACATTTTCAACTGAGAACACATTCGTGGTTTGCTTTATTATTATTTTTTTTAATTACCAATTTCTAAAAAGTTTTTAGTAATTTCTTAAATCTATTCACTGTTTTATTGATCATGTCAAAAAAAACAGTTTCCGCTATTTCACAATAATAAAAAATTAAAGTTGGTAGGGAGCGTCGAAATTGAAGTGTTCTAAACATTTGCAAGTCTGTTTTCTCTTATTCCTGATTATGTTATTAACACTAGAAAATTATAGCATATAACGTTGACCTATTCAACGTTTAGTTGAAATATGGTTTCAGTTGCAAATATTTTGATCACCATTGTGTATATGATTTTTTTTAAATTTTATTATCAACTTATACTATTATTTTCTGATTGTTTAAAATAGTTTTATTACATATAAGTACAACAACAACAAACTGAAAACTATTTAAATTAAAAGAGTGGAAATTTATAATGTAGCCAAAAATTTTTATATCGGAGAACCACTTTCTAATAACCTAGACCAAAGACGAGACACCTCTTGCAAAATCTTGCGAAATCGATCTGCTGGTAATGGTCTACTGTCTTCCAAATGGTCATTATCTATTCAAATTTAATTACCCCATGTACAATCCCTCGGCATCTTGTTGACCATGCTCTCAAAAGTTACTCAAAAAAATTGTCGCTTTAAAGAAACAAACTCCAGACAAAAAAAACGATTAGATTGGTGCAAGATGTTATGTTAACTGGATAGAAAAGTATTGAAATCGAGTTGTTTTTGGCGCTGAATAACAGTTTGAGTTTACATATATACATACATAATTGATCAATACAACCCTTCAGTCTCACACCACTTATGTTGTGTGCGCTACTTTCATACATGAGTGACGGGACCAACAGTTTAAAGTCGACTCCGAACGACAGATTTTTTGAGAAACTTTACATGGTAATTTTATTTGCTCTCAGAGTTTTTGCCAGAAATCTGGTGAGAGGAAGCCGGCGAAGAAATATTTTGTCATATTTCGTTAAGTTGGAGATGCCTGACCTGGGGTTTGAACCGAAGCCTCACATCTATTAAGCCAGCACTCTACCTACTAGACCACGGCGACTGCGAGTTATATGATACCCGGCCTATTCAAACCTATTATTTCCTAAGAGGTAAAGTTCTGTGGTCTTCACATGATGTTTGTTGTTGATATATTCCAGAAGTATATATACATACATAACATAATTGGTCATTACAACCTTTCAGTCAGGATTACGACCTAATTTCTCACACCACTCATGTTGTGTGCGTTAATTTTATACATGAGTGGCGGGACCTACAGTTTAAAGTCGACGCAGAACGACAGATTTTTCAGAAACTTTTCATGGCAATTTTAATTACTCTCAAAGTTTTTCCGGAAATCTGTTGAGAGGCAGTCACCGAAGAAATATTTTTTCATATTTTCGTTTTTATGTCTGACCTGGAATACAAAAACCCTAAGGAAATTTTTTTCGTGGATTCAAATCTGAATTGTTCGGGTTTGTAATCAGGCGATTTCATGCCTCCATTAACAGTATTGTTGTATTAAAAATATCCTTATTCCATTGAGTAAGGCTAATATACCACTTAGCAGTTATTTCGTTACATTATTACGAAGGGACATCAATATTGAACAGAAGGTTAGGTATTATATCCTAAAGAGTAAAAAAAAAAATATTGTAAATATTTTACATTTAAGCACAGTTAAATTTCAATTTAATTTGATAATAAATTTATTTTCTATATTTTTTTTAATAAACGGAAGCAATTGCAAAGAAACGAGTAAATATAGGAAAGAGTTGAAAATATTTTCTGCTTCTTCCAAATTCCATTTTAAGAGTCATTAATTTTAAGATGCTTCAAGTATATGTATCCAGAAATTAATTAAATGTATACAAGAAAATGAACACGTAATGAATACCTTCAAAAGAAATATTTGTTTTACAATTTGTTAAAAAAAAATAAACTAAAACAGAATTTTTGTTAAAGGACAACCAATATGATACCCTTGAAATTTTCCAATGGCTTGCATTGAAAAAATCTTTGCCAATTGAAACAAAATACAAATAGAAAATAGACAAACATTAAAAGGAAATCTACATACAACCAAATTGTATTTTAAAAAGGTATCCTACCCTTGAATGGGCAAAAGGTCAAAAAAGTGTACTGCCTTGAAAAAGTCATTACCCCTCAGACAAAGGGTATACTTAATAAATTTAACATTAAAATTTCTATTTCCAAAAAAAAAAGGAAAATATGTAGTAAAGTCCTGATCAAATTTATAGCTTACTTTTCAAATAAAGATTTACATATGAGTATGAATTCTTTTCAAAATTATTTTTAAAACTTTAGTTTTTTTCGGATTGTTTAAATAGTTTATATACGGAATAACTATTCTTTTTTCTCCCAACAATTTAATGCAAATATTAAAATGGTTTCAGCTTTAGTTAAAGCAATAACTTAAGTGTGTACACCTAATTCTGTTTTTACACGGTAGATTGGTTCCAGAAAAAACCGTGTAAAAAAAAACCGTGTAAAAAAAGACACTGATCGTATGCAAAAATAGGTGATTGGTTCCTAATCTCTAAAACCTATTAAAATTAGTGAAAAACAAGGATTTTTTAAGAAGTTTTGTATTTGACATTTTCTTTTAGGGATTCATAAAATATTTAACAAAATTAAAAATATAAATAACTTAATAAATATAAAATATTAACACATTTCAATTGCTCTGACCTTTGTGCTTGTATGCACAAAAGGGAATTCAATTCCCATAAATTTGTGCCATTTACATTTGCTTTGACCAGTAAATTTGCATGTACGCGCAAAAAGGGAATTCGCTTAAATTTGTGATATGAACATACTTTGCAAAAATTAAATTTGACAAAAAAATTTAAGCACAAAAAATTTTAAATCGTGCTAAATGGAATAAAATCGTGTAACAAAAATTAAAAATATTTTATTTGCAAACCGTGTTATATCAAAACCGTGTAAAAAAAGACCGTGTAAAAACAGAATTAGGTGTAGTTTATTCATATCGGTTAAGATATTTCAACATATGTTTACGAAAATGGAAATGGTGTTATTAAAATGATAAACAAAAGCTGCAAAAACAAAACAATGAACTTGTTTACATGATCAAAGAATAAACAAAAGATACCAAATCAATGGACTTGTTTACATGATCAACGAATAAGCAGAAATATAGCAACAACATCAGTTTATAAAAAAGGGGGTAAACATTGTAAGCAAACAAGCAATAACAACACTACAAGGGCAAATGTAACAAAGTACATCAACAACAATAATGAAAACAACTTGTTTACATTTATAGATATTTCGCGAGGGCAGTCCTTCTCCTTCGCAAACATTTATCAGGCGAATGGCAGGCAACGGGATGAGAAAGAATTCAGTCAGTCTTGTGTGAAGAGAATAATTGTGGTTTGAAGATCTCTGTTATAAAGATCTATTGAACAATTGTTATTGTGTATGCGAATGAGTGTAAAGAAGAATAACAATTAAAACAAATTGTTGTTGTTTGAAACAAGTCGTCACAGGTGGCACACAGAATTGTGCAAACAATAAATAATTGATTTAAAACTAAACACAAATTTATTTTGATTTTATTTGCAAACTACGAACTCATATTTTTAACGTTTATATTTAACGAGGTTGTTTACTGTATTTCAAGTTATCGTTCATAAAAGTGTTACTATGGATTAAAAAATTATTATAAAAACTTCACTTTTGGAACATTTTTCCCATACCGAAATAACTAACACACTAAGGGCCATTATTACAACTTGCCGTTAAAGTTGGGTTTAGTTAAAGTAACTTTAGCTAAAGTGAACTTTAAAGTCACCTTTAACTTATTTTCATTATTACAACCTAATAATAAAATAAAGTTAACTTTTTCAAAAATAGGGCAACGGCGGAGCAATGTCGATAACACTGCTCAATTAAACGAGTTATTTTTAAACGCAATGTCAACTGCGGGCTTCTTTTTATAAGTTGTATTTGCTCGTTTTGTTTATATTTGAATTTGCCATATTGAAAATAATATTTAATATGGCAACTTTGAACATAAACTTATCCTTAAAAGTTAGAGGTGGGTTGATCCTCCCTTTGGGTTAATGCTTACTTCTGCCTTATTGTCTACTTATAATAATGAATAACAATTTATCTGCCCGCCAAAATCCTCCCTTTAGTTAACGGAAAATTGTAATAATCTCTCTAAGTGTTTTATCAAAAAGTGCTTCTATAGGAGAAGATCGGCATTTAGTACAAATATATTAGCGTAATCGTTTCGCTATATTTCGAATGCTCCAAATTAAATTACCCCATGTACAACTCTTCTGCGTCTTGTTGTTCATGGCCTCAGAAGCTACACAAAAATTGTCGCTCTTACCGGACAAGAGCCGATTTCTGGATTAATGGATACGTAAATAAACAAAATTATCGAATTTGGGACAATACCAATTCAACTGAGATCCAAGAAAGTCAAATGCATTCCTAAAAATCCACTGTTTTTTGGGCTGGCGGCGGTATAAATCATTGAAATTTCTTTGAGAACCATGTAGCGTGGGAACATGCAGGTGCGTTGCTGACTACCAACTTCTCGCCCAGATTGAATGAACTACGTGTCTTCACTAGATGCCACGCACCTCATGACACATTGGAAATTCTGCAAGCGCTATTGAGTGCACAGTTAAGTTTTTTCCTGTGGAGTTTGCTTAAGTCATGTATAAAATTAAAGCCACAAACCACTTAAAGTTAACATATCCCATGCCATTGGCAAGATCCAACATGATTTGTGTGCGAGAGTTATGGAATATTGAACACTTCGAATAGTCCGTCAAACGAATAAAAAATGTCTGTAATATTTCATACTTACTAACAACTCGATTAACGGATTTCGGCCTGCCGCAACACATCCTTCCAGGCACCTCTGCTTCTTGCGCACCTACGTCAGTTGGTCACACCAATCGATGACA
Source organism: Sarcophaga variegata (assembly GCA_932273835.1). Classification (NCBI taxonomy): domain Eukaryota; kingdom Metazoa; phylum Arthropoda; class Insecta; order Diptera; family Sarcophagidae; genus Sarcophaga; species Sarcophaga variegata. The sequence goes on along the minus strand of OW026358.1, from coordinate 28,514,217 downwards.
GGGCTTTCTCGGTTTGGGCCTTCCAACGCATACAAGGTGGTCTTATTCGCAGATCCCCGTATCAAATACCCGTCTCGCCGGAGCATCCTCCTCCATTCGGACGATATGGCCGAGCTAGCGCAGCCTCTGGATATTAATACGCTGCACAACGTCTATGTCGTTGAAGAGCTCATACAGCTGACAGTTAGATCGGATGCGGAAATCATCGCAACCTCGCACTGGACCGAAGATCTTACGTAGGACTTTTCTCTCGAATACTATCAAGACTGCTGCATCAGTGCTTAATAGGGTCCATGCTTCTGCGCCATAAAGAAGCACGGGTAGGATGAGCGTCTTATAGAGTATTAGTTTTGTCGTTCGAGAGAAGTCTCTGCTACTCAATTGCCTGTTGAGACCATAGTAGTACCTGTTGGCAAGAGTGACCCTGCCCTTGATCTCCAGACTGACATAATTTTTGGTGGTAAAGGCGGGGCCAAGATAAATAAATTTCTTGACTATATTAAATGTATAGTTATCGGCCTTAATCTGAGAATCAATACGGCGCACGTCTCTACTTGTCGATAACATATACTTTGTTTACTGCCAAAACCATCTTAGTAGACTTGCGTTCAATAGCACTATAGCAGCAGTAATATCTCGCTTGGTATGCCCTCTGATGTCAATGTCGTCAGCATACGCAAGCAATTGGACCCTTTTTTTTGAAAAATAGTGCCATTGCGATGCACTCCCGCCTTCCGCAGAACGGTTGAAGAGGTTGCATGATAAGGGATCGCGGATTATACCAACGACTTGTATGTGTTTATACAACATTAAACAATATGTTATGACTAATAAAGAATAAAAACATTAACAATTTGTTAAATGGCTAATAGCCCTTAAGTTTAATTTGGCAGTATGAGGCAAAAAATGCAGACACCAGGATTTCTGTAGATTCAACACAATTTACACAATTTTATGATAACCATTTAAATGGACTTTTGAGCACAATAAAACTTTGCACGAGTATTTATATTCATACATACGTATATTTATATTTATTTACATTTGTACATTAGATTCCACAAATATTAAAACGACTTCGCCGAATACGTATTAAAGGGTTCTTGTCGAAAAATATTACAGACATACATACATAATGGGTAATTTCAACCCTTCAATTATTATTACGACCTAGCTTCTCAAACCACTTATGTTGTGTTTGTTAATTTTACACATGAATGGTGGGACCGGGTTTAAAGTCGACTCCAAACCATAGGTTTTTGAGGAACTTTTAATTTTTTTTCATATATTATTTATTGAATCTCTCCTTTCGGAATTAGCCTAAAATAATAAAAAAATAAAAATTGTTATTGGCACTGCAACGTACAACTAAAAGTGCTTATCAAAAGTAAATTTATTTGATCAGATTATTTGTTTGAAACCTCTTGAGACGTTTGTGACCCTCGAATACAAGTAAGTCTCTTACAAGACAGTTGGGATGTTCTGTAATCCTAGAGACGTAGTTGACACTTCTATTTTTATTTTCTCTCCAATGTACTCCAGGTGTACTTTCAGATCTTTGTGGATGTTACTGTTTCTCATGTAAAAACCAGCACCTGTTATTATTCTAAGAAGTCCAGGTTGCCTTTTGAAGCTTCTCTACATTGGATGGTGACACTGTTACCCACAGTTGGATAGCATAAAGCCAAATAGGTTTCAATACTGACTTATATAAAAGCAGTTTTAGTTCTAAGTCAAGGGTTGACTTAGATCCAATAAGAAAATTAAGCTGTGCAGTTCTGAGTTTGATCTGGGTAATTTTTTTTCAGCTACATGGTGAGCTTAGGTAAGGCGACGGTCGAGATGGATGCCCAGATATCTAGACTATTATGTTCTGGTACTGTCACACCATTAATCTTGATGGGCGAACAATTTCCCCTTCTCAGTTTAAACGTAATGTGCACTCACTTAGAAACGTTGACTTTTATCTTCCATTTCAGCATCCAGTTTTCCAAATCACTAACGTGGGATTGAAGTCCTTGTGACGCAACTGTAAAATCTCTATGAATACTTAAAAACTCCGTATCATTCGCAAAAGCAGACGTGTGAGTCACTACAATTGTAGGCATATCTGTGAACAATAAGTATAGGAACGGCCCTAGAATACTTCCTTGAGGTACGCTAGCAGATATCTTTCTGCGGGAAGTGGTGACATCTTTTGATTTTATTTGATTATTTGATTTTTTGATTTTATACTATCCATCCCATAAATAACTTTTTAGCAATTTATGCAAATTCGTTGGGCAAAAACTGCGTGATCTTAAATAGAAGTCCTTCTTGCCAGACTTTATCAAAGGCTTGAGATATATCAATAAATAGCCCAGAACAATACTGCTTGTTCTCAAAAGCACGTCTAATTAAATTGGTAATTCTGTGCACTTGCTGAATCGCACTATGTTTTCGCCGAAAGGCAAATTGATGGTCGGAAACTATAACGTTGGCATCCATATGCGGTATTAAACTTTGCATGGCAATTTTCTTTACTCATAGAGTTTTTGCCAGAAAACAGCTGAGAGGAAGTCAGCTAAGACATATTTTTTAATATTTCGTTTTGTTGGAAGTGTCTGATCTGGGGTAATCGCTGCCTCACGCCTAATAAAATAACAACATACTACCTACTAGACTATGCCGAAAAATCAAAAAATTGTACAATATATTGTAAAAAAACGTAGAAGGATATTTAAGCCATAAGCAGATAAAATTAGTTTTCTTCTCTTGAACAATAAGCAAAGCATAGTGACAGATATTAAGAAGAAACAATCGATGGTTTTTCCTTGTATTGCATCGCACCGAAGCATTGATGTTATATCGATTTTTTATAAAATACATCGAGGTTTCCTGCGTATCGATTGAGTATTTCTTTATTGCGTAGAAGCAGCGAAGTACCGCGACTAGACGATTCCAAGTACGTATTTGGATATTCGTTCTTCTCAGCCAGAGTCTGCATATTGGGGTCACCCCTATTCTAAACTAAATGTTTTTAGAGTATATTGAGGTCGCTGAAATACTGGTTATCCTGCTTAAAAATTTGTATGCGCACTATTATTTTGGCATGATATGAAGTCGCCGTGGTCTAGTAGGTAGTGTCTTGGCTTATTAGACGAAAAGCCAGGGTTCGAGCCCCAGGCCAGACATCAAAATAAAATACAAAAAGTATTTCTTCGGCGACTTCCTCTCAGGAAGATTTCTGGCAAAAACTCTGAGAGTAATAAAATTGCCATGAAAAGCTTCTCAAAAATCTGTCGTTCGGAGTCGACTTAAAACTGTAGATCCCGCCAGTCATGTATAAAATTAACACACACAACATAAGTGGTGTGAGAAACTAGGTCGTAATCCTGACTGAAAAGTTGTAATGACCAATTACGTACATTAAATTGCGGATGAAGTGATGAGTTGATGGTGTGGTGCAGGGGTATGGTGTAATTTCTTTGGCATAAAATGTTTTCACGCTAGAAAATTTTTATTTTCCCTCCATTCATTCTGTAGTTGCTTTATTTGTTCTTGTTCTAGGAAATTTTAGATAGTTTGTTCAACTGTTAAGTTTTCTGTACACATGTTACACGGCCACTGATATTGCATTTCTATGTAGTCGTTTGGAAAACCCCTGTTTCAGTATGTAAAGCTAACTCAATGTAAAATATTGGCATAAACGATGATATATTCTTTTTAAAATGTTTTTTTTTAAATTCCTATGTGTTATTTATTTATCGGAAATGATGACAAAAGGTTTTTTGTTTAAGCTGAGCTTATTTCTCTAAACATACATACATAATTAGTCATTACAACTCTTCACTCCGGATTACGACCTAGTTTTTCATACCACTTTTGTTGCGTGTGTTAACCTTATAAGTGGTGGAACCTACAGTTTAAAGTCGACTCCGAACGACAGATTCTTTAGAAACATTTTTGTTTCTTTACTGTTAAAATGATCGCCAAAAATCTACAGAGAGAGTGTGGGTGCAGAAAAATTTTTTCATGGAGATGTTTGACTTTAAACCGAGGCCTCATTTCTAGTAGGCCAACACTCTACCTACTAGACATTTTCTTTCTATCTATTACGACATATGGTTTACACAGAACGTGTGCTCTTAAATGATTTACTGGCTTGATTTTTAATGTATTTTGCGGATAAAAGAACGCACTGTTCTACATCTTGTAGTATTGTAGGTCTCCGTGTGTTTTTGATTTTATAGACATTTTTGCGTCCTAAGATCCTATTCTAATACATAGCCAAGGTGTAAGTTGTGAGTTTTGTTGAGTAGAACATAAATATATTTTTTTATGTTTTTTGAAATCTCCCAACTTGTTTTATTTGACAGAAAATGTTTTTTGGTCTTTGCGAACAAATTTATTGATTACACAAATACTTCTGAACCGATGTCCAAAATTCAAACCTTACTAGAAAGGAGAGAGATGGGGCTTTATAACGGTATACATATATTGTATTATTTGACTTAACATGCTATGAGGTTTGATGAGGTAAACTTGACAAATGCGAATTTTGTTCATATTTATTCATGTTTGTCCGTTCGTAGTAGCAAACTTTAGTTAAAAACTATGAAATAAGTGATGACGTTCTGAAAGTGCATTATCTTGTGAAGAGATTGACACTTCGTTTGATAAATAGTGTAATAGTCGAGTTATATTTTTCATGTATATTGATGAATAATAAACACAATACACTATACACACATAAATACTTTAAGAATAGGTTTTATTAGGTCATATGAATAAAAAACATGGAGGGAAGTTAGTTTTTTCTCACATCATTTTACATACCTACTATAAACACAAGTTTTCAAATTTAAATTTAATATTAATGAAGCTATTTTCGATGGATGGTAGTTAATCAATGAAGAATTTGATTGAATTTGGTTAGCTCTATCCCAGATAAAATATCCCGAAGAAATACTTTTTGTATTTTGTTGTTTTGTATGTCTGACCTGGGATTTGAACCGTGGCTTTACGTCTAATAAGTCGACACACTACCTACTAGACTACGGAAACTAACCGAAATAACTCATGTTTTTTCTGTTTAGAATTTTCAAAATTAATCCATTTTTCATCGCCTATAACAATTAGATGCAACGCAGATTTTCAATCGTCGTTTTGAAGCAAAATTTCACAAGTAGTTTTTCGGTTTTCCATCCGTCTGTTCCATCTTAAGCGACCAAACATTTTATTTCGAAAAGCAATAAAGGAAAGTGACACCATATTTATACAAACAATTTTTAAATATATGTATGTTTGATAAAGAAATTAACAATAAAAGCAATGGTTGTGTTATTCGACAATGTAAAATTAAAAATAAATTTAAAACAAATATTTCACAGAAGACATGTATAGATTGTCATCACTAGAATTACAATGACATCTTTTTTAGATGCTGTAGATTTATATGGAAAAATATAAAACAATTGTTTCTTTTTTAATGTCGTTTCCAGTATCCCTTTATGTTATTTTATTACCACACCATCACTTTAAATTTCAGTTGCTGCTGTCACAGACACACAACACAAAATGGTGAATGAAATAAAATACAAAAAAAAATTGGAAAATTTGAAATCTTTGTACATACATATGATATGTTAATGAAAACAAACCTTTTTTTTCCTTGTTAGCCTTAATGCTTTAAGTTGTCAATAAATTTGACAAATAATGTAGGTATTGTAGAGAATGTTTACATATACATACATACGTTAGCATAAGGATAGTAATTGAATTTGTCTAAAGGATATCAGGATAGTGATACAGGATAGCGATGGTTGGTGATCCCAATGTTATGCTACAGTATTGTGTAGTAAATCAAAAATAACAAATAAAGTGTGCACTAAAATGAAATAATCGATTACTCTGACGTCATAATCGATATTTATAAAACTTTCAAATTAAATTAAAGAAATTTCGTCAATTTAACTCTTTTATTATAGTAAAAATGAAGAAAGTTCGTTCAATTCATTTATTTTAGAAATTGTAAAAAAGGAAGTGGGTGTTGGAAATATTTATTGTCAGAATGTTTGTTAGCTACGAATTCTGTGTTTCAATTAAAAAAGTTATTAATTTAAAGTGATTTTTTCTATTAAATTTAAAAATATGAAGTGTTATAAGTGCAAAAAAAATTATAAGAATGATACCATAATTACATATTTACAAACCAATGCAAATGAATGCGTAAACTCCTGGACGACTACAGATAAAACAGACAACACTTGGTCAATTCACACAAGCCGTTGTATGTTTTCATATGTTTTTAATAAGTTGTGTTGGTTTTGTGGTATCAAATTGTTTGAATGACAAAAATTATGAAGAACAATACTACATACACAATACAGCATAGCATTGAGCTTTCACAAACACCAAATGTATTCAATACAACAAAGTCGTGTGAATTGGCCAACTGTTAAATAAGTGGAATTTTGGAAGCTTTTTGTTGCTTTATATGGTATTTACAATATACCACTCAATTTTTAATAATATTTTATACATATATGTGGGATGTGGGTAAAATCAGACCACTGTGTAGAGCAAAAACAATGTATAATGTCCGTCCGTTCGTTCGCCGAATGTTTAGGGTCCTTTACTCGTCGATAAGAATATAGCGGTCTTGCTATAACCCACACTACACTAATAAGTACCAAAAAACGAACAAACGTTCATCTCAACAAATTACACCTCGAGAAATTTCCACAGACAATGGACGAATGACGAGTAGACGATAGTAAAGCAGAGAGCGAAGAAGTAAAGCCGAAAGTCCATACCATCCGTTTCATGCGATTCTTGCATTCTATGCTCTTTTTATTGCAAGTTACACACAATGCGTTATATGCAACTGGTTTTTTGTTGTGATCAGCTGTTGTGGTGAAATAATTAGCAATTTTGGGAATTTTTTGAATTGGAAAATGAAATTGCGATTTTAAAAGGATTTATGGAATTAATCACATGTTTATGAATTTACATATATTGATATATGGTGCTGCTAAGGCCTACGAAAGGCTTCAAAAGAGCACAACACAAGTGTTTTTAGTTAATTTATCCTCCATTTTTCTTGTTTACAAATTAACACGTTGACTGCCGCTCCAATTTTCAGAAAACCTTCCAAAAAAAGACAATTTGATTTTTTCACATTAGTGAGTACGAGATTGCGTTCTCTTCTAGGGCGCCAAACTACGAGTTATCTCGTAGTCGGCAGTCAACGTGTTAATAAATTCAAAAGAGATGCCACTCAGTACATAAAAACAATCGATAACTAATAAACAAATTTTGTTCATGAAATAAATGTATTAAAAAATTTATTTTAATATATTTTCCTCTTAAATTATTAGTAAAATTTATTATGAAATATGTTTTATTAATATTTTCATAATGCAAATAAAAAATGCGAAAATAATAACGCACTATTTATATTTATCTAAACATATTTATTGACACCATTCACAATAGTATATAATTTGTCATCCATAAGTTTAAAACACTGCTGACTTTTTCCAGCAGTCGCATAGAAAAGTATAAAGTAAACCTACTTGATGCGTTCTACGCGTCTATGCATTATATGCATTTTCTTCTGTAACTTGTCACAAACAACTACACTGATTCTACTTTTTCAGTATATGCATCTCGCATGAAAGGGATGGTATGGTCTTAAGAAGTGGTATTGTTTAAGTTTTACATACATACATACATAATTGGTCATTACAACTCTTCAGTCTATTACGACCTAGTTTCTCACACCACTTATGTTGTGTGTGTTAATTTTATCCATGAGTGGTGGGACCTACGATGGAGTCGACGTTAAACTGTAGGTCCCGCCACTCACGTATAAAATTAACGCACACAACATGAGTGGTGTGAGAAGCTAGGCCGTAATCCTGACTGAAGGGTTGTAATGGCCAATTATGTATGTATGTGTGGGACCTACAGTTTAAAGTCGACTCCGATTGACAGATTTTTTGAGAAACTTTTCATGGCAATTTTATTTACTCTCAGAGTTTTTGCCAGAAATCTGCTGAGAGGAAGTCGCCGAAGAAATACTTTTTGTATTTTATTTGATGCCTGGCCTGGGGCTCGAACCCTGGCTTTTCGTCTAATAACACACTACCTACTAGACCACGGAGTTTTAACGGGTATTTATTTAAAGCAATAAATAATAATTACAAATTCCTACGTACCATCTACGTTTTGGTTCCAACAGGATAACTACCCAAAGAACACTGCGGAGGTAGTTCGACTTTGGCTCCTGTATAATGCTCCAAGACAGCTCAAGACATCCACCAATCGCCAGATCTCAATCCTATTGAGCATATGTGCGATTTATTAGAGAAAAAATTTGCCAGCATGTAATTAGAAGTAAAGAAACCATGAGAAAGAATTGAAGAAATTAAGTGCTCACTAAACAGAAAAGTTTGTGAATTCCATGCCAAACAGATTAAACGACGTCATAAAACAACGTGGATATCCAACAAAATATTAAATTTAAGATTTCAACATATTCATCAAAGTTTTTTTTATTTATTTTAACACTGAACGAAGTATTTTTGGTACGTATATTTTATTATTGTGATATATATGATACTTTAGTTTTAAAAATGAATTAATTTTTTGGTTTATGTTTTTAAGTAATTTTTAGAAAATGGTGTAAATAAAAAATCTATGAAGAAATTTTGATTTAAATTTAATACTTAATGTGGGTTTTTATATATTTTCTAAAAACACATTAGTAAGAGTAAGTGTATATCTATTAATACATACATATAATGTATACGGTTTGTAACAACATTGATTAATAATATCTACATATTAATATTGTATATGTATATGTTTATTTTATAATAAATGAAAAAGAAATGTTTTAAATTTATTTTTATTTTGCCTACAACTTACAAAATTTTAATTTAATTTTATTAATTATTTTTAAATGCAATTCGTCAATATGAATAAATATTAATAAAATTAAGTAACAATTCTTTAATATAAATAAAAATTATATAAATAAAGCATGCGGTGAAGACATTGAAACGATGTTGCACCTTTTGAATCACTGCCCAGCATTCGTAAGAGCGAGATTCCAATATTTTGAGGCTGAGACTATACCAGGCGAAGGTTATTTCAGAAGAATGGACTGGAAGAAGTTAATGGGGTTTGTACAAGACACAGACTTCCTATAGAAAGTAGGGTGGTGAGCGCACAACAAGCCTACATGATGACTTAGATGTATTTCAATTGGTATGTGATCCTTGGTTGGTCTCCTTATTTTATTACAACAACCTCAGAACAAGAGGTCTCTACATAGGATATACATTTTTTAAAGTAAAAAATAAACTTTTTTCTTTAAATTTCGTTGGGAAACTGCCTGTTTCAATGAACAGGAAATGAGTAGATTAATGAATTCCTGTAAAAAATGTAAACATTTTATTTCTCGAAAAAAAATCTAATAATAGCAATAATGACCTGTTTATCTGTCCATATGCTCTTTATTATTATAAAAATATTATTACCACTTACAAAAAGAAACTATAATGAAAACCCAAACAAAAATATTTTCTTTTGTTTGAGGCATAGTCAATAAATTAAGCCATAAAAGAAAAAATAAAAATATAGAAAAAATCCCAGTAGATTTGGCTAAGTGTTGCAACCTTATATAGCATAATGATTCTACTTCAACATAACATAACATAACATAATTATTCACTATTCCGAACTAGCTTCTCACACCACTTATGTTGTGTGCGTTAATTTCATACCTGAGTGGCAGGAATTACAGTTTAAAGTCGATTCCGAACGACTGATTTATGAGAAACTTTTCATGGCAATTTTATGTACTCTCAGAGTTTCTGCCAGGAATCTGCCGAGAGGAAGTAGCCGAAGAAATATTTTTTCAATTTGCGTTTTGATGTCTGACACGAGGTTTGAACCGTTGCCTTACGTCTAATAAGCCAGCACATTACCTACTAGACTACGGCGACTTCATTCTAATTCAAAATCAAAAATTCAAAGCGATCATCCGAAAGAAACGAAAATTTTTGAATGAAGAATTACCCGGTAAAAGAAATGTTTACACAAAAAACGTAGCGTATGAAAGATACTTAACAACCTGGTAAAAATTCATGTAAATTTATACAATTTTAGTAAATTTTATTAATTTTTAATTTGATGAGCTTAAGAGGCCTTCAAACAGGCTACAGGATAAATATTGAATAAAACGTTAGTAATCACACCACATCTAAAAATTAAGTGAAAATTAATAACTAAACTGCCATGCTTTTAAAACCACATTTTACTGCTCGAAATTTAAGTAACTTGCTTTATGTTCTTAATGTCGTGTTTCATAAGTATACACTCAGCCACTAAAGTATACATACGGTTTTAGAAATTTTTTAACCAATCCGTTTTCGTTGAAAATCTTTATAATTGTGTGACATCTTTCTTCGATTTTAAGAAGGATTGGTTCAGAAATTTGTGAAATTTGTTAATCGGATGTATACTTTTGTGGGCCTGTGCAGGGCCACAATTCAGTTCAATTTCAGAAATTTTTTAACCAATGCAAAGGAAAAAAATTAAATTAAATAATAATAATAAAATTAAAATCGAGGAAATTATAAAGATTTTCAACGATTTTCAATGTATACTTTAGTAACTGTGTGTATGTATGTATATGTAGAACATTGTATTTGTTTTTATTAGGTTGTAAATTTTTTGTATTTACTTCTGATGCTCTTCAAACTCGAATCTATTCTTTTCCCATAACACACTTAACTAAAGTTTTGTTATTTAATTCAGTTATGTTTGAAATTAATTCCTAGCTTATCACACAAAATTGATTATACGACATTCGTTGCCGACTTTTTTTTTTGTTGTTATTTAGTTCTCCCAACTGATTTTCCTAATACCGAATATTTCCTTAAAATTGATTTCCATCAACACAGTAACTTTTCTGATTATTTTTATTCTTAATGTAGTTCCAAGTAAACAAATAAACTAAATAAAATAGGAAAAAATAATAATATTTGTGAACAATACCATAGCCAGAGTATAACATTTAACATTACTGGTCAGCAAAACTTTTTAACTCCTTTTTAAGTCTAACTTTAGGTTTTCGGTATAATTATACTATGCGACAAAATAAAAAAAAAATGAAATACACCCAGCTAATGATATAGTGTAAGTTCTGAGTTTTGTTAAGTAGAACCCAAAAATATTTTTTTTAAATATCTTGAACCCTCCAAACTTATTTTACTTGACCAAAACTGTTTTTTTAGACTTTACGCACAAATTTATTGATTACACAAACATTTCTGAACAGTTATCCAAAAATTTAAACTTTTTTAGATAGGAGAGATATAATTCTTTAAAATGATATACATACATATTTTATTTGATTTAATATTCTATAAGTTTTGATGAAGTAAACTTGACAAATGCGATTTTTTTTCATTATTTTTCAAGTTTTTCCTTTCATAGTAGCAAACTTTACATATGTATATATTTTTTCAAATCAACTTTCAGTTCAAAAATGTTAAGAATGTTTAATGGATCTTGATTGTTTGTTAGAAAATGTGTCAATTTTACGTTTGAGCATGCACTAGAAATTGAGCAATGTTTGCGCAAAGCGAAATAATAACATTTGCAAAAAACACAAATATTAGTCGACTTCTGGTAGTCGTGCAAACGTGAAATTAACACTTTTTGAGATAAACAATCAAGATCCATTAAAACTTTTGAAAATTTTTGAACTAAAAGTTGATTTGATAAGATAACATATATAAAAAATATGACACGACTGTTATACTATTTAAATAATAACTACGATAATTTTTGTCCGATTTGATCAAACGAAGTGTCAAGTGTCACAAGCTAATGCACTTTCAGAATGTCTTCACTTATTTTATATTTTTTAATTAAATTTTGCAGTTAAGAATAGCTAAACTTGAAAAAATTAGCAAAAAATCTTATTTTGCAAGTTTACCCGATCAAAACTCATAACATGTAAGTTTGAACCATATGTCTATGTATACCAATTTATAGGCTCATCTTTCCCTTTTTCAAAATATTTTGAAAATAGTTTGAAATATATTTGGATAATCAATAATTTTGTGTGATGAGATCAAAAATATCGTTTTTGTCAAATAAAACATGTTTGGAGAAATATAAAAAAAAATATTTTCTACTCAACAAAACTCACAACCTACACTATATCATTAGCTTTCTTACTTTCTATTTTTCTCTCTCTTCTAATTAAGACTAATACACCTGTCGCCCGATTTACACGGTACTTTTTTACACGATTTCGCTTTTACACAGATTTCATTACGAAGTCTCGGCAATATAAAATCGTTCCTAATCCATCTAACACCGAAACAGAATCGCATAAAGTATTATCGAGTGATGAAAGTGACATCATACCAATCAGGAAGAAAAGATTATACATATCCTATTATTATATAATTATATACTGTTATCACATAATTAAATTTTTGGTTAAATTTTTTAATATTTACAGCTGCGTGCAACTAATTAAGGACACGAAGCTTACATATGAGCTTGAAGCAAAAAATACAAATGGTTGTATGATATTGTCAAAATTTGTCCAAGTTTAGTTAATTAAACTGTTAGCCGTAGAAAATAACTACTTATTGTGTCAAATAAATTATTATTTATAAAGCTGTGAGCCATTTTTTTAAAGAATATTGATTTCAGTCGTGCATATAATTAAGGACACACCGTAAACTTCATGAAAAACATGTATTTATTAGAAAAAAAATCAATATTTTGTTGCAAAACCATTGTTGTCGATAACAGCTTGACATTTCCGAGGCATCGAGGTAACAAGACTTTCATATACACTGGTTGGAACGGCCTCCCAAGCTTCCTTTGTTTCGGCGAAGAGATCATCAAAATTGCTTATTTTTACTGAGCTTACTTTGGTTTTTAGAACTTGCCATAAACTCTCAATCGGGTTGAGATCTGGACTGCATGAAAGCCAATCAAGTACAGCGACCGAATTGTTAAAAACCATTGTTTGATGTGATGAGCCGTATGCTTCGGGTCATTATCTTGTTGAAATGTCCATGTTACTGGCATATTCTCGTCAGCATACGGCTTCAATGCATCGCTTAGGATTCTTACATATTGGAACTTGTCCATGTTTCCGTCAATTTTGTGCAGCGGCCCAACACCGCATGACGACATAGCACCCCAAAGCATAATATAACCTCCTCCATGCTTTAAAGTGGCCCGGTTGTATCTTGGATCAAATTCTTTTAACCTTGGCCGGCGAACATATTGTTTTCCATCGGGAGAGACTCTATTAATTTTTGTTTCGTCCGAAAATAACACTCTTTTCCATTCCACAGCGGTCCAATGGCGGTATTTTTTGCGAACTATATTCGCTTCTTCCGGTTACGCTCAGACAAAAATGGTTTCATTCGGGAAACTCTTCCAAAGAGCCCAGCTGCTCGCAATCGACGTTTTACTGTGTCTACAGATGGTTTTACTCCGTTTTCACCAAAGACTGCTATCCGAATTTCATTTGCTGATTTATGCGGATTTTTTTTCGACTCGCGGACAATCAGTGCATCTTCACGAACTGTCGTAATTCGACTTCTTTGTTTACGAGGCAGCTTTTCAGCTTTCGAATGTCTTCTGAAATATTGAACCGCTTATGGCAAATTGTAAAAACCAAAGTAAGCTCAGTAAAAATAAGCAATTTTGATGATCTCTTCGCCGAAACAAAGGAAGCTTGGGAGGCCGTTCCAACCAGTGTATACGAAAGTCTTGTTACCTCGATGCCTCGGAAATGTCAAGCTGTTATCGACAACAATGGTTTTGCAACAAAATATTGATTTTTTCTAATAAATACATGTTTTTCGTGAAGTTTACGGTGTGTCCTTAATTATATGCACGACTGAAATCAATATTCTTTAAAAAAATGGCTCACAGCTTTATAAATAATAATTTATTTGACACAATAAGTAGTTATTTTCTACGGCTAACAGTTTAATTAACTAAACTTGGACAAATTTTGACAATATCATACAACCATTTGTATTTTTTGCTTCAAGCTCATATGTAAGCTTCGTGTCCTTAATTAGTTGCACGCAGCTGTATATTTCTGGTATCTGTATGTAAAATGAATAACATATCCGTATATAGGAGTACACTTTTATATATTTGTATTTTAACGAATAGATAGCTACTTTTATGTTTTTCAAAATAAACATATACATATATGTGCTATTTACTCTTATTTTACGTTGAAATAAATGACTGAATTATGCATATTTTAGTTTGTTTTCGACTTACACGGTTTTACATAGCGAAATCTACGATTTCGGTTTACACGGTTTACTAAGGAACCTATCCTCCTATATATAAAAAAAATTTTTTTGAGTTCTACTCAACAAAAATCACAACCTACACTATGTCATTAGCTGGGTGTATTTTGACTGTCGCACTGTGTTATTAAGGATTTTGATATTAAACTTTCTTGTATGCTGCCTGGCCTCTGCAGTATTTTCCCATTAGAAGTCATTTCAATTTTGAAAGCGGCGCAATGCCTGTTGGGTGACTTTTGTGATTTTTCTTAAAAATCTCAGGATATACTCAGACAGCCAGGCTGCGATTAAGTTCCTAACGAATAGTTTTCATTTCCGTCCTTGTCCATGTAAATGTCTAGGATTTCTTGTAGAAATTTCAGATCATTGAAAGCTCACTGTAACGCCGGTACATATGGCAGGTCATAGGTACTCCCATGCTGGCCAAAGTGTGACCTCTAACTTCAGGCAGTCCGCTGTAGCATGATTTTACAGTTGTCAATACTGGCACAACATTTCATATGCATAAACAAAAGAATATCCAATTGCATATGAGCGGCGACCACTTGACTCAATGTTATTGACCGTCGCGCACATGCGACGATCATTTGACACTTTGTTGTCAGGCCGCCGACTGCATTGGTTTGCATATAATATGTAGTATGTGTGTTGTTGTTGTATGGCATTGCTGGTGATCGTGTGTGGCTCTCTTTACACTTCACCGTGGGAATTATTGTGGATAATAGGCGCGTGTCATATAACATCCACTTGTCCCATAATTATTACACACACAAACCAATATAATATAGGTAAACATATAATATACACACGAACATATGTTATAGTATTAAGTCAATACAAAATTGTATTAGAATTAAGGGTTTGATTTGGAATTGTCAAATCAGCCAAAATTTAGTATAAAAGAAGGGACATTTTCCCTCAAGAACTCAATCAATAAAATTTAACCAAATAGTGCGGTTCAGCTGCACTTAGTTAAAACTATTGATCTTTTTATTTGATAGTGCTCCTTGAGTGCACTTTATTAAAATAAATAAATAAATACGTTACATGGCGATCCTGCCAAACTCTGAAGTGCTACAATAGCTAGCACTCAGAGAATAATATAAAAAAAATCTAAGAGTGCTTAAGAACAAGAGTCCTGCACTCAGAAAATAAAATCCTGGAGTGCTATAGATTTTTATTTGCACACAGGATAAATAAATAAATAAATAAAAGCCTGGTGGATCAACCAAATATATCCACCAGTCGCGTTGAAGGAAGAACCGCCTGGCTAAGAGGCGTGAGGGACCTTGTACTTATGAAGCACACGATGACCGATGACCGATGAAGCAATATGACCAAGGACCCGAGAGGCACCAAGGACCTCAAGAATCAAGGATCAAAGAACAAAAACATGAAGAAGACAACCCGCATGTGGTTTAAGGTCGAACAGAATCTCTACCGCCGCTGCAGAATAAAAACAAACAAAAAAATTTATTTAAACCAACGTGCTCCTCAAGGGTTGCACTGGCAGGGCCTATAAGCGTTAACCGCTCGAGGCAAAAATAATAACAAAAAAAAAAAAAAAAATTTAAGTCGAAACTTGCTACGAAAATTTTTTTTAATTACAATATTTATGATTTCCAAGTGAAACAATATAATATTACAATTAGAAATCATATACATGGACTTTTAATATAAGATTTGTCAATAATACTTACATATATTTAGATTTTTATCCATAACTTAGTTTACATTAAATTATTAATAAGGAAAAATTTGTAATAATACATAGGAAGAAAACATTAGGGATATACTGGACTTTAATAGACAATAATTTTAGATAAATATTAAGATAATCAAGCATTAATTATTAGTAAATTGATTTAGGGCATTAATGAGGTAAAAGTTAGAGCGTATGATCACAGTAAAAAATTGTGTCTACTCGCAACAAAATGGTTTATACTATCAGGAACAAGTCCGATTTCAATCAGCAATTGGAAAATGCTGGTGATAGGTTAGTGGTGGTCAAATTCTGTACCAATTGGTGTAGCCCCTGCAAAGTAATGGCCCCCAGGTTGGAGGAACTCTCCAGGGACTATGCTAACAGAATTGTCTTTATCAGAGTCGATATTGATGACTGCGAGGATGTTGCCATAGAATACAACATCTCCAGTATGTCCACTTTCATATTCATAAAGAACAAACATAGGATTGAAGAATTTGATGGAGCCAATGCCAAAAATTGACTAAAAGGTTGGCTTAATTTTTTGTATGTATGTTCTATTAATCTAAAATTACATACATTAAACATGAACGTCACCAAGCCAAACTTTTTTTATATATAAATCTAGCCTCTATGCTTTAAAGTAAAAATTGTTTTCATTACTTTAATATGCAATTGAAATATGAACCATGTTTAAAAAAAAACCAGCCAATAAATTCGTAAATAGTTGCACTAAAGCAACAGGGCAACAAAACGCTATATTATACTTTAGGAAGGATGCGTTATCGCGAGTTACTATAGACGATTTTAAGGAAATGAATAGAAAGGTATCACGCGTGTTGGGAGTCACGACAAGGTCAGTGACTAAGCAAAAAGACAGTAGTAGGATAAATAATCAGCATAGAGCAAATAAAACAGATATATTAAATGAGCCCAAAATATATGTACCAATTAAGAATAGTGACGTCAGAAAGTATTACAAATTAAAGATTTATCCCAATAAATGCTACATAAAGAAGGGAAAATCAATATTAGCTAGCATAAATATAAATGATATATTTACTAAAGAGGAACTTGACTTAGGACAATTTTTCTCTAGGCTCGAGAAATCGGCCAGTAAATTAAATATCAATAAACTACAAGTAGCACCTAGTGAGAAAATTTTCGAATTTGTCTCAAAGTATGAATTTAGAAATATGGGCAATAAGGTACTAAATAGAATTAAAATAGCGCTTTTAAATGAAATAAAGATACTTGATATAAAGAATTCTAAGGAAATTCTAGAAGTCATGCTGAAATATCATGATGACCCTATCGAAGGAGGTCATTGCGGCATATATAGAACCGCAGAAAAAATAAAAAGATACTACTACTGGAAAAATATGACAAAGGACATAGCTAAATATGTAAAAGCATGTCACAAATGTCAAATAACGAAAACTACCAAACACGTTAAAGGCCCGATGATAATAACAGAAACACCTAACAAACCGTTTGATACAGTGTATGTAGACACAATTGGACCATTTCCAAGATCAATACATGGAAATGAGTACGCCATCACATTAATATGCGACTTAACTAAATACCTGGTAACAATACCTATACCAAATAAATCGGCTAAGACGATCGCAAAAGCGATATTCGAAAATTTTGTACTTACCTATGGTCCAATGAAGACGTTCATTTCGGACATGGGTACAGAATATAAGAATTCTATATTAAACGAATTGTGCACTTTGTTGAAAATCGAGAAACTAACATCAACAGCACATCATCACCAGACCTTAGGTACAATAGAAAGAAGTCATAGAACTTTTAATGAATACGTACGTTCTTACATATCTGTAGAAAAAGATGACTGGGATGAATGGATTAGGTATTTCACATATTGTTTTAATACAACACCATCAACTGTACATAATTATTGTCCTTTTGAATTGATTTTTAGCAAAGTACCAAACAGTTTCAAAGATTTCAATGAGGTAGACACAGTTACTCCACTATACAATGTAGACGATTATGCCAAAGAGGCAAAATTTAGATTAGAACTTGCACTTAAAAGAGCAAAACATTTATTAGAAATAAATAAAATCAAACAGAAGAATAACTATGATAAGGATATATTAGATTATAAGTTTAACATAGGAGATTTAGTTTTACTTAGAGATTTAGTTTTACTTAATACAGGACATAAACTAGAGGAATCATATAAAGGTCCATACACAATTAAAAATATAGATTTAAGAAATAATGTAACTATAGTTGATAAGAAAAATAATAAAGAGCAAGTAGTTCATAAAAATAGACTTAAGCTATATAACAAATAAGTTTTAATTTTAACACTAAACTGGCCAGAAAAGTGAAATAATAATCTTTAAGATAAGATTTATTGTTTTAACTACATAAGTAAACTTATCACTAAACATTTATTAAAAACAAAATAAATATTAAAATTAAATAAGAAATAATATTAAGATTGAATTACGTTAAATTAAGATTAATATGTAAAACATTCTTAGTCATTTAAATAAATACTTTACATTTTAAGTTCACTAATAAAATATAATTTGAAATAGACGTAAAATCATTGTACTGTGTTGTGTAAAAGAATGTCCATAGAACAAAAGTTATATGAACATTCTTGTAAAGGGTGGAGGTGTAGCATGATTTTACAGTTGTCAATACTGGCACAACATTTCATATGCATAAACAAAAGAATATCCAATTGCATATGAGCGGCGACCGCTTGACTCAATGTTATTGACCGTCGCGCACATGCGACGATCATTTGACACTTTGTTGTCAGGCCGCCGACTGCATTGGTTTGCATATAATATGTAGTATGTGTGTTGTTGTTGTATGGCATTGCTGGTGATCGTGTGTGTCTCTCTTTACACTTCACCGTGGGAATTATTGTGGATAATAGGCGCGTGTCATATAACATCCACTTGTCCCATAATTATTACACACACAAACCAATATAATATAGTTAAACATATAATATACACACGAACATATGTTATAGTATTAAGTCAATACAAAATTGTATTAGAATTAAGGGTTTGATTTGGAATTGTCAAATCAGCCAAAATTTAGTATAAAAGAAGGGACATTTTCCCTCAAGAACTCAATCAATAAAATTTAACCAAATAGTGCGGTTCAGCTGCACTTAGTTAAAACTATTGATCTTTTTATTTGATAGTGCTCCTTGAGTGCACTTTATTAAAATAAATAAATAAATACGTTACACCGCACAACAAAAGTTTAGATAGCCCACTTGGTTTGAGAGAATATTTCGTTTCTCATAATTTTTCCGTGAATATAGTTTTCCCAACCCTCTTCTTACTCAACGAAAAAATTCTAGCCTTAGCAACTGCGTGGATATACCTTGCATTTCTGATTCAATTCTTGACTGACTTGGGTTGTGACCTCACGATCAAATGGTTTTGCTGTGTCCCGCTCTCCGTACTGAGATTGGAAAATCTTCGAGTATATGCCGCTGAGACCCGTTCGCTTGAACCACTTGAACGACGTGAAGTGAGGTTAGCAATTGACCGAACGGGTATTACTCAGGCCCGTTCATCTGAATCGCCAGGACAATGGGAAACAAAATTAATAAAATGATTCAAAATTAATTGAACATTTGTGTAATGTCTTTCCTTTAAATTTATTTTAGTTGGTGGAGCAGCAACACAAGCAGGGTGCAGCTAGTCTATTATATTATTCAATAGTATTTTTCTTTTCACTTTCTAAATTAGTGCCAACAAATGAAATTTTTGTCCTGTTTCTGTTCTGTCTGTCTGTTTATATGGAAAACGCAAACAAAACCATTCAATGTGTTGACCAGAGCAGGTTACTTAAAATTTCAATGCAGCTTAAAAGGAAATACAATAATAAATAGTTCTGTTGTAATATTTTCTATTATCAACATATCATCGTTGGCCAACTGCAATATAATAACACTAATGCATACTAATATATGTTCCTGATTTTATATTCCGTCTTATCGGCTTATTGTGTTTTTTATTTAATACACAGACATTCTTTGTTGAGTAACATCTGTCTCACCCTCTTCAAGATTTCTTCTGATTTGTCTGTTTTGCTCTTTGTGCAAATATTGAGTAAGTATTTGAAACTATGTTGGGAATTATTTGAGAACGCATTTTGAAAGTATTAAAACGTATTAAATTCTGTAGTATTGTTATCTGTTAGAAAAATCTTCATAAAAAGCACATAAACGCATTCGAATAGAAATCCTATATTAAACACAAACTTACCTTACTTTGTTTTTATTTTTGTTTTTTAAGTTATTTTATTAAAATTATATTGTAAACTTAAAGAAACATATATTTAGATCAGCAAACCAATGTTAATATATAGAAAGGCTTTTAGAATTTACAGTTGATTTTTAGTTATGAAGTTTAGTTGAATTTTAATAGTAGAACAGGGTGGGATTTTCCCTGAAAATCTCTTGATTAATCAAAATGCCAGGCTGTGATTAAGTTCCAACGTCCGTCCTTGTCCATTAAAGCAGAGGATTTCTTGGAGAAATAAAGAATCTTTCAATGGTAAGTCTTATATGGCCATCCATAGCTTAATAGCGATTCATACGGGCTATTGTCCTTTTGGTAGGCATGCCGAAAGAATCGGTTTTACAACTTATAACTTCTGCAGAAACTTCGGTTTTGAGGAGGAGAAAGATACTGTCTTTCACTTCATATACCTTGTCATGAAGTGACGAACGTTGCTGAGCTCTAATTTTCTGACATCGAACAAGCTTTCTAATATAAAGCTTGCTGCCATAGCAAAATTTATTTATTTTGGACCCGAACTTCATAAACTTTTAATTGAAAACCACAAAAAATCAAAGGTCTTGTATAAAAGCATTAATTTAGATTTATTTTCTGATGAGTAACTACAATCGGGAATAGATAATAGTCACATATATTTGTCCCTGCCTGTATTACATTCTCCTCCTGCCACATAAAAAACAAACACATAAATTGAAAAAAGAATGTTCCTATTGACTGAGAATAGAAACCATTCAAGTCTATGGACTAACACGAAAAAGAGTGTTTATTATTAGTAGACAATAAAACTGTCTTAGAAATGCTACTAACACGACACTCATATATAAACGGTATTATATAAATATTTTGCGGAAGCTGTCTATCGACTAACCAAACTTCCAATAAATCTGCCGTATGGTTTTAATGGTAAATATTGGCTTCCAATAACTCAAGAAATTTAGAAAAATTTTATGGCACGAACGAAGGAGGTAGAGAACAGAATCAATTTTGAAAAGCAAGTTGTCACAAAGCGGGTGCATATAAACGAATTTTTGTAAGAAATTTGGTGATTAAAAGCGGGATGCATATATCGAAATAAATTGTCTAAATTTCAGTGATGCTAAGCGGAGAATTATAATATCCGGGCTCCTTATATCTGGAGAATACTGGATTTCTTCGGCGACTTCCTCTCAGTAGATTTCTGGTAAATACTTTTAGAGTAAATAAAAGTGCCATGAGAAAGATTCTCAAAAATCTATCGTTCAGAGTCAGCTTTAAACTGTAGGTTCCTCCAGTCATGTATAAATATTAACACACACAGCATAAGTGATGTGAGGAGCTAGGGGGTAATCCTCCCTGAAGGGTTGTAATGACCAATTATGTATATATATATGTATCACTAATTTTCTTTAGTGACGTGTAATTATGTGGTACCAACTTCATCAGTTTGCTTCTACAAAAGCTCATGCGATTTGTAACTTTGTTTTTATTTTATTTGTTACAAAAAGAAATAAAAGTAAAATATTTTATTTATTCGTATTGTTTAATAACTTTTTACATTCCAAAATTACAAAATTTTATAACGATTTTTTATTAAAACTTTTAAGACAACTTTACAAAAACACCTTTAACTTCGAGAACAAAAATAAAAAAATAAAATAAATGAGATAAACATGTTTACATAAAATTAGAAATTAAATTTTAATTATAAAAGATTTAGTTACTTAGGAAAATACAAAAAAAAAATTTTATTCATTCTAAAACCGCCTTCTTTCTTTCAATCATCAAACTACTTACCTTCGATATACTAATTGGCACCCTTTAAACCAACGTAATGAATTAATTTTTCATTAAAATCTATTACCCGTTTCGAGTTTTTTCTCATGGATAGTGCTTTTGGCTACCCTGTTGTTGCTGCTTAATTTTGAACCTTTATTTACAACAACTGCAAACTTTGCCATTAAAAATTTGTGTATGAATGAACATGAATACAGTCAAAGATAATTTACGGCGGTTGTCCTTTTGAACAGGCACAAGTCTATTTGAAATGAAACAACTTACTTTCCAGTATTTTATTCATGCCTTACGGACTTTACTTAAGATCAAAATTAGGTAGAACAACAGCAACAACAAAAAGGTACACGTAAATTATTAAAAAATGTTTAAACCGTCTTCTTCTAAATTTCAAAATTTAAATATTTTATGAGGTTCACGTTTACTAAGCAAGATGAATACTTATAAAATGTAGAGGGCAATAGAGTGAGGAAGTAAGTGATTAAAGCGCTTAACAATATGGACACAAAATTTTATCATTTGACAGGGTAATACGTTGGTCAATTAGGTTTTATTACTAGTTTACCTTGGGTAGTATAAGGTCCTGATCTAATACCGATGATTATAACACCTAACTGGCATTTCCCAACCCTGGCTTTACAAACGTGTGGATATTATCAAAATGATCTTTGGTTGAACACATGCTTCAACAAAGTTTGTGTTCTGCGCTCGTCTTCGTCTTAGGTTAACAATAACGATCCGTGAGAGTATATTTCAAATCACTTTATACAGCTGTGTGAAATATAATAGTAGCGCTGTATTAAAAATATTTTGGTTAAGTAAAAAAATTTATTTTTATTGCAGTTAAAAAAAGTTTGTTATTACATTTTATTGCCACCAGTCTAAACTATTGAAAAATAAAAAAACTTCAAGACAAATATTAATTTTCCAAAGAAAACGATGCTAAATTGTTAAAAACTCAAAATATTTGGCGTGCAAAAAAATAGTAGTAGCATTAGAAAACGTATCTGCAAAAAAAATTTTGTCACAAGTGATTACTTTTTTATGTTATTTTGTTAGATAGACCTTAATATTTAGTTGAAAAGCCCTTATGGGCTATTACAGCTGCGCAACGCCAAGGCATTGAGTCAACTAAAGATCTGCACCTCTCGATAGGAATACTTTCCCAAACTGACCTCACTGACGAACACAACTGACTTGCGTGCCTTTTACCGACTAAAACATTAATTTTCTAATTGCTGACTGGTAGTCTCAGATGCCTATCTTAGAAATTATGTTCAATGGTTCATTTTGGAAGATTTTGCTTTACAAAAAATTTATAATAATTTTAAAAGATTGATAAAGTAGCTGATATTTTTTTGTCTGAAACCAAAAAACGGATTCTACCCCTTTATTCCAGTAAGGAGACGAAATTTGCCGGAGTTAACCTTTTCAGTAATTTTTTTATGACAAACTGTTACCTTTTTCCACAAAATATTATGGACTGTTCTAAGACAATTGCTTCTCTACGGAACAGCATCATTATATTTTAGAAATACTGCCATTCAAAAACACCTTAAAAATATTTAAAAATATACATATATTAAATGCACCATAAACTACTGAAGTTTCAGCTTTTAAGTGGCGAACAGAATGGGCGCTGTAGAATAACGAAATGAGTAGCGCTGCAAGCTGTCAAAAGTTAAAAACAGCAATTCAAATTGGTGTCAACAGAATACGAAGTCACTGTAGTAGAGGCTGAAATGCAAAATCCGAATTTTTTAAATTTATAGAGCGACAAAAATAAATTGGCAAGAGGGTTTCTATGCTTCTCGATATACACACACTATGGAGCAAAAGTGAACCTTTTTTTCATAGATTGCTTTTATGGAAGCATAGCTTTTAAACAACAAATGAAAATAAAATAAAATGTTTACCCTAAATTAACTTAAGATTTATTATATTCCACTAAACATTAAAAATTAAAATTACATTTCATTTCACACAGCAAAAATACTTTATTGAAAAAAACTAAAAGAACTAACTTTTGCACTCTTTTCAAAAAATTCAGAAATACTGTGTTAATAACCGATTATACTTCATTTTTTTGCGAATAACTTACCTTTAGCACAGTTGGAATATAGCGAGGATGATGCAATATTTAAACACGATAATGATCCGAAACACAAGTCGAAACTAGTTCAAACTGGGTTGAAAAGTCAAAAATTTCAAATGATGACTTAAGCCCCATCGAAACTTTGTGGGCCATCCTTAAACGAAAACTAGGGGGCCTTGAACAACAACCTTGAAGTATTAAGGAACTCTGGGAAAAAATATATGAAATGTGGCGTGAAATTGATCTAAAATACTGCGAAAATCTTGTGGACAGTATGCCACGTCGCATCAAGGGCGAAGAAACATTTTTTCATATTTTCATTTTGATGTCTGACCTGTTATTTGAGGCCTCACGTCTAATAAGCCAACACACTACCTACTAGACTACGGCCACTGCTTCTTGATATATTCTAGATTAAATATGTGAAACATAAAACTTGTTATTGGAGTTGCTGGAGAGAAATGTGTAGTTGGATATGCATTTTTTGTACAATTTGATACGTATGTTGTTAGAATATTTATATGATATTCTTGTATTATTCTGTATGTTTTTGAAAATGATATTTAGCAGCATTATAAAAGATCGCTGAGAAGCTGAGGCTACCCATTACGTCGTACGCTTCATCTTCTACTACAATTACTTTGTTCTGTTCCAGGCTAAAAAACAAATATAAAAAGTTGCTTTTAACAATCTTATTAGCTAAAGCTAGACTCTACTAGATATCTATTCGTAGATTGTGTTAATTAAATTGAAACTACACTCATATCTCACTTTGCGTCGTGGTTACTTTCCAAAATCATGTAAAGATCGAAGATTGTACGAAAATAGTCTTTAATAGTCTTTAAAAAGAGAATTGAAGAAAGTAAACATTTAAAAAACTTTAATAATATAAAATTTTAATATATTCATAAAAAAAAACAAATTCAATTAAAACAAAATAAAAAACTCACTTAATTGAAACTGAACTCTAAAATTAGAAAAACAAATTGAAAATAAAGGTGTAGGAAAATGCGTTTATTTTCAGTTAGACAGGGAATCCCTAAGTTTTGATAGCAGGGCGCAATTAGAAACAAAAGTTGTGCCACCTTGTTGGGCCATTATGTCTTATTGTTTATTATAATTATCATTATTGTTTGAATTTCCATGTTGTATTTAATGAATTAAATTTACATCAATTATTTTATATATGAATACCATAGGAAAGACGTATGTATCAAAAATGATACATAAGCGAGAATTATGCAGTTTTTGAACTTTTTAAGCCCTGTATGAAATTTTCTTTTTTTATTTGGTTTAAAATAACGACAATCACAATACTAACGAATTCAAAAAATATCAGACATCTAACTTTTTCTGAATTAAAATTATATCGTCTCAAAAATTTAAATGTATCATTTTTGATACAAAGCTCGATCTACGGTTAAGTAAAAAGTGAAATAATAAAGTTAGTTGATAAAGTCATACTCGATCGGTATATTTATCTTTGTAAAAGTTTGGTCTTCGTGGTCAGTGTTTTATTTGCCCAATTTAAATAATAAACAAAAAACGATTTGGCGCCTGAGCAGGGATATTAATAGTGATCGTGTCGTATAAAAACCAAACTCGCGAATAAATTTTTATAAGTTTTTTAAAAAGTTAATTCGCGTGTGTAATAAGTTTTATAAATGTATTAAAACTCAACAAATGAAAGTCAGATAAATCTTATAAATAATTAAGATTTACAAAAGGAAAAACAATAAGACATAATGGCCCAACACACCTTTAGAAAAAAAAGGAAATTTAAAAAAATTAAAAAAAAAAAAATTAACAACTGGAATCCAAAACAACGCAGCTTTGAAAATCTAACAACACGCAGTGAAAATAAGGACATACTAATTCAGCAACGAGGCAACTTGGAAAAAACGCAAAACGAATAGACGCAAAGCGAGGTATGCGTGCACATTTCTCTTCATGCAAACGTTCTGATTAGTAGAGTAAAGGATCAGCAACAAAAATGAATGAAATTTTATTGAACCAACGCTTATAAAGAAAAAACTATAAAGGAAAGAGTAATGGACCGTAACCAGAAAAAAATTAATAGAAAATTAACGTTCTGAAAAAACAAGAACAAAGCTGGGTAAATGTTGGCACCTTCCAAAAACTTTGAATTAATTTTTTATGAACCATAAAAATTACATTCATTATCTAATTAGTTTGTTTCTACATTTAACCATTGAAATTGTATTGAGTATAAAACACAGTAATTGAAATTGAGAAGAAAATACAACAACTTCAACAACAAAAATGAATTCTCACGTAACCGGTGTCCATGTAAGCGATAAATACTGTTGAATATACATAACATATTTAGAAATAAAATTCTGATACTAAAAGAACCGACGAGTTTAAAGAATCAATCAAAATATTCAATAACTACCGTTGGTGAAATCCCTTAAAAATACAGGAAAGTTAAAAGATAGGTGCATACATGAAATAGCAAGAAAAGTCAAATGAATCTTTAACAAGATTTGGCAGTGATACTGATACGATGAATAACAACAATTTTATACATATTTACATACGAAAGCCATAAGTATGTTCTAGTTAAGCTGCCCCAAATCAAAAACAATACTCACGGTTCAGCCCTCACTAAAGTACACAACTTTTTGAATTTTCTAAAAACGAATCTGCCATAAACCAGGATCGATACGGCCAAAGACAAATTATTAGATTACATTCAAATTATTCCATTCTACATTTTAAAAAAGCAAAGAAAATTAATCAAACGAAATACATTCATCCGGTCAGTAATTGCAAAAACGATAGTTTAATGGAATCGAATTTTACAAAATCTATGCCATACAGGGATGTAAAAGAGCCCCATGGAGGAAAATTTTACCATTTTGAAAAATATTCGCTTACAACGAAAACGAAGGGCTTTAGAGAAAAGGAATTATCAAATTCGATTTGAGAATATTATGAAAATCATCATACTAACTGATGCCTTTAGAATAACATCATTCAAGGCGTTGTTTACAAATCTTTACTGGCTTTCACCGTACATGCAGTCGAAACAAGTGGCTTTAAGCGCGGTAATGTCACTGAACGTCATAATTTTTTAATTAGAAAATATTAAAACTATTATATTAAATTAAATTGACTTTAATTACAATATCCGTACGCATTGTCGTCAAGAGCGCTTACATATAAAATAATAAAACCCATTGTAAAAATATACAGACACATACATATCTACATATATGTATGTACATAAATATTTGCTTAACTAATAATGATTTATGATTGCAAAACCAGCATATTTTTCAAGTGTCGAAAAAAGCATACAAGTGTTTGGTTTCTTAAGACGGTGTAAGAAATAATTCACAACAACTGATCTCCTTACTATTTACACCACTTATGTCCGACCGAGAATTGAATACAATTCTAATTTACAATCCCGTGCGTTGAGGCTATTTGAGGCTTCTGGATCGCGTACAGAAGCGTGCGAACGTGATTATTAATGACGATATGGCATTCAACTTTTTTCATTAATTGGAGCATCGTCGCAATGCGACTTGTGCTATATCATTACTATAACGGATTCAGCGCGTGCAAAATAAAGGGACTTGTTTTCGAAATTCATTCGTAATAGTACGTAACACTCGTCTTTCTCGCAGAGCAAGATTAGCCAGTGTATCGCATACTTCGTTACACACAAAATTCATTCTTTAGCCGGATTATTCGTATGTGGAACTCTCTTTCTGCAGAGGTCCCTCCTGCCACTTATAATATACATACATACATACATAATTGACCATTACAACCCTTCAGTCTGGATTACGGCCTAAATTCTTATACCACTCATGTTGTGTGTGTAAATTTTATACATGAGTGGCGGGAATTACAGTTTAAAGTCGACTCCGCCCGACTGATTTTTGAGAAACTTTTCATGTCAATTTTATTTGATCTTAGAGTTTTTGCCAGAAATCTGCTGAGAGGAAGTCGCTAAAAAAATATTTTTTTCATATTTCGATTTGATGTCTGATCTGGGGTTTGAACAGAGGCCTTACGTCTAATAAGCCAAACACACTACTTACTAGACTACAACGATATAATGTAAGAAGATTCAAATCTAATGTCCACAAGCACTTTCCCTCTTTCCTCCTTCCCATTAACATCTTTTCCTAGCTCCAACACGTTGCACTGTATGAGTAGGAGTCATTTCCTGAGTGTTGGTCATACAAAAAAAATTATTGTGAAAGCTTTAAGTCCGTTTTTACACTAGAAAAATTTCTTTGAAAAGATCTACACTGTTCGGCTGAGAAAAATTTGTTGTCAAATAATTTTTAGATGACTTAGGCACAATGATTGCTGATGAGTTAGAAGCCATTGATGTTGAAGTAATTATGCAATGGAATCTCAAAATCTTTTAGTAAGTATCGAACAAACAAAAATTTTTTAACGTCCATCGATATTTTAAAGCCATTTAATTCAGAATGAACTTGATAAGTTTATATAAAGTTCAGTGTTTTATATAGCACTCGGTCAAACAATGCTTGTCATTTTTTCTGCTAATTTGCATACGTCATGTTCACTTTTTGTCTTACATTTGCTAACTTATTTTAATTGATTAACTGATGTTGTCGGCAGAGAATTAAAATCAATAAAAAATTTTGGGGTCGACGTAGTCTAGTAAGGAGTGTGTTGGCTTACGCCACGTCAAAACGAAATATGAAAAAATATTTCTTCGGCTACTTCCCCTCAGCAGATTTCTGCCAAAAACTCTGATAGTAAATAAAATTGCCATGAAAAGTTTCGCACAAAATCTGTCGTCCGGAGTCGACTTTAAACTGGTCCCGCCATTAATGTATAAAAATTAACACACACAGCTTGAGTGGTGTGAGAAGCTATGTCCTAATCCTAACTGAAGGGTTGTAATGGCCAATTATGTATGTGTAAACATTTTAAAAATAAGTGAACTATACCAATGAACTTTTTCTACAACAAAAAAAAAAAAATAAAAATAAAATTACAATAAAATTCTTTTTCTCGGATTATAGAAGACAATCATGTCTGTTCTGTAAACCGAATCCGAGTAAATTTCTCGTTTAAAAACCAATTCACATTTTTTGGTGTTCTCTAAACCGATTTCACCAAATTGCATAAAAATTTTAAAAAAGAAGTTTGCATATAAAAATTTAAGCCTTTTTTTTTATTAATTTTTGTCAAAATACACACACTTTCAAATATTTAAATTAAAAATAATTTAATTTAAAAAACATTCCAAAATTTCTTCATATTTTCGTTCCAACTACGAAAAAAAATGAGATGTGTAAATAAAAACACTTTTCGAGCGAAGTTTAAAGGTATCACAACACAAATCTCTCTAAAACAACAGTAAACAATATATTTTTAGTTTAAAACCTTTTCGATTATAAAATAACGATTCGTCCACTGTTGGTTTTAAAAGTCTTACATGACTCCTATAGACGCAACCTATAACGCTGGGCAATCAAAATTTTGTAAAAAATGTAATTTGAATTCTCTGATTTCATCTCTAGTGAGTTCAAAATTAATCCATAATGCACACAAATTGTTTTCCAAAGCGCACTACGCCCAAGACTAAGATGTGTCTCATTTCCAAGAGCACCTTGAAAGGAACCAACAGCCTGCGAGCTGAATTTTCGCAGGAATAGGTCCTTCTTGTATTAAGTGACCAATACTGTCCAATATCATGGCAATAGCTTCCTTATTAACGCGGTAAAGTTCAATGAATCTAAAAAAGGAAAAATAACTTACATCTGGACAGATTGCATTTCTACTGTATGTACATACCTCTCAGTTGTAACACTCATAGGATTAGATGCATCCCTCAATTGCCTTCTTTGTATATTTAATTGGCGTATTATTTTGTTTTTAATACAATTTATATAACTTAACACAAACGCTCCAGGCATTTTAAATACTTTTTAATGTTTTTAGAGCTTTTTTAATTGAAAATATTTTTATTTTTCAATCAACAGCTGATTTTGAAGTTTAAACTAAAATTTGTAGTTAATTTCGAATTATACCAAAACGAGATTTTTGTAAAACACCACATAGTAATTTATTCGGTTTAAAAAATCTCTCGTTTTTCAAAACGAGTCGATTTATAGAACAGAAATGATGTCAAAATAATTTTGATAACTCTTAAAAGTCATCGAGCTTTTTCCAGCTTATATACACTGTTATTGACCAACAATCCTGTCATCCATTTTTATTAATTTTTATTTCACCTTTTTAAAGTACATTTCAAGTCGACCATAAGCTCAACACTTTCTTATGATGAATTATAAATCAAGATTAATGGCCTGTTTATGAGTTTGTTGACTGATAATATTGATTGATTAGTTATTCATCAGCTATGGTTTGGACATAATGTTTGCATCTAGAGTGGCACATTGAAATAAAAGAGAAAAGTGTTACAATTATACGTTTTTAAAAGGGAAGATGGAAGACACCAAAAGGAGAGGTTAGCTTGTGAAATACAAACAATTTCGTTAATTTGATATTTTTGCGGGTATAATTAAGTGCCGTTTTAATTATGGCATTAAGGGCCATTATTACAACTTGCCGTTAACTAAATGGAGGATTTTAACCGGCAGATAAATTGTTTTTCATTATTATAAGTGGACGTTAAGCTAAAGGGAAGATCATCCTACCTTTAACTTTTAAAGTTTACTTTATCTTTGAACTTGCCATATTATTTATATTATTTTCAATTTGGCAACTTCAAATATAAACATGAAAAAGTAAATTTATGAATGGTTTTTGAAATCAAAATGAATATTGGCGTATTCATAATATT
Source organism: Sarcophaga variegata (assembly GCA_932273835.1). NCBI lineage: Eukaryota > Metazoa > Arthropoda > Insecta > Diptera > Sarcophagidae > Sarcophaga > Sarcophaga variegata. The sequence continues at coordinate 28,483,139 of OW026358.1, read as the reverse complement.
TATTTTAAAACAAAAAACACAAAAATAAAAAGCTAAAAAGCTAAAACCTCAACACACAAATTCTATAAACAAATAAAAAGGCACATCGTTGCCACTATGTTTTTGAAGCGCTTGTTTAATTGAACAATATTATAGACATTGCTGCGGCATTGCCATATTTTTGAAAATGTTAACTTTATTTTATCTATAGGTTGTAATAACGAAAATAAGTTAAAGGTGACTTTAAAGTTCACTTTATCTAAAGTTACTTTTAACTAAACCCAACTTTAACGGCAAGTTGTAATAATGGCCCTAAGACTTGTTTTGTTATTTGATAGAATTTGGAATGGAAATCCGTTTATGTGGCTCTAGTCACTTTTAGAAATAAAAAAAAAATTAAGTTTGGAATATAGAAATCGTGCTTCTTCAAGTATTAAAGTTTCTCAAACCAATATGTTGGTTGACTGTTGGCACGTTGAGATCTTTATAAATATTAAAGTTTTTGATACACCACAACGTTGTTGTAATTAAGCGTAAAATCTTGTTCTGGCGTCCTTCAAGTTGTGTAAAGCTGAGGTAATTCTGCTTAATGAAGTTGCTGTAGTCTAGTAGGTAGTGTTTTGGCTTATTAGACGTCAGGCCACGGTTCAAACCCCAGGTCAGACATATCCAACAAAGTGGAATATGAAAAAAAGTCTTCGGCGACTTCCTCTCACTTGGACTACCAAGTCCAAGTAACTGGTTGGTACACTTCTATACATCAAGTGCCAGGTGAGTCTAACGATGGAGCAGGACTTCTCATTAACCCAGGATAGGTTGGCGTGTCGAAAGAATTTCCGCGTCATGACCAACTTGACCGAGGCAAGTGGCATACCTCGGTCTTGGCATCATCTCAATCACAGTGGCCATGCTTATAGGCCATTGTGGTATGCGTAATCACGCCGAAAGAATGCAGCACCCATTTAACGACTTCTGCCTTGGGTGCAGATCCGCTGAAGAAGAGGAGACTGTTGTTCACTTTCTTTGTCAGTGCCCATCTCTTGCGAGGTGCAGATATAGGTTATTTGACTCTCCATTTCTTGTCAGCTTGACGGAGCTATCATCTATTGATGTCAAGGATATAGCTTCGTTTATCAAACTTTCTGGCTGGTTTTCCAGCGTAGGGTAGTCTTGCTTTAAATGTGCAGCCCTTGCGCTCACCAATTTCTTCTTCCCTGATTTGGAGAAACTTGGTCTGTAGAGACTGCGTTCACCTGCGGCGTCACAACGGGCCGCTATGCGTGCTCAAGTGATCTTTTTTTTATATTAAAGTTACCACTCCGACCTAACCTAACCTATCCTCTCAGAAAATGTTTGGCAAAAACTCGGGCAGTGGATAAAATTGGCATGAAAAGTTTCACAAAAAATTTCTTGTACGGAGTCGACTTTAAACTGTAGGTGCAGCCACTCATGTATAAAATTAATACACACAACATCCTGTGAACTTCTGCAATAATCTTGGGGAGGCAGACCGAACATGCCAGTGAAATAGATAATATCGCAGTATCCTGTTAGAGTATTAACCGTTATCTTGTCGAAATCAAGTATTTCTTTGGTTTTCTTGCTTTCCACTGCTGGACACAGCAGTTTTGAAATTCATCAACCAGATGTGTTAGACCACCCACGGTTTGTTGAATTTCGATGTGTTGAATTTTTCGTAGAGGCGGGTGTTATTTTGACGTATTCGGCGTATAGAGTCCTTGCAACTCCTGACGCCATTTGGAGTCTCAGCTCTTTAATTGCTTCTTAACTGTCCATACATACCATGAAGTTTGAAGGAGGTAGGCCCTCGTTTTAAATCAATAATTATCGGACCTGAAGGTATAGCAACAAAAGTTGCAAATTCAGTTGTTTTATTGCATCTATGTGGAGAGATGGATCGAAGGTGTTTCACAAGCAATATACTTTTATCACAATCAATGTTAAAAATGTGTTACAACAACTTTGTAGAACTGTAGAAATTTTAATCACGAAGACGAAGAGCAGACTATTGTGCATCTTTCTTGGTCTGGCACTTGTATTTGTGAGTAACAAAGTTCTTAAAGAACCTAGAATTAGTCTATAGAATTTGTCTAGCAAGAAGTGAATATGAAAGCTATGGAGTAATATACAGAAATAATAACGCTATTATGTCTCAGCAACATGCATCTTTGGAGTCTTACCAACGACGAACCTATAATAACGTAAATAAAACGTAGGAAATGGAGATGAATCGACCATACTATCAGAAAGAATTCTGATATAACAGGAATGGCAGTTGAGTACAATCCTCAAAGCTCAAGAAGCCATGGCCCCTGCCAAGGAACACCAGGAGATGTTCGAATCTCCAAGATCTAAGAAAGTGCAATCAATCTTACATTACTTACTTACTTAATTGGCCATTAACAAACCGATTAATGGATTTCGGCTTGCCGCAACTTATCCTTCCAGGCGCCGCTGCTTCTTGCGCGCCTACACCAGTTGGTCACACCAATCGATAACAGGTCTTCCTCGATTTGGTCCTTCCAACGCATACAAGATCGTCCTTTTCGCCAACTTCCGCAGATTCTCGCATCAAATACACGTCTCGCAGGGGCATCCTCGTCCATTCGAACAACATGGCTGAGCCAGCCTAGCCGCTGGATATTAATACGCTGCACAACGTCAAGTCGTTGAGGAGCTCATACAGCTCTCCGTTGGATCGGATGCGAAAATCATCGCCAACTCACACTTGACCGAAGATCTTACGTAGGACTTTTCTCTCGAATACTCTCAAGGCTGCTGCATCAGTGCTTAATGCCTCTGCGCCATAAAGAAGCACGGGGAGAATGAGCCTCTTGCAGTGTATTAGTTTTGTCGTACTAGCGAGGTCTGTGCTACTCAATTGCCTATTGAGACCATAGTAGCACCTGTTGGTAAGAGTGATCCTGAGCTTGATCTCTAGACTGACATATCTTTTGGTGGTAACGGCGGAGCCAAGATAAATAAATTCCTCGACTGTATCAAAAGTATAGTTAACGGCCGTAATCTGAGAATCAATACGCAGCATGTCTCTACTTTTTGATAACATATACTTTGGTTTGTCCTTATTTATTGGCAGACCCATCTTAGTAGACTCCTGGTCAATAGCACTAAAGGGAGCAGTAACATCTCGCTTGGTACGACCTATGATCATAGCTGCCAGATAAATGAGGCACCAAATCGTCAAATATTTGAGAAAACACCGTCAAAATCGTCAAAGACGTTTAGTGAAATCGTCAGAAAAAATTAATAAATAAATTAAAAGTTTTTAAAAACCAAAATTATTTTTATTGTAGTAAAGCATATAAAGTCAATGTATGTACATATCTGAGTTCAAAAATAAAACTTTTGAAAAAAATTTGTTAGAAATTAAAGCTGGCGTCCCTCATCTTCATTTATTAAAATTTTTTTTTCCAAAAATGGAGAAATTGGGATCATTTTCAGGAAAAAATTGTTTAAGATTTAAACAATCTATCCCAACGTTGTTTATTGACACATAAGCGCAGCAATAGTATTACATCATCTATATCTATGGGCGGTGTAGATATTAGGGAGTCAGAAGCTTTTGATGTTCTGAGCATGAAAATTCAGTGTAATGCTGACAAATTTTTCAGTTCCTTCTTTAGTTCTTATCATCCGGTCTTACTATTTGCACCGTTTCTAACTGACAGAGTATGGAATACAACTGTCATGTATGGGTTGGTGCCTCAACGTCTATTTTGAGGTTTCTCGGCCGTGCATAGGAGAGGCCGTAGTAGACCGTTAATGACGGTAGTGTACCCAACTCCACTGAATCATTGGTGCATCGTTGCAATGTGGTTTGTGTTTCACTGTTCTATCACTACCACAAAAGGATTTTGCTCGAACGAAATAAGGGGAATTGTTCCCGAAAATCATATATTCCTACGTAACGCACGTCTTTCTCAGCCAGGACATCCGTATGTGGTCGATTAACCAGTGGATCGCACAATGCATTACAGAAAAAGTTCGTTTTTTAGTCGGACTATTCGTATGTGGAACTCATTTCCTGCAAAGGCTTTTCCTGTACTTATGGTATAAATATATACAAGCCTAGTGTCCATGTTCTCTCTTTTTCCTTCTCCACAAAACATATTTTCATAGTTCCAAACACAGCGCCATCCATCCCCTGAGTGTTGGTCGTAAGAAAAAAAAACGGCGCTTGCCTTTGTTCTTCCGATGGTAATATTAGAAGCTGAACTCGAATTTTTAAAATTGTCTGCAACGATAAGTTGATAAATTATTCTCAACTATGAGGTTATTTAGGAGTTGTAATTTTTTGGCTTTTAAGGGATTAAAAAGGAATAAAATACAGAAAAATCATCACAGGTATTCGAAATACTTAATACTTAAAGTGGCTTAAAGTGGCTTTTAAAGGAATATGATGTAAATTTTTAATTTCTAAAAATCGTCAAAATAAGGATATAAATCGTCAAATAGTCAATATGATATTTTTGGAGCTCAAAATCCTCAAAATTACGATAAATTGTCAAATCTGGTAGCAATGCCTATGATGCCAATGTCGTTAGCGTACGCAAGCAACTGGACGCTTTTTTTAAAAATAGTGCCATTGCGATGCACTCCCTCCTTTCGCAGAACACTGTACATGACGAAGTTGAAGAGGTCACAAGATAAGGGATCGCCTTGTCTGAAACCTCGCACGGTATCAAAAGATTCGGAGCTGCAGGAATTGCTCAACGTCATTCTGCATAGCCTTATCAGCTTTACAGGTATACCGAGCAAAAACACGATCCCTTATAGGGCTAATCAATCAATCTTACACTCAGCCACAAAAGTATACATACGGATAACAAATTTCAGAAATTTTTTAACCAATCCGTTTTCGTTGAAAATATTTATAATTGTCTGACATCTTTCTTCGATTTTAAGACGGTCTTTTGCATTGGTTCAGAAATTTGTGAAATTTGTAAATCGGATGCATACCTTTATGGACCTGTGCAGGGCCACAATTCAGTTCAATTTCAGAAATTTTTTACCCAATACAAAAGACCGTCTTAACATCAAGCAAACAACTTTGCGGAAGCCATATGCCGAAAGAAAGAAGGGTAATGAAAAAAACCCCCTCCCTCACCTCACATATCCTAATTTACGCAAAATTTTTTTTCATTTTTCTGCTTTTAATTTACTTTATAACTATTTTAGAAGTTATTGAAAAAGTTGAACTCTTCACATGCTAACACAAAAACCTCATACTTAACAGTCATATTTTAAATTAAATAAAATTCAAAAAGTATTTGAATTTAAAACTTAGCCACAATTTCCGCATTGTTAAACACTTCCACTTAACATTTCTTTCATTCATTCCTTAATTTTTTTTCCTTTATAACATTTTATTTTTTATGAACTACTTTATGAATTACGCCACTTTACCGACAACTTCCACAGGAGAAAATGGACAAAGTTTCGAAATATTTTTTTTTCATTTTTCATTCGTTACAATAGCTAATAGTGCTGGTCTTATTGTTTTAAGCCAATAAAAGAAAAGAAGGAAACATCTACCCATTCGTCTTCCATTCAAGTACGTGTTCGTTTGGTATGGCTAGGCCATATTGTACGGCATTTGGGATGCAATTGCAGTTGCAGTATTACTTGAGGCATCACTTTATGATTAAATGACTTCAAAAAAAAAGAAGAAGAACAGCATGGATTCAACGAATACTGAGTCCATGTGTAGACTGCATCAGAATAGCATATGTTCACTTTCCTTTCAGTATAAATTTTGTAAAATACAATACATTACAGACCGTGAGGATACCCTACAAAAGCATATGATGGAATGGAAATGATAGCAAAATAACATCTATGTTTGGAATGACTTCCTTGAGGGTTACATCCTACAGCAGTTCACGCTGTTCGGTTTTTACAGTGTACGTCTAATCCATCTTCATTTATTCCACAGAATTTCTGTTCCAATTAAACTTTGGCGGGATCTTTAACACAGGAAGTGATGGGAGATTATCGCTGTCCAAAATATTCTGGGATCGCAACTTAATTTCAAAATATTTGTTTATCTTTAAGCGGTTTAAAGAAGAAGAAGAAGAAGTTTACGAAAAGCAAATTTACTGCTTTAGCCAAATATATCGGATGGGCCATCTATCGGTTTAAATTTAAATCATCGGTTCTTTCTGCTCTAGCAATACTTATGTCATTTGGTCGCAGAGAAGGACCAACAGTGCCCGGCATACGCAACTTTATTGCTAAAATCCGTGAAGTTCATGAGCGTGCATGTACAGTGCGTACACACCGAAAATATCGAAGCTGTGGCTGAGATTGCGCTTGAGAAGCCATCAGTATCAACTCGTCATCGTTCTCAAGAATTGAAGATTTCACTCACCAGTTTACGTCGAATTTTGCGAAGAGATCTCTGTATGACGCCTTACAAAATTCAATTGGTTTAAGAGTAGAGGCCGCATGACCATTCGCTATGTTTTCGCTTTGCTAGATGGGCCAACGAGAAACTGCATGATGATGTGTGATTTGGCAAAATAAATCAGCTTTTTGGATGAAGCTCATTTTCATCTTGGTGGGTACGTTAATAAGTAAAATTACCGTATTTGGTGCCACATTTGGTCTTACAGAAGCCAATGCAAGTGAGTCTTTGTTGCGGCTTGTGGAGGAGAACTCTCATTGGCCTATAATTCTTTGCAAATTCGATTCGATACTCTGGCATCAATGCTAAAGTGCGCTATTTTTTGATGCCCAATAATATTAAGCAGGAATAGAAATCCATGAAGGCGGCAACGGCTATTGTTGACTGCAAGAATGTTAGAGCCCTGAACTGATTTATTAACACTAAAAATATAAGCATAGTTCATATTGATATGCCCTATAGTCTACACGATACTCGAATTAGCTTTCAATCCTGATATTATAACGAAAATATCGGAAAAATTGAAGAAAATCGTATACACTTCCCAGAGAACATCATACTAGTATGCATGTTGGAGATGCAATCTTTTCAGAAAACCTAAATCTTAAATTATCCCTCCCTCTACCCGATTACTTCATTGAGCATGACAAATCTTCAGTCAGGATTACGGCCTACCTTCCTATACAGCATCCATATTGTGTGTGTTAATTTAATCCATTAATGACGGGACCTACAGTTTAAAGTCGACATCAAATGACAGCTTTTTAGCAACTTTTCATGGCAACTTTAATTCACTCCCAGATTTTTTGCCAGAAAACTATTGAAAGAAAGTAGCGCAAGAGATATTTTTTCATATTTCATTCGCTTCGAGATATCTAAGCTAAGGTTTGAACCACGGTCTCACGTCTAAAAACCCAGCACACGGTCTGCTAGATTGCGGTGGCTACTGTATTACTATTCAGGCTAAAATAATGGCTATAAGGATTACTAATATGGTATCTAAGAATATCCAGTAGATATACACGCATATTTAATGACCATACAGTGGGTCCCTAGAGAACGAGTATACTGCTTCAAAATTTTTTCAAGAGCGTCGATTGTCTTTGAAGAAGATCTTGGATAAGGGGATGTTGAAAGTAACAATAAGCCTGATGACGCATTTACAAAGGCTGATGCAACAGTCGCCGTAGTCTAGTTGGTAGTTTGTTGGCTTATTAGACGTAAGGCCACGGTTCAAACACTAGGTCAGATATCAGAACGAAATATGAAAAAAATATTTCTTCGGCGACTTCCTCTCAGCAGATTTGTGGCAAAAACTCTGAGAGTAAATAAAATTGCTATGAAAAGTTTCTGAAAAAAATCTGACTTTCGGAGTCGACTTTAAACTGTTGCTCTCACCACTCATATATAAAATTAAAGCACACAACATGAGTGGTGTGAGAAGCTAGGCCGTAATCCTGACTGAAGCTTTGTAATGGCCAATTATGTTATGTTATGTTATGATTCAACAGACAATTCATACGTGAGACTGGTATTGCTCTCCAAAGGGATAGGCAAACGATCTCACTCAAGCTTTACTCATTTGAAAAACTGTAACGGAGTAATACAACTAAAGTAAAATCTGAAAGGGTGTGGATACTTTGGGACCACGTAACAGTTATTGGGTATTCACATCTAGAGACTAACGGTATATCACAATTACTTCTGCTGATACCAAGCAAGACAAACGTCCGATTTTAAGAGATAGAAATTTAAGACTTTTGTAAAGCGTGGGGTTAATTGCATCTCACACTTCAACTTTTAGTTTTTTACCCAACTTAGTTTGTCAATGTTTGACAAATTCAAACCGAGAAGAGATACATAAGTGAGCAGCGCGATAAGGATTATAAAGTTAGCCTAGTCTAGTGGTGTATTGCCTTATTAAACGTGAGACCACGGTACAATCCCGCAGTTACGTGGTGTATTGGCTTATTAAACGTGAAACCACGTTTCAAGCCCCAGGTCAGTCATGTTAAACAAAACGAAGTATGAAAAAATATTTTTTCGGCGGCATCCTCTCAGCATATTTAATAAAATTGCCATGAAAAGTTTCCCAAAAATATGTCGTTTAAAGTCGACTTTAAACTGTAAGTCCTGGCACTCATGTACAAAAATTAACACAGACAAATGTTGTGAAAGGCTAGGCCGTAATCCTGACTGAAGGGTTGTTAAGATTGTTGAAGCCTTTTACGAAAATAGGCTTTCAAATCACAATGCATTTCGTGCACTTTGTGAACGACCAAATATGTTCACAATCGGGAGAATTGTTCTCAAATTTCAGCAAACCGAGTCTGGAGGAAATTTAATCCCTGTTTGCTGCTGCAAATTTTTTTCTTTGGAAAACATGGCTGTTGTTAGAAATAGCGTAGCAGAGAGGCTATCAACCTCGACTCATCGTCGAACAATTGAACAACTTACGAACATCACTGACCCGAATTTTGAATAAAAATTTTAATTACATGCTTTCGAGGTTCAATTGACGCAAGAGCTGAAGCCTACTAACCATTTCATGTGACATTAATTCGGTGAATGGTGGATTGAACAGACTCGTGTGAATGGTGACTTTACAAAGAAAATTATCTTCAGTGAGGAGTCACACTTTCACTTCAATAGACTCATTGACAAACAGAATTAAAGCATCTACGAGGGATTGTTGAAAAGCCGATACATCCATAGAGAGTGACTGTTTGGTGCGATTTATGGGCTGCCGACATCATCAAGCCATACATCTTCGAAAAAGAGATCAACTAAACAGTTACCGAGAATGGTGTTCACTATAACGAAAGGACAACGAACTTCTTGTGGCCAGAATTTAAGAATATGGACTTAGACGACATGTGGTTCTAACAGCATAGTGACACTTGTCACACAGCACTATCAATTCAATAGACATGTTATCTCACGTGTTTGATGCCGTTGGACTGATTCGCAAAAAATTTGTTGTTCGGAGTAGACTTTAAACTGTAGGTGCCGCAACCCATGTATAAAATTAACACACACAATATAAGTGGTGTGATATGCTAAGTCGTATTCCTAACTGAAGGGTTTCTTCCACATTCTTACAGCTTCTGCAGTAATCTTGGTGAGGCAGACCGAACTTGCCACTGAAATTGACAATATCGCAGTCTTAGAGTATTCACCGTTATCTTGTCGAACTCAAATATTTCTTTGGTTTTCCTGCTGTCCATTACTGGACACAGCAGTTTTGAAATTCGTCAACCAGATGAAATTTTGAATTTTTGGAATTTTTGGTTTCCCTCTATGACATAGTGGCCTGGAAATGGTAATTTCTAAAAGAAAGAGTGTGCGTCAATAAGTCAATAAATATTCAAGAGCTAAAGGATGAGACTATTTGGCATATTAAAGACATTGAACCTCCATTATGTCTCAGAGCCATTGAAAATATGGACCATCGGATAAATTTATTCCACCGAGGTTGAGACGGGTTTATATTTTTAATAATTTATGTCATTTTATTTCAATCAGAATTTAAAATATTTGCTACGAACAATGTTCATTTCGAAACATACATACATACTAAAGTGATGTAGAGTAACATGAAATATGAAATTTCTTGGCTTTCATCTCCTTTAGCTGAAGCTGTCAGTTTCTGGCCATATTTTTAAAAAAGAGTACGCTTTTCAATGTACAACACGCTAAATTAAGTTAAACGAAATGCAACGAAGTGCTGATTGTTACTCTTGCTCAAGTAATCAGGTCTCATAAAATGACGATTACAGTATAAATGTACTCAAGTCCACAAAGAAGTGAAAGAAAATCATTTTATGTTGAGAAGATTTAAATGGAATTATAAATAAGCATTCATAAGAAATTTATATAAAAAAAAATAAATATTTTATCTCGGGTCTTTCGTTAAACGCTTCCTATTTTTAAATTTAAATAAAACAAAGTGTGTATGTGAGATATAATTGATATTTTTATTCGTTTGAAAGGCCTATCGATGCCATTATATGTGGACTATAATATCGTCCAATAGTCTGTCATTTGTTCTTCTACGAAATGGCTAACTATCCAAGACTCGGAAGCATAAATGCGGTGTTTTAAGGCTTATTGGCATACATCTAAGACTTAAGAAAATGCCACAAGAAGAAGTCTAAGGGCTATTATTACAACTAGCCGTTAACTAAAGGCAGGACTTTAACTGGTAGATAATATGTTTTTCATTATTATAAGTGGACAATAGGGTAGAAGTGAGCGTTAAGCTAAATAGACGATCATCCTACTTTTAACTTTTAAAATTAAATTTATGTTTGAACTTGCCATATTATATATTATTTTCAATATGGCAACTTCAAATATGACCAAAATTAGTAAATACAACAAAAGAAGAAGCCCGTCATTGCCACAGCGTTTAAAAAACTTGTTTAATCGAGCAGTGTTATCGACATTGCTCCGGCACTGCCATATTTTGTTCGTCAGAATTATTGGAAGTATAGTTTAGTTGTGTTACCTATATTTGTTAAAACTAAACATTAGGACGGTTGTTTGAGTAACTGTATCTTGTGATAACTGTTAACTTCTACAAGCGAAAACGATATGTCAGCACTTGATAGCAAATAATAAAAAATAAAATAAAAAACAGGAGTAAAGTGATTAAAGGAGATTATTTTTGAATACAAACGATAGTGAGGAGTATTAAATATAATGACGATTTTAAACTCACTTGCATTCGTTAACAACAATCAGTTTCAGTGAAGATATGCTCACCAAAAAAACCATAAAACGGGGGTGGTGGCTACAGGAATACCATGAATATAATGTTTAAAATAATTTCTTTCCTTTTATTGCTGCATCTAGTACAATTCCGTTCTGCTGCTGTGACATAATAGCAGCAGCAATAAGTTGACGCTAAATAAAACTCATATAAAAACATCTGAAAACAATGCTGGTTCACAACAATATATTCAACAACAACAATTTTCTTTGGCAAAAAAATTGCTAAACCGTTATGAACTCTGTCCTTGCTAGTTGTAAAAGAGCAGCAATTCTGATAGCAACAATATCCCCATTTATCCACGAGCAAAAAATAATGTTACGAAAGTGGAAATGGTTATCGTTTAAAATTAAAATTATAAACAAGAGCTACAAAAACAAAAACAATGATAGATAGAAGATATAGGCACATTAGGGTCGATTACATAATTTCTTACAACATTCTGAATAGAACGTTCGATTTTTTAATTCCAACTTGAGACTTATAAACTAAAGATTCGTAGGTTACCAACGGAACGCTTGACGCTTAAGTTAGGACGTGTACTTCTCAATTGTACTTCTCCATTGTACAACGTCCTAGTTTCTCACACCACTTATGTTGTGTGTGTTAATTTTATACATGAGTGGTGGGACCTACAGTTTAAAGTCGACTCCGAACGACAGATTTTTGAGAAACTTTTTCAAGGCAATTTTTATTTACTCTCAGAGATTTTGCCAGAAATCTGCTGAGAGGAAGTCGCTGAATAAATATTTTTGAAATTTCGTTTTGTTAGAGTTGTCCTGGGCTTAAACCGTAGCCTCAGGCATTTTTGTTAAGTCAATATTCGTTTATTTGTGAACAATATTTTATGTGTTCAGACAGAGAATATCAATATTTTTTTGACAGCTGGTAAACAAAACCGTGAAAACTAGTCCCAAATTTTTTTTTGAAAAAATGGTAAACAACTCAACGTTGGAAAAGGTCTTACTACTAGTGTGTAACAGGAACTCTGAGCTGTGTCGGTTAATAGGAACAACTTTTGATTCCAAAGTGGCTTCCCTCAGAAGAATGAGGAATACAAATTTGATAATTCTGAAAAGTTTGCAGAAAAGAAAGCTTTTGCTTATGGCAATGTTAGAAGAAAATGAAACTCAAAGGTCTTTATGGAAATTGATAAGTAAAATATGAACAATATTAATCAAATCAATAACTACATTTCCAATTTTCAGAACCGCCCATCGACATTTTGGGAACTCAATTGTCACTGCAACGACGATCAGTTTATCAGTCGAACAAAAGTTGTTCAACTATCGAAGAGTGGTAGAGAACGCATTTGCCGTATTGGCAAGGGCATAGACAATCCTATAGGGAACGCGCCGATTATTGTTCGAGTCTGCTGCGTTTTGCACAATTTCTTATATGAAAGAAATGACAACATAAATCAGTTGTGGTTTTAAAGTGTGGATGATTTTACAACAAATCGGTAGAGACCAACTTATAACACCACGGTTGGTGATAGCGAACCAACCGCTGCAACTATAAGACAAACCTTATGTTCCTATTTCAGTAAGTACAAAAACATTTAATTTTTTAAAATTTTTATTTTATTTTTTATTTAAGTAGGATATTAATGCATTGGCAATTTTTTTATTCTCTTCTGCTATATTATCTAAAATTTCCAGCTTTTTTTCAAATCAATTAACACTTCTTCAGTTTCCTCACTTTTTGCTGACAGTTTTTCCATTTCATTCGAAATATTTCCAAAATTTTCAACTACTATTTCCCTGAAATTAAATTTTCGTTTTTTCTCGCAGGTTCGTATGTGCTCCGGAACATCTGCGTAAATAAAAAATTTTGTAATTAATAACACAAATTAAAACAATTTTTAATAAAAAGTAAAAACAAAACATACCATCAATGCTTTCCAATGTCAGCTCATTAAATATATTCACTTTGCAGGCTCCAATGACTTGATGCACAATTTCTGTGGCACCATGTCGAAGGTGACCCAACAGAAATTCCCATCATCGCCTTCTCCTTCCCGAAGAATTTGTGGTTTTAAAACAAGTTTTATGTACATTTATATGTTATATTTATTACCTGTACCGCTGGGTGAAATTTTGTATTTTCACCTGCATATCCCTAGGACTGCATGAGTGTCCCTGCCAGCTGAGCTCCTCCGCCATCTCCGCATATATGTGGCCATTTTTTCTGTGTCTACGGAGGGCATCCAGTTTTGTTGGCCACATATCCATCAGGATTGCTTCGCTTTCTTCACTCCAGCACATCCAGCTCTTCTTGCTTTTTTCTTTTTAAAATTTAAATTGGTTATTATTAAAAATTATAAATAAGCAAATAAATTCAATAAAAACTTAACTTCCACCTGACCCGCCATTTTTTGATTTATTTGTTTGTCGTTGTTTGTTCGGAAATTTGTAATAAGGTCACTGAATGTACTTATGACAGTGTTGTATTTAATTTTTTTTCTCAATATTATAACAATTTGCATTTTTATTGAGCAATAATTAATTGAAATTTTATATGAAATATTGATCTCAATAATAGCGCTTATAGCGATTTACGCAATAAAAGTGCCTGTCTGAACACGGTAATACGAAACGTAACATATATAATTGGCTATTACACCCTTCAGTTAGGATTACGAACAAGCTTCTCACACAACATATGCTGTGTGTGTTAATTTTATAAATAAGTGGCGGGTCTTACTCTCGTGGCCTCACGTCTAATAAGCCAACACACAACCTTGTTAACTACGGCGACTTCTGTGCTGAATATGCAATATTTTAATATAATTCTCGGTTATAATACACAGACTCAAGACTCATGACTGACTGCCAACTCCCGCTCTGTTTATATTCCTTTATTTTATGTTTGAAGAATACACCATTTGTGATTGTTGGTTGTATTTTAGGAGCCAACCGGGGCGTTTCGCTAAACCCATGTTAGGAAATTAAGTTCAAAAGTTTAGTGTTGCGTTCGGTTGAAACATTTACAAACTTTGCAAGTTTTAGGGCCGTTAAAGTTCGGTTAAGTTAAAGGTAACTTTAGCTAAAGTTAACTTTAGAGTAACTTTTAACTTATTTTCGTTGTTACAACCTACTTATAAAAATATGGCAGTGCCGGAATAATGTCGATAAAACTCCTCAATTAAACAAGTTTTTTTAAACGCAGTATTGTATATGCTCATTTGAAGTTGCCATATTAAAATTAATATATAATATGGCACTTATAATAATGAAACCAATTTATCTGCCCGTTAAAATCCTCCCTTTAGTTAACGGCAAGTTGTAATAGTGGCCCTTAATTGGAGTATAACAATATTTTAATAAACTATAATATGTATGACCGCTAGCATTTATTTTGTTAGTAAGCATTAGAAGCAAATAGAATAAACTCTACGCAATGACTTTTTGCATTTATTACATATTTTTTACTTCTTAGTTCCCTCAGCAATCAAAGAAACTAAATTTGTAATTCAGAACATATACAAAAGTCCTTACTTTAATAATCATGATTTTTGGATTTTGTGTTAAAAAATTTACGATACATTGATAACAGATTTAAAAAAATAATATTTTATTATCTACATACCCAACATAAATACAAAATAAAGAGCATAATCCAGCAAATATTAGTATGAGCATGTATTCTTCTGAAGACTTTAGTGTAAATGCCTATGTTTTATAAAAAAGCCCCTCACATATCGTGTTCTAATCTTAAAAAATTAAGAAAAATCGAAATATTTCTACGCGTTTCCTTTTATTGTTTATTGTATTGTCATAATATTGTATTTTTTTTACTGTTATTGAAGTAAAAATTTTAAATTGTAGACACGGCATTCTGTCGTAAATTTTTATTTTGTTAAATTAAATCCAATAAGAACAAAGTACTTACATATACACGAAGAAATACTGCAGCAAGACGTGAATAAAAATAAAGGAAATATTTTTCACTGCCTTACATGTAATATTTTGTATATAAATGGGTTCTTTGATAAAGTAAAAAATTGGAAATTAGCATTCATTTGATAAGGCAAGCAAATAAGTATATTGCAGGTAAGATAGTTTTGTCAGGAGTTCATTTACAACCAGGCTCCACATTAGGGTTGCATGGACCCCACTCTTTAGGCATCTTTTCGCTATTCCAACACCTATTATCTCGAGTACATGCTTCCACATATGTAAATAACAATAACAAATTATCACCTTCGCCATATTCAACGACCACTAAATCTAAAAAAAACTGTTTTAATTGCCTTTTAGGTGTGTTGCCTAGAATGCAATGGCACAGTTTTCTATATCCCTCATATAATATAGGTCGTAATCCTGGCTGAAGGGATGTAGTAACCAATTGTGCATGTATCAGAGATCAGCAATGAATAGTTTTTTCGCTACTCATAAACAACACAAATTTTGAATATAAGTGAGTCAAAAATATTGTTACGCAAATCGAAACGACCTAATATCGTTTAACAACAAAAACCATAAACAGAAGCAACACGATACAAATACACACTAAAGCTGCACACACACATATGTACAACGAACCTGGTTGCGCATGGTATCAACAACAACATGTATAGACAACAACAAGGGATAGACAACATAAGCAAAGTACACAAACAACAATGTATTAGCAATAGAGCTCTCGAGAAGGCGAGATCACGAACCTTCCACTTCAAGAATGTTCGTTAGACTGGTTGTGTCGGACTATAAAAGGGCTGGACAAAGAAGGCAGTAGTCAGTATGAATTCAGTCAGCCTTGTTTGAAGTTGCGTTTGAACAAAACAAGTCGTGGTTGTAAAGATCTACCGAATAGTTGTGTGAACTAGTGAATAAAACAGATTATTATTGTTGTATCGTTAAGTTGTATACGGTGGCACACAAAAGTAGTGTAAAGAATAAAGAGTTTAACTGAAATTAAACACATATTTGTTTTTACTTGGTTTGCAATTAACATACTCATATTTAAACGTTTTTAGAAATGTAAAAACGTAACAATATTAACTATTCTGAATCGTACTACCTACAACGTTGTTTTTTAAGTATGAGTACAATGGGTATGACCACAGCGTTGACATCAAACTCATACCATTCGAAATATGTTTGATTCATAAGCCTATTCATTCAGATTCATAGTTATAATACTTATAAATGATTCAAGTGACACGAATCATTCATTAAAATTTACAGTCTTAGTTGTTGTTGCATTTACAAAAAAAAGAAAAATACAACCTTCTAGTGAGTATTGTAGTGTTCGTACGCGAATCATTTATTTATTTTATTTTATTTGCCTATGGAAAATTGCAGGCAATTATGTAATATTACAAGATATTAATTCTAAAAAACTATGAGTTTAAATACATAATTACATTATTTTTTATAACGTTATTTGATAAATGAAAATCAATTAGCATATACAATTTAGTAAATTCGTTACATGTTCTCCTTATTGGATCAGCACCAGCGTAATTGGATCTAAAAAATTGTATTGATAATGGGGAAAAATGATGTGATGGACGTTGAGGAACATTAAACGTGATATTATGGATTAAAAAACTGGAGCCTATATCACCATTAATTACATTAAATATGAACGAGATATTTAACATAGTTCTGCGGCTTTTAAGTGTCAGAAGTTTGATTAATGCTAGTCTGGCAGAATAAGAAGGTAAACTTGTGGGATTAAAATTCAGTCCTCGGAGACAAAACATCAGAAATTGCTTATGTACAGATTTGATGAAGTCGGAATATTTTAAATTCTCTTGCCCACCAAAATTTTTAACTGAAAGTTCATTTGAAAATAAAATATATATTAAAAATATAACACGACTGTTCTACTCTTTAAATAATAACTACGGTAATTTTTATTCGATTTTATGAAACTACACAAGTGTCAGACAAACTTGAAAAAATATGAAAAATATTCGCATTTACCAAGTTTACCTCATCAAACCTCATAGCATATTAAGTCAAATAATATATACATGTATATTGTTTTAAAGCCCCATCCCTCTCCTTTCTAATAAGGTTTAAATTTTGTGTAATCAATAACTTTGTGTGAAAAGATTAAAAATACGGTTTTTGTCAAATAAAACCAGTTTGGAGGTTTCAAGAAATATAAAAAAATATTTTTGAGTTCTACTCAACAAAACTCACAACCTCCTTAGCTGGGTGTAAGTCATTTTTAGGCAGATACTTCTTTTGCTTTTTTTTCGCTATAAATTGTAGTCACGTACTTCAGTGGTTAACATGTAGCTTCTAACAACCGCAAAAGCAGAATTCGGATGTAAGTACAAGAAGCAGCATAAAAATAAAATCCGCAAAATAGTAAAATAATGCACGTTGCCAGTAAATGTGAGGGTTTCGTTAAGTCTCATTACAGTTTCTTACATCAGATGCTGTTAGTAAAACATTGTTGTGTATCAAAATTACAAACGTGGAGAATCCATGAAATGGACTAATGAAGGAATTAAAATGGTAATGCGAGATGGAAAATTATCACATGTTGGCTTTTCAAACAGAATTCGTTTTTGGTAATCTCACATTATACTTCCGAATTAAAGGTACCATCTCTAATCTCTAAAATCAAAACAGATTCAAAGCCATCAATTAAAAATTGGAGAGTTGTAAACTCTCATTATTTTTAGATAACTTCGGGAATGTGAAATTGTGAGAGGATGTGGCACTTTTAATTTTTAAGCAGATTAAAAACAAAGGAAAAATTTACTTTCATTTAAAGAGCATTTAAGAAAGGAGATGTTAACAGGCTATGCGTGCATATACAGTGTTGGAAAAAAGAATAAAAATATTAGTTTTATGATGCCCACCAGAGGCTCTGGGTGTTTGTGATTGCCCGGTAGTTTGCCAGACATTGTATATGATTACTTATAATAGGAAAATTATTGAGTCAGAATTATTCTTGCAAAACCCGCTCTTTCCTTTCTTCTATAAAATATCGTTTCTGCACTGCGTGAATAGGAATCATCTCTTGAGGGTTGGTTGGCTTTGGACTGGCAGTCTGAATATTCAGATCTAAACCCGAAAAATCAGAAAAATATTCAATACATCCAGAAGTAAGTGTAAATATTGCTACTAGAGGTGAGCGATATTTTCAAAACTGTGATTTAATCACGGTGATTCATAATTCACTGGTAACTACAGTGATTGAAATTGCCAAATAGCAGGTACTAATAATGTCGTTCTTTCAAAATTGTTACATACTCAAATTTATTTCATTTTATTTTGAGCGATGCAGAATTACTATTAGATGATGCTGATTATTTACTTTTATCTTTTATACATGAACTTTCTGTGAAACTTAATTGTCAAACTTCATATAAAAAAAATTACATTAAAAATAATAACATTGATGATTTCTCTGATTTTTTTTCCAAAAATCGAGAAATTTTATATTATTTTCAGGGAAAAAATTATTTAAAGTTTAAACAGTTAATTAATATTGCATCATAATAATCTACGGGTGGTGTAAATATTAAAGAGTCAGAAGCTCTTGACGTTCTGAGCATGAAAATTCAATGTGATGTTAGCTGGGACCGACACATTTTTCAGTGTCTTAGCTTCTTAAGACGGTGCAAGAAATACTTCACTTCATCTGATATTCTTACTATTTACACCAGTTATATCCGAAAGAGAATGTAATACAACTCTTATGTATAGGCCGGTGCCTCAACGTCTATTTTGAGACTTCTCGACCGCATATAGGCCAGAGCGAAGCTGCTTATTAATGACGGCAGGGTATCGTACTCTATTCGTTCATTGGAGCATAGTTGCAATATGGCTTGTGTTTTACTGTTCTATCGCTATTACAACGGATTCTGCTCGAGCGAAATAAGGGACTTGTTCCCGAGAATCATGTATGTATTCCTACGTAACATTCGCCTTTCTCGGCGAGTACATTCGTATGTGTTCGATTGGTCAGTGGATCGCATACTGTATTACAAACAAAATTCGTTCTTTAGTCGGACTATGCGTATGTTGAACTCCCTTCGTGCTCAGGTTGTAATTTTTTGGCTTTTAAGGGATGAAAGAGGCATAAGATGCAGAAAAATCATCACCGGTGTTCGCTAATAACTTCACTCCTCGTTATTACTAACCTAAATTTCCTATAGTATCAATTGCAATGTATATACAAAGCTTAAAGTGGCTTTTATTGTACTGAAAGTAAAGAATATGATGTAAATTTATAATTTCCAAAAATCGTCAAAATAAGGGAACAAATCGTCATATCGTCAAAATGATATTTTTGGATCGCAAAATCGTCAAAATAACGATAAATCGTCAAACCTGGCAGCTATGGTTCGTAGGTTGCAAATAAAAATAAATTTGTGTTTAGTTTTAGATAAGTTCTTTATTTTTCCCACAATTCTGTGTGCCACTGTTCACAACTCGATGTAAATAACAACAATTGCTTTATTTGTTATTCTTCTTTATAGTTTTTTGCGTAAACCATAAAAATTGTTCGACAGATCTTTATAACGGAAATCTTCAAACCACGATTATTCTCTTTAAGCACCGCGCGTCTTCACACAAGACAGACTGAATTTTTACTGACTCCATTGCCTGCTTTGTATGCCAACGGAAACAGTCTGACGAATGATCTTGAAGCCGAATGTTAATGGCTTCGCCTTCTCGAGATCTCTGTAAATGTAAACATCGTTGTCTCATTATTGTTGTTTTGTGTATTTTTGTTTACATTTATTCTCGCAGCAAGGCGAATTCATAGAAGGTGGGATTAGTCTTACAATAAGTACAACAATACAAAAACAACAGGGATTATTTTTTGTTGAGAAGTGATCATCTTGTCAAAAACAGCTGACTAAAGAATGACGATAGGAAGAAAAATGTTAAAAAATGGAAAAGATTTTAAAAGAAAAAGAAGAAAATATACAAACAGCTGACTAAACAATGACGATGGGAAGGAAAATGTTAAGAAATGTAAATATATGTATATGTAAATATACAAATTTCTGCCACAATAAGAAAAAACGAAATTGATTATCAAAACAAAATACACAAAAAACAAAAATTTTTTGACATTGTTATTTCCATCAGCTGGTAAAACGCTCCCACCTTCAATGAATTCGCCTTGTCTTGCAGTGTTTGTTTTTGTATTTTTGTTTACTTGTTTACTTGTTTATTTATGTGTTTGTTAGTATATTTTTGTTTACTTGTTTATCATGTAAACCAGTTAATTGTTTTTGTAGGTTTTCCTTATAATTTTAATGTTAAACGATGTAAAAACATAACACCATTTCCATTTACGTAACAATATTCTATAATGGGCACACACAGTGATAATTTGATGTCCAAAAAATTGTTTTGGCAATTACTTTTACATTCGAATGATAAATGAAGGCTGGTATTCATTAATGTGGTGTCAATTTGTGAATGGACTTCTGACCAAACTAACTGAGGCAAGCAATTTGACGGCTCTCCGTAACATCATAGAGGTTATACGTCGTTGGTGTATGACAGAATAAATCCAAGTGAAGCCGTAATTGTACCATTTACAAGAAGAAGAAAATTTCCTCAATTTAACAATATTCAACTCCTGCGTCAGAATTTCAGAAACACTACAGAAAATGGAGGTCAAATATCAAGAAATATTGGAGTT
This sequence comes from Sarcophaga variegata, assembly GCA_932273835.1. Lineage (NCBI taxonomy): Eukaryota > Metazoa > Arthropoda > Insecta > Diptera > Sarcophagidae > Sarcophaga > Sarcophaga variegata. Next base: position 28,462,302 of record OW026358.1, on the reverse strand, counting down.
CAGTAAACTGACATACAAATCGCCCCAGTCTTGTAGGCATTGTGTTGACTTATTAGGAGACATCAAAAGGAAATATGAAAAATTATTTCTTCGGCGACTTCCTCTCTGAAGATTTCTGTCAAATCCTCTGAGTGTAAATAAAATTGCCATGAAAAGTTTCTCAAGAAACTGTATTTTGGATTCGACTTTAAACTGTCGGTCCCGCCACTCATGTGTATAATTAACACACACACAACATAAGTGGGCTGAGAAGCAGAGATCAACAATGAACAGTTTTTTCGCTACTCATAAGCACTCATGAAATTTTGAATATAAGTGATTCAACAATATTGAAATTGAACTACTCTGATTCATTCGTGCTCAGTACAACGTTGATTTATAAGTATGAGTACAGTAAGTATGTTCTACGTTCTACAAGGTGCGACAAAGAGTTTGAGCATATGTTCTTTGACCATTCTTAATTAGTTATAGTATGGAAGTCTCCGTAGTCTAGTAGGTAGTGTGTTGGTCAGACATCAAAACGAAATATGAAAAAAATATATCTTCGGCGACTTCTTCTCAGCAGATTTCTGGCAAAAACTCTGAGAGTAAATAAAGTTGCCATGAAAAAGTTTCTCAAAAATCTGTCGTTCGGAGTCCACGATAAACTGTTGGTTCCATCACTCACGTATAAAACTAATGCACACAACATGAGTGGTGTGAGAGGCTAGGCCGTAATCCTGACTGAAGGGTTGTAATGGCCAATTATGTATGTATGTATGTACAATAAGTATGAGTACAACATTGTATATTGTAGAGTTCGTACGCGAATCATACTTATTTTGTGATTCTTGTAAATGTTGAGTCATGGACAGTCTAAATCAACAACATCATACGTGTTGTTAAGTACGAGTATGATGAGTACTTCAAACTTTGAATAGGAGTAGATGAGTATAAAATTAAAGTAAGTATGAATGCGTACAAGTATCTGAAATTATGATTATGATTCGATTCTACTCATCTTTTTGCTGATCTCTGGTGAGAAGCTAGGTCGTAATCCCAATTGAAGGGTTGTAATGTCCAATTATGTATGTATGTATGTATGTATGTATGTATATTTGTATGTATCTATATTTGTATCTATGTAATTAATTAATAAAGAAACAAAAGCCATGCATGATTTAGAAAACTGAAATATACTTACCATTCTGCGATCAATAGCTAGTACGCTGTAGGACTCAATAAATGAGATAAAGTTGAAAGAATTTTAAGTCAATTCAACAATTTCAGACTTTATCGTGATATTGGATATATAAAAATTTGTATAAAAATTTATTAAAGATTTTTGTACAAAGAAAATTTAAAGAAATTTGGAAACAAAATGTTTTCTGTATTCAAAGTTGTTGCCCATTCAAGTGTGGCAAAGAATTTGTTTTTCTCTGTTATACTTCATAAAACACAAAATCTCAATAATTGCATTTCCCCTTTTTTCGGTATTACTTTATTTCGTATTTATATTTCCAACTACATTGAGTCTTAACTATGTATTCCATGCCATAAAAGTGCCCTTTGAATAGCAAATTTTATTGTGCAATTACTACAGGGTATTATCGAAATCGCTCACTCTCCTTAACAAACCGATATTGTTGTTCTGTTAACATTTTTTTTTGTAATGAAATGGTAGGCCAGATACTGAAATGAAAAAATGTGCTTTCAAATGAGTTCTTTTGCAAGGCACAAAAACAAATGTTTCTGTTTCAATATTCTCAAAAACATTCAATTATTTTCTAGAATGCCTTGAAATTAATGAGTCTTAAAATTAAATACAAAAACAAAAAAAAAAATAAATGACAAGTAAAGAATCTTACTTTCCACCCTTTGAAAAATTTATGAACATCTCTTTAATTGTTCCGGCTATCGTTTAAGGCATATTCATGAATTCATAAGACGGAATTGTAGAATTGTACAAAAACTGTGTCTCTGTTGTTCTATAAATCATTTCATAAATTTTTATGCCAGTGAAGCACAAATTAAATCCTTTGAATTTTTGACTTTTGGCAAACGAAAAGTACAACAACAATAAATTTTTTGCCATAATATGCTAGTTTGGCCAAAAATTAAGGATTCTTTTTATTTTTATTTTAGCAGTTTTATTTTCTCTCAGAGTTTTTGTCAAAAATCCGCTGAGAGAAAGTCGCCGAAGAAATACTTTTTTATATTTCGTTTTGTTGGAGATGTCAGACCTAGGGCTTGAACCGTGTCCTTACGTCTAATAAACCAACACATTACCTACTAGACGACGGCGACTTCCATTTGCATAACAATATCAAAAGCAGAAAACTACTAGGAAAGTTTTCTGCTGTTTTCCTTTATACTCGCTATTGAGAATTAATGGATCAACTTTAAGTGATGCTCTCTACGGCACTACGTGCAACATAAAAATTGAAACACCATTGATAGCATAAACAAGAATTCAATTCATTTATTGGAAATGCAAAGTACAGAGGCATTAAATACAGAAATTGCTCATACGCACCGCGGGATTTTTATTAATGATGACAGCACGAATCGAATGGAATGACTCAAGCATGATGCTGTTTATATTAACTTTGTTTCCTCTTATTGTGGATTTGTTATTCCAATTATTCGTATCGACTATTCGGTTTATTATTGCTTTTAATGACAGGAAGAGATAACCATGTGTTTTTTTGCAAATAATGTTGAAAAGCTGGTATTAAAGGGAATGTATTTAAAACTCTTTGTAGCATAAGTTGAAGGGATAGAAAGAAATTTAATAAAATACGAATTGATGTCAGTGCCAGGGGTAACAGCAACAAATCAGTCAAGTGAACATTATGAAAACGAAAATATATGTTCTGAAGAATCTCATTTTATTGCTACAAGACTCCAAAAAGAAAGGATATGAATTCTAAATTGTAGCATTATACAGTCAAGAAACTGTAGAAGAAAAATACAAGGAGCCAATACACACTCAATTGGCTTCTCTCTGACCACCCATTAACACTGAGCACTAAGATGATGGAAGTCAGGCTCAATGCAGTCAAATCTTAGCCCAATTTGGACTGTGGGCATACTGCTATTCTGAAAAAACATAGACACAATAAGGTCGAATATATTGTTACGAAAATGCAAATGGTGTTGCAGCGTTTCACATTAAAATGTTAAACAAAAGCTACAAAAACAAAATCTATGGACTTGTTTACATGATCAACAAATAAACAAAAATATAGCAACAACATCAGTATAAAAAAGGGATAAACAGGTAAACAAACAGGCAACAACAACACTGCAAAGACAAACGTAAACAAAATACACAAACAACAATAACGTAAACAACATGTTGAAATTTATAGAGATTTCGCGAAGGCAATTCATCAATTCTTTCAAGAGCATTCATCAGACTGTTTACCCTGATCAGTAAAAATTCAGTCAGTCTTGTGTGAAGACGCGTTGCGTGTGAAGAGAATAATCGTGGTTTGAAGATCTCCGTTGTAATGATCTAACGAACAATTGTTAGTGTTTACGCAGAAGAGTGTAGAGAAGAATAACAAGAAAAAAATAGCACAGCGAATTAATGTTATTTACATCAAGTTGTGAACAGTGGCGGACGGAATTGTGCGAACAATAAAAAATTTATCTAAAACTAAATACAAATTTATTTTTATTTCAAACGTTCCTAAAAGTGAGAAAACGTAACAATATTATTCCTTACAACTTTCTGAATAGAAAATACGATTTTAGAATTCCAACTACAAATCGGTGGACTGAACAAACGGAAGTTCCCAGTGGTACCCTTAAGGTTTCCACTGATGGCTGTTAGATGAGCGTCAGACTGGGCTGTAATATATTTATTAAGGGTTCTGTTATTAAACGGTCTTATGGCTTCCTAGTAGGTAGACGTAAAGCCAGGGTTGAAACCCGAGGTCAGACATCAAAACGAAAATAAAGTTTTTCTTCGGCGACTTCCTCTCAGCAGATTTCTGGCAAAAACTCTGAGAGTAAATAAAACTGACATGAAAAGTTTCGCAAAAATCTATCGTTCGGAGTCGACTTTACACTGTAGGTCCCGCTACTCATGCATAAAATTAACACACACAACATGAGTGGGGTGAGCTGCCAGGTCGTAATCTGACTGAAGGGTTGTAATGGCCAGTTATGTATGCATAGGCTGCCTGACAATGCAGATGTCATTCCAATTGTGAAAACGGCCCAATGCTTGTTGAGTTTCGGGATATTTTCTAAACATCTCTTGATTTACTCGGACAGACATGCTATGATTAAGTGTCTAACGAATATAGTTTCAATGTCCGACCTATTCCATGAAGCCGAGGGTTTCTCAGGGAAATTTCGAGTCACTTAAAGATAACTCTTATATAGGCTACTGGGCATAAGCACCCCCCAGTGACGGTACGTGACACGTAATCTCCGACAAGTTATTGTATAGGTATTCCGATTGTTTCAGTAAATTTAGATATTGTCCACACTTTTAATGAAGTTCCTTTCTGTCCTTAAATCGCATGGCCATCCATTGCACAATAACGATTCTTGCGGGCCATTGGCCTTTTGGTAAGCATACCAAAGGATTCGGCATTCCGACAAATGGTTTCAGCAGTAGTTGTGGGACTGAGCAGGACGTTGAGACTGTCATTCACCTCATATGTTCATGTCATAAACAGATGCAGATTTTTCTCTCACTTTCTGATATCTTTGACCGAACTCTCTAATATAAAGATTGCTGCAGTAACAAGATTTATTTTGGAAGCGGGTGAAAATTCTATAGAAAACCTAAAGAATGTTTTACCAAAAATTTGTTTTATAGGCTGATTACAATTACAAATCGTAGTCTGTTTCCAAAGAAAACGCAATCTTCGAAACCAATTTGCGCAATGAGAAACCTATGTAATATTCTTGAGAAAAGATCAGCATGGATCAGATCTGATCAGATGACATTAGAAAATTGTTCTACGAAAGACTTCTTTTACCGGGCCTATCAGTATAAAAAGAGCATTTTTGTGAAAATAAGATACTAACTTCTGATGGGAAACTAAAAAGCATTGTAGCCAAAGTAGTGGCCATTCCTGGCTACACATTTTTTCCATATTTAAGGCAATTGGTTGATCGCACGCCAATAAAACTGTACGTCTTCCGAAGCAAGCCAATTAGGTCGAAGTTTTAGTTCTGATATCAAAAATTCACTTGAGCACGCATAGCGGCTCGTTGTGATGCCACTTTGTGGACGCAGTCCCTGTACTGACCAACTTCTACCAAACTAGGGAAGAAGAAGAAGTTGATCAGAGCAAGGGCTGCACATCAAAAGCACGACTATCCTACGATGGAAAACCAGCCCGAAAGTTTGATAAACGAAGCTATATCCTGACAAGAAATGGAGAGCCAAATAACCTATATCTGCACCTCGCAAGAGAAGGACACTAACAAAGAAAGGGGATAACAGTCGCCTCTACCTCAGCGGATCCGTACTCACGGCAGAAGTCGTTAAATGGGAGCCGCATCCTTTCCGCGTGTCTAAACATAGCACAATGACCTGTAAGCATGGCCACTGTGATTGAGATGATGCTATAACCAAGTCCAAGTAACTGGTTGGTACGCCTTCTAACCATCAAGAGCCAGGTGAGTCTAGCGGTGGAGCAGGACTCATCATTGACCCGGGATCATAGCTGCCAAATAAATGAGGCACCAAATCGTCAAATATTTGAGAAAAAATCGCTAAAATCGTCAAAGACGTTTATTGAAATCGTCAAAAAATCGTCAGAAAAAATAAATAAATAAATTAAAAGTTTTCAAAAACCAAGATTATTTATATTGTAGTAAAACATATAAAGACAATATATGTATGTATGTGTTGAAATTATATGACAAATATTATTGCTCATGGCAAGCCTGTATACTTATCTATACACTTTGGTTTTAACATCAATACTTCTTTGATATAACTGTCAAAAGCATAATATGTGTATATATTAATAATTACAATAAACTCTCTCTTCTAATTTTACTTTTGAACCATACAGACGTGTTTTATTTACGCTGCGCACATTTTCATATTTTAATAGGTTATGGGCCTATAAGTCACGAAATATTTGTTTAAATAAATAAAAAAATTGATTTATAATTGTGCTGAATTGGTTTGAAGTGAAAAGTTCCGTGGATCTCTGAAATATTGTTGGTTTTTTTTATCCCTGGTATTTCTGAATTTGTAAAGAAAAAATGGCGTCATCATCTCCCATGTTCCCGTTCGAGAAATTGCGTGGACGTGAAAATTTCGTCGTTTGGAAGCGGCATGCAAAATCTTATTTAATAATTAAACATTGCTGGAAGCCGATAGACACACCTCTTTCGAATGAACCTAAGGAAAAAGATGTGGAAGCGGATGAGCGTGCGCTTGCGGAACTCACACTGATGATAGAGCCTAGTAATTTTGCGCATATAGCAACTGCAACTTCGTCACATGAAGCATGGAATGCGTTGTTAGCAGCCTATGAGGACAAAGGATTAACGCGTAAAGTTGAGTTGTTAAAACAATTAGTCCAAATAAAGCTATCGGATTGTGAGTCTATGCCCGACTATGTAAATCGGCTTGTAATGACGTCACTAAAGGTGAAGAGCGCTGGTGTGAATATTGACGATGAACTGACAGCGTCGTTAATGCTGGCTGGCTTGCCTGATGAATTCCGAGCTTTGGTGTTGGCTCTGGAGAATTCGGCTAGTAATTTAACCGTCGATGCAGTCAAAACTTTGCTACTTCAAGATGCAAAATTTGACACGAAAAATGAAAGTAATGCGTTGTATTCAAAAGAGAAATCCTCAAGAATAGGTAATAAAAAATTTCGTTGTCACGCCTGTAAAGAAGTTGGACATTATAGCAAATTTTGCCCCAACAAGAAGAAGACAGAAAAAACTAACACCAAAAATAATTATAAAAAGTATTTCAATGCATTGTATGCCTCGTTGCTAGTAAATGAAAATGATAGTGTTACCGATTGGTATGTTGATTCGGGGGCGACATCTCACATGACAAATAAATCAAACATTTTATTTAATAAAAAGGAAGTTGTAAATAAAGACGTGGTTGTCGCAAATAATACCAAAATTTCAGTTAATTGTATCGGCGATGTAAAAATGTCATTATCTAACAAGAAAAATATCAATACAATTGTAAGAAATGTGGAGTATGTGCCGGAAATTTGTGCAAATCTCCTTTCTGTGCGTCAGATGACAAAAAACGGAAATAAGGTGATTTTTGAAAAGGATCACTGCAAGATTTTTAATAAGAGAAATCAAATTGTGGCAAGCGCTAATGTAGTAAACGATTTATATCGTCTGAACTGCAATTCAACAGAAACGGCTAGACCTGAGGAACGTGTAATGTCTGCAATAGACTATGAAATTTGGCATCGTAGACTTGGTCATATATCCCATGAAAATTTATGCGCTGTTAAAAATGTCTGCAATGGTATATACTTCTCTGGATTGAAGAAAAATAATTGCGTGATTTGTGTTAAAGGCAAACAAAGCAGATCGCCATTTAAAGAAGTTGGTAAGCGCGCAGGAAACATTCTTGATTTGATACACTCAGATGTCATGGGTCCAATAAATGTTAGTTCGTTTTCTGGATCACGATATATATTGACATTTGTTGACGATTACTCACATAAAGTATTTGCTGTGCCAATAAGACAAAAATCTGAAGTTCTGGGTGAGTTTAAAAAGTTCAAAGAATTTGCTGAAAAACAATGTGGACGTAAAATTAAAGTACTGCGTTCCGACAATGGAACTGAATATGTAAATAATCGTTTTAAGGAGTTTATTGAAAAAAATGGTATTTTACATCAAAAAACTTGTCCATACACACCAGAACAAAACGGTGTTGCAGAACGTATGAATCGCACAATTGCTGACAGAGTACGGTGCATGTTAATTGATTCAGGACTTCACGAAAAATTTTGGGCAGAAGCGGTAGTAACTGCAGCATACTTATTTAATCGTATGCCACTACGAAACAACACACGCTGTCCTGAGGAGATTTGGTCGAACAAGAAATCAAACCTGAAACATATTCGAATTTTTGGTAGTAAGGCAATGGTACATGTGCCAAAAGAAAAGCGCTCGAAATTTGCGCCAAAGTCAATAGAATGCATATTTGTTGGCTATTGTAACCAAGCAAAAGGCTATAGACTCTTTAACCCTGAGACGAAGAAAATAGTTGTGAGCCGTGACGTCGTATTTTTTGAAACAGAAGACAAGGTAATCTATAAAAAATACACAAAATTAAAGTTTCCTTCGTTTGTTATAGATGTTTCTGAAAACGATGAAATTGAAAGTAGCAGCATAGACAATTCTAAGTGGGCAGTGACTGAAGAATTGCCAATTACTCCTACAGAAAATATTATTTTATGTAAACAAAGGGTAAATATAATTATACAGAATACTTGTCCAGGGGAATGTTGAAATTATATGACAAATATTATTGCTCATGGCAAGCCTGTATACTTATCTATACACTTTGGTTTTAACATCAATACTTCTTTGATAGAACTGTCAAAAGCATAATATGTGTATATATTAATAATTACAATAAACTCTCTCTTCTAATTTTACTTTTGAACCATACAGACGTGTTTTATTTACGCTGCGCACATTTTCATATTTTAATAGTATGTACATATCTGAGTTCAAAAATAAAACATTTAAAAAAAATTTTGAAATTAAAAGCTGGCGTCCTTCATCTTCATTTATTAATTTTTTTCCAAAAACGGATAAATTTTATATCATTTTCAGGAAAAAATTGTTTAAGGATTAAACAATCTATCCCAGTCTTGTTTATTGACACATAAGTGCAGCAATAATATTGCATCATCTCAATCTATGGGTGGTGTAAATATTGAAGAGTCAGAAGCTCTTGACATTCTGAGCATAAAAATTCAGTGTAATGTTCGCTTTAACCGACACATTTTTCAGTTCCTTCTTAAGATCTTATGATCTTACTATTTACACCATTTGTAACCGACCGAGACTGGAATACAAATCTCATGTATGGGTCGGTGCATCAACGTCTATTTTGAGGTTTCTCGATCGTGTACAGGAGAGGCCGTAGTAGCTCGTTAATGACGGTAATGTATCCAACTCCATTGAATCATTGGAGTGTCGTTGTATGTGGTTTCTGTTTCACTGTTCTGTCGCTTCGACAAGTAAGGGGAACGAAGTAAGGGGACTTTTCCCGAAAATCATGTATTCCTACGTAACGCTCGCCTTTCTCGGCCAGCACATCAGTATGTGGTCGATTGGCCAGTGGATCCCTCACTGCATTGCACAAAAAATATGTTTTTTAGTCGGACTATTCGTATGTGGAACTCATTTCCTGCAGAGGTCTTTCCTTTTAACGGGTGATTTTTTAGCTATTACCTTTTCGGCAACACTGGTTTAAACAGCTCACGGTACGTTTCGTGTTTTGTTTAACTGTCAAACATCTTCAGTTTGGTCTATAATTTAACCATGAATCGTCTTACAAACGAACAACGCTTGCAAATCATTGAATTTTATTATCAAAATGCGTGCTCTGTTAAGAAAGTTCATCGCGCGCTTCTTCCATTTTATGGTCAGTTTAATCGACCCACTGAAGCGGCTATTCGGGCTATTGTGACTAAATTTCGCACCAAATTTACATTGTTGGACATTAAACCACCAACACGCTTACGTAGAGTGCGAACTGAAGAAAATATCGCAGCTGTATCGGCCAGTGTTAATGATGACCATCAATTATCGATTCGTCGCCGTTCGCAGCAATTGGGCCTCTGTTACGCAACAACGTGGATAATTTTGCGGAAAGATTTAGGTGTGAAGCCTTTCAAAATACAGCTGGTGCAAGAATTGAAGCCGAACGACCTGACGCAACGCAGAATTTTTGGGGAATGGGCTCTTGGAAAGTTGGCCGAATATCCACTTCTTTAGCGAAAAATTGTGTTCAGCGACGAAGCTCATTTTTGGCTCCATGGATACTTAAATAAGAAGAATTATTGATTTTGGAGTGAAGATCAGACAGAAGCATTGCAAAAGCTACCAATGCATCCAGAAAAAGTCACAGTTTGGTGCGGTTTATGGGCTGGTGGCATCATTGGACCGTACTTCTTCAAAGATGCTGCGAATCGTAACGTAACTGTGAATGGTGAGCGCTACCGTGAGATGATATCCAACTTTTTTTGCCCAAAATGCAAGAGCTTGCATTGACATGTTGGTTCAACAAAACGGTGCCACATGGCACACAGCACGCGTAACAATGGACTTATTGAGAGGCGAGTTCGGTTAACATTTTATTTCACGTTCGGGACCGGTCTATTGGCCGTCTAGATCGTGCGATTTAACGCCTTTAGACTATTTATTGTAGGGCTATGTTAAAGCTCATGTCTATACAGACAAGCCGGCTTCAATTGACGCATTGTGTTTATTCGTGAGATACCGGCCGAAATGTTGGAAAGAGTATGCCAAAATTGGACTAAGCGGATGGACCATTTGAGGCGCAGTCGCGGTCAACATTTGCATGAAATAATCTTCAAACATTAAGTAATATGGACCATACTATCGATTCAAATAAAGATTTCACGCATTTTTCTGAATTTTATGTGTTTTTTTTGGAAAAATTTTCCTATAGCTCTTAAAAATCACCCATTACTTATGATATAAAAATATACAGGCCTAGTGTCCATAAACACTGTTCTCTCTTCTCTTCTTCGCATAACATATCCTCATAGTTCCAAAAACAATGCCATCGATGCCCTAAATGTTGGTCGTACGAGACAAAATAAAGGCGCTTGCCTTTGTTCTTCCGATGGTAATATCAGAAGCTGTAGTCGAATTTTTAAAATTGTCTGCAACGACAAGTGGCAAATTATTCTCAACTACGAGGTTATTTAGGAGTTGCAATTTGTGGGCTTTTAAGGGGTTAAAAAGGAATAAAATACAGAAAAATCATCACATGTATTCGAAAGTAACTTAAAAATTTAAAACTTTACTCCTTGTTTTTACTAACATAAATTGCCAATAGTAACAATTGCAAAGTATGTAAATACAAAGCTTAAAGTGGCTTCTAATGTACTGAAAGTAAAGAATATGATGTAAATTTTTAATTTCCAAAAATCATCAAAATAAGGATATAAATCGTCAAATCGTCAATATGATATTTTTGGAACTGAAAATCGTCAAATCTGGCAGCTATGCCCGAGATAGGTTGGCGTCTCGAAAGAATTTCCGGGCAGTGGCGAACTTGACCGAGGCATGTGGCATACCCAAGTCGATTGAAGATGATTCCAGAAGGTGCACCAGCCCTGGCGAGCACGTCGTTGCTGCAGTTTCCCGGAATGCTTCTGTGCCCGGGGACCCAGACCAGTTAGACACTAAAGCGCCTTGAATGAAGGTCGAGGCAGCGACGACATTCCCTAACGATCCTGGAGTTATTCACAACACCCGACAAAAATCTAATGGCGGCCTGACTGTCCGAGACCGAGACGCGGGTAAAAGAAGCACCGTTGACGAGGATCCATTGAGAGCCCATTAAATTGCAATTACCTCCACCTGAAACACGCTGCAATAATCCGGTAGTCGGAGGGAAATGTTTAGGTCCAGATTCCCAAAGTAGACTACGCTACCAATCCCATTATCTAGTTTAAAGCAAACCAATTAGTCATCCAATTTTTTACTGCCTTGTATGAACCGATCAGCCCAACCATGAAAAGTTTCTCAAAAAATCTGTCGTTCGGTAGGTCCCGCCACTCATGTATAAAATGAGAAACTAGGTCGTAAACCTGACTGAATGGTTGTAATGACCAATTATGTATGTATGTATGTATGATTAAAAAATAAAAATTTTAAAAGAAAAGATATTGTGATACGGTTTAGTATGTTAGATAATAATATAAGATGGTGAATAGCTTCCTACGCGACAAATAAGAGCTCTCGATTATGACAAGCAATAGTGATGTTGAAGAAATTACACTTCAAGGTATTGGAGAGGAAAACGAAGCTGAGATAACTCCAGATTACTCCGACACCGAGGAAATTCTGTTACGGGAATATAACTTCGAAGGAGAAACTGATAATGATGAAACCTTGTTAAAATACCCTGTGAAAGTGGAAGAGACTATGTATGTACGTAACGACGGAAGATTTTGACCTCTCTTACCGACACATACTGCTAGATTCCATGCTCATAATATTTTAATTGGTTAAAATCTCTTAAATCTTATGCAGTATACATTTAATATTTTGTTATATCTATTTATTCTCATATACATACATACATCGGGGGTATGCAGATGTTGACGTAAGGCGTAGAAATGGGGAAATGATCACATCCATTATTTCATTTGACCAAAGTTATTCAAACATTAGAATATGTTAGACAACACGTCTAGTGATGATACCATGAAATTTGAGGGTGGTATAAAAGTCACCTTTAGAGATATAGAGTTCTTAACCCTTTCCACTCGGCACCGTTTCGGACTTTACCTACCAGCAACTCGACGCCACTTTTTAACGAAAACGTACATCCTTGAAACTTGATAAACAGTATAATTTTAGAACCAAGTAAGGAATTGTAGTGAAATTTGTTTTATATGAATTTGTGGACATTGAAGAGGACATATTTATAAAACAATGTCAAAAATTTTTTCTATTCAACCCTTCAGTACGAACTGAGATCTTGCACGTTTTTTTTCTCTTATCGGATTTCCTTATTATAATATCATGTTTCCCACTTCACTGAGCCACACCCTTGTAGCTTTGGACGCCTAATCCACTACATCTTCAATTTGCTCAACGCATCATAGAAAAGTGTACAGTCCGTCGTGTACGCACTTAACACGTTCTTTTTCGACGTGTAGAATGGACGATTTATTTACCATGGATCTTGTTAATTGTGCCACATTTCTATAAATTTTTTTGTGCCATTTTAACAGAAAACTACAGGAGAACACGTGTTTCTTAAAAAATTGCTGTGGAATAATTTCATAGTCCGTAATCGCTAACAAACTATCATGTCCCCTCCGCGGGGACAACTTAAGTCTAGCATATCACTCGGTTGTCCCCTCTGTATCAGTCATTCATCAGACTGTTTACGTCGCCATACAAAAGGCAAGGCAAAGCAGGCAACGGAGTCAGTGAAATTTCAGTAAGTCTTTTGTGACGACACGTTGCGTGTGAAGATAATAATCGTGGTTTGAAGATCTCCGCTATAAAGATCTGTCGAACAATTGTTAGTGTTTGCGCAGAATAGTGTAAAGAAGAACAGTAAACAAAACAAATTGCTCTTATTTACATCAAGTTGTGAATAGTGGCACACAGAATTGTGCAAGCAATAAAGAATTTAATTAAAACTGAACATAAATATATTTTTATTTTTATTTGCAATCTACGAGCTCATATTTCAATCTTTTTTAAAAGGTAAAAACGTAACAATATATTTTAACAAACCAACAAATTTATGTCTAAAGAAATTAAATACATTCATATGTTACAGACCATTGTTTAATTGATCTTCAAATTTTTATTTTTTTCACCACTTTTATCAGCAACTCATCATTAAAAATATTGATTCTAAAATACATATCAAACCTATTGAATGTATACTTTAGCGTTGTTTACTATTATTTTTATCACTTGATTTTATACCAAATGACCTCCATTGAGTGGAAGTTTTTCTAAAGCCATGAATGAAAGAAAAATTCTTATTTCGTAAATCAAACAGCAACATCAAACACATATTTTAAGAGTCGTGCCATCGAACTTTGTGAGCGAAGTAGTGGAGCTTATGAAAAATATGAAACACATCACTACCACTGAGGATAATAAGGCAGAGTACTAAGTTTAATATTATAAGTCAGGAATTCTGTTTTCATAGTATCTGATAGCTTGCGAAAAAAAATGTTTGTAGTTCGATATATTGATAGTCCAGAATGTTGTATATTGATATACTGAACAATTAAAGTAAAAATATAAAATTCCATGAAATAAAATTATAGAAATAGAATGCAGTATGTGGGCCAAATAATATTATAGACGAAATGAAAATGTTGAAACAACGAATTTATTTGACTGTTGAAAACTTCGAAGAAGAATGCTTTTCCAATGAAATTTAGCAATAAAATACTTTCGTTTCTATGTGCTAAATCTATTTTAAAAAAACTATGCAAGTTGTTATTAACCTTCAAAGTTATTTATCACCAACAGAAACAGGTAGTAACTTAAAGCTAATTTCGAACTACAAAGTTGGTCATATAATAGACCATAATAAAAAGTTTGTTACGTTTTTACCTTTTAAAAACGTTTGAAATATGAGCTCGTAGATTGCAATAAAAATAATAATAAATTTGTGTTCAGTTTTAAATAATTTCTTTATTATTCGCACAGTTCTGTGTGCCACTGTTCACAACTTGATGTAAGCAACAACAATTGCTTTGTTTCCTATTCTGCCTTACACTCGTTTACGTAAACAATAACAATTGTTCGAACGATCTCTATAGCGGAGATCTTCGAACCACAATTATTCTCTTCACAAGCAACACGTCTTCACACAAGACTGACTGAATTTTTACTGATTCCGTTGCCTGCTTTGTCTTGCCTTTTATATCGCAGGGTAAACATTCTGATGAATGATCCTGAAGTCGAATATTCGTGGCTTCGCCTTCTCGAGATCTGCATAAATGTAAGCATCGTTGTTTCATTGTTGTTTGTGTATTTTGTTTATATTTTTTGTTGTTGCATTTTTGTTTACTTGTTTATCCCCTTTTTTACTGATGTTATTGGGGTATTTTTGTTTACCTGTTTATCATGTAAACAAGTTCATTGTTTTTGTAGATTTGTTTATCATTTTGATGTTAAACGATATAACACCATTTTCGCAACAATATTGTGTAGATTCATTTGATTACATTAGCTCCTAAAGACTTGTATGTAAGTGATAGATAATGATGATAATGTTAACACACCAGACGATTGGAAAAAGTATTTAGAACAGAGCATTGATTCCAAACCAAGTCATTGTTTCAAAAGTAATACAAAAAACTAAAAAATCTTCAAAACCTGTACCGAATATACCACAATATTCAAGATCTCAGAGTCTTCTTGAAAGTCTTCTTGGAAGTTTATAACTGGTTTTTAAGGAGAAGATGTGCCTCCATAAATTTCTAAAAAAGAATTTAACTCAAACGATGATATTTTCCAACTTTAATTACGTGACCCAGAAATTTTTTTGCTTTTATAGTTCCAAAATATCATTTATCATTAGTGAAGTTCCTTTTCTCTATACACCATTTAAGTATACCCCATAGAAAATTTAAATATACTTAAGCATTCCTTAGAATGGATAATGTCATCGCTAGAACTGTAGAAGGTTTTTTTTCGCAATCGAAGACTTTTGTGGGAACGTAACTCTAAACGTAAGTTGTGTTGAGGGTGTATTTATGAAGATGAATAAATTGGTAGGTAGGTATATGTATATGACCGCCCGCCTCCCCCTAGGAATCGGATTGACGCACTTAGGCCTCATGGGGCCCATTGTGATACCACAGTTCATGTTAATTATCCCCTACTCCTGGAACCACTTAGAGCTTCCAATGAAGCGACTCAAACTGCCGACGTCAATGTTCGACAAACTACCTAGATCAACGATGTAGTAGGCACCAAGATGTCTCTTTCTTGTTTTACATCATGCCGGGTATGTTCCCAATAGCTGAAGTATGGTCTCTTCCTCCTTCTCATCTCTGCAGCTTCTACAGAAATCATTTGCAGGAACTCCCAGACCAATGCATTTCGCGCTGACACCCATAAAGCAATGCCTAGTCACGACTCCAATGACCGTACTGAGCATGCTTCTTTGGTGCAGCCTTGCAGTGCGCCCTCCATCTAGCCTCGGCCAGATTATGCGCGCAATTCTGCCTAATTCTAAGCTGCCTACCTGCGGTTGACAAAGTCTAGGATCTCGTTGTCAATCATGAGCTTGCAGGATCCTAAAGGGACTCCAATATTCAAGAATTCGCCGGAGAGTTCGATGGTCCTGCCGTGTCTGGCCATATGTTCATATGCTCTATAGTTGCCCGGGAT
Source organism: Sarcophaga variegata (assembly GCA_932273835.1). Classification (NCBI taxonomy): domain Eukaryota; kingdom Metazoa; phylum Arthropoda; class Insecta; order Diptera; family Sarcophagidae; genus Sarcophaga; species Sarcophaga variegata. Next base: position 28,446,195 of record OW026358.1, on the reverse strand, counting down.
ATCATTGTGTCCCGGAACCCAAATGATGTGTACATTATACCTCTCCGCCACCCTAGGCGGAGGTGTTTTCTACAGCCGAAGACCGTCCTGGAGTTCATGATATTGGAGCCCTGATAGCCGCCTGATGAATATATAATGCAATATTAGTTATGTAAATACATAACTAATCATTACTAGCTTTTAGTCAGGACCACGAACTAGCTAGCGAACTCTAAAGTCGGTTTTGAACGACTTTTTTGACATTTTTGAGAAACTTTTGATGGCAGATTTATTTAGTCTCAGTATTTTAGTCAGGCATCTGCTGAGAGGAAGTCGCGAAGAAATATTTTTTCATATTTTGTTTTGTTGGAAATGTCTGACCTGCGGCATGAACCGTGGCTTCACGTCTAATAAGTCAACACATTACCTACTAGGCTATGGCGACTTGAATCATGGGAAATTCTAATATTTGGTAGAGTGTAGGTTCTATGACTCTTGACGCTCTTGCAATCCTGAGGAGGTAAGGTATCTGCATTATGTGTTTAACTAATTACATACATACATACAGAATTGGCCATTACAATCCTTCAGTCAGGATTATGGACCAAGATTCTCACACCACTTATGTTGTGCGTGTTAATTTAAATATTTAATTTAAATAATATTTATTTATATTTCAGCGCATACTCTGATACTCTTCCTCTTATTTTAATATATACTACCCCAGCAGTGGTATTATCTAACTTTGGTGCAGCAGTATTTATTACACAAGCATAGAACACTTTATCTATCATTCTCAATGACACGATGAAGTTGCAAGGACTTGCATTCATGTGTTAGAGTTTTAAAGTGAGAGAAACTATCCAAAAACGGTACGAAGCACATAAATTCACATGTAATTAATATGTTTTGTTGTAATTAATGAGATGTTGAACAGACTGTGTGACTGAAAGTGCATTTATATGAGAATGCCAGTGAGAAAAGAATATAAATATAAGAATAAGAATATAAATATTTGAAGAGGTTATTTCAGTGTATGCTGAAATATACTAGGTATACCGTAATAAAATGAGCGTCATGATACAAATGTTTCCATAAGGAACATATATGGTGAACGAGGCTTAATTTTTATTTTTTATTTTTTATTTTAATTCAAGCAATAAACAAACAACATAATTCTCCAATCCTGTTAAAGACTACGAATTTTGTACCTGAAAATAACGATTTATGGAAAACATTATTTTTTTGTTTCCATTTGAAGAAAAGTGCTGGAAAGTCGTAACAAATGCTTGTGCTTGTGAAGGCATTGGTGATCATGTTTGATTAGAAGCAGTATGAAGAAAATGGTTCCGATGGCTTAAATATAACGATTTTGATGTGATAAACGAAGAACGTAGAAGACCACCAAAAAGTTTAAAGACTTCGTCATATTGGATGAAGATCAGAGATCAGCAATGGGTATTCAAAAAGAAGTAGAATCGAATCATACTCATAATTTCTGATAATTATTCGCATTCATACTTATTTTAATATCATGGAACCTCTACTCATATTCAAAGTTTGAATTACTCATTATATTCATAATTAACAACACGTATGATGTTGTTCATTTCGACTCTTCATAACTCAAAATATAGAAGAATCATAAAATAAGTATGATACGCGTACGAACACTAAAACACTCACTCGAATGTTGTGTGTTTGCTCTGCTAGCTGCTCTGTCTTTTTTTGCTTACCAGTATTTTTTCTTTTTTTGTAAATGCAACAATAACTAAGACTGTTAATTTTGATGAATGATTCGAGTCAGTCGAATCATTTATAAGTATTTTTCTAAAGTTATGAATCTAAATTAGTAGGCTTATGAATCAAACATATTGCGAATGGTATGAGTTTGATGTCAACGTTGTACACACACTCATTGCAACCTGTACTTACAAATCAACGTTGTACTGAGTACGAATGGATCAGAGTTATTAAATTTCAATATTGTTGGCTCAATTATATTCAAAATATCATGAGCAGCGAAAAAACGATTCATTGCTGATCTCTGATGAAGATCACACTTTGAGTCAGAAACAAATGGCAGAAATGTTAGATGTTGCACAAAAAAAAAAAAAAAATGTCAGGCTATTGAAAAGCTATGGAAGAGATCCAAAGTCTTGAAACTGGATGCCACAAGAATTGAATGACAGACAGGCGATAAAAAATCAGTATTAAATCGAATTGCTACTGACGATGAAAAATGAGTAATGGGTTAACTTGGTACCACCTTCAACTTCGGCTGCAGTATTACATCGATTCGCCAGGAATAAGACAATACTGTATGTCTGGTATGACCCGAAAGGTGTGGTTTGCCACGAGCTCTTAAAACCTTTAATCAAACCTTTAATACAGATTAGGTATCATCCATCGAAAAACTACCAGAAGGGACCGCAAGATACGGTAACGAAATTTTGAAACATGTCAATGCACACCAATCAAAACCGGTTCAGGATACAATGAAAGCTTTAGGCTGGGAGCTACTACCCGCCAGTCGTTTTTACCAGACTAGGCTCCTTCATATTGAACACACATTGGCTGAGTAACACTTTGCTTCCTACTGAGAAGTTGAAAATTTAACGATAAACTAGCTTGCTTGGTTTGACGTGGAATCTACAAATTGCCTAAAAAATATGGAAAAAATTTATGGCCATTAATGAATCTGAAAGCACGTCGTTAATAAGATTGTAAATCATTCTCAAAATCAATAACGTTTAAATTAAAATTTTTTCATCGAAAAAAATTTAAACTAACAAAGGAATGCACTAAAATGCCATAGAAGAAAGGGAAATAATAGGTAGTGTGTCTAATAAGCTTAGACGTAAGGCGTCGCTTCAAACCCCAGGTCACGAACATTTGCCTTCAAGAACATTAATCAGAGTGTTTACCCTGCCATATAAAAGGCAAGACAAAGCAGGCGAGTGAGAAGTTCAGTCAGTCTTGTGTGAAGAGAATAATCGTGGTTTGAAGATCTTCGATACAAAGATCTGTCGAAAAATAGTTTGGTAATTGTTATATGTTATATGTTATACAAACTAGTGGCAAAATGGAAATTTTAAAATGGTACTGAATTATAAGTGAAAGAGTACTTTTCCGCATCAAATGGTACTTTTGTTAAAAAAAATAATTACATACTTAATTGATCATTACAACCCTTCAATAAGGATTAAGACCTAGCTTCTCACACCACTTATTTTGTGTGTTTTAATTTTATACATGAGTGGCGGGACCTACAGTTTATAGTCGACTCCGAACGACAGATTTTTTTGAATTTTTTTAATGGCAATTTTATTTACTCTCAGAGTTTTTGACAGAATGAGGTCGTCGAAGGAATACTTTCTTCATTTTTCATTTTGTTGGAGACTTCTGACATGGGGTTGGAACCGTGGGCTCACATCTACTAAGGCAGCACTTAACTATTTATTTATTTATATAATACACGTACGGAACGGAACAGAAAACCTAACGACTTATACGTGTTCTCACATAAAAAACAAAAATAACTGATTCGAAACGCAACAAAATGTAAAAGCATCGTTTAGTCAAACGTCGACGCAGCGTAATGGAACATACGTTCGTTTTTAGCATATGAGGAGCAATGTAAATGCTTACTGAAATTACACTACGTGTCGGCAAGCGTTCTCATTACTTTTTGTATTCTAAAAACAAACGTACGTTTCGTGGACGTTTGGCTAACCGGGACTAAAGACTAATTCTACTTTTAGCATTACGTTGCTTAGAAATTACGTTGATAGTTGAAAAGCGCAAGACAAAAAATGAACTTTTTAACGCTTTTAAAAATTAAAATCAGCCAATTTTTCTTCCTTTAGGGTGCCCTGGTAGTCTAGTGGGTAGTGAGCTAGACTATTAGCGTGAGGGTCGTGGTTACGATACCCACCAGAGACTCTGGTCTGTGGTACTACACCGAGCATATGGTCAAGTTACTCCGCTCGTATATAATTAGAAAATAATTTGTAATTGTATTGTAATTACTAAATAAATAAATATTTTTCGTTTAACTAAATTTCGAAAATTCTAACAAATATTTAAATTAACTCCATAAAATCAAACAATGTCTAGCCAATGAGTCATTAACCTGTATGTTATCAACAAATCCCAAACACTTTGTGAAATAATATTTAGTTGGTAATCATGTATTTTTAAATGTGTGTACGTGACGTGTGGTATATAATAATTTATTTTCCTTTTTAGATTGTTAAGCTTTATCGATAATATTCAAGGTTGGAAGAACAAAACCATGACAGAAAATTTCACAATTTTTTTTTGTTCTTTCGACAGCACCACATCCATACAATAAAACCTGACTGTGGTTGACATATTTTTCGCATTCATTCACATGTGTAAGTACATATTAAAGTTTTTTGTTTTAATTTATAGATTAAATGAAAACAATTGGTTGTATTAAATATTAGATACTGCTCTCGATATTGGGAGGATAATCGTTTTAATAGGAAGGTGTTCGGAATATGTCTTAAATACATTATGCGACAAAATATAAAAAATGAAATACAGCCAGCATAGTGGAGATTATGAGTTTGTCGAGTAGAACTCAATAATATTTTTTTTATATATTTTTTGAACTTTCTAAATTTGTTTTATTTGCCAAAAACTCTTTTTTTTTGGACTTTACGCACAAATTTATTGATTACACAAACATTTCTAAACCAATGTCTCAAACTTAAACCTTCTTAAAAAGGTGAGGGGTGGGCCTTTAAAACGGTATACACATATGTATCATTTGATTTAATATTCTATGAGGTTTGATAAGGTAAACTTGGAAAATGCAAATTTTTCATATTTTTTGAAGTTTGTCCATTAATAGTAGCAAACTTTAATTAAAAAATATAGAATAAGTGGTGATATTCTAAGTGGTGATATTCTATTGGAAAGAGATTGACACTTCGTTTGATAACATCGAACCCAAATTACCGTAGTTATTATTTAAAGAGTCTAACAGTGGAGTTATATTTTTCATATATGTACACTTTTTTTCAAATGAACTTTCAGTTCAAAAATTTTTAGAATTTTTGCTTATTAGAAAATGTGTCAATTCCACGTTTGAGCGTCCACAAGAAGTTGGCCAATATTTGCGCAAAGTGAAATAATAATATTAGCAAAAAAACACAAATATTAGCCGCCTGGTAGTCGGCCAAACGTAAGATTGACACATTTTGCAATAAACAATCAAGATCCACTAAAACTAATGAAAATTTTTTAACTTAAAGTTCAGTAGATAAGATAACATTCATAAAAAATATAAAAAGACTGTTATACTCTTTAAATAATAACTACCGTCAAACGAAGTGTCAATCTCTTAACAAGATAATGCACTCTTAGAATGTCACCACTTATTTCATATTCAATTAAATTTTGCAATTAAGAATAGCTAAACTTGAAAAAATAAGAAAATAACATTTTCTAAGTTTATCCCATCAAAACTCATAACATATAAGTTTGAACAAAACGTTTATGTATATCATTTTAAAGACTCATCTGTCCCCTTTTCAAAAAAATTATGGACTTTGAAAATAAGTTAAAAAATATTTGAATTATTAATCATTCAATTTGTGTGAAAAGATCAAAAATACGGTTTTTGTCAAATAAAAGAAGTTTGGAGGGTTCGAGAAATATAAAAAAATATATTTTTGAGTTCAACAAAACTCACAACAACAAAACTCACAACCTACACTATGTCATTAGCTGGGTGTATTTTGACTGTCGCACCGTGATATTGGTGTCCATTGACATTTCCATCGAAAACAAAATATTAAAAAAGTTTTTCAAATTCTTTTTTTTAGCATATTTTCATAGTGAAACATATCGCACACCCAGTACAAAAGTGACTCAACTCAAAATTTTAATTTTTCAGAAATCAATTAAAAACTATTTTATATATAAAAATAGTTAAAAACAAAACCTTTGGACCATTTATTTTTATTTTTTTTTTATAATAAACCAGTGTATTCTACATAGTTAAGGCACATAAACTTGAAAAATGAAAATATTGAGTTGAGTCAATTTTGTACTGGGTGTGCGATATGTGAGTCAGAATTTAAAACGAGCTTTTCACACCGCTATGTTGTGTGTATTTTTATACGTCAGTGGTGAGACGTACAGTTTAAAGTTGAGTCCAAGCGACAGATTTTTGAGAAACTCTTCATGGCAATTTTTTATTTAGTCTCGGAGAGTTTACCTAAAATCAGTTGAGAGGAAGTTGCCGAAGAAATATTGTTTCATATTTTCTTTTGATCGAGAAGTTTGACACGTGAGGGAACGGTCAATCAATAGTAACTATAGATTACTATAGTAACTTTTTCAGTAAATACATCCAGTAATTTAAATAAATTGCTTTGAAAATATGTCAAATAAAGGTATGAAATACTTTATGCTGACAGTGTTATACGTAAAGGACAATTTACATGCAAATTTAGAGTAAAATGAAAAAAAAATTGTCATGCCATATACAATATAAAATATTCAGTACATGTGTGTATCTGTTGGCTTAAATGGATTTCCAATAAAATGAATTCAAAAATAATTGCCTTTATCCAACACATTTCCATTTAGAATTCATTGGATAAAGCATTGTAATACCAATAATTGGGATTTTAAAATCTTTTCGGTGATTATTTCTTTTATTAAACGTAAGAGAATTAAAATAGTTGTTTTTTGTTAACTTTTCTCAAATGACAAATAAATGCTTTTTCAATTGCAATTGAATTCTGCATAAAGATTTCACAAGCATTGTTATTTTGTATACTTTTATTTCATAACTTCTTTTCAAAATACCTCTCTTTTCTTATATCGCCATATTATTCTTAAGCCTTCCAAAAAACAGCTTCAAATTAATTGGTTTACACATGTGTAATTGCTTATAATAAAACCTTTATTATTTTTTATTTATTTATTAATTACAATACAATGGCTTAATATGAAAAAGGCCTAACTAAATTTTTTTTCAAAATAGCGTTTTTTGTTTATTATGGAAGCCAAATGTCAGATGCACCTTGCCTCAAAATTTCAGGTGGATACAATTGCAAATAACAGATTTATAACAATTTCAAAAAAAGACCTAAGTCATGTCAATGAATTTTTGGAAGAAACAGCCCTAACTCGTTTTTTATTTCGTTTGATTGGATTTCTCCATGACACAATAATAAAAGTATGTAAATCTGTAACGCAGTTGAAGTTGTACGTTTCTGTTTCCCATGTAACAAATTCGCTTTAGAGGAAAAAGATGACTAAAAAATTTCGGCGGCAGGTCGATCGACATTCTTCTCTGTTTTTGACAAGGAGGAAAAATGTTATACTAACATAACGGTACTTCCCAATATAATTATGCATACAAATATTTTGAGTATTCCGATCACTTCACTTTGCGTTTTGTGAAAAATATTGTTTAAGAGTGAAAAGTTTTGACTTTAAAAATTAAATAATACAAAAAAAAATTATAAAAGCGAGCGAAAATTCTGATTCTGATTCGGAGAATGCAGATGGTATATTGCAAGAAAGACCGAATGGACATATAACGTAAATAGAAAAAAATAATGGAAGGTCTTCAATATTTTGGCATATCAAATAAAGAACGGTCTCTTAAGCCTCTTAGAAAACTTGGAGTAGCATGTTCACCACAATTTTGTAAAAAAAGTGCGCTTAGAAATTGTTTATCTTTTAAAGAGCACACCCGAAATGAAATCTTTGATTTGTTTTGGAAGATGATTTGGGAGCAAAAACGAATGTATGTCATCGGTCTTACAAGCAGTTCTGAGACAAAAATTAATTCCACTGAAAAATCAAGACTTACGCAGACAATTCAATATTTTTTGAGAAATATTTCAACCAGACTACAAGTGTGTCGTAATATGTTTTATTCAACGCTAGGCATAAAATCAAAGATGGTTCGAAATTGGATTAGCGGGACTAGTAAACATGGTATGCAAGAAAGTCCCGATAAGACTTAAAGTCTACGCAAATCTGCCAAGCGTTCATCTGCTACGGGAAAGCGCAACGAGGAAAGGCGTACATTTCTACAAACATTTTTAGATGAGTTGCCAAAAATAGAGTCCCATTATTGTCGAAAGGGCACCAAAAAATTATATCTTGTCTTATAAGAGCTAATTTTTTACAGTTAACTTTTGACTTAACCCACTTAATTTCAAGAATTACTTGCGTTTATTTTTAAACCTGAATTATTATAATATATTTCATTTTCAACTCAGTTTAGAAAAGGCCTAACTTAATTTTTTTTTTCAAAAATATCAATGAAAAAAGGGCCTGTCTTAGATAACTTCATTAAAATAAAAATAAAAAATCTTTTAAATGAGAAATAAAACGTGTTGCTGTTTTTTATCAAAAATTGTATTAAAATTATTGTTGTATTAAGATTTTACAGATTTTATTAAGTTTTTTCCTTCTCCTGTAAAGTAGCAAAAAATCGAGTTAGGCCTTTTTCATATTAAGCCATCGATATGTAATTATATACGTGCTGAGTATGCTCGGTATAGTGTAACACACGCTAATAGTCTAACACACTACCCACTAGACTACCAGGGCACCCACTTTTATTATTTATTTGTAGCCTAAGAGCCTACCCATTCCACGTTGGGTATATCTATTATATCCATGAGTTGCGGAACCTTTAATTTAAGTCGACACCTATGTTTGAGAAACTTTGTCACAGCAGTTGTTCCCCCAGCTTTTGCCAGAAGACTGTTGAGAGGAGGAGGTCATCGACATAAATACTTTTCCATATCAGTCTTATTAATCCTGCCAGATAGGCGGATTTCATTCGTATTGTTACGTGTTCACCCTTTTAAAAACGTTTAAAATATGAAATCGTAGATTGCAAATAAAAATAAATTTATGTTCAGTTTTAATTATATTCTTTATTGTTCTCACAATTCCGTGTGCCACAGCTCGCAACTTGATTTAAATAACAATAATTTGCTTTGTTTTCTTATTCTTCTTTACACTCTTCTGCGTAAACATTAACAATTGTTCGACAGATCTTTACAACGGAGATCTTCAAACCACGATTATTCTCTTCACACGCAACGCGTCTTCACACAAGACTGACTGAATTCTAACTGATCATGTTACCTGCTTTCTTTTGCCTTTTATATCGCAGGGTAAACAATCTGATGAATGCCCTTGAAGAGAATGACTTTGCTTCCGCGAAATCTCTATAAATGTAAACATGTTGTTTATGTTATACTGATGTTGATGCTATTTTTTTTGTTTATTCGTTGATCATGTAAACAAGTCCATTGTTTTTGTTTTGGTAGCTTTTGTTTATCATTTTAATGTTAAACGTGCTTTCCATTTGCGTAGCAACATTTAGTGTGTTGGCTTATTAGACATAAGCTCGTGATTCAAAGTCCAGCTCAGACATCATTATCAAAACAAATTATAAAAAATATTACTTAGGTGACTTTCTCTGAGAATAAATAAAATGCCATGAAAAAATTTGTCGTTCAGAGTCAACTTTAAACTGTATCTCATGTTTTAAATGTATTTAAAAAAAACTTCGATAATATTCACCCGCCTTCTGACAACTTCGAAAATTAATCCTGCTCTATAGCTCCCTCATCCGTGCGATGAAATGTTTCTGGATTTCTTGAGCCACTTACCAGCAATTTTTTACTATTAACGCAATACAGCATATTTATTGGAAAAATAGTAAAAAAATGTATAGCGCAGTGCAATTCCAGATAATGTTCCTTATGGTTTCATTCTTCTTGAGGCAGAGGGAGTACTTTGTCCCATCCAGAAGACTTAACCAAGTGAGCCAATGCAATCTCTGATAATTGAATCCTGATAGAAAACCTACAATCTACCAATGTTCGCCTTTCGTAATTTGTAAAGCTCTTCTTCTAATAATCTGATGTTAATGCTACATTTGGACTCTTTATAATGTGTATAAAGTCTACGAGGATCCATCTCCTTCAGCAACTTCTTCCCAGCGATCCCGAAGTAACTTTGGGTCCCAGCAAATTACAATTACCTCTCCGACCACCCAGAAGCTATTAATAGCAAAGAGAATTCTATCATCTATCTATATCTATATCTTTTCTCAGGTACCGAATTTCAATATAAGCATTTTTAAAAGTGCTTATCATGCGAACTCTCCAACTTCGTCATGGAGAGTGTTCTGCAAAAGGCGAGAGTGCATCGCAATGGCACTATTTTTTAAAAAAGCATCCAGTTGCTTACGTGCGTTGACGACATTGACATCATAGGGCGTACCAAACGAGATGTTACTGCTGTCTTTAGTGCTATTGAACCCATCTACTAAGATGGGTCTGGCAGTAAATGAGGACAAACCGAAGTATATGTTATCGACAAGAAGAGACGTGCGGCATATTGGATCTCAAATAACGGCCTATAACCATACCTACGATAGATGTCAGCCTGGAGATCAAGGCCAGGATCACTCTTGCCAACAGGTGCTCAATAGAAAATTGAATAGCAGAGGCCTCTCTCGTACAACAAAACTAATACTCAACATGACGCTCATCCTCAACGTTCTTCTTTATGGCGCAGAGGCATGGACACTGATGCAGCAGTCTTGAGAGTATTCGAGAGAAAAGTTCTACGTAAGATCTTCGGTCCAGTGTGAGTTGGCGATGATTACCGCATCAAATACAATAGTGAGCTGTACGAACTCTTCAACGACCTAGACGTTGTCCAGCGGCTGCGCTGGCTCGGCCATGTCGTTCGAATGGAGGAGGATGCTCCGGCGAGACGGTTATTTGATGCGGGTATATGCGAAAGTCGGCGAAGAGGACGACCTTGTTTGCATTGGAAGGACCAAATCGAGGAAGCCATGTCATCGATTGGTGTGACCAATTGGCGAAGGAGCGCAAGAAGCAGAGGCGCCTGGAAGGATGTGTTGCGGCAGGCCGAAATCCGTTAATCGGGTTGTTAATGGCCAATTAAGTAAGTAAGTATTGATTGATTTTATACATGAGTGGAACCTTTTTCATGGCCATTTTATTAACTTCAGAGTTTTTGCCAGAAATCTGCTATAAACAGATGTTGATACGGAGTCTGAAACGTAACCTCACTTCTAATAAGTCACACGTACTGGGTTTTATTGGAATTTAAAGATAGGAAGCGTTTACTGAAGGACGCGGCAGAAAATTTCATTTTTTAAATCAAATACGGAATGTTGTACTGTTAACTTCTCCATCTATGCAGAACGGTTTACCCTGGTGTTTAGTACAACTTTTACATAAAAATAATACATTTAAAAATTGGAAGCTTGAAATTTTCTCTTTGGTTTTTCTTTAACTAAAGAATTGAAGAACATTTTCGCAATCAAATATTAAGCACTTTAAGTTAAAATTGATATATATTTTAATCCTATTAAATAAAATAAATTAAATAACTAGTGTGACAACTGGAACGAGCAAAGCGGAGGATACTGCTATAATTCAGGCTTTCAGTGTCCTGTGCGTCTTGAATACAGTCTCAAACACAAACATTAGGAAATATTCAGTTGGAATATGAAAGCAAACACAGAACTTCATAAGCAGTTTGTGAAAAATCTAGTAAAGGTATGCTTTTTATCTTCTAAAAAAAGTGGCAAGGGAATGCAGACAAAAAAACAAAAATAAAATATAGTTGAACGTAAATTTTAATCTGCTATTGTCCTTTTAAAACTAGAACGAGTCCTTTACATATAAACTTTAATTCCTATTTATTTTCATTTTTTTTTTTGTTTTTTGCAAATCTTTTCTCTTATTTTTGTTTTAGCAATGCCGTACGAAATTTCGAGGTGGTAAAAGACTTAAGCATTTATGGTCTAAAAGGACATTTAAGTTTCAACAGTAAATACTATGAAATGGAATAGAATTGCACATTTTCTCAAAGTGTGCAAACTAAGAAGAAATTGTTCCCATGTGACTTGTCTGTGAGAGAACATTTTGCTATTTTAGCTTATTTTTTCTTGGTTTATGAAAATCTGTTGAATTTCTTTTAAGGACTGGACCTCTGGAAAATTGAAAAAAAGTATTTTAAATGTATTTTATTATAATGTGTTTAAGTTTAAAAGAAGTATGAAATAGACTGAGTAAATTAAATTAAGATTTAATCAAAAGACACAATGAATTTAAATTAAGTAACGCTGACGATTAAAATCGAGATTACGATTTACCCCGTAATCTAGTAAGTAGAGTTTTGGCTTATTAGACGAGAGATCACTGTTCAAACCTAATGTCAGATATCTCCAACAAAAAGAAATATGAAAGAAATATTTCGCCGACTTCCTCTCAGCAGATTTCTGGCAAAGAACCCTGAGAGTATATAATATTGCCATGAGAAAGCTTCTCAAAAACCGTCGTCCAGGGTCGACTTTAAACTCTAGGTCTCGCCATTCATGTATAAAATTAACACACACAACATAAGTGTTATGAGAAGCTAGATCGTAATCCTGGCTGAATGGTTGTAATAACCAATGTATATATGTATGTATGTATGTATGTTATTCTAAAAAACAAAATGGCAACATAAATCAAAATACTTAAATCGAATTTCATATTTGCTCATACATATCTCAGTTTAGGTTAGGTTAGCGGGTAGCTAACCGTTCACAGGTAAGTTCACTCGTTGCCCCAAATGGCACATTGTGTTACTCAGTGTGGAGCAAGCCCCCTTGCACATGATCCATTAGTGGAGGGTTTGAATCACCCCGTTCTCTGGATGAAACACGACAGTTCTCTTAGTGGCAGATTTTCAAACGTTCTGCCACCAAAAATCCCTTGACATCTGTTTTGAAGACCAGGGTATTCACGTACAAGGTTCCGTTTCCTCCACATCCTAAAAGTTTCTGCAGTAATCCTGATGTGGCAGATAGCGCTTGTCAGCAAAACTGCCAATAAAGCAGGATGCTGTTAGAATTCCTGTTAGAGTGTAAACCGCTCTCTTGTCGAACTCAAATAGTTCCCTGGTTTTAAATTCAGCAATCAGGTATTTTAGACCAACTATGTCTTGTTGAATTCCATGCTGCTTTTCCAATTTGAAAAAGTATTCTTGTATTGGCGTTTATATCTCGTCTATAGTATCTTTCTTAAACATCTCCGATCCCTTCCGTATGGGTTCGTCCATATCTTCGTTTCCCTCTATGCTAAAATGGCCAGGAACCAAGTAGAAGCGGGTGTTGTGTCAACGTATACGGAGCAAAGAACCCATGCAACTCCTGACAATGTTTGCTTTGACGAGATACGATCCCAGAGCTTTGGTTGCTGCTTGACATTCCACACAAATGATAAAGTTCGAAGAGAGTATATTCCTGGTTTCAATCACACACACTGATTTCAATCACATGTTCAATACCAAAAATCTCTGCATAAAATATCCTGGCCTAGTTAGGTAATTTGTATGACAGCTTCAGCAACCTATTCTTCTCGAGTGTGAGTTTTGTGTATTCGTCCGAAAACACTCTATGTTAGCAGGTAACCTCATCTAAAACCCAGGTGGAATGATAGGGACTTTATGCAGTATTGTAAATCCTGTGGGAACTTCAGAAGGCAAATCACAGCTTCACGTTAGAAGCAGTATGATTGGGTTCATTGACTTTTTAAGGTTTGTGTGCAAAAAAACGAAGCCCGCGGTTACCACTACGTTAAAAAAAACTTGTATTATTGCGCAGTTTTATCGACATTGCTCCGGCACTGCCATATTTTTGAAAAATTTTATTTGTAAGTTGTAATAACGAAAATAAGTTAAAGGTAACTTTACAGTTCCCTTTAGCTAAAGGTGCCTTTCACTAAACCCAAGTTTAACGGCAAGTTGGCTTTAGTTAAATCTAACTTTAACTAAAGTGAACTTTAAAGTTAACTTTAACTTATTTTTGTTATTACAACCTAATGCTAAAATAAAATTACCTTTTTCAAAAATATGGTAGTGCCGGAGCAATGTCGATAACATGTGCCAAATTAAAGAAGTTTTTTTAAAACGCAGTGGAAACGACGATTTTTTGTTGTTATGTTGCTCATTTTATTTATGTTTGAAGTTGCCATATTGAAAATAATATATAATATGGCAAGTTCAGATATAAACTTAACTTTAAAAGTTATCAGTAGGATGATCCCCTTTATAGCTTAATACTCATACTGTCAGGATTACGACCTAGTTTCACACATCATTTATGTTGTGTGTGTTAATTTTATACATGAGTGGCGGAACCTAAAGGTTAAAGTCGACTCCGAACGACAGATTTTTGAGAAACTTTTCATGTCAATTTTATGTTCTCTCAGAGTTTTTGCCAGAAATCTGCTGAGAGGAAGCCGCCGAAGAAATAATTCGTTATATATTTCATTAAGTTCGAGACGGGGGTTATGAACAGTGGCCTTACGTACAACATACTACCTCCTAGACTACGGCGACTACTACTTAACGTTCACTTCAACCTTATACTACTACTTATAATAACTATAACAAATTATCTGCGCGTTAAAATCCTGCCTTTATTTAAAGGTAAGGTGTAATAATGGCCCTAAATATAAAATATTAGATATAAAATAGCATAAATACAATAAAAAATCAAATGATGTAAAATAATAAAATGAAAGACATTAGTGTTAGTTATTCAAGTTCAAAAAATGACAAAAATATTATTACGTTTTTACCTTTGAAAAAACGTATAAAATATGAGTTCGTAGATTGTAAATAAAATAAATTTGTTTAGTTTTAATTAAATTCTTTATTGTTCGCACAATTCTGTGTGCCGCTGTTCACAACTTGATGTAAACAACAATTGCTTTGTTTGTTATTCTAACACTAACAATTGTTCGAAACATCTTTATAACGGGGATCTTCAAACCACGATTATTCTCTTCAAACACCGCGAGTCTTCACACATGACTGACTGAATTTTTACCGACTCCGTTGCATGCTTTGCCTTGTCTTTTATATGGCAACGTAAACAGACAACGCCTTCTCGAGATCTCTGTAAACGTAAACATCGGTGTTTAATTATTGTTGTTTGTGTATTTGATATACGTTTATTACCGTAGTGGTTATTGTTGCATTTTTGTTTACTTGTTTATCACCTTTTTATATTTTTGTTGGTATATTTTTTGTTGACTTGTTTACCATGTAAAGGAGTTCGTTGTTTTTTTTTAATCGATATGCGTTGCTAAAAACTTGAGAGCTGTGAGGAAGATCATTTCAGAGACTTATTGCATGTACAAAGAATTAGTATCTAGATATCTGACAGCTATGTATATCTATAACAACGAGTCTCTTGCCTCTACTAAGAGCAGAAAAAATCAATCAAACACACCGATCATGAGGTGGACGAGTGTATATTATTCTATGCATTAATATTAAAATTCTTACTTTAGGCATTAAGTATGTTTGTGCTAGAAGAATTCGAATATTTATGGGCGTGCAATGATGACTTAACCAAAGATTTCTCAACATAGAGGACAGGCGGCCAGAGACGAAGTTAATATGGTTAGACCATGTGAGAGTGCTGTTGAAGTAAATTCTCAGATTTTTTGGAACGTGCGACTATTCAAAAACAAAACAGGATTACAATCAAGTTTCAATAATTTGTTCCGAATAATTAAATATGTATATTTAGGGGCATTATTACAACTTACCGTTAACTAAAGGGAGGATTTTAACGGCAGATAAATTGTTTTTCATTATTATAAGTGGACAATAAGGTAGAAGTGAGCGTTAAGCTAAAGGGAGGATCATACTACCGGTAACTTTTACAGTTAAGTTTATTATATATTATTAATATAATATATTATATTATATATTAGTATATAATATATATATTATTTTCAATATGGCAACTTCAAATATAAACAAAATTAGCATATAGAACAAAAAAACGATGACAGTCGTTACCACTGGATTTAAAAAACTTATTTAATTTAGCAGTGTTATCGACATTGCTTCTAACTTTATTTTATTAGTAGGTTGTAATCACGAAAAGAAGCTAAAGATGACTTTAAAGTTCACTTTAGTTAAAGTTACCTTTAACGAAACCCAACTTAAACGGGAAGTTTTAATAATGGCCCTTAGAGGGTTTAATTTCGAAACCATTAGCGGTAACTCATGAGTAAGTATGCATTTAAATTTCCTACAATTCGGCCGACTGACGTAATGTAAAGCTGCACATCGTCAGCATACATCCTAACTTTGAAATGTTTGAGTTTGCTCGGCAGATCATAAATCAGCGAGAACAGCAGAGGACCAAGTATTGAGTTCAAAGAAACACCTCGCCTTAGGGGCAAAATTATTTATTTAGAGCTTCAACAAACTGGTGTCTGCCAGTTAAATACGAAAATATTTGATTGAATATTTGAGACTTAAGCTGTACTTTGCAAAAGGGAAGATTTTTTCTAAGTAAGTATTTAAAATCTAATCTAAAATCTAATTTAAAATCTATTCTCATTCTCTATTCAGAGTTTGTTTAGGATTAAGTTTAATCAATTTGTTCTTAATTTTTGTTTACCTTTACCCACAAAACTTTTGATAAATTTTTTAGAAAACAATATAAACAAAAAATATGGAAAAGGATACCCTTATTGTCATATTTATCCAAAGTTTTAAAGAAATTTTTAAGTTATAAAAAAAGTCATAATTTTTTTTATAAAATAAAAAATAACAAATAAAATAAAGAGACACTAATATGATACACCTTTTATTATTTTATTTTATTTTCTTGATTATGATACTTTGTTTGTATAAATTATTGTGTTTATATTTTTGTAACAAACTTCTCCTTTTAATTGTGTGATGTGAAAAAGTATCTTTTTAATTCAAATTATTTTCTTTTGCAAATTAAACACAATCTTATGTCAAATAAACGTTTGATTTATTTTTACACAGCTCATAGGCATTGGATATTCTGCCCAAGCGATTTGAGGACGAGAAGGTGATGTGTATTGATAACCGATAACATTCGATTTGACCGCGTTAGACTTTGTTGTGGGGTTTACGTGAGACGCAGTTGTGAGCGAATAAGCTATAAATTACAGAGGTTCTCAAAGCCAACAATACAACAATACAATAAAGATTTCATATGCGCTCCGTGAAAAGAAGCCGTATCGGTCATTTTAACGATATTAAACTCCATATATAATGTCATTAATACTGTTACGAAAGTGGAAATGGTGTTACATCATTTAACACTAAAATGATAAGCAAAAGCTACAAAAACAAAAACAATGGACTTATTTACATGATCAACATATTAACAAAAATGTAGCAACAACACCAGTAAAAAAAGGGGATAAACAAGTAAACAAAAATGCAACAACAGACAATGTAATCAAAATACACAAACAACAGTGAAACAACAATGTTTACATTTATGGAGATCTCTAGAAGTCAAAGCCACGAATATTTGACTTCAAGATCATTCATGAGAATATTTACGTCGGCATATAGAAGGCAAGACAAAGCAGGCAACGGAGTCAGTAAAAATTCAGTCAGACTTATGTGAAGACGCGTTGTGCGTGAAGAGAATAATCGTGATTTGAAGATCTCTGTTATAAAGATCTTTCGAATAATTGTTATTGTTTACGCAAAAGAGCGTAAAGATGAATAACAAACAAAGCAATTGTTGTTGTTTACATCAAGTTGTGAACAGTAACATACAGAATTGTGCGAACAATAGAGAATTTAATTAAAACAAAACACAAATTTATTTTTATTTTATTTGCAATCTACGAACACATATTTTAAACGTTTTTAAAAAGCTAAAAACGTAACAATACTATATATACACATAATTGGTCATTACAAACCTTCAGTCAAGATTACGACCCAGCTTCTCACACCACTTATGTGTTAATTTTATATATGAGTGGCTGGCCCTACAGTTTAAGGTCGACACCGATGACAAATTCTTTAATGGCAATTTTTATTTGCTCTCATAGTTTTTGTAAGAAATCTACTGAGAAGAAGTCGCCGAAGAAATATTCTTTCGTACTTCGTTTTTTGTTGAAGATGTCTGTCCTAGAGTTTGAACCGCGGTCTCACATCTAATAAGTCAACACACTACCTACCAGACTACATTAACGACATGACATTAAACGAATGAAAAAGTTTGATGATAACACACGCACACTTTGTTGTATTGTTATACTGTTGTACTGCTGAGAGACCATAGAATGGTATTAATAAATCCTTTTGATGCATACCTTAAGAGTTATGTTTTAATAAGAATGGATACATATCAATAGGACATTTGTATGTATTTTTTGTTTGCTAACGTATTTCCTCTATGTTTATATTGAAGTCGCCGTAGTCTAGTAGGTCACGTATTGGCTTACTAAACGTGAGGTTGTGGTTAAATCCCTGGCTCAGGCAT
The DNA here is from genome assembly GCA_932273835.1 of Sarcophaga variegata. Lineage (NCBI taxonomy): Eukaryota > Metazoa > Arthropoda > Insecta > Diptera > Sarcophagidae > Sarcophaga > Sarcophaga variegata. The sequence goes on along the minus strand of OW026358.1, from coordinate 28,427,819 downwards.
CTCTAACAAAAAGGTATAAGAGAAAAAAATTGTTACGGCGACTTCCTCCCGACTTCTGACAAAAACTGTGAAAGTAAAATAAAAGAGCCATGGAAAGTTTCTCAAAAAAATCTGTCGTTTGAAGTCGATTTTCAACTGTAGGTCACGCCACTCATGTGTAAAATTATCACACACTAAATTAGTGGTGTCCTAAGCTAGGTCGTAATCTTGCCAATTAAGTAAGTAAGTTAACTGAGAGAACACACCTTTGTTAAACGATTCATTCAGTAGTGTCTTCCCTGGTGAACTTATTGTCATGCTAAACTTGAAAGACAACCTCACTACAAAGACTTTCTATATGTCGATAGCATTAGAAAAGAGGTCTTGAACATACGACCGAATTTTCATCAATTTTAGTACATGAAACCTAAAGTGTTCCTTAAGTTTGGTGTTAGTACATGAGTTATTATAATGTTTCCATTGCACACTGTCAAATTATTTTATTCAAAATGCTCATAATACAGGAATACATAGGAATACAGACCAAAAACTCAAATAATAGTTTGAGCATTAAAACAATAAATTTTCTATACGATATACAGTTTTGTATGTATAAATATAGGAAATATAATTGTTTCTCGTAAATTTTCTTATTTTTCAGTATTTCGTATGTTCTCCATGTCAACCAAATTAAATGGTAAACAACCGTTTTGTTTAAAATCAAATGCTGTGTATAGAAACAAGCTCGTAAATAAAATATACGTTCTAGAATGACACAAAATAAATTGTGTTTAGGTACATACATTTACATTATATATAGCATTAAGTACACAGACCTACAAAATTATTCATACGATTAAAAAATTTGAGCAATATTTTAACTAATCCGTTTTGCATCTTCATTGAAATTTCCATAAATGTTTCCACCATTAGTTTTATCTTTTATTTTTTTCGTAAATTAATCTATTTTTAAATTAATTTAGAATCCGTCTAAATGACGGCTTTTGACATTAGAAATTTTTTAAATTTATCAGTTATATTGTTACGAAAATTGAAAAATCTAGATACTGGTGTTTTGCTTTTACATCGTTTAATATTAAAATACAAAAACATAGAACTTGTTTACAAATTATCGCAATGCGTAATATAACAACAAACACCAGCATAAAAAAATGTTAAACAAGTAAACAAAAATACAACAACAAATAGTGCAATAATAAATGTAAGCAAAAAACACAAACAACAATAATGAAACAACGATGTTTACATTTATAGAGACCTCGAGAAGGCGAAGCCACGAACATTTGCATTCAAGAACATTAATCAGACTGTTTACATTGCCATATAAAAGGCAAGGCAAAGCAGGCAACTGAGTGAGTAAAAGCTTAGTCACTCTTGTGTGAAGAAGCGATGCGTTTGAAGAGAGTAGTCGTGGTTTGAAGATCTCCGTTACAAATATCTGTCGTACAATTAGCTAGTAATTGTTATTTTTTATGCAAAGATTGTAAACAGAGGAATAACAAACAAAACAATTGTTGTTGTTTACATCAAGCTGTAAACAGCGACAGACAGAATTGTGCGAATAAGAATGAATTTAATTATAACTGAACATAAATTTATTTTTATTTTATTTTGCAATCTACGTGCTTATATTTTAAACGTTTTTGAAAAGGTAAAAACGTAACAACTTTTGACTGACTTCCAAAATGTTAGTTTCTTTGTGTTTGAACAAAGTATAGTGTTTCATAAAGCCGCTGTACAAAATATTTACAATGCATACTATTTAAAAACGTCGTCAATGTGTATTTTTAACGCAGTCAAAAAGCAATCAGGCATTGGTTTATAGTTGATGCATTATTTGGTAACTTTGCATATCTACATAATTTATATACCGTAGTAGAACTGCATACAAACTTTGTATTGATACATTTTGAAAGTCAGCCTATGTATACTTTTGGGGGCTTGTGTATATAGAGTGGATGAATAAATAGGTACCGCAATATACTTTAGAACATCTAGTGTCGACACACATGCTGACGATAGTGTACTATCGAGGTCATGCTGAACTATTTCACGCATTTTCTTTGGGTTGGGCTCTCCATTTTTCTTCCTCCATACTCAAGCATGTCAAATGATTGTTTTCTTAAGACATGTCAAAATATATCATTTTTACTCATACGAATGCACATTAGTATGGAGGAACAAGAAATGAAGAGCGCGATCTTAAAAACGGTTAAACATGGTGGTGGTAGTACAATACTGTGGCTGCAATGTGTGTATGTATGTATGAATAAGAACAAGCATTTCAACATTCTGTAGTCGCCGCAGTCTATTAGCTAGTATGTTGGCTTATTAGACGTGAGACCACGGTTCCAACTCCAGGTCTGACATCTCTAACAAAACGAAAAAAAAGTGTTTTGTTGGACGACTGCCTCTTAGCAGTCTTCAAGCAAAATCTCTGAGAGTAAAAAAAAATTGCCTGGAAAAAGTTTCGGCGTTGACTTCAAACTGTAGGTCCTGCCACTAATGTATAAAAGTAACACACACAATATAAGCGGTGTGAGAAGCTAGTCGTAAGGGTTGCAATGACCAATTATGGATGTAAAGATTAAATTCACCAAAAGTTCAGAAGTATTAAGAATTCGTAATGATTGTTACGTCCAACAAGTCAATGAACCCAATCATATGGCTGCTAAGATGAAGATGTGTTTTGCCTACCAAAGGCCCCACAGGCTTAATGCTCTTGCACAAAGTCCCTATATGACTCCAAGAGAATACTAGCAGAACGGTTACGTTGTCGTTAAACCTCAAACTAAAGTCAACTGAAAAACTTGCTCTTGAGCGCATGGCGGCAAATAGTAACAGGAAATGTTAAACAAAATTGTTACATTCAATGCAAAATGGTTTAAATGGAGTGCTTGATCTTAAAGGATATCCTACTAAATATTAGACATAACATTTCAATATATTGGGCCTTTGAATTTTAAATTTATTCTGAGTTCTTCTTGGGGGTACCTACACTTTTGTTGTGCAAAAATGTAGAGTCAGCTAAGTGTTTACCTAATTTTTCTTATTATTTGAGGAAAACCGCAAAATTATTTTATTTTATAGTAAAAGAGAAATAAATGAATAGAATAAATAGAAAAAACAACAATTCTTTTTACAAATTATTATTTAAGATTCAAAGAACTACTTACACATATTGGGGTACCTACACTTTTAATGTCCACTGTACATATGTACATCTTCCCACTGTACTTTCTAAGCCAAATAAATTTTTTAATTTTTATTTTCTGTTCCATAACACATTTTTTTAAAAAATTTTTTTGTTTACTCTTGTTTTCATTCTCGATGAGCAAACATGTCTAAAATCGTGCAACAGTATGTTCAATAGTTTACAACGTACACTGGTTTTGTAAGTAATGTAATGTATGGCCTTATTTGGGCAAAACGTATTTGTATATTTTTATTGAATTTCCATTTCACTTTATAAGCGAACAAAACTTTGCATTCTATACGAGTGGTAGAAGGAGTCTATTAAAGTCAGTGTGTCATTCATTGGGTGTGGCTCCATTTTGAACTTGTGGCTCTCCAACATATGTACCATTATGTACGGCCTAGCTTCTAACATCAGTCGTGTTCTGTATGTTAATTTATATATGAATGGAGGGATTTACAGTTTAATGTCAACTACAAAACTTTTAATGGCAGAAAAACTTTTCATGGCAATTTTAATTAGAGTTTTTGCCAGCAATCTGCTGAGGGGAAGTTGCCGAAGAAATTTTCATTTCGTATATTGTTTTAGTGGAGATGTCTGACTTGGGATTTGAACCGTGGCCTCAAGTCTAATAATGCAACACGTTATCTGCTCGACTACGGCGACTTTAGTAAATCGAGGAAATTGTACAACTGGCATATAATTGAGACATTGAACACACATGATGCGTAACATATTGATATGTGATCATCGACTTTTCTTGTCAAACGGCTCTAAACGTACAGATATAGTGGGACCCTCTTTGCTTCTCACTACGGGGCCATAGTTCAGCTTCTCAAGCTGACGTACATGCGATCAAAGAATGTATGATTTGGGCCGGTGATAATTTTGACAAATTTAACTTATAAGGATTCAAACATCTTCACTGACTGTCAATTTGACAGTAAGAGTAATAACACCCAGAGATACGGGAACATAGACTGTCCTGGAATATAAGAAGGCGATTAACAATTAAATTAAAAAAAATTTAAGTCGCCGTCGTTTAGTAGGTAGAGTGTTGGCTTATTGGATGTGAGGAACGGTTCAAACCCCATATCAAACATCTCCAACAAAACGAAACATAAAAAAAAAATTCTTTGCGACTTGCAGATTTCTCACAAAAACTCAAAACAAAATGAAATTGCCATGAAAAATTTTCTCAAAAATCCCTCTATCGGAGTCGACTTTTAACTGTAGGTCCCGCCACGCATGTATAAAATTAACACATTCAAAATAAGTGGTGTGGAAAGCTGGGTTGTAATCCTGACTCAAAGATTGTAAAGACCAATAATGTTAAATGAAAATTATTTATGGATACTATACCGCGTTGTATTTACGTTGAAGGCTGATGGTTTTCCCCTCATTGAGTTCGCTTCAGAGTAATTTTATAATTTTCCTGCATTTTTAGCTTAGACTTCAATGTTGTGAAAGGCATTGGGTTATCGCAGCTTATGGAGGGTAAAACTCTGGCTCTATTTGCTAGCTCTACATAGGCTACCAATCGACAGTCTGTCGTCACAGTAGAATATATTTTTCTTCATAATTTGATCATATAGGAGATATTAACTAACTTATCTAAAAATTTATTTATAACTATAGTAGCCGTGGTCTAGTAGCTAGTGCGTTGGCTTATTAGACGTGAGACCTCGGTTAAAACCCAAGTTTAGGCGTCTCCAACTAAACGAAATATAACAAAATATTTTTTATGCGACTTCCTCTCAGCAGGTTTCTGGCAAAAATCTTGAGAGTAAATAAAAATTGCCATGAAAAGTTTCTTAAAAATCAGTCGTTCGGAGTCGACTATAAACTGTAGGTCCCACCACTCATGTATAAAAATAACACACACAACATGAGTGGTGTGAGCAGCCAGGTCGTAATCCTGACTAAAGGGTTATAATGACCAATTATGTGTGTATGAGATAACTCATCTCAGAGAAGTGGACTAGATGAAGTATTTTGGAACTATTAATAGTGAACGCACAATAAGATTTTTTTTAAAGTCTTTACAGTTTATGAGAAATAATTTAAGAAAATTTATTTCATAAAAATTTTTTGTTGCCAATTTTTTGTTAAACTGAACTACTGTTCCGTAAATTGTTTACTTGAGATAAGCAATTCGGACTACTCGCAATAAAAACCAGTAAAATAGTAATAAAAACAATCAAATAAAAAAAAATAGTTTTTTTATTGACCGTTTTAGAAATTTTGTTTTATAACCGATTCGTCTGTGTGTGTGTGTTTTTTTTTGCGGTATTGCTTTTGTGTGCGCTCGTATTTATTTATTTGATTTGTTGTTTTTGATTTTTGGTTGTAAATTGTTGATATACGTGAGCAGTGTTATGGTATCGTATATTTTTTATTTCCCTCTCGTTATTCACAATCAGTTGTGCCTTTTTTGGTTATTGTTTTTCAAATTTAAAACAAAATATTTACATTCAATTTAAAAATAAAAAATTCTAAATTCGTATGCAAGCCTAGTTTAGGAGTTTATTGTAAGCTTTAAGAAGAAATACAATTTTTTTGTTATAATAAATAAAAATTTTAATTTTTGTGTTGACATTTTAAGAAGTCAAACCAAATTTATGATGGTACTATTTTTCAATACACAATATTTGTTTAAGTCAAAAGAATCTTTCTGGCAAAAGCTCTGAGAATAAATAAAATTGCCGTCAAAAGTTTCTCAAAAATCTGTCGCTCGAAGTCGACATAAGTAATCTCGCCACTTATGGATGAAATTAACACACACAGAGAAGCTGGGTCGTAATCCTGACTGTAGGTTATAATAACCAATAATGCATATATGATCATATATGTATCAGAGACCAGCAATCAGTATTCGAGTTACTCGAATTATTTATAAGTATCATAAGTATTTTTCTAAAGTTACGAATCTAAATGAGTAGGCTTATGAATCAAAAATATTTCGAATGGTATGAGTTTGATGTCAACGTTGTACTCATACTCATTGCAACCTGTACTTATAAATCAATGTTGTAGTGAGTACGAATGAATCAGTGCAGCTGAATTTCAATATTGTTGACTCACTTATATTCAAAATTACATGAGTGCTTATGAGTAGCGAAAAACGATTCATTGCTAATCTCTGATATGTATGTGTCATCAAACTATAGTGCTTGCATTGATGTCCTGAAGGACTGCTGCCAGCCAACAAGAGGATGACTGACATTCAGTCACCAACTGCTGCAGAAGATCTTCAGCAAACATAGATCCATGTCGATGGTCATTTACCTTCAGTTTCTGGGTCCGTTGAATTCTGAAGGCGTGCAGGCCTAAGTCACGATTAAAATTCGCGATTAAAAGTTATGGTCTGCTAAAGAACAAGTTCATATGAGCGAGGTCAAATCAATTGCTTCTGAAACTCCAGCATACTCTTATGGACAACGACGATATTCTCGGAAAATCATGCGTTAACTCGACGTGCGTGTTTATGTTGTTGAATGCGCTTTGATTTGTAAAGTTGTTGTTTTTTTCTTCTTCTTTATAGCGCAGAGACATGGGCCCTATGAAGCACTGATGCAGCAGCCTTGACAGTATTCGAGAGAAAAGCCCTACGTAGGATATTCGGTCCAATGCTAGTTGGCGTTTATTTCCGCATCCGATCCAACAGTGAGCTGTATGAGCTTCTCAACAATATAGACGTTGTGCAGCATATTAATATCCAGCGTTCTGCGGAAGTCGGTATACATATCCTTGTATGCGTTGGAAGGATAAAATCGGGGAAGCCATGTCATCATTGTTGTGACCAACTGGCGTAGGCACGCATGAAGCAGAGGCGCCTGAAAGGATGTGTTGCGTCAGGCCGAAATCCGTTAATCGGATTGGTAATGGCCAATTAAGTAAGTAAGTTATTTTCACTACGATATTGGTCAAAAAGTTCAGTAAATTCTGTCATTCGACATTAAAACCAGAGGACGGCAAACTCATTGTTTTCCAAAAAAAAAGAAATAAAACTACTGCGGTCCAACACAAGAAATGAAGCATCGGATGATGTCGATACTGCTTATGCCGTTTAATAAATTTCTAAAGAAACCAACTTATAAATCGTTTTTGAATAGACTTTTTGAAATGTTGGTTACAAGGCGTTTATGTGTAGTTTCTGTACGAATATTTTCATTTCCCTAAACCATAAGATTCTTGTTGTCGCTTGCCCTTCTTCTATAAATAAACGTAAATAATACAAGACAACTGTAAGTACCGTTTAAATTTAAAAATGTGAGATTTAATTATATTTACGGCAGGTAATTTACCCCCTCTACATACGCATAAAAGCACCAAACAGTCTTACACATTCACACACTGGTGGACGTAAAAAAATAAATGTAAACGGTAGGATGAACATCCAACAAACACAAGCACAAAATCTTTATGGTTTTAAAAGTCCACATTTTAAACGTACTTGAAGCTAAACACAATGGTGGAGTGGTGGTGTGGGCAAAATATCGAGCGAGCCATAACCGCAAAAATATCTCAAGCGACAAAAACGAAACTTTACAGGGGAAGGTTTTTATTATTTATTTCTTGTGCAAATTAATATAGAAAATTAAATTTTTTCTGTTATAAATTCATAATAGTATGACCCTGAAGTTTTTATAGATGATGGCAATGATATATATGCCAATTAATATATTTATTACAAAAAACGATATTTGAAAAATATGTCGCTTGAGATATTTTTGCGGTTATGGCTCGATATGTGAGTGCCAGTTTTTTTTCGACGAGTATTTGTTCCTATTTGATTAGAAAGCCGTAAAGTGTAGACTCATTTGAAAATGCATATCTTTTGTGAAATCCTAAATAGTTCGTATGATTTTTTTCCAATCATTCTAGAGATTGCACTGTTCTGTAAAATTTAGTTCTTGGGATGCCTTTGTAAATATTTAAGACGTTTTACATACGACCAACCGTTTGATAATGTCTTGTTTTTTGTTCTTCGTTAAACAACCATAATTAAGTTTATGCAGATCAAAGGTTAAGTGTGTAGATTTTAGAATTTATTAAGAGAAATGTTTAAAAGAAAACGTTAATGTTTCCAGAAAATTACATTTAAACTTAGGCTTGTTTTACCCCGTATTTTTTTGTAATTTCTTCTCTTCAGTGTTTGAGTATTTACGCAACTCTCAACTTAACTCCGAGTCACATAAAATCCGTCATGGACGAACGGTTTTCCAACACGTTAAGAAGCAATATAGGCTAGACCGTATTGAAATATAGGGACGTCTAAACTTATGCCGCAAATTTACTACACAATTGAGCTTCATTAAAAACAAATTTATGGTTGCCAAATTGCGCCATCCATAATCAGTCAACTAATATTTTAACGTACATATATACAGAAAATTAAAACATATAAGAACTGCTTAATTTAATTAACTGATGTTCGTAAAATGTTCAAATTTTGAACACGTCTACTTTTCTGCCACATTATCGCGAACAGCAACAAGGTTTCTCGTCAAATTAACTGGGCGACCATGCACATTTCCTGCATAAATTTGCACACAATTCTCCCGATTGTGCATAAATTAGGTTTATTATGCTGAGCAAAAAAATTACGGAGAGCACCAAACATTTTCGTAGAAGGCTTCAAGAATCTTATTATGCTGCTCAATTGTTTACCTCTATGTGATTGAATATATGAAACACAGAGCCAAACAAATTACAAATTAAGTTGGGTAAAAAAATTGCAGTCGCCGCAGTCTAGTAGGTGGTGTGTTGGCTTATAAGACGTAAAGCCCGGGTTCGAGCCCCAGGCCAGACATCAAAACAAAATACAAACAGTATTCCTTCTTCGATTTCCTCTCAGCAGATTTCCGGCAAAAACTCTGAGAGTAAATAAAATTGACATGAAAAGTTTGTCAAAAATCTGTCGTTCGGAATCAACTTTAAAGTCTAGGTTTCGCCACTCATGTACAAAATTAACACACACAACATAAGTGGTGTGAGAAACTAGGTCGTAATCCTGACTGAAGGGTTGTAATCACCAATTATGTATGTATGTGTGTAAAATAATTGATGCTAAGGGGTGACTCATAATTATCGTCGTACTTTATGGTTGCACCACCTTTTAGAATTCATATGAATGTAGGTGAAGTTAAATTGGCAGCCGCGGAAATGGTTATGACTTGTTTGGGTCTTCAACGGTTTCGTTGTAGTTATACATATTGTTACATTTTCATCCTTTTAAAAACGTTTAGAATATGAGTTCGTAGATTGCAAATAAAATAAAAATAAATTTGTGTCCAGTTTTAATTAAAATTATTTATTATTGGCACAATTCCGAGTGCCACTATTCGCAACTTGATTTAAATAACAACAATTTGCTTTGTTTTCTTTTTCTTTTTTCACTCTTCTGCCTAAACAGTTACTACTGTTCGTTAGATCTTTAAAACGGAGATCTTCAAACCACGATTATTCTCTTCACACGCGCGCTGCGCTGTCTTCACACAATACTGACTGAATTTTTACTGCTTTGTCTTGCCTTTTATATCTCAGGGTAAACAATCTGAAGAATGCCCTTGAAGAAGAATGACTTTGCCTTCGCGAAATCTATATAAATGTAAACATGTTGTTTACGTTATTGTTGTTTGTGTATTTTGTTTACGTTGGTTTTTGCAGTGTTGTTGTTGTTTGTTTACTTGTTTATCATCTTTTTTTATACTGATGTTTTTGCTATATTTTTGTTTATTCATTGTTCATGTAAACAAGTTAATTGTTTTTGGTTTTGTAGCTTTTGTTTATCATTTTAATGTTGAACGATGTAACACCATTTCCATTTGCGTAACAATATATATTCAGCCAAATAATTGCCTCTCCTGGTTGGCATTTCGCGGTTGTCTCAATAGTTTTATGAATGTGGGAATTAGTTTTGAACTTATTTACGTCCTATGATATCAATGTAGTCAGCGTATGGAAGCAGCTTGACACTTTACTGACTTTGCGAATTACTCACACTTTTCGCAACACATTCTCCATGACGAAGTTAAAGAGGTCACATGATAACGGTTCGCCTTGTCTGGAACCTTTCACGATATCAAAAAATCGGATAGGTTCATTCCTATCTCAAACAAGATGCAGCAGTTAACCAATGTCATTCTTCATATCCTTATCTGCTTAGGTGAGTAACCCTCCTCCAGAGACACCTGACATTCTTAGAAAATCTTAAATGTACCCGCTATATTGTCGCTAAGTTATCGTCCGTCGTCATACGATGTACTCTGATACCGAATTACGTCGCCTGAATTGTATTGGAGTATTCGGGTAGTTCAAGGGACTATCTAATATTTAGTTGTTCTGAAAAGATTCCATATCAGACTTTGTCGCTTGATCTGTATCAATCAGTGAATATAAGAATGATGTAATCTAAAGAAGTCGCCGTGCTGAGGCTTCGGTTCAAACGTCAGGTCAGGCATCTCCAACTGAACGAAATATGAATAATATTTCTTCGGCGACTTCCTCTCAGCAGATTCCTGGCAAAAACTCTGAGAGCAAATAAAAATTGCCATGAAAAGTTTCTCAAAAATCTGTCGTTTGAAGTCGACTTTAAAATGCAGGTCCAGCCACTAATGTATAAAAATTAACGCAGACAACATAAGTGGTGTGAGAAACTAGGTCGTAATCCTGACTAAAGGTTGTAAAGACTAATTATGTATGTATCTAGAAGAAGATAGAGATGTTGAAGCTATGGAAGTTCAGTGGTATATGAACAGTATAGGCAGAAAAGAAAAATATTGGTCTTATTATTTTTCTTTTTTTTTTTATTAAACAAAAAACAAAATCACTTAGCCTCATTTGTCCGCTACAGACTAACCTAACTAAAAACGTTGAACGTTGCTTTGACTCGCGCTCAGCTTTGACGCTGTAGTGACGTGCTTAAATATAGGCGATATTTTCTAATTAGAAAGCGTTGAAGCCGTACTATTTCATGCTTCATACAATTTGTATAGCCATAAGAATTTTTGACAGCTAAATAACGCTTTCGCAATACCAAATGTTTTTTGAAGTCGCCGTGGTCTAGTAGGTAGTGCGTTGGCTTATTAGACGAAAAGCCAGGGTTCGAGCCCCAGGCCAGACATTAAACAAAATACAAAAAGTATTTCTTCGGCGAGAAGCTAGGCCGTAATCCTGACTGAAGGGTTGTAATGACCAATTATGTATGTATGTAAATGTTTTTTTTAGCAATAATAGTTTAAAATAAATGTTTTAATTTTTACATTTGTTTACATATGTATATTTTCTGCAATTTAATTCGCTGAATTAATGCTTGCTTATTGATACCATTTAATTTCTGTTCTTTTTACATAAATTATATGGACTTGATAATATTTGACAAATAAAACCGCTTACCGCTCATGTTTATTTCGTATGTTACATGACAATTGACTCGTATACATACATATGTTTTTTGTAATATTTTTTTTTTTTGGTAAATTGAGCGTACAGAAATGCCAAATGCAGGCTTACTACAATGAGAACGATAAAATAAAGCATTTAAGGCATTTAATTTAAATTTAATTTAATTTAAAAGTAAAATATATACCCCACAACAGTTTAATAAATGTTTAATATACAGTTTCGGGCAAAACATAATGGGCAAAAATTTATTGAATATTAGGACTTATATGCTGTCTGACCACTACAGTAAGATCGTGCCCAGCCACTTTGAACAAGAGGAAATATTTATTAAGCCAACATTCAATCGACATCTGCGGCGAACTTTACTACGTAGATATAAAAAAACAAAAATTGTAGGAACTGTTTATCAAGGAGGTCAACCAAAATGTTTATCAATCAAGAAAAAATTCCCAAATACAGAGAAGCTTTGTTCGACACTGTAAATGTTACAGTATATTTCCTTGCTTTAACATGTTTAAATGCTTTTAATTTCGCAAGTGTTAACATAAAATGGTATGAAAAATATGTATTTCACGATTAAAAATTAATATTTTGTCGACTCATAAAACACATTAGCAGTACACTACTCTCCTGCCTCACTGACCAATCCAATTAATATGTTTCCCGCGACATACTTGTTGCAAATTAACAACAACACGAAATTAATTATTTATTTGGCATACACAACGATGCTGTAGGAAAGTTTCTGGATGATTTATTTTATTTTATAAATTCCAAAAATGTTCAAAGGCCCACAAATAATATTTTTTAGTTGAAAATATAAAGACACCCAAAGGATAACTAGCAACTGACTTTGCGAACCTAAAAACTTTCACAAAACATTAATTACACTATGCGACAAAATATAAAAAAATTAATGACTAATGACATAGTGTAAGTTGTGAGTTTTGTTGAGTAGGACTCAAAAATATTTTTTTATATTTCTTGAACCCTCCAAACTTGTTTTGTTTGACTTATTTGATTTGTGTTTTTTTGGACTTTACGCACAAATTTATTGATTACACAAACATTTCTTAAATAATGTCCTAAGTTCAAACCTTATTAGAAAGGAGAGAGATGGACCTTTAAACCGATGTCCATTTGTATATTATTTGACTTAATATGCTATGGGGTTTGATGAGATAAACTTACAAATTCGAATTTTTTCATATTTTTTCAAGTTTGTCCGTTCATAGTGGCAAACTTTAATTAAAAAATATGTAATAAGTACTGATATTCTGAAAGTGTATTATCTTGTGAAGAGATTTACACTTTGTTTGTTCACATCGAACAAAAATTACCGTAGTTATTATTAAAGGGGTATAACAGTCGTGTTATATTTTTCATACACAGTCAACCCTCCTACAACGCGGAGATAAATTATAAATTATTTTTATTGAATTAAAGAGTTCATATAAGGATTTACAAAAAAATTAAATAAAAACTAAACTAAAACTGTTTTCCAACAAAGGTAAGAAAGACTTTTGTAAAATTATGTAATTTTTCTACATTCATCCTCACTGTCAGTCATGAGATGCAGAAAAATTTTCAGAAAGACTTGGTCATCAACAAAACGTATGTACTCTGAAAGAGCTCTGAGATGACTGAAACCGACGTCGTAGCTGTCATGTTTATATAAACATGTTGTTTATATATCTCGGCGTCGAAAATAAAACGGATATTAAACTCTCTTACAATATCTTGTTACTAGAGACATTCATAGGCTGTGCGGAAGGAACTTATGGGATATTGTTGAACGGAAACGGCGCTGTAAGAGTACCGCGTTATAGGAGGGCTGTCGCAATTTCAGCTCTGAGCTCTGAGAGTACCGCGTTATAGGAGGGTTAACTGTATTGTATATATTTTTTCAAATGAACTTTTAGTTTAAACGTTTTCAGAATTTCTGATGCATCTTGATTGTTTATCGCAAAATGTGCACGTTTGAGCGACTACCAGAAGTTGGCTTATGTTTGCGCAAAGAGAAATAATAATATATGCAAAAAACACAAATATTAACCGACTTCTGGTAGTCGTGCAGACGTGAAATTGACACATTTTGTGATAAACAAGATCCATTAAAACTTTTGAAATTTTTTTAACTGGAAGTTCATTTGATAAGATGACATATATAAAAAATATAACACGACTGTTATGCTATTTAAATAATAACTACGGTAATTTTTATTCGTTTTGATCAAACGGAGTGTAAATCTCTCCACAAGATAATGCACTTTCAAAGTATCACCACTTATTTCATATTTTTTAATTAAATTTTGGAAATAAGAATAGCTAAATTTGAAAAAATTAGAAAAAATCATATTTTCCAAGTTTACCCAATCAAAATTGGTAACATATAAGTTTAAACAAAATGTTTATGTATGTATATCATTTTAAAGGACCATCTATCCCCTTTCCAAAAAACTTTGGATATTGAAAATGGGCTAAAAAATAATTGGATAATCAATAATTTTGTGTGAAGAAATCAAAAATACCGTTTTTGACAAACAAAACAAGTTTGGAGGGTTCGAGAAACATAAAAAAATATTTTTGAGTTCTACTCAACAAAACTCACAACCTACACTACGTCATTAGCTGAGTGTATTTTGACTGCTGCTCCGTTTTATTATGTATTATAAATTAAAATTACAAAAATTATACCAAAAACATGTGGAAACGATTGTAAAGTAACAATACTTATGGCCGTTATTTCATTGCGCCTACTATATTGTACCTTGTTTAACAACAATAAATTATTGCCCAGAAGAGGATATTTTAAATTATTGTTTTAAAGGGTCCGCCAAATAACTATTTTTTTGAAAATGCTTTAAAGAAAAAAACTTCTGAATATTTTCTCAAATTTTTTTTTTAAAGTACAATCCTTCCGGTTAATAATAGAAAATAATTTCATTGGCTGCCTCGGCTGGCCATGCAGTATCCTACACCATCCATCTTTCAAGATGAAGCTCATTTTGATCTCGGCGGGTATGTAAACAAGCAAAATTGTCGCATTTGGGACACAGAAAACCCGCACGCATACATTGAAAAGCCGACGCACCCAAAACGAGTCACTGTTTGGTGCGGATTTTGGTCCAGAGGCATAATTGGGCAAATTTTCTTCGAAAATGAGCAAGGAGTGACCGTTACAGTCAATGGCGATCGTTATCGGGCCATGTTAAACGAATTTTTGTTCACAAAAATTTAAGAGGAGGATATTGGCAACATTTGGTTTCAACAGGACGGCTATACGTGCCACACAGCCGAAGCTACACTCGATGTTTTGCGCCCTGTTTTTGAAGATCGCATTATCAGCCACAGAGCTGATGTCATTTGCCCACCCCGGAGCTGCGATTTGACACCGTTGGACTATTATTTGTGGGGTGCCATCAAAGATAAGTGTTACGTCGACAAGCCAGAGACAATTGACGCTTTAACGGACAATATTCGTGAAGCCATTGGTGAAATACAGCTGCATCGATAATGTGCTTAAAAATTGGACCGATCGTGTAGGCTACTGCATGGCCAGCCGAGGCAGCCATTTGAATGAAATTATTTTCCATTATTAACCGGAAGGAATGTACTTTCAAATAAAAAAAGAAATTTGAGCAAATATTCAGTAGTAGCATTTAAAAAAAAAGTAATTGGCGGACTCTTTACATATGTAAGTGTATGAAAAATATAACTCGACTGTTAGACTCTTTAAATAATTTTTGTCCTATTTAATCAAACGAAGTATCAATCTGTCTTCACTTATTTCATATTTTTTAATTAAAGTTTGCTGCTATGAACGGACAAACATAAAAAAATATGAAAAAAATTCGCATTTGTCAAGTTTACCTCATCAAACCTAATAGCATATGAGGTCAAATAATAATTGTATGTATATCGTTTTAAAGGCCCATCGCTTTCCTTTCTAAAAAGGTTTAAATTTTTGACATCGGTTCAGAAATGTTTGTGTGATCAATAAATTTGTGCGTATAGTCTAAAAAAACAGTTTTTGTCAAATAAAACATGTTTCAAGAGTTCGAGAAATTAAAAAAAGAGATTTTTGAGTTCTGTTTTCTGTTTTCATTGGATATTGTTTTTACGTGGTGGCTTGCAATCCCTACACACAAACCAAATTTAAAGTCCTTGGGATTGAACTGCGCTGCCTGCTTTAGTTAGCATATAACGGGATATAGGATCGTTCTGGAGGTCGCCATGTTAACCACAATCTGAACATTTACCTTGTTTGCACTCATGCACTCCATCCCATTCCAAATTCTAATACTTTGCAAGACGCTCATCTTTCCCGCCCTTCTTTATGGCACAGATGTAGCAGCCTTGAGATCATTCGAGAGAAAAGTCCTACGCCAGATCTGCGGTTCGGTGTGAATTATCGATGATTTCCATATCAGATCCTCAGTGACATAGGCGTTGCGAAGCGGCTGCGCTGGCTCGGCCATGTCGTTCGAATGAAAGGGGATGCTGCAGTTAGACGGGTGATGCGGAGATCTGCGGAAGCCGGCGAAGAGGGCGAAATTGTTTGCGTTGAAAGGACCAAACCGAGGGAGCCCTATCATAGATTGGTGTGACCAACTGACGAAGGCGCGCAAAAAGCAAAGGCGCCTGGAAAGATGTGTTAGGGCATCTTTAAGTAAGTAAAATTTATATTTAATAGGACTTCTAAATCGATTTGTCAAACTCCTTACTAAGCGTCGACAGGGAGATCGAATAATAGCCCTCCAGCACATTTTAATGTTTTGCCACAATTCATCAGAATTTTTAGAATTTTTGCCTTTCATCCTCTTTTCACCAACGTTTGGCAAAATCGGCTACAACTTCCTGAGGCTGAAGTGGTTAAATCAAAACAGCTTTGAAATTTCTCTGCCATTTGTTATGATCCTCTGATACAATACGGAATTTGGGAAAGACGGATATTCGTCCGATTTCGCAAGTGGAAAAAGATAAAAGAGTATGGCCATAGGTTCTGGATCAGCTGGCAACAGATCCTAATTTTTATAAAAATTTATTGTATGGCCTGAATTAGATGATGTGCATACAACAATAAAATTCTCAGCACGAGCTATTTGAGGGCATGGTCATACGCCGTGAAAGTGATGAGAACTGGCTATCGAGATGGTACTTAATTACTATGCGAATAATCCAGAAACCACAGCTGTCCTCAAAGATCATATTACACATGCAATCGATCAAATCTAGCTTGATTTATGCGCCAGTGCCAAGGAAAATGCGAATTTTCAAGTGCGATGCACCCCATTATTCTACATATTGTTAGGCTTTTACCCTTTTAAAAACTTTTAAAATATAAGTTCGTTGATTGCAAATAAAAAAAAATAAATTTGTTTTTAGTTTTAGATAAATTCTTTATTGTTCGCACAATTCCTTGTGCCACTGTTCACAACTTGATGTAAACAACAACAATTTGCTTTGTTTGCTATTCATCTTTACACTCTTCTGCGTAAACAATAATAATTGTTCGAAAGATCTTTATAACGGAGATCGATTATCCACTGACTGAATTTTTACTGACTTGCTTGCTTTGTCTTGCGTTTTATATCGCAGGGTAAACAGTCTGATGAATGCTCTTGAAGGAAAATGACTTCGCCTTCGCGAAATCTCTATAAATGTAAACATGTTGTTTATGTTATTGTTGTTTACGTATTTTGTTTACGTTTGTCCTTGCAGTGTTGTTTTTACCTGTTTGTTTACTTGTTTATCCCTTTTTTATATTGATGTTGTTGCTATAGTGTTGTTTATTTGTTGATCATGCAAACAAGTCCATTGTTTTTGTTTCTGTAGCTTTTGTTTATCATTTTAATGTTAAACTATGTAACACCATTTCCATTTTCGTAACAGTATAATAGATTCTTTTAACGAATTAAAAATTTCACACAGCTTTTGTTTTATTGAAACTGAAAGTGCTGTGTACTTAAAAGAATACTCAATTCCTGTAATTGTTCTCGAGTAATGTATGTGAGATTGAAACATCAAAACGAAAAGAAAACATAATACATTTTGATTTTAAAATAAATTTAATTTAATTTAATTTTAAATTTAAAAAACGCAACACATCTGCAGCCATAACGTTCAAAAACTTCGCTATCCTCAATGCTACTTTATATTCTAAATTTCGCACCACTTTCTGCTGGTACTGACGTTGCAAAATACACATACAGTGGACAGCAAAAGTCTAGGTACCCCAATATATTTTAGCAATTTCATGAATTTTAAGCAATAAGTTGTAAAAAAAAAATAAATCTGTATTGGGATACCTAGGCATTTGTTGACCACTATACTTATGTACATTAAAGAAACGGCTGTTACATCTGCCAGTAGACATGTAAAAACCTCGAAAGTGTTAGAATTACAATACAATGCACATACACACCTAAGTTGTAACGATATCTTGTAAAATTTGAAGAAATTCTAACGGTAAACTTAAAGTAAACTCACGTTCATATACGTGCGGTAAGTGCATGTTTGTTGGTTGTTTATAAAATTTCTTCACTCAAATTTAAAGTTGTTGGCATAATTCCCCTGAATTTCAATGTTTAAAAAGTTTTTACATTTCAAGAAGAATTTTAAAGTTAACTTTAATAAAATCAAATATTAGAGTCTTTGTAAACGTTTAAAAAAATTTTTCTTTTCAGAATAACCTCAAAAAAAAAAACATAAATGCTCGGTAATTCCTAATTCGTTTTTATGATAACAAAAAATTTGAAATAATTGTTTAAATTATATAACAGAAAGGGGATTAAATTAAAATTATATTTACAATTAAAGGGAATTAAATAATAAGAACGTTCTAGTGAAATTGTTTGTTTTTTGATACGAACCAATTAGTCACCCAAGTTTTGTAGCTAGCTATGTAGTAGCAACATAGGCGCTAGAAACATGACCACTAGCAGTATGGCCTCTAGCAATATGGCCTCTAGGTGCATGGCCAATAGCCTATAGTCGCCAGAAACATTGCCACTAGCAAAATGACCTCTGGCTACATGGCCAATAGCAACATAAACTCAAGTAACATATCCGCTAGCAATATGGCTTCAACGATATTGCCTCTAGCAATATGGCCGATAGCTACATGGCCAATAGCAACATAGTCGCTAGCGATGTGGCCTCTAGCAGTATGGCCGCGAGCTACATGTCCAATCGCAACATAGTCGCTAACAGAATGGCCACTAGCGATATGGCCTCTTGCAATATGGCCGCTAGCAATATGGCTTCTAGGAACATGGCCTCTGCAACTTGTCTGCTAGCTACTTGGCCAATCACAACATAGTCGCTAGCAACATGGCCTCTAGTAATATGGCCGCTATCTACAAGGCCAATAGAAACATTGTCGCCAGCAACATGGACACTAGCAATATGGACACTAGCGATATGGCCGCTAGCAATATGGCCGTTAGATATATTACTAATAGCAACATAGGCGCTAGCAATATGGCCACTTGCGATACGGCCTCTAGCAATATGGCCGCTAGATACGTGGACAATAGCAACATAGTCGCTAGCAACATGACCTCTAGCAATATGGCTTTTAGCCATATGGCCGCTAGCAATACGGCCGCTAGCCATATCGTTTCTAACAATATGGCAGCTTTCGATATGCGATGAAAACAAATTGTAGTCGGAAGCAGCCAAGTCTAGTGAATATGGCGGGTGGGGTAGCAGCTCTCAGCCTAATGCTTTGCTTGTATGCAGTTTCGGTTGTACTTTAAATGAACATCATTTTCAAAATTAGTTTGCAGTGGCCCATTCTGTTCGTTTTTGATCAATGGTATTCCACCCATTTCTGGTTCCACCAAACACAAAATATTTTCTTTCCACAGAATCGATGTGACTTTGCCGCCGAATTTGGTAATTATCCCGGATTAAGGATTTTCAATTAGGATTCTGAAAATACATCTACTCTTCACTACCAGTAACAATTCGATGCAACACTGATTTTCTATTTCAAAATTTCACAAGTAGTTTTTCGGGATCACAGCGAAGAAATAGCTGACGGAAATCGCTCCGCAGCAGACTTTATAGATACCGTCAGGAGTCCTATTGTCAGAGTATCAGGTCGTTGACCAGCTTAAGATATGAGATTGCATTGCCACAGTTGGTCATGTCTTCTGGATAGGACAGACTACAGACTTTGCCAGACTTTGGTTTATAAAGGACATGTAATTGCCATACGATGTTAATTTTTTACAACTTTTTCCAATAAGTCTTCCGCACATCGTTAATAGTGTATAGTGGCTTCCAATGGCTCATGAGCTGCTATTTTCACAGCATATGCCACTTAATTTATCCCCATAAAAAGAAATCCAGAAACGTTTAATAGCACGAACGAGGGAGGTGGGAGTTGGAAAGAAAGTTGTCACAAATCGGATGCATATAAACGAAAATTTTTAAATTAAATTTAGAGTTTGAAGAACAATTTTTTGCATTTATAAGCGGCAAGTGCTTAAAAACGGGATGCATTTATCGAAATAGTTTGAAGCAAAAATTAAAATTTAATTAGTTTCAGTGCTACTTTATTTATTTATTTATTTATTATATTCTGGGTGCTTATATCCGGGGAATACTGTAATCCGTAAAATGTGTCAAAAGTGCAATCTCACTCATACATCCTGAATATTTTTAAAATATTTTTGAAATTGGTCGCCGTAGTCTAGTAGGTAGTGTGTTGGCTTATTACCCAGGTTTCAAACCCCAGGTCAGTCATCAAAACGAAATGGAAAAAGTATTTTTCGGCGATTTCCTCTCAATAGATTTCTGGCAAAAACTCTAAGAGTAAATAAAATTGCCACGAAAAGTTTTTCAAAAATCTGTCGTTCGGAATCGACTTTAAACTGTAGGCCCCCCCACTCATGTACAAAATTAACACACACAACATAAGTGGTGTGAGGAACTAGTTCCATACTCCTGACTAAAGGGTTGTAATGACCAGTTATGTATGTGTATATGTATGCAATGAAAATACCAATGCCCTGTAACATATCGTACAGGTCATGGCCTGTGTCCCAGAAGAGTTACGTTTGAATGATCCGAAATTTCTCCGGGAAAGACGTTGAATCTACGTTCGTTAGAGACCTAATCGCAACCTGGCTGTCCGAGTAAATCAAGTGATTTTCAAGGAAAATCCTGACTCTCAATAAACATTATGCTGCTTTCATAATTGCTACGATCTCCGCTTGGAAAACACTGCAGAGAAGTTTAAACAGCCCATAAGAAAGTTTTACAAAGTCTGTAACATCTGTAACATATTTATTTAAATATTAATTTTGAATTGATATTCCACCAATGGCAATAGAAACTCAATTAGGGCGCGAATCTGGCTGATAGAGCGCGCAAAGCGACCTGTGCTGCTTACTGCTGCAGTAGGGCAGTTGGATCCAGATGGGTTCTCCTCCCAAAGGTTATACGCTGGATCTATTCTGTAGTCATCGAACCCAAACTCCTATAAGGTGTTTCTTTTTGATGGACCGCCCTGAATAAAGCAGGTAGCTAAGTTCACTGCGAATAGACTCAATGTCTTGCCTCGTTGGCGCGTCGTCCCCTCTGGTCACTCCTCTATGTTGGAGATTGATCCTGTGGCCCCACTGAATATCGATTTCCTCTGTTTGGAAAATTGTTTCTACAGGGGATTTCACTTCCTGATCCTGAGCAGGGGCGACTGGCCCCTGACATGATCGTCCCCCCGGAAATCCTGGATGTATACACCGATGGCTCTAAACTCAATAGCGTAGTGGGTAGCAGAGTCTACTTCGGGCAACTGGACCTGAACATTTTCCTACGACTGCCGGATTATTGTAGAGTGTTTCAGGCATAGGTAATGGCCATATATGGGGCTGCTCAATGGATCCTCGTTTACGGTGTTCCTTTCATCCGCATCTCGATCTTTTCTGATAGTCAAACTGCCATAAGATCTCTGACGAACGTTGTGAATAACTCCAGGGTCGTCAGGGAATGTCGCCGTTGCCTCGGCCTTCTTTCTGGGCGATTCAGCATTACACTGGTCTGGGTCCCATGGCACAGTAATATTCCGGGAAACTGCAAAGTCGACGAGCTCGCCAGGGCTGTTGCACTACTTCCGGAATCCTCTTCAGTCGCTTTAGGAATGCCACTTACATCAGTCAAGCTGGCCATCGCGCAGAAATTCTTTCGAGACGCCAACCTATCCTGATCAATGAGGAGTCCTGCTCCACCGCTAGGCTCACTTGGCCCTCGATAGATAGAGCACCAACCAGTTACTCGGACTTGGTCGTGACATCATCTCAATCACTGTGGCCGTGCTTACATTGTGTTATGGTAAGAGACGCAGAGAGAATGCAGCTCCCTTTAACGACTTCTGTCGTGGGTGCAGATCCAATGAGAAAGAGGAGACTGTTGTCCTCTTTCCTTGTCAATGCCCATCTTTTGCAGATATAAGTTATTTGGCTGCTCAATCTTTGTCAGCTTGACGGAGCTATCGTCCATTGATGTCAAGGATATAGCTTCGTTTTTCAAATCGTCGGGCTGATTTTCCAGCGTAGGGTAGTCGTGCTTTAGAATGTGCAGCAATTTGACCAATTTCTTCTCCCCTGATTTGGAGAACTACGTTCACCTGTGGCGTCACAACGGGCCGCTATCCGTTCTCAAGTGAGCTTTTGGCATCAAGGCTACCACTCTGACCAAACCTAAACGTAATGACTATAGAAACCTTAACTAGTTTTAAAGCAAACTTTTAAAAAAACAATTTTGTTAAATGCTGATACGCCCCTGCTTAACTTCAGTTATTTTTTATTTTTTTTTATTTGCTTTAAATTGTTTTCATATTTAATGTTCTTTAGTTCTTGCTTAGCAACAGTTCGATTTATATTTACATACAGGCATACACACATACATACTTACGATCTCCACAATACTGTTCATACATGTAAATGTTCGAAGTTGGAGACTTATGTTCGAAAGTGTCTTCTTACTTAGTAAATAAGTATGTATGCGTGTATGTAAGTACATTACATTAAACAAGATCAATAATAATTATTGTAACTTTGCTTTACATTTTGAAACATAAATTTAGTTAGTCTTAAATTTGCATTATAATAAAGATGTTCCAATCGGGAACAAATATTTGAAAATTATAGTGATTTTATATTTAAAAAATAGCTTTTAGCTTGTAAAAAATATTACAGGCTCGAAACATTGGTGACCCCGACGTGATACTTTAAAAGATCAATATCAATTCGGATATTGATAGGTACCGCGTAATCTTTCTTGAAGATCAATATTAATTCGAATATTGATAATTCGTTTGCCGTCGGCATATTTAAATAATTTTTAAAAAATTAGTATCAATTCGGATACTAGTTTGTCTTATTTTTTCGGTTAAAGGCTAAAAGAAAATTTCGTAAATTAATATAAATTTGTATATTAATAACTAAGACTTTTTGTTATTCGTCGGTTTAACAATAAAATTAAAGAAAAATGTCAAAAAATAATGGTGAAGGATCTTCTAATTCTGGTGAAGCAGATAAGTCGGTGAATTTGTTGCCCTATTTTTCCAAGATTGCTGTTTCGCTGAAAAAACTAGAAGACCTAAATAAAAACCTTACGCAATCACAGCTTAAGGAATATGATGATGCAGAGCTGTCTGTCCGTTTGGAATACGTCGAGAAAATCAACAAATGCTACGAAGAGGCTCAAGGCATGATAGAGCAGTATGAATGCAGTGCATCGGATACCAGTGACAGTATGGTTTTTATGTCATTGTATTTCGAAGTGAAAGCTAAGTTAACCCGTCAAATCGCTGAGGTTCGCAGAACTGATTCCAACCAACGTTCGTCAACATTTCGCCAATTTTCTCTCGATGAGTCACCGTCTCACGCAACATCGCGTAAAACCAAGGTTCCAGAAATCCAATTGCCGAAATTCCGTGGTTCATACACAGAGTGGCCTAATTTCTTCGCATTATTCTCGACTATTATAAATGATAATAGTAACTTGAGTAAATTGGAAAAGTTTCATTACTTGCGTGCAAATTTGGAAGGTGTCGCCCTAGACACAATTGCGTCGCTTGAATTGAAAGAAGCTAACTACGACGAAGCCATGGTATTGTTGAAAAATCGTTTTGACAATAAGCTGCTAAATTTTCAAACGCATATAAAGGGGCTCTTTGCATTAAGCAGTGCTGAAAGTGGGTCTGCTGCTGATTTGCGTCGATTTAGTGACAGTTTTAATGCACATTTGCGTGCAATGCAAACTATTGGAAATCAACAGCAAATTACCGATGGTTTATTGATCCATTTGGTAACAACAAAAATGGATGCCAAATCGCATATAAAATGGGAAGAAGGGCTACCAATAAATGACTTGCCAACTTGGGACTCAATGGCAGCATTTTTAGACAAAAGGTGTCGCATGGCAGAAAACTGTGAAAATTCGGGAATAATTAACCCTTCGAAACCGCATATTTTGAAAAAATCTAACCAAATCAATCGGCATGTTCATGTTGCATCTCAAAATAAATTGTGCTTTTTCTGTGACTCTAAAGATCATTTCATCAGTAATTGTTCGAGATTTTTGAATTTATCCCCCTCTCTACGTTTTAAAGAGGTAAAAAATTTAAAATTATGCCTTAATTGTTTGCGGAAAGGTCATATGCTTAAAAGTTGTACTTCTGGTTGCTGCCGTCAGTGTTCCTCAAAGCACCATACATTGTTACACATTGATAGTACTCCCATAGATAATCTCGTCGCTTCATCCATGGTTACCAGCCCTGCTCAAACGGTGCTTATTTCGTCCAATGATGCACAAGCAAAAATAACATCAGCGTCCACTACAACCGTTTTCCTCGCAACAGCAGTAGTGATGGTCAAAAATAGTTTTGGAAGTTTTGCACCTTGTCGCGCAATACTCGACTCGGCATCCCAACTTAATCTAATAACAAACCGATTTGCAAACTTTTTAAATTTGAAGTGTGAAAGGACATTCGCAAGTATCTCTGGAATCGGTGATGGTAATTTAACTATTGATAAATCAGTTGATATATTAATCAAGTCCAGGAACGGAAATTATTCAACATCATTGACGGCTATGGTGATTCCCAGCATTACTGATTATCAGCCCAGCATTATTTCCAACAGGTCAGAGTGGAAAATCCCTAACAATATAGAGCTCGCTGATCCCTCATTTGATAGATGTGGTCGTATCGATATTTTAATTGGCGCCGAATTGTTTTTTGAGTTAATATCAGTTGGACAAATTAAATTGGCTGAAAACTTGCCTATGTTACAAAAAACATTATTAGGTTGGGTAGTTGCTGGCGGTAATATTCGTTCTAATCATTCCTGGTCATTAGCAGTTAGTTCCAAAGCAAAACATGATGATGAATTGTGCTCTGTAGTAAAAAGCTTTTGGGAAGTGGAGAATAATTTTGGCAGCTGTAGCTCGTTTTCTGAGGAGGAAATTTTCTGTGAAAATCATTTCCTAAAAAATACGGTTCGCCTCGATTGTGGTTCATTATCCGTTCGTTTGCCTGAAATAGATGGAAGTGGTAGGCATAAACTTGGTGACTCTTATCAGCGTGCTTTACAACGTTTTAAAGGTTTAGAAAGAAAATTCAGAAGAAATCCCGATATGAAGACGCAATATGCAAAATTTATGGCTGAGTATATAACGTTGAACCATATGTCTTTAATTTCTTCACAGGTTTCCCAGAAGACATATTTTCTCCCACACCATTGTGTGTATAAGCTGGACAGCACATCAACCAAATTAAGAGTTGTTTTTGATGGTTCTGCAAAAACAACAACTGGGATGTCTCTTAATGATATTTTGTATACCGGTCCAACTATACAGCCAAAATTGTTCAGTACACTTCTGCGTTTTCGATGCTTCAAAGTTGTTCTTAGTGGAGACGTCTGCAAGATGTATAGGTGTGTTCGTGTCTCTTATCCAGATAATTATCTACAATGTATTCTATGGAGAGAAAACGAAGAAGATGAAATCAAAACGTATTCTTTGGATACAGTTACGTATGGTACACGTCCTGCAGCATTCCTGGCTATTCGAGCAATGCATCAATTGGCACATGAAGAGGAAACAAATTTTCCCGTGGGTGCAAAGGTCATAAAGCGTGATTTTTATGTGGACGATATGCTGTCCGGTGGTGATTCTGTTGAGGAGGTGCGAATAATTCAAAAGCAGGTCGCAGCCTTGCTAAAGCGTGGAAATTTTGTAATTAGAAAGTGGTGCTCAAACGTTCCAGCTGTTTTAGAGGACACGCCGCCAGAACAATGCGAGACACTTTTAAAATTTAGTGATGGTACTGATATCACTAAAACACTTGGCCTGATTTATCATCCCAAAGCGGACAATTTTATTTTTTCATTTAATTCGGTTGATGATTGCAAAGTTGTTACGAAGCGTTCTATATTATCGTCCATTGCCCGTTTGTATGACCCACTAGGTTTAATTGGTCCAATTATAACTAGAGCAAAAATATTTATGCAACATTTATGGAAGTTGGGGCTACAGTGGGACGAAAGCCTTCCCCAGTTTTTACATTCATCATGGCTCGAATATATTTCGCAGTTTGATTCCATTGAGTATTTTAAATTTTCTCGATATGTTTTGAAGTCAAACAAAAATGTCCAAGTACATGCCTTTTGTGATGCCAGTCTGGTAGCATATGGGGCATGTGTTTATATAAGATCACAATCTGAAAATATTGTTAAAGCATCATTGTTATGCTCTAAGTCTAGAGTTGCACCCCTTAAATCTTTAACGATTCCGAAACTTGAGCTTTCTGCTGCGTGTCTCCTAGCAGAACTTGTGGATGAAGTTGTAAAAACACTACCTTATGATTGTGATGTACATTGCTGGTCAGATTCAATGGTCGTACTTTCTTGGCTTCAGGAGCAGCCTTCAAATTATAATATTTTCGTTTCCAATAGGATCTCTCAAATACAAACAATCACAAATAAGATGAAGTGGCACTATGTTCCAACAAACCTTAATCCTACAGATATACTGTCAAGAGGCTCATCACCTAAGGAATTACTCAATTCTACATTATGGAGCAATGGTCCTGATTTTCTGTGTCTTGAATCTTCAAAATGGCCTTCCAATATGGAATTTTTGACGGAGTTACCTGAAAGACGTCGAAATATACTAGCTACAGCTTCTTTAACTGATTTTGCATTGCAGTGTAAGTACCAAAATTCTTTTCCAAAAATGCAACGTATATTTGCATATGTTTTTAAATTTGCGTACCCTAAATTGAAGACCCAAGATGAAAGGCTTACGCCAACAGACTTAAAAAACGGAACATATCTTTTAATAAAAAATATACAGTTAATTCATTTTGCAGCAGAGTATAAGGCCCTCAAATCAAATCAAAATGTACCTTCATCCAGCAAACTTTACTCACTGATGCCTATAATTGACTCATTTGGATTAATTCGTGTCGGCGGTCGTCTTCAAAACTCTTGTCTCGAATTCGATGCTCAACACCCTATTATTTTGCCTAAACATCATCCATTGACATCGTCTTTAATAATACATTTTCATCAAAAGTTGTTGCATGCTGGTCCTCAGGTTTTACTAGCTACAATTCGGCAGCAATATTGGCCCATTGGAGGCCGTAAATTGGTAAGCTCTATTATCTCAAAATGTCTCCAGTGCTTCAGAATGAAACCGGTGTTAAGTCAGCAAGTGATGGGAAACTTGCCTGCAGATCGAGTACGCCCAAACAGAGCTTTTCACACTACTGGCGTGGATTTTTGCGGCCCATTTTATTATAAGTCTGAAGTGAGAAATCGCCCACCTGTCAAATGCTATATTTCGATTTTTATATGCTTCTCAACCAAGGCTAGTCACATGGAAGTAGTACAAGACTTATCAACACCATGTTTTTTAGCGGCTCTTCATCGCTTTATCGCTATTAGAGGAAAGCCCAGAACTATTTGGTCCGATAATGCAACTAACTTCGTTGGCGCTAAAAATGAGTTATTCGATTTAAAACAAATGTTTTTAAGTGAGTCGCATCAGAGGTCACTGCAACAGCAATGCCTAGAAGATGAAATAGAGTGGAAGTTCATCCCTCCAAGGTCACCCCATTTTGGCGGATTGTGGGAGGCAGCTGTGAAATCAGCTAAGCAGCATTTTTATCGCACAGTTGGACTAAACACTCTTACATTGGATGAGCTACAAACTTTGGTATATCAAATTTCTGCAATTTTAAACTCTCGACCACTGTTTCCTATTTCTGAAAATTGTAATGACCTTGAGGTGCTAACACCCGGGCATTTTTTAGTTGGAGGTCCCCTAGTCTCTATAATTGAGCCTAATATCACCGAAATGGATACTAGCCGTCTGAACAGGTGGCAAAGAGTAACCCAATTGCAACAAATCTTTTGGCGAAAATGGAGCAGTTCTTACTTATCTCTTCTTCAAGAACGAAAGAAATGGCAACAAAAAGGTACAAATATAACTTGCGGCGCAATGGTTCTTCTCAAGGATGAAAATCAACCACCCTTGAAGTGGCAAATTGGACGTATTTCTGAAGTTATAACTGGTGAAGACGGAGTTGCTCGTGTCGCAGTTGTTCGCACAAATAATGGTTTAATTAAACGCGCGGTTACTAAACTTGCTGTTTTACCCATAGAATCATCTGTTGAAGGCTATAAACCTCCAACGGGGGGAGGATGTTAAATGCTGATACGCCCCTGCTTAACTTCAGTTATTTTTTATTTTTTTTTATTTGCTTTAAATTGTTTTCATATTTAATGTTCTTTAGTTCTTGCTTAGCAACAGTTCGATTTATATTTACATACAGGCATACACACATACATACTTACGATCTCCACAATACTGTTCATACATGTAAATGTTCGAAGTTGGAGACTTATGTTCGAAAGTGTCTTCTTACTTAGTAAATAAGTATGTATGCGTGTATGTAAGTACATTACATTAAACAAGATCAATAATAATTATTGTAACTTTGCTTTACATTTTGAAACATAAATTTAGTTAGTCTTAAATTTGCATTATAATAAAGATGTTCCAATCGGGAACAAATATTTGAAAATTATAGTGATTTTATATTTAAAAAATAGCTTTTAGCTTGTAAAAAATATTACAGGCTCGAAACAAATTTTATTATCATTGTTGATAGAAATTTAATTAATTTTCAAAATATTTCATTTGTTTTCTCAACACTTTGCGCTTTTATTATACAAACAATGAAACAGTTTACCATGCACTCGTACATGAGCTAAGAAAATACAGAAGTTGTGAATGGCATTCAAGAAATCTTATTCCATTTCACGTTCTCTGCTGTAATTATACAAATTTTCTAGAAGAAAAATAAAAAATGCATTTAAAAGATGAAATAGTGAAGGTTACATGACAAGCAGTTGCGTAAGTAGAGAAGCAGCCAAGCCGTATAAAAGTAAAAACTTTTTGACTTTAACAAGGCGTTAAAAGTTACTTTTCGCAAACACCTTAAAAAATAAAACCAGAAACTACAAAAAAAATTATGAGTAAATGTCAGAAATGTCGTTTTCTTCTTCAAAATTCACAGTAATTATGTAAATTATATTAAAATAATGTTGAATTACACCAGTACGTACTCTCTTTAATATTTTATTTTGCATCTTTCCTAGCGAGTGTTGTCATTTTAGCGCTTTTTTGATTCATAATTTCGAAAAATGTTTGAAAAAATATTTTTTTTTTTGGGAACTTGACATTCCAAATGATACCCTTAAATTTTACACTGATGAAATCTTATCATATATTGTTAAGTTCCTCATATTACACTTTCTCTTAGGCTGCCTGATCATACATACATAATTGGTCATTACAACCCTTTAGTCAGGATTACGACCTAGCTTCTCACACCACGTATGTTGTGTGCGTTAATTTTTATACATAAGTGGCGGAAAATACAATTTAAAGTCGACTCCGAACGACAGATTTTTGAGAAACTTTTCATGACAATTTCATCTACTCTCAGAGTTTTTGCCAGAAATCTGTTGAAAAGAAATATTTTTTCATATTGTCGTTTTTATGTCTATCATGGGTTTTGAACCGAGGCCTTACGTCTAATAAGCCAACACACTACCCACTGGAATACGGCGACTTCAACGAGGATAGAAGATATAAAAAACATTAATATCTGTCAGATAGGTCGACAGTCTGGACCTAGGCTCCTATCGAATTAAATTGAAGATAGTACGGGGATGTCCGGGCACGCTCAAGTAGCTGTGTAGAATAAATTGAACATATCCTCTGCTCCATTACATGTGTCAATTCAAAGTAATGAGCAGCTGATATGGACACTGATATGGTTGGACCTTTGTTCTGGAAAGGTATATTAAACGAAAAAGGCTGCCGGATCACTGCAGGGTTTTCTGGCGCAGTGCTTATTAAGTGGCCAGGCTTGCGATTAAGTCCCTACCGAACGTAATTACAACGTCCGTTCTTGTCCGTGAATGCCGCGTGTTCTTCCTGAAAATTTCGGATAATTCAAATGTAACTCTTACATGTGCACCGGGTCACAGGATTATCGTTGGAAATTGCATTGCTGATGACTGGCCACGGCCTGTATGGAGCTAGCAATCTCCGACATGTTACAGGGCATACGTATTCCAATTCTAGGAGGAGGCCGACTCTGCTGGTTACGTATGGACAAGAAGAGGAATGATTAATTTCTGTCCTTAAATCGTATGTCCATTTATCGCACATTAACCATCCTTACGGGCCGTTGTCTTTTTGTAGGCACGACGAAAGAGTTAGCATTCTAACTAATGACTTCTGCAGCAGCTGTGGGTCTGAGAAGGAGCAAGAGAATGTCGTTCACCTCATTCTTCAGTGCCCTGCTCTTGTTGTGAAGAGACAGAGGTTTCTGATCTCTAATTTTCTGCCATTGTCGGTCCAGCTTTCCAACATAAGGATTACTGCAATAGCAAAATTTATTTTAGACTCGGGATGGTTTTCTCTAGGAAATGGTTGACCTGCGAGAATTATTTGTGGTATCACAATCGCCTTAAATGCTGGCTTAAGCGGAACCTTTGCTTTCGAGGGGATCCGCCACCTCACCTGACCTTGGCTTCCAATGGCTCAAGAGTTGCTATTTTCAGCACAATTCTTTTGCTTAACATATCTCTACAAAAGGGAATACAGAAACGCTTAATAGCACTCCAAGGGAGCTAGTGAACAGGACCAATTTCGGAAAGAAAGTTGCAACAAAGGGGGTGCATATAAACGAATTTTTTTTTAAGGAAATTTAGAGTATAAAGTAAAATTTTTCGTTCTTATAAGCGGGGAATGCTTGAAAGCGGTACACTTAGTAGCACAAGATTGCCTAAGTTTCGTTGCTACTTAGTGGGGAATTATTATATCCGAGGTGTTTCTATTCGGGAAATACTTTTGAATGATAATAAAAATTTTATATACGTAGGATGAAACATAACAAATCAAACTTTAACGTTCAGTTCATTTTAACCATTTTTTTGCGTATTATTATGCTTTTTCAACAGTTTTTGAGGCGCGACAGTTGGTTTACTCTTTGAAGAGTTGGCAACAGTATTCCTTACGCTTTTACCAGAGAGAGTAGAAGTAATGAAAATAGAGGGTGTGGTGAATGCGGTATGACAAGTTATATTGCACCTAAGAAAGCAACCATTCAGTTCTCTAAGGTATTAAGTAACTTTACCAAGGCGTTAAAGTTATTTTCACAAAGTCTTTAAAAACTTATTTTTTTTTGTTTTTTTTCATTCTTCTTGATATACTTTGGCGTTTCACGAAAAAAGAGCAGAAATTTTTATGTTTTGTTTGAATTTAATATTTAAAGTTCTTAAGCTGTCTGAAGGAATTTCTATTTCTATGAACCAAATGTCTAGCAAAATTGCATGCCATGAAATAAACTGTTATTAGGGAGAGGGGAAATGCAAAGATGAAAAGAACACGCGGTTATAAAAAAAAAAAATAAAGAAAGAGTAAATTAAATTTTTGTATTAAAAATTTACTGTGAAAAAGGAAAATAAAAATGGTAAAAAAAATTTTATCCAATCTGTGTTGAAAACTTGATGATTTCAGGGTATTTAGGAGTTTGAGTTTAACTATGCCGTTGAACAAGATTCTTTACAATCAAATATATTTCGTATATTTTTACAAAAATTTATAAAATAATTGAGATTGTTTATTATTAAAACAGTTGCATAATTTTACAGTTACATCAATTTTTATTCAATAAATTGTTTAACCGTAGATCTAGCTTTGTATCAAAAATGATACATTTCATTCTGTTGAGAAGATTAGAAATACTATTAAATGTGAGGAATATCGCCCGATAAATGCCCTGAAAACATGTGAGAAGATTATCGAGTTAAGAACCAATTGGAGGAATATTTTTAGAAACATAACCTACTACCGAAATATCAGTCAGGCTTTAGAAAGAAGTATTCATGTGAGACGGCAATTAACTATGTAATAAATAGTTGGAAATTTATAGGGAATGCTCGTAAAGTTCTAGCAATTTTTTTGGATTTCAAAAGGGCTTTCGAAACAATAGATAGGGATATTTTGCTTCAAAATCTTTCATGTTATGGCATTAAGGATAGAGAATTAAGGTGGTTTAGTTCATATCTCACGAGACGTAGACGAATAACAAAGGTGAATGGTGTTAAGTCGAGTATGAGTGAGAATGATTTTGGTGTCCCACAGGTTTCGATATTAGGAGCTTTATTGTTTATAATATAAATCAACAATATTTAAAATGTAATGGAGAAATGCGAGATAGTTTTATATGCAGATGATACTCTAATTTTTACTGAGTGTACAACGTGTGAGGAATGTTATGAAAATATTGAAAAGGATATGGATAATATAAATAGATGGTTGAATATAAACAAATTGAAATTAAATGAAAATAAAACAAAGTTGATGGAAATTAATATGTATACTAATAATTCATTTGGAATAAATATTGTAGTAATTGAAAAGGTCACCAATATTAAGTATCTAGGATTCATATTAGACAGGGAATTAAAACTAAAGGAACATATAGAGTATATATGTAGGAAAATAGAGTAAAAATAGGTTTCTTTAAACGGCTGAGCTCTCAATGTTAACATCGATTAATATATATAATACAATGCTGAAGCCGCATTTCGAATATGAATCGGCAATTTTATATACATGCTGTACTGAGCAACAGTTAACAAGACTGCAGAAATTACAAAGTAAGGCGATACGTTCTATATTACAACTAAATATATTTACAACAACTACTTTTATGTTAGATGCACTGAGATGGCTTAATGTGCGTAAAAGATTGGAATTTAACACGCTGTATTTTATAAAAAAATGAAAATAGGAGAAGCAGCAGAGTAACTAACTGAAGAATGTTGGAGAAGCGCAACCGTACCGACTGAGATATGCGAACAATTTTAAGCTGCAGCGAGCGGATACAAGTGCAATGCAGAAATCATTATATTGACAATATAACTTTAATTCAAAAAAGTTAGATGCCTGATATTTTTTTAATTCGTTAATATTGTTATCGCCTTTATTTCAAACCAAATAAAAAAACAAAATTGCAAACAGGGGTTAAAAAATTCAAAAACTTCATAATTGTGGCTTATGTATCATTCTTGGGATTCTTTAGTCTTGTCTATGTAATCTTTTTAAGTTTTCAAAGACTTTGTGAAGTTTTATCGTAAATAATACATTATTTATGGTATTTGAGAAGGAAGTGAAGGTTAAGTGTTGGATGAAAGTGAAGAGGTTGAATTTTCTGTTCTTGATATTGATTGAAGCAGTCGTAGTCTAGTATGTAGCGTGTTATCCTATTAGACGTGAGACCAAGTATCCAACCTCAGGTCAGACATTTCCGATTTATAACGGAAGGTTGTAATGACCGATTATGTATGTATGTATGTGATATTCCTGCTGCTGAAGATTCTGAAGAAGAAGAAAATAGAAGCTCGTCTTATGAACTGACGAAAGTATTGGTAGCAACAAACATGCCATGGTTTATCGCCAAAGATGGTGTTACTTAGAACAGAGAAATATTGAAATATTACCAATTTTCACGCAGATTGCTAATAGCTATTTCTTGCAATGTTGTTGAGTCTTTCTTACTGCTCTCCTCATATGTATCTCACTCGAGAGACAGATATTAGAAAAACAGTATTTCGCCCTATGTTTTATTTCATTGATATTACAGAAGGATAATATTTCGGTCAACTACGTACGTATGATATAATAGAATCATTCGCTTTGATAATGTGCTACTCGGAAATGATGATAAATTTACACTTATTATGAATTTCGAATTCGCCGTGGTCTAGTAGGTAGTGTGTTGGCGTATTAGACGAAAAGCCAGGGTTCGAGCCAGACAACAAAATAAAAAAAACAAAAAGTATTTCTTCGGCGACTTTCTATCAACAGATTTCTGGCAAAAACTCTGAGAGTAAATAAAATTGCCATGAAAAGTTTATCAAAAATCTGTCGTTCGGAGTCGACTTTAAAGTCTAGGTTTCGCCACTCATGTATAAAATTAACACACACAACATAAGTGGTGTGAGAAACTAGGTCGTAATCCTGACGGAAGGGTTGTAATGACCAATTATGTATGTATGTATGAATTTTCGAAAAATGAGCTGATAGTCTGTCAGCTTTTAATAATCCCAATAATT
This sequence comes from Sarcophaga variegata, assembly GCA_932273835.1. Lineage (NCBI taxonomy): Eukaryota > Metazoa > Arthropoda > Insecta > Diptera > Sarcophagidae > Sarcophaga > Sarcophaga variegata. The sequence goes on along the minus strand of OW026358.1, from coordinate 28,393,493 downwards.
TTGTAGCTGTAGGTGAGTAACTAATTGAATTCTGTTTACGTTATAAATTTCGTGGTCCACCGAAATCGAATTGGCAGCTTTAGATTCAAGTACATTCTGCGTGCATAACAACTCCTTACAGCCGTATTTGGGGAAATCTGTATCCCGTATCACATGAAATGTTTGAGTTTTACGTAAAAAACCATGCCGCAATGTACATCAACCACGTTCTTCATTTTACACGATGAAGCACTGTTTTCATGTATACTGTATACGTTGGACAAATCTAATCATACATACGTACATACATATATACAAACATACATAATTGTTCATTAAAACCCTTCAATCAGGAATACAAAATAGCTTCTCACATCACTTAAGTTGTGTGTTTTAATTCTATACATGAGTGGCGAGGTCTACCGTTTAAAGTCGACTCCGAAAGATAGATTTTTGAGAAACTTTTTGATGGCAATTTTATTTACTCAGAGTTTTTGTCAGAAATCTGCTGAGAGGAAGTTGCTGGAAATTTTTTTTTGTCAAATTTCGTTGGGGATATCGGGATTTGGTCCGGGGCCTCACGTCTAAAGAGCCAACACATTATCTATTAGACTACGTCGACGACTCAAACTGACAGATATCGTCGCCAAAACAAAAAAAAATTAAGGTATGTTCATAATAACTGCTCCCTATGGAGACATTATGACGCTCACTTCATACCGGTACACCTGGTACATAATGAACAAGGTGATGAACAATATTATGATTATACTATAATTGTATTACCAAGTTTAATGAACTGATAAAGACCTTTTTGAGCTTTAATATTTTCCTTTAGCAATGACAACGCAATACTATTATTTTGTCTAACTCCATGTACATATATATATTCTATCCTATTTTTGTTTGAAAACTAATCAAATAGTCTGCATTTGGTTTTCATATACAATTTATCATTGTTGATTCATTTAGGCCGCATGGAAAAGTCTCTTATTGTTAAATTATCATTTTCCATAAAATAAAACTTGACATTCCATTTACTTTTCAAAATCATAATAAAAGCTGAAAGTAATATGGATTCTATGGGTTGTATTTTATTTACCAAACTGATTGGTAGTGAAATATAATTGGGGCCATTTCAAATGAGGAATATTAAAAGAAATATATCATGAGAAATATATTTTTATTATTATTACATGTACAGTGCTGGACATTAGGTTAGCACATTAGCTATATAAACGTAAAATATGCTTGCTTACTCTAACAATTCTTATGCGCATTATGTCCAAGAATCACGTTGCATTATTTGGCATCAGAATTTTTGTGCCTTGCAACGCCTTTGTTTTATTTTTATTTAACAAAACCCAAACTACAACTGGACAGTAATTTTGCGCAAATTACAAAAAATTATATCCGTAAAGAAAAAAAAAGAAAAATTCGTACAACACAAACTTAGTTTTTAGTAGGATAAACATTATTTTTAATAACAGCTGAACATCTCTTAGACATAATGTTCACCAGAGCCATGCATCGCTCCTGAGGTGCAATGCAATACATTTTTTTTACTGAGCTGGCCATTTTAATACCTCTACATTGTTTTCTTCGAAGAAACTCTTCACCACTCGTGAAATGTGTTTTGAATCGTTGTCGTGCATAAAACGCCATCTAAGTGGCATGTTTTCCTCTGTTTATATAATCATTGTGTTTACAAGTATGTTTTTATAAATGTATTGATCCATTTTTATACAAATTTTATGTATGGAGCCAACACCGCCCAGATAACGCGGCCCACACCACCACATTTTCGCCACCGTGTGTGTATTTCGGATTGTACTGCGTGTTTGAAAGACGCCATACATAACGTTTTCCGTCGGATCCGAAACTACAGAACTGATTGATTCGTCACTCCAAAGAACATTTTCCAAAAATCCATTGGCTTCTCTAAATGCTCACGAGCAAATGAAATTCGAGACTTTAAATTATTTTTTGATCCGAGTGGCTTATGTTGTACAATACAGCCATGCAAATTTCTTTCATTTAATATTCTAATTGTTCAAAAGGAGATGCTGATTCCAAGTTCTGATTAGAACTCTCTATGAATTTCATTGGAAGTTACAAATGGATCGACAACAGCTGCTCTCTAACTGAAGGAATCCACTCTACGGGTGGTTTTTCTAGGTCTTGTAGTCTGTGTAACATATTTGTACGTCTCATATGTTAGAATATGTCCTAATGAATCTTATATATAAAAATGAATATGTGGTTATTTGTTTGTCGGTTTGTTTGAAGTCTATAGACGGCTAAACGGCTGGACAGATTTTCTTGAAATTTTAACAATACATTCCTGTATGTCTGGAAGGAATTAGAGGCTACTTTTTATTTTAAAATTTCAAGTAGGCGAGGTGTCACGCCCACATATCCAATAAGTATTTAATGTCGCATATCTCATAAACTGTAACAGTTAGAATCCTTAAATTTCGTATGGACGACTTTAACGTATAATGAAAAAAATGGGCGGATTGGCTATAATGGGCATGTCCTCCCATAGTCTATATATAAAAAAATGAATGTTTGTTTGTATGTACCTTATAGAATCGTAAACTATGCATTTAATCATGTTATGATTTTTGGCAAAGTTGTTGCGCATGAGCTGACGAAGGTTTCTAAGTTGGTATGACCAATTTCCGATAGGACGTGCCACCGAAAATTACTCAAAATGTATTAAATCGTAAACTGTGCATTATTTAACAAAGTTGTTGCGCATGAGTAGAGGACGGAGGTTGGTGCGATTCATCTCCGATGGAAGATTATTCGCAAAGTGGTGTTTAATTTTGAGTTCTCTGGTTCAGTAAAGGATCGACCAACACCACTTTTTGTGACAATATGCAGGATAATTCGAAGCAATCATTTTAGCGTTGCTCACAAGATCTCGTCCTTTTGCAGACCACAACCTTTGAAAATTTTGCGTCTTGACTTAGGCCTGCTCCTGTACAGGTAGGTAGGTTACCATAACTTTGTTTTGCACCCGTATTGTTAGGTAGGTTGGAGTGTTAGCTCCGTGTTGATACACATGTAAGCGAATTCCACCAAACTCATCGCAAAAATTGTCCAACGCAGGGACTGCACATTTAAGCACGCCTACCCTATGCTGGAAACCAGCCTGCCGGTTTAATAAACGAAGCTATATCGTTTATGCTGATGATGATACCTCCGTTAAGATGACAACCGTATAAAATTCAACTAATGTAACCGACAATAGAAACATACTTGTTTTTACAGTTGGCCAACTGTCTCTACCTTTCACCGAAAATTCATTCTCCACGATTCGGCCCTTTTCTGGATCAATTGGTACGTGAACTAACAAAATTGTCGCGTTTAAAACGATCAACATTTGGTGTTGATTTTTAAAAATATCGTTAAACAGGTTATCACTGTCAACAGCGAGCACTACAGATGTCCAATTTAATGGGCAAGGACATGTAATGACTTTTTCTTGTAGGGTTTTTGGATGTCGCAGGCACAACATCGATGGAATTCAACATGCTATATTAGCCAGAGTCATGAAAAATATGACATTTAGGGTGCGATCTACCCAGCGAAGTAGTAGCGGACATTTGCATATAATGGATATCATATACAACCCATAATGGTATCAACAGAATTTCAAACGTATAAAAAATTACGGTGATGTCTCAGACAAACTTTATTTTATTTAAATTTAAAAATAGGAAGCACTTTCAAATACGACCCTCTATACCTTGTAATTGCATTGCCAACTTTTATGTTTCTGAAAACTATTGTTCTTGAATACTTCTTCCATAAAATTTTTATAAATAGAGCAGAGAACGTTAAATAGAATAACATTTCCTGAATGCCATTCACAACTTTTGTATTTGCTTAACTCATCTACGAGTGTATGGTAAACAGTTTCAATGTTTGTATAATAAAAACGCCAAATGCTGAGAAAACAAATTAATTTTGTTTGAAAATTAATTAAATTTCCATGAAAATTTTTATTACAAATAAAAAAATATTGTTAAGTTTTTACCCTTTTAAAAGCGTTAAAATAAATTTTACTGTGTTCCACTATTCGCATCTTGATTTAAACAACAACAATTGCTAAGCCCTAACAATTTGTTCGGCAGATCTTTGTAAAGGTGTTCTTCAAACCACGATTATTCTCGCCAAACATACGTGTCTTCACACAAGACTGACTTTTTACTAAAACCGTTGCTTGCTTTGTCTTGTCTTTTATATCGCAGGGTAAACAGTCTAATGGATGTTCTTGAAAGAGAATGGCTTTGCCTTCGCGAAATCTCTATAAATGTAAACATGTTGCTTACGTTATTGTTGTTTGTGTATTTCGTTTACCTTTGTTCTTGCAGTGTTGTTGCTTCTTGTTTACTTGTTTATCCCCTTTTTTATACTGATGTTGTTGCTATATTTTTGTTTATTCGTTGATCATGTAAACAAGTCCGTTGTTTTTATAGCTTTTGTTTATCATTTTAATGTTAAACGATGTAACACCATTTCCATTTTCGTAACGATATTTTAAAATGCTTGCTTTAAAAGTTAGTTCGCTTCAAACAAACTAAACTTTGACATGAATCATTGTACGTGAATAAATTTTAATCCTTCTGTTGCATGATGTTAATATTTGGCTCACAAGAGTATATTGCATCCAATTGTTGATATCCTACAGCAAAGAGAATTACAATTGAGGGACAAATAAAGTTGCAAACAAATTGAATAAAAATGCATATCCTGTTCATTTTGTTTCAGGTTTTCCGTATATTTTTGCATCCCATTTGGAAATTCACTACAATAAATAAAATTTTAATTAATTGGAGGTACATATTTGCCTGATGAAATTAAATTTTTAAAGCAATTCATTCAATATATTTTTAATGGAGATACGGGCACGTAAAAAAATTTAATTCCATTTCAACAAGACCGTTTTAAATATTTGATGTCACGGTTGCATATGCTCGAAACTCCTTTTAGTTTGCATTGAGTTTTATTGTATTTTAATTGATTTAAATTCTTTAGCACATGCTTAAGTACAGCACATACATACATACATAATTGGCCATTACAACCCTTCAGTCAGGATTACGGCCTAGCTTCTCACATCACTCATGTTGTGTGCGTTAATTTTATACGTGAGTGGCGGGACCTACAGTTTAACGTCGACTCCGAACGACAGAATTTTGAGAAACTTTTTCAAGGCAGTTTATTTTACTCTCAGAGTTTTTGCCAGAAATCTGCTGAGAGGAAGTCGCCGAAGAAATATTTTTTTTTTCATATTTCATTTTTGATGTCTGACCTGGGATACGAACCCGGGATTTACGAATAGTAAGCCAACACACTACCTACTACACCACGGCGACTTCAAGTACAGCAATGGACATATAAATAGCACATTTTACCATTAGTTCTCTTTTTCTATGCACTCAATCACAAATCTCAACAATAAATCAAAAATGTTGAGTTTGACGAACAAATGGCGCAATAGTATGAATATTAAAAAAAATATTATTTTAGTGCGACCATACAATCAATTATGTCAGGAGGCCTGTTACAGGTTAGTCCTGGATATTTTGATGTATTACTCATTACTGTTGTAATATTTCAGAAAAAAATTTTTTTGTCCATTTTGTCTGAGAAGATTTTCTGTCTCTCATTATTTTCCCCTTCATTGAATATACCATTCTAGAACAAAGTGTTCATATCCCCTGCTCGTTGCTTCGAATTCCCACATGAGCTGTGACCTAACAGAGGATATTTTCAATTTATTCTACACAGCTACTTGAGCGTCCCCGGAAATCCACATACTATCTTCAATTTAATCCCATAGGTGCCTAGAGCCTTACTGTCGACCTATCTGGCATATATTAATGCTGTGTCTCGTTTTTTATATCTTCTATTCTCGTTGAAGTCGCGGTTGGGTTATTAGACGTGAGGCCTCGGTTCAAAACCCAGGTTAGATATAAAAACGAAAAAATGAACAAATATTTCCTCGACGAGGGTGCCCTGGTAGTCTAGTGGGTAGTGTGCTAGACTATTAGCGTGAGGGTCATGGGTTCGATTCCCACCAGAGACTCTGGTCTGTGACACTACACCGAGCACACAGTCAAGTTACTTCGCTCGTATATAATTAGGATATAATTTGTAATTGTATTGTAATTAATAAATAAAATAAAAAATAAAAAATTCCTCGACGACTTCATCTCAGCAGATTTCTGACAAAAACTCTGAGAGTAAATATCGTTCGGAATCGACTTTAAACTGCAGATTCCGCCACTCATGTATAAAATAATCCCGACTAAAGGGTTGTATGACCAATTATGTATGTAGTATTTATCCTCGTTGAATAGAGCATTTCTTTCGATATCATATGCTTGAAAAATATACGATTTTCGCAATCTAAAACTCCCGCTCCTGAACCATCTGCATGCCACAAAGTTGTCCTTCTTTTAAGATCTCAAATTTTTATTACTATGCCTTGTAGCGAAATACTTTTTAAATTCATAGAGTCCAGAGTTTCCGTCTAGTGGACGGTTAAAGCGAGAGCTATCAACCAATCGTCTGCTTGAGTCCTTAAGACCCGAAATTCTTTAACAAATTTCATATTAGACTTGTGTCTCATCAACCTAACCGTAGTCCCTAAAACTTTTTTCGTCATTACCGTGTGCAGTTGGCTTACATCTAACGGACCTTTCAACGCCGCTGTAGAATAGGTTCCCAATAACTCTGTTAAACTAATATACTGTTACGTTTTTACCATTTAAAAACGTTTAAAAAATATTTGGGTTTAGTTTCAATTAAATTCTTTGTTTGTCGCACAATTCTGTGTGAAACTGTTCACAACAATTGCTTTTTTTCTTATTCTTCTTTACACTCTCTTAAGTAAACAATAACAATTGTTCGTTAGATCTTTTTAACGGAGATCTTCAAACAACGATTATTTCCTTCAAACACAGCGCGATTTCACACAAGACTGATTGAATTTTTACTAACTCGTTGCCTGCTTTGTTTTGCCTTTTATATCGCAGAACAATGTTGCTAATTTAACTATTTTCTTGTCAAATCTAGCGATTTTTAAATTCAATTTGCGGGAAAAAATATGATTTAGCTATTAGCTATAAATCTAGCGATTTTTATGTTGTTACAAAGTAACGCTCAAAGAACGGTTTTTAAAGAAAAGAAAAAATAAACAAACAACGCGAATTGTTTCTGCTGTATTTTTGTGACAAGTTTTTAAGTGAATGAAAATTAAAGTATAAAATTAAGTTGTAAGCTTTAAAAAATATTGTGAAAAGCTATAACAACTTAAGGAATGGGGCCTATATATAACCTAAAATTTCGCCGTGAGTGGGTTAATCACGAAAAGTTGAAAACATAGGTGGCTCAAGACGAAAAAGACGAAACAAAAGGGTTCTGTAAGTATTGCAGATGCTCCTTGTCTGAAAAACTTTACGACCTATTAAGTCACGCGGAAACTAAAAACACAAATCAGCCTCATCGCTTAGGGGATCATGTAGGAAAAATTTGGAATTTTCCCCAAATGCAAATATTGTTGAAAACGTTAAAATGAAAAAAAAAACTGAATTTAAATTTATTGCGAGTATTTTTACAGAATTACGCGATAAATCGTGGTCTTTTTTACATAATATTAAAATTAAAAAAAATTAGCTATGTTTTAAGTAAATTTTCGTAAGAACTTTGTAAAAATTATTGTTTTGGCGATTTATCGCTAAATTTTAATTTTTTTTTAAAATTTAGCTTTTTTCCACCTATTTTTTAGTCGACTTTAGCGATATTTTTTGGAAAAAAGTTGGCAACAGTGTCGCAGAATAAACAGTTTGATGAATGCTTTTGAAGCCAAAAGACTTCGCCTTCTCAGAATCCCTATAAATGTAAACATGTTTTAAACATGTTGTTTACATTTATTCTTGTTTGTGTTGTATTTCTGTTTACATCTATTGTTGCAGTTTTTGTTGTTATACTGGTGTTTTGTTGGTATATTTTTGTTTGCTTGTTTATCATGTAAACTTGTTGACTGTTTTTGTTTTTGTACCTTTTGTTTATCATTTTAATGTTAAGCGGTGGTACACCGTTGCCATTTTCGTAACAATACTCTAGTCTCTGTATCTTGTCCAGTTATGTTGGTGGTTTAAGATTTGTTCTGTTTACCCATCACAGTATACAGTCAGTGCATAATTCCTAGACTACATCGCCATAATTCACCTGACCTTTCCCTTTTAAACGATCAGAAGTTGTTTGTTGGGCAACATTTAAGATTTCCGCCACTGGTTCCTGAATCAAAGTGTCATCACCATCCCATATTCTTGCAATTTGACGTGTTCGAACTTTTTTGTTGGACTTCCGGGTTTTTAATTTCGCACATTTAAATCGTTATATCTGAACCGTTGAAACCCTGTCGCTTCTGATGTAGTATGGTTACCATATGAGTCAACAATATTCTATAAGACTCTCCAGCACCTTTCTTTAAATGAAAGTAAAAAATTAATACTTCCCGCAAATCATCATTTTCAAATATAAAATTTGCCATCTTTAACGCGATGAAAAAATTTGATGTCTTCTATTTACTGGCGTATACTTTGAAAGATGATGTATGTGTTTGAAAATGTTATCGATAACATAAATAAAAATTAAGGCCCTTTCACATTTATTCACATTTATTGTGAAAGGGCCTGAAAGGCTTATTAGACGTAAAGCCAAGGTCCAAACTCCAGGTCAGACATCAAAACGAAATAAGAAAGAATATTTCTGCGGCGACTTTCTCTCAGCAGACTTCTGGCAATAAATCTGAGAATAAATAAAATTGCCATGAAAAAGTTTCTCAAAAATCTGTCGTTCGGAGTCGATTTTAAACTGTAGGTCCCGCCACTCATTTATAAAATTAACACACACAACATGAGCGGTGTGCGAAGGCCGTAATCCTGACTGAAGGGCTGTAATGGTCAAATGTGTATGGATATATTCGTATCTTGACGCTCACTTCATACCGGTAGAAAAATACATAGACTTGATGAGAAATATTAGAATTCCTTAATGGAAAGCAACATTTTAAAGCGGAAACGCCGGAATCTATTTGATGGTTCAATACGACAATTTGACAAATTTCAATGGAAAATTGACAATAAAATTTAACGAACTGAATTGATTAAATTACCAACAAAAATTTCGTATCAATGAAAATTAATTTCGTTTATTTCGTTTTTATTTAACGCGTCGCTCTATCTTGTTTTCGTTTTTTATTGTCGTCACTAAAAAATGCCAAAAGTCAACAGAACACTGTCACGTTTTGTCTACAAACGAACGTGCCTCTACGAAATTTCTTTCGTTCGTAGAGTACAGTTCATAGAAATTAATTTTATTTTATCATTTATAACAAGACATATAAATATACTATGATTGAGCACTCAAAGTTGTTCTAATTTTAATGTATTTCTGTTTTTTTTTTTATTTGTCATAAAAAAATCCAACAACATGAAAACAATATCTGTTCCCAGTGCGTTCATATAGAAATAGAACGCAATTAAAATATTCGCACGTGAGCTCCCACGACAATTGTGAAGTAAGTTAATGAAATTTCGTTTTTGGGCAATTTTCTTCTTTCCTTAAGATGCTGAACAGACATTGTAATTCGTTTAAAAATTATGAAAATTAAAAGCTTTTTATATAGAAAATATAAAGGGCGTTTCATTAAGCGTGAGCTCAATAAATTTAGTCTAATTTTTGTGGCAGCTGACACATTTGTTTGCTACAATTATGAACTAAGCTACGCGTAATAATTGTTAAAACTTATTACAAAAGTGTTCAAATGATACTCTGAAGCCGTTTGTAAGCTTCGTAGAATTTTCACTCGTTAAAGCGCACCTAATGTGCCAACTATTCGAAGTGTGCTCATTAAATTTGAAGAAACTGGGATAATTGTAGACAATAAGACTCCAATACATCAATGTATAGTACTCACATAAATTGTTCATTATAACCCTTCAGTCAGGATTACAATCTAGGTTAGGTTAGAGTGGTAGCATTGATGCCTACTGACCAAGTTCACCAAATCAGGGGAGGGAATTTGGTCAGCGCAAGGACTGCACATTCTAAAGCACGACTATCCTACGCTGGAAAACCAGCCCGAAAAATTGACATTAATGTACCGGATAGATCCGTTAAGCTGACAAGGATTGGGTAGCCAAATAACCTATATCGCAAGAGATGTTCCTCAGCGGATCTGCACCCACGGCAGAAGTCATTAAATGGGAGCTGCATTCTCTCCGCGTGTCTTCTCATAACGCAATGACCTTTAAGCACGACCACAGTGATTGAGATAATGTCACGAACAAGTCCGAGTAACTGGTTGGTACGCCTTTTATCCATCGAGAGCCAAGCGAGCCTAGCGGTGGAGCAGGACTCCCCATTGAACCAGGATTTATTGGCGTCTCGAAAGAATTTTCGTGCGATAGCCAGCATGACAGAGATAAGTGGCCCAAGTCGACTGCAGAGAATTCCGGAAGTAGTGCACCAGTCCTGGCGAGCTCGTCGGCCTTGCAGTTTCCCGGAATATTGCTGTGCTCGGGGACCCAGACAAGTGTGACACTGAATCACCCAGAAAGAAGGTCGAGGCAACGGCGACATTCCCTGACGACCCTGGAGTTATTCACAACGTTCGTCATATATCTTATGGCAGCTTGACTGTCAGAAAAGATCGAGATGAGGGTGAAAGGAACACCGTGGGCGAGGTCCCATTGAGTAGCCTGGTAGATGGCCATTACCTTCACATGAAACACGTACTTTTTTACTTTTTACAACCTAGCTCCTCATACTAATTATGTTGCGTGTATACATTTTATCCACAAGTAGTCGGACCTACAGTTTAAAGTCGACTCCGAACGAGAAATTTTTTTTGCGAAACTTTTCATGTTTATTTTATTTACTCTCAGAGTTTTTGACAGAAATATGAAAAGGGGAAGGGGCCAAAGGAATATTTGTTATATTTTGTTTTGTTCGAGACCTGGCGTCTGACGTGGGGTTAAACTATGGCCTCATGTTTAATAAGCCAACACACTACCCACGGCGACTTCAGTGTAAAGTATTGTCTCTTGAAGACACTGTCGCTGTAAACGAGAGTGTTGCTGAAACCCGCAAATATCAATTAGGCATTGTTCTCAACAACTCTATTGATTTATTGAGGCATCGTCGCAATGTGACATGAGCTTTACTGTTCTACCGCTACTACAATGGATGTTGCTCTAGCGAGATAAACTGACTTGTTCCTGAAAACCGTATATTCTTTCGTAACACCCACCTTTCTTGCAGAGCACATCTGTTTGTAGTCGATTAGGTAGTGGATAGCACACTGCATTAAAAACAGAATTCGTTGTTTAGTCGGACTATCCGTGTGTGGAGCTTCCTATATGCACAGGCCCACAAACATTACTCCCTCTGTCCTCCCTCATATAATTTATTTTCCTAATTTGTTGTAATTTGTTGTGTTGAATTTTTGAATTTTTGAATTTTGATTGTAGTTCTAGCAACAGGACTCCTCCGTTTGACATACTGCGTTTGCAACAGCAATTAGCCACCAAAAGATCATGCAATTTGAGTGGTGTGTGATTTTTTTTCTTTGTATTTCTGTGAAATATTAGGTTTACGTGAATAAAACGAAATATATTCCTGAACTCAAATCCGAGATCAAACGCTTCATAGATGAGACTCTCTTCGAAAAATTCATGTACAATTTTTTTAAAAATTTAATGGCCTATCATCGTTACCCTGGAGGCCTTTTGATGCACATTTTATTCAAAATCATTATTTTTAAAGGAGCATGGAATGTGATTTTCCCTTTGGGTTCTTTCTTAAGTTAGGTTTCAAAGTTACGTTTGTTTGAAAGAGAAGAGTCAAACAACCATTAAATCTCTCGTCATGCTCACCATTAAAGTATATCAACGGTATTTTTTACTTCCATTCTCAACTGCTCTAAGCTGCGTGATGACTGGTATATCTAGGCAATGACAAAAAAAAATTTCTATTTATCATCTGCCAAACGTACGTGTAAGGCGGAGTGTTCCATAATGACGGTCATTTCTATACTCAAGTCACTACTATTTCGTTCCAGTAAACTCATAGTTGTGAGGATCGCCCTAAAGTATCTTTGTAATTCCACGATAGGCGTTTTCATCAATTTTTCATTTTGGTCTTCAATGCACATTCATATTGGGTATTGGGTTTAAGCTCATGGTATGTAATAAGCTGGCCCTTTTAGCCAGTTTATTCGCTTCCTCGTTTCCAGTTACTGCTAATGCATATCATGCTATGCTTAGAATAGTTTTTAATCGCCTTTTTACATTTCAGGACTGTACTTGACCCTATATCACTGAATGTTATTGCACTAATTGATATTTAAATGTCAGTGAAGATTTGATTTGAATATCACTATATGCCAAGTTTACCAAGTTATCATTTGGCCTGTTCCCATAATAGTCTTCCTGAAGGACCTTCTATGGTCCGGCAGCCCACAGAAGGGTCAGTGTCTAGTTCTTCTATGTAGAGGCCCAATTCCCTCCTAGTTTTATGTTTAATGATAGAGTTTATTACCATATCTTCAGCTAACCATTGTATAACAACGAAGAATGCATTTAAGTACCTGATTTGAAAAAGACCCATGTTCGAGAAAAACTGTTTAAAGTGAAGATATTAAGAGGAGAAAACATGGGTTAATGACTCCGTAAATCCATGAAATAACTTGTGTTATTTTTTAAAGCAAATTCTCTTTAGAAAGATTGGAATATAGAGATTAAGAAAGAATTGGGCCAATCTTCTGAAGAGAATTTGTTATTATAATTACTCAAATGTAATTATAATTAGGGTTAACGCAAAGAGAAAAAGAGATAAAGAAATATTAGTATGTATTTCTTTTAAGGTTGTTAAGTGTAACTTACCCTTTTGAGATGAGATGAGTGATGAGAGATCTTTTTCTTTTCAGAAGTATTTAACAATTTTATTTATGAGATTGTTTTTAACCAATCAGTACGGCGTTGTGACAGTGAGTTAAGTGCGTAAACACGATATTTATCCGTTCAAATTTTGACAACAACACGACGACGTTCGCAAAATTTTTTTATATTTTTTTTTTAAATAAATTTTTTTTCAAAATGGACTTTTTTTCTCAAAAGAAAGCTTGTACAATTTCCTTTAAGGCCTTTATAATCGCTTAATGGGATACGAGTGGGATTCCTATCAAAAAAATTATTTTTTAAGTCAAGAATAAGATTTTTCAATAAAAAATTTCATCCAAATCGGAAGACATCGATTTTAAAAATTGGGTCACTTGACACGAAATTCCCCATATTCATTCGATCAATTATGGACTTCATTTGAGAACTAAATTTTGAAGAGAAATTTGGTATCAATTTGTGCTTCAGCCCTTTCGTCGAATTGGCGGCGCTTGGCAGTTTGTTGAAGATGTCTGACCTGGGGTTTGAACCATGGCTTCTCGTCTAATAAATCCACACGCTACCTACTAGATTACGGCGATTTCATTACAGTAAGCGCACTTTATTGAAAAATAAGAAACATAGGTATTTAAGTTTTAATGATTTGTTATTTTTAACTTTTTTATTTTTAAATACGAATTTTACCTTCTGCCAATACCCACCCGAGTAACCAATTCTTCGGTCCCTCTTCTTCGAATACTTCGATTACTTCCAAGTGGCCAAATCTCTAGCTAGTGAAAACATTTCTTCCAGCAATTTTGTGCATGCCTAAGAAGTCTTTTACTCGCATACATTGACTATCATCTTTATTGTCAAACGATCTTTGGCAAAACGAATGTTTAAGAAGATACTACTTTGTAGTACGTATCAGAGATCAGAAATTAATCGTTTTTTCGCTACTCATAAGCACTCATGAAATTTTTAATACAAGTGAGTGAACAATATTGAAATTTAACTACTCTGATTAATTCGTATTCACTACAACGTTGATTTATAAGTATGAGTACAATGAGTATGAGTACAACGTTGACATCAAACGTATACCATTCGAAATATATTTGATTCATATGCCTACTCATCCAGATTCATAAATTTAGAAAAATATTTATAAATCTCATACATGATTAAAGTGACTCGAACCATTCATCGAAATTTACAGTCTTAGTTGTTGTTGTATTTGCAAGACAAAGACAGCAAGCAAAGCAAACACACAACCTTGTAGTGTTCGTACGCGAATCATATTAATTTTGTGATTCTTGTAAATGTTGAGTCATGGAGAGTTGAAATCAACAACATCATACGTGTTGTTAAGTATGAGTATGATGAGTACTTCAAACTTTGAATATGAGTAGTATGAGTATAAAATTAAAATAAGTATGAATGTGAATAAGTATCAAAAATTATGAGTAAGATTCGATTCTACTCATCTTTTTGAATACTCACTCTCTCTAGTATGTATGAGTAATTTTTTTAACCATTCACGACGTAAATCTATGGATTACTGTACAAGTATTAATATTTTTTGTGCTGTTTTTCTACTTTTAATATATTTTATTACTCTACTCAATTTTGGGAAAATAGCCAAAAAAAAACATGCCAAGAATTTCTGCCCCAAGTGTGCAGTATAGTATAGAAAACCATGCAAATCTAATAAAAATAAAATTTTTTAAATGTTTGTATCATAAAATTCTTAAAAATTCTGAGAATGTTTATTATGTTTGAGTTCAATTTGAACATTGTAATCAGTGGGAATTCCCATTGCCATTGTTAAGAAAATTGCTGAATTCCTTCCCTTCTATTCTTATGTTGTTTTGTTGGGCAAGTTGGAAACCAAAAACTAAATTGGATTATTAAATTAAAAGATTCTGTTTTTATAGTAGTTTTGAAACGTGGTGTAAAAAGAAAAAAGTAACAAACTGGTCTTAAAAAATTCATAAATATTGCCATAAAGACAAACTTCAACAGAATTTAGCACTTTGGTTTACTTAATTTATGGAATACTAATCGTAAAATTTTAAAAGTATAAAGAAAGTAGAATTTAGTCACTTAAGGGATCCATAATCTCGAACAAACAAATATTTTAAATTTTCATGGCCTTTATATGACAATAAGGTGTAACGTTGTAATCATGCAACCTAGTATGTTTATAGAATCATAAGTATAAAATGTTCTCATTTCTGAGCTATTATGTTTCTATTAGTAAATTTGGTAACAGATTCGTAGGGGGTGCTGAGGTTGTGGAGGAAACACTTCTCTACTCCGCTACAAGGCGACGACGACAACAATACCGCCTTTAGAGGTGATGTTCCGAACCCGATCGATGATGACGGCGGGCAGATTCCGCCGCCTAGCCTTGAAGAAGTCAAAGACGCGATTATGCATACTAAAAGCAATAAAGTTGCAGGTCCTGATGGCCGATGTTCAAGACCGAGTTTGTAGGGCGCATGTACCAACTTATTTACAAAATATGGCTAGAGGAAAGCATGCCCAACGATTGGGACATCATGCGCCAACTTCTCCCTATCGCATATAAGGTTCTTACGGGCGTATTGTGTGAACGACTAAAGCAATTCATCAAAACAGTTATTGGGCTTTATCAGTGCGGCTTCAGACCTGGCAATAATAATACTGCGATATTTCAGAGAAGGCGATCCCTTGTCATGTGACCTTTTCAACTTCGTAATGGAAAATGTTCTGCGGAAGACGGGAATGCATCGCAATGGCACAATTTTTCAAAAAAGCGTCCAATTGCTTGCGTACGCCAACGACATTGACATCATAAGGAATACTAAGCGATATGTTACTGCTGCCTTTAATGTTACTCACATCTACTGAAATGAGTCTGGCAGTAAATGAGACAAAATGGAAGTATGTGTTATCAACAAGTAGAGACGTTCGGCGTATTGGATCTCAGATTACGGCCGATAACTATACTTTCGATAAAGTCAAGGAATTTATTTATCTTGGCTCCGCCGTTACCACCAAAAATGATGTCAGTCTGGAGATCAAGTGCAGAAAAACTCTTGCCAACAGGTGCTACAATGGTCTCAATAGACAATTGAGTAGCAAAGACATCTCTCGTACGACAAAACTGATACTCTACAAGACGCTGAAAGGGCCTAGAATCTCTGCCTGTTGTAACTTATATTGTGAGTGTTAATTTTATGTATGAGTGGCGGGATCTATAATTTAAGGTCGCCATTCCAAATTCTACAATGTTGTTTGTTCACGTACCTATTCAATCTCAAATCATCGTTGAAGACGATTTTTGGATGAAAATTAGAATCAGTTGCTAACTACTGCAGAGTTCATTCAGCAGACACACATCGTTGACCATGGTCGTTTTAGTTCCTAGGTGCTTCCGAAAATGCGAGTACTTGTGAGCGTCACAATTCGACAGCCTCAGATTCTCGTGCGCAATTTCACGGACAATGGAGGGGTTTCTGCAGATCTTGAATTTCTTCGAAGTACGAGCATTGGTCGCTGGGTTGCGAATAGTTCTCTCGGTTATTATGAACGTAAAATAGGCCAAGCGTGTGGTAAATTATCCGAACAAAATACCCTTTGCAATATAAATTTTTTTATTTTCAAGTATTATTGAATCATATATCCGACATTGGGGATTTGGCAAAACAGATTAAAAAAATGACAATATTTGGAAATGTATCTTTACAGTAAACAAATGTGAAGAGCTACATAGAGAGCATTTCAAGGAGTAAGAATGTGTAGAAGACTTTCAGGAAAATCTTTGGAGTTCACCTTAAAGATGATACATTGAATATACACCACGGTGGTTAAGACACAAAGACTGGCATACTTTGGCATAATAAGCAATGAGGTTTCGTTAGATTTAAATCCGTTGAATGTTGTAGTGAAGACCAGAACAAATGGTTAGGAGAATGGGAGATAGATCGTACATGAGATTTATGAGAAGGCATTGAGATATGACAGATCAAGTAACCAATAGATTTTATGAAGCTCAGTCTGACTGAGTGAAAAAGATAAATTAATTGATTGGAAACTTTTTACTGCTGTGTGGTATACGGATCATTGACATACATTGGAACAATGGCGAGGGTATTTAGCAGCAGATTGAAATATTCCAAACTCATTGTCCAGGCAGGACATGCCATTGAATAAAGTGCTTTATTCGACTTGGGTAGAAGACACAAAGAACTAGAAATTACAATACTATGTGGCAGTCAGAGCGCCATCCGAGCACTTAGCTGTTGTTAGATTATCTTAAAAATTGTATGAGACCATCTTGATAAGCTGAATTAACAGGGTAGGAAAAATACGTCTATCTTTTACTTCATAAAAAGCATATGTGGATCCAAGGCTTTTGCTTGGTAATTACAGTGCAAAAAGATTTCAGAGGAATAACTAATAGCCTAAGGATGCCAACAGACCCTCTGACCTCAAAGAACATTTATACAGAATAGAAATCGCTTCAAGCCCAACATTTAACCTGTGCTCCCTGCATTTATTTTATTTTTTTATAAACCTAAGTCAGGAAAATAAACAACGTGAAGTGAAGAGCTTTTTGCCATTCTCTCTATGTTGTGTGTGTTAATTTTATCCCTGAATGTGGGAATCTTCAGTTTAAACTCTCAGGGTTTTTGCCACAAAACTGCTGAGATGAAGTCGCTGAAAAAATATTTGTCGCTTCTAATAAACTAACACCCTACCTACTAGACTATGATGACATTACGGCATTGAGTATGTTCCCGAAAATCGTCGTTCCACACTGCACATAATAAGATTGTGGGTCAATCAGCTGACAGTTGGTAAATTACCAAGGAGATGAAGAAGATGCGTAAAAACCTGCAGTGAAGTTAAAAACTTAGTGAAGAAAAGATTTGACAATTGCATTCGTTCTGAACAAAGCTGATTGTTTTCCGAGACTATAAAATATTGTTACGAAAATGGAAATGGTGTTACATCGTTTAACATTAAAATAGTAAACAAAAGCTACAAAAATAAAAACAATGGACTTGTTTATATGATCAACAAATAAACAAAAATATAGCAACAACATTTGTATAAAAAAGGGATAAACAAGTAAACAAACAGGCAACAACAACACTGCAAGGACAAAAGTGAACATAATACACAAACAACAATAACGTAAACAACATTATTACATTTATAGAGATTTCGCGAAGGCGAAGTCATTCTCCGTCAAGAGCCTTCATAAGACTGCAACATAAAAGGCAAGATAAAGCAGGCAACTAAGTCAGTAAAAATTGAGTCAGCCTTGTGACATGTAGCGTATGAACAATTCTAGTGTTTATGTAGAATAGTGCAAAAAAGAGGATTTTCAAGCTAAGCAAATTGTTGTTGTTTACTTCAATAAACTACTTTACTACAATAAAGAATTTAATTAAAACTGAACATAAATTTATTTTTATTTGCAATCTACGAGCTCATATTTCAAAAGTGTTTAAAAGTCAAAAACGTAACAATATTATTGAATATTTCCTACCCACCCTTGCAAAATATTTCTTACAGTTTACATGATACACATTTATGAGATAGAGTTTGGTTTGTGGTCAAAAACCATTTCAAATATTGTATTACAATGATAACTTGTCGAAACTGTGCCATCGTCTTTTAGTGATAACGTAACAGTAACACTGTTCTAATGACATGCGAAGGAAAAAAAGTCGTATGTATGTACATTACTTTTATGTCAATGAACATTTCTGATTTTATGTCACCCTAAGTATGTTCTTATTTTCTTGTCAATACTTGTATTTCTTACATTCCAGAATATTCAAATCCCTTCTTTTATGTCGTTTATTTGCTTTAATGTGTTGACATTAACGCTCTTGATACTCAATTCCGCAACTAAGGTAGTGATGATTGCTGAGCTGAGAATAATGTTACGATAATGTCACTTTTAATCGCAAGTGTCAATATATTTTTTATTCAACATCTCAACTTAACATTGTTAAATTTAATTTCTTATAATAACTTGTAATACAGAGAAATTATCCGAGTGTTAGACATTTAATATGCAAAATACAACCACTTTCGAAACTTTATAGGAACAGTAAGGATGACATATGTACATACATACATACATAATTGGTCATTACAACCCTTCAGTCAGGATTACGACCAGTTTCTCACGCCACTTATATTGTGTGTTAATTTAATACATGAGTGACGGAACCTACAGATTAAAGTCGATTCCG
The DNA here is from genome assembly GCA_932273835.1 of Sarcophaga variegata. Classification (NCBI taxonomy): domain Eukaryota; kingdom Metazoa; phylum Arthropoda; class Insecta; order Diptera; family Sarcophagidae; genus Sarcophaga; species Sarcophaga variegata. Next base: position 28,374,289 of record OW026358.1, on the reverse strand, counting down.
AGCAACTGATTTTTGGGAAACTTTTCATGGCAATTTTATTTACTCTCAGAGTTTTTGCCAGAAATCTGCTGAGAGGAAGTCGCCGAAGAAACACTTTTTGTATTTTATTTTGATGTCTGGCCTGGGGCTCGAACCCTGGCCTGACGTCTAATAAGCCAACACACTAGCTACTAGACCACGGCGACTTCAAAATAAAGTTAAATTTTACGAAAATATGGCAGTGCCGGAACAATGTCGATAACACTGCTCAATTAAACCACTTTTTTTAAACGCAGGGGCAACGACGGGCTTCGTTTTTTTTTTTGTTGTACATCTTCATTTTGTTTGTATTCGAAGTTGCCATATTGAAAATAATATATAATATGACAAGTTCAAACATAAAGTGAACTTTAAAAGTTACTGGTACGATGATCTTCCCTTTAGCTTAACGCTCACTTCTATATTATTGTGTACTCATAACAATGAAAAACAATTTATCTTCCCGTTAAAATCCTGCCGTAATATGATTAGTCTATGGACTATCGAAGTACGACTGTGTATCAAACTTTGTTAATAAACTTTATGGTGTAACACTTAACAACCTTCTAAATATTACAGTACTTTTACATACATACATAATTGGTCATTACAACGCTTCAGTCAGTATTACGGCATAGCTTCTCACACCACGGTTTAATGTCGATTCCGAACGATTGATAGAAGAAACTTTTCATGGCAAATTTATTTACTCTCAGAGTTGCCAGAAATCTGCTGAGAAGAAGTCGCCGAAAAAATATTTTTTTCATATTTCGTTTTGATGTCTGACCTGGGATACGAACCCAGACTTTATGTCTAATAAGCCAACACACTAGCTACTAGGCTAAATAAATAAAAAAAACACTGTTTATATGTATGTATGTTAACCCGTATAAGTAAAAAAGAACATACTGAAATTAACATAACTTCTTATTATTAGTTCCATAAGTGTACTTATGAGCATATCATAATGATATCATAATGTTATGATGTTTTACTTCATCATTACTATCATTATTAATATTAAGTTATGAATTAAAATCACACGTTTATGCATCACTCTGTACACATTCAACACATCATATTGCTCCTTAAATGTATTGCACTTCTTCCGTTTTCCATTTCGTCTTACGAAATATCCGATTTATTTTAAAAATATTTAAGGTTTCCTCATGCATACATACGTGCATACATTTAAGTAAACAACTAAAGAATAAGAAGCATTTACATACCTTATGAAATAATATAATACTTATAATTTAATTTATATAAGAGCATCTCTTTTCTTGTCTTTTCATTTTTCTTCTTATTTTTAGTCTCTTTATCGCGAGAGGAAAAAAATACAATGTATTTACATATGCATGAGTAAATATATTGTATAATATGGGTACATACATACAAAAAATGTGTTTTATAATGCGGCTTCTATTGAAGTATAGTAATAGAAAAAAGTTTTGCTATGCTTGCAAATTACTTGTCACAATAAAATCCTTCAGTCGGAATTACGATCTAGTTCTCCACACCACTTATGTTGTGTGTGTTAATTCATATAAAAGTCGACTCCGGACAACAGATTTTATGAGAAACCATTTCATGGCAATTTTATTTACTCTCAGAATTCTGTGAGGTAGTCGCCGAAGAATTTTTTTTTTCATATTTTCGTTTTTGATGTCTGACCTGGGTTTTGAACCTTGGCCTTACGTCTAATAAGCCAACACACCACCTACTAGACTACGGCGACTTCAAGAATGTATTTTATTTAATTGGCCACGATTTGAGTTATAATGGGAGTTGTTAGAAATAAAGATAAATGAAGAAATAACTCAAGGCAACATAGTTTCGCACATCCCATAAACAATGTTATCTGCCTCTGTGCTGTAGGAATTAAAAAAGATAAAATAAATCGTAGAAAAAAGAAGAACATTTGTAATGTTATGAAATACTTAACGGCCGCAGCTCAAATGGGTTGTAACTATAAAGCAAAAGGAAAAGTACGAAATCGGGAAAGTGTTGTAAATTTTCTGTGATATGCTGCTGCTAGCATCGTTCTTGCCAAATCCTATGCTACCGATGTAGTTCTTTTGTTTTTGATTACACTGTCATGGCATACGGAAATTATCCCACGTATGCTAAATACTGCATAAAATTATGCTTTCATGTGATGTTTTTTTTATCATTTTACGTTTATGCGACTATAAGGCTCACCACCATAGGTTGAGGCAGTTTAAAGCGAAAACGACTCTGATGTTTATGCTCACATGTTGAAAATGTTTGTTGTTGTGCAAAACAGATAAAAGCGAAAAGAAGATTGTGTTCACAATGTATGGCATGGTAATGTGCTAAATTTCTTGGTTGGTTGGTTAGCAATTTTGTCGAAAGTATGGAAAATATTCACTTGGCATGAGTGATAATGGAAGGATTTAAAATGTATTGTATGCTTCATATAAGAGTTTGAGTGTTGCAAGCTTAAAGCCCATCATAAAGAATAACTGGAAATAATTTGCTGTACGAATTTATGCTTTAAAATATGTTGTGTTGTTGGCAAATATTTTATTTTTTATTGCCCTAGACAATGTTTATTTATTTTAAATTTAACAGACTTTCACTTCGCTTATTTTTTAATATTCCCTGCAAATACTCCAATCATATAATTTTAATGTGGCAGATATGAGACAATTTATGCTTCTGTATTTGTGTACTATTTTGAGACATTTATAAGCATAAATTTATAATAAATTTCTTTATGTATTGTTAAATGAAGGTCAACTGGCGGTATTGTAAGGCTATACAAATTTAATAATATTGTTACGAAAATGGAAATGTTGTTACATGGTTCAACATTAAAATGATGAACAAAAACTACAAAAACAAAAACAATGAACTTGTTTACAGAATAAACAAGTAAACAAAATATACCAACAACATCAGTATAAAAAAGGGGATAAATAAGTAAACAAAAATTGCAACAACAAACAATGTTAGCAAACTGCACAAACAACAATGAAACAACGATGTTTACATTCGAACATTCGACTTTTAGATCATTCATCAGACTCTTTACTTTGGCATATAAAAGGCAATACAAAGCAGGCAACGGAGTCAGTAAAAAATTAGTCAGTCTTGTGTCAAGACGCTTTGCGTGTGAAGAGAATAATCGTGGTTTGAAGATCTCCGTTGTAAAGATCTGCCAAACAATTGTAAAGAAAAAGAGTGTGAAGAAGAATAACAAGCAAAATAATTTGTTGTTGTTTACATCAAGTTGTGAACAGTGGCAGACAGAATTGTGCGAACAATAAATAATTTATCTAAAACTAAACAGAAATTTATTTTTATTTTTATTGCATTCTACGAACTCATATTTTAAACGTTTATAAAAGGGTAAAAACTTAACAATATTCTCTGCCGATGTGGATACATAATTTTTCGCTACCATTTAGAGATTAACGTCAAAAGCAGTAGGAAAAATACTTCGTCTGGATAAAAGTAATGCTAGATATTGGTAAACAATAAATAAGCATTACAGTAATCCCTCCATTTACGTCATCTCGGTACACGTTGTGTCGCTTTACGTCGTTAAATATTTTGTTACGTCTGACTTTGATTTACGTCTTCTTATATGTTCATTTGATTATTGTTTTAAGGCCAGTGGAAGATAGAAAGAAAAGCACAACTTTATAACATAATAGTTGTAGGACAATCTGCAAGTGCAAACAATAATAATTTCTTGGTTGATATTTTATTCAGCAAGTTTTTGAAGTCGACTAGACTCTATTATATTAGAGTGCCCTGTTATATCTCCAATAGGGGGACACATAGTTTTGTCCGCTAGAAGGATGTGTTCACTTAAGGGAGTGTTGCTTTTAATTAGTTCAACAGTTGCTATTATACTTTTCAATGTTTGTGATAACAATTACTGATTGAATTTTAATGTTTCTTAAATTCACACATGTGTAACTCGGTATGGTGTGGCAAAAACAAGGTCTCCACCTTTTGTCGTCACACTGCTCCCCATTCTGACTCATATGCGTGCAACTGATGGTGTTGGTGATGTATTGTGTGGCTTCATAAATAGTGGTATCGATGGTTGATGATTCGTCTTCAGGAGTAACCAAGACCTGCGCGTTCAACCACCCTTTACCAGGGGTTACTGGGATGGCTTGATCTAGGTGATCAAATTGTGGCTGAAAGGACCATGGCCTCAAAGGGACGCTCTCTGGTAACTTCTGGTGGGAGTGGTTTGCTATGGCCAACGATGTGGTAACTTTCGGTATCAGAACTTGAGTTCGCTATACTCGTTCATAACATTGTATGTCCAAATGAGGATAGCACCGGTCTTGGACCTCATAGTTTACGAAACCTTTGTGCCTTTAGGTGTGTTGGCGGGCGAAAATTCTCACTTTCCCTTTCTAAGGACGAAGAAGAACTAGGTATCGGCGATGGGGGTGTCAGTGGACGTCTATCTACCTTGGTGTCGGACATACCACAAAAGGATCGACAGAATTCTAAAACGAAGGAGTTGTCTAGGTTTTCTGAGCCCAATTCTAAGTCATCTGTCACGAGATCTTCATCCGCTAGCATGGATGGTGAAAGTGTCTGATCTGCGTTACTTTCTTCGCCGGACATTTCTGGGACGGTTTCGGCCTACGACACCGTAGCGGAGAGACATTCATCTTTCCATATGGTGGGTGGTGGCGGCGTTTCTTATTCGCTGGTTCTAGTCTAGGTGAGGAGTTTATCGCCATTCGAAAATGTCTTACCTTTCTTTCCTTCCTTGGCTTTGGGCAAGGCTTGGATGGCGCTGGAGAGGTGTGGCGGGCGACTCGTCGCCTTTTGGAAGTGCATTTTTTTGGAGGAGCTTGGCACTTCGTCGTCTTCTAGGAATATTGTTCGTCTCTTATTCGTTTTCTTGTTGGATGTTGCGGCGGAATTTTTCTCTTGTTCGTTCGAATTTCTGCTGATTCGATTCCATGTTTTCACCGGGTTGTACACTCATTGATTTAAGTGATCTAGCGAAAATTAGAGAAAGAGAAGAATTATTAGAGTAATAGGGCTTCAGTTCACTGACATGTGCAGTATTTTGTTCGTTAGTTCCTATCCACAATGACCTGGGATATGAATACGGTAACTACATACGGACCTTTAAATTTGGGTGCTAATTTGGCGTGTAAATTATCTACCGCTTTAGATAATGGATGTTGGTGTACGAGGACGTGATCTCCTATTTTTGGCTTCGGTGTCGTAGATTCTAATGATGCCGTTGCTTTTGTGAGGCCTTTTCTAAATTGTGGCGTACGATTTTGAAAATCTCCCTCAGTCCATCAGCTGGTTCTTCCGGCCTTTCACACCGGGCTCCTGACCCGATCATTACATCGTCATATAGAGTCTTTGGCAATCGCGGTTAGGAAGGCGGGTGAATATCATCACTTCTGGCAGCAGTTCATTGATTATGTATTATAAATAATACAATTATGCTGAATTTAGTATTTTCGCAGGAGTTGAATGTGCCAAAAGCTTTAAAAAATATGCATACGCCGTTAAATATTGTAATGCAGAAAAAATTGGAATGGCCTGTCTGCTTACGAAGGCTAATATTGAAGATTTCTATTTTGCAAGGGCTCATATACATACGTACTTACATACAGTAAAAACATGAATACAATAGGCAGTTATTCAAAAAATAGAAACAAAAATAGGTATTACTGAATACCTATTTGGTTAATTGTCTACAGCGGCATGTAACCAAAAAATTCGGCCGTTATCGGAGATTGCACTGTATATTCGGAAATGTTGCTAAGATTTTAAGATTAAGCCTTTGTAGTATGGAAACAGAAAACACCAATGTCTATGAAAAACGCTTCGGAAGACAAACTGCTGAACACTTAGTCGTTTAACAAGAAGGCTTGAACTACTTCCAACTTATTTAACGAGCGTTTGAAGAATAATTCTTGTTAGGAAATTGATAAATAACACTATGCGACAAAATAAAAAAAATTAAATACACGCAGGCGTAAGTTGTGAGTTTTGTTGACTAGAACTCAAAATTTTTTTTTATATTTTTGAACCTTCCAAACTTATTTTATTTGACAAAAACTGTTTCTTTGGACTTTACGAACAAATTTATTGATTACACAAACATTTCGGAACTTATGTCCAAAATTTCAAATTTAATTTAATTAAAGGGATGGGCCTTTAAAACGATATACATACAATATATATTATTTGACTTAATATGCTATGAGGTTTGATGAGGTAAACATGACAAATGCGAATTTTTTTCATATTTTTTCAAGTTTGTCCGTACATAGTAGCAAACTTTAATTAAAAAACATGAAATAAGCGATGATATTATAAAAGTGCATTATCTTGTGAAGAAATTGACCCTTCTTTTGATCAAATCGGACAAAAATTACCGTAGTTGTTATTTAAAGAGTCTAACAGTCGAGTTTTATTTTTCATTAAATATCTTTAAATTTTAATTCAATATTTACATGCACAGTACAACAAACAACGTTTAAAATCATTAAAGAGTACAGAAACTGAAATTGAAAAAAAAGATTGAAATATTAAAAGTATCCTGTTTTAGTTTAAGCACTAGTCATAAATTATACATTCGCATAAACTTATCCCGCAGTGTCTGCATAAAGTGATGATATCCAAGTGCCAACACAACCAAAGGGGGAAAAAGCTGCAGGTTAAAAATGAATAAAAAAAGAGGAAATTTATTTAAAGTGTTGTTGTTGTCACCTAATGTTTACAATGCTTTCTATAATACGGACGTAATTGGTGAGCATCCAACACCGCCATTACCAAAGTTATTAACATTAACAATGTCGTGCATTATCATTAAATCATTAAAATTTGGATGATTATTACTCCGGTTATGTAGTTGAGCAAGTAAGTCATTTAAGTCGAGACATTATTCATTATTAATTAGGACTTTTTTTTGTAAAATTTTTTGTAAATAATTAAATAGATTTTTATTAAAATTAAAACTTTTGTGAGCTTTTTAAAATATTTGAACCAATCTTCGTTTATTATCGATAAATATTTAAGATATCAAAACATGATGCTTAAAAGTTTTTAATTTGTTTTTGAATACGATACTGAAAATTGTATTGTAAACTATAATAGGCGCACGCAGCAATCTCCCTTAAAATAAACTACATGGGTGACTATTGTTACATTTTTACCTTTTAAAAAAGTTTAAAATATGAGTTCGTAGATTGCAAATAAAAAATAAAAAAATGTGTATGCAGTTTTAATTACATTCTTTATTGTTCGCATTATACTGTGTGCTACTGTTCACAACTTGAACTTGACTTGTTATTCCTCTTTGCACTCTTTTGTGTAAACAATAAGAATTACTAATCAATTTGTTCGACAGATCTTTATAACGGAGACCATCAATCCACGATTACTCTCTTACACACACAGCGTCTTCACACAAGACTGACTGAAGTTTTACTGACTCCGATGCCTGCTTTGTCTTGCCTTTTATATCGCAGGGTAAACAGTCTGATGCTTTTGAAGGCGAATGACTTCGCCGTCTCGAAATCTCCAAGGAGATGAAGAAGATGCTTAAAAACCTGCAGTGCAGTTAAAAACTTAGTGAAGAAAAGATTTGACAATTTCGTTTCTTCTGAACAAAGCTGGTTGTTTTCGGAGGCTATAAAATATATGCAATTATTACCGGCAACTCTTAGTAGGAATTTTTCTGCTTTTGACACGTTTGTCATGAAGACCTGGTATATAAGTTCAAACCAAATTTTTGTAAAAATATTGCGAAGATATTAAATTCGCTTAGTTTGAATTCATAGCTGGCTAAATAAACATAGCTTACTTGGGTCCTAGAAGGTCTCTCCTTTTTCGTAATATAATTACAACTTCTGATTGACATCTATCTTTGCCTAGACATGCTCTGGCAAAGAATTTTTCCTCTTAAGTTCCCAAGCGTAAGAATATTGAAGAGAAAGTTCTGTTGCCTATTCTTCTTCCCCGTCATTATAGCTTCCGCACAAGTCGTGTCCTGTTATCAATGCTATGAGGTTCCCGTGATAAAATTTGATTAGGTTAATCGGTCGCCGTAGTCTAGTAGGAAGTGTGTTGGCTTATTAGTCGCAAGGTCAGACGTTAAAACGGAAATATGAATAAATATTTCTTCGGCGGCTTTCTCTGAACAGATTTCTGGCAAAAACTCTGAGAGTACATCAAATTGCCATGAAAAGTTTCTCAAAAAATCATGTATAAAATTAACGCACGCAGCATAAGTGGTGTGAGAAACTAGGTCGTAATCCTGACTGATGGGTTGTAATGACCAATTATGTACAGTGGTCCAGAGCTTATTTCAACCAGCACCTTTAAAAAAAATTAAGCTTGTATAATTTCGAAACGAAATAAGAGATTAAAAAAAAGTTAATAAGAGTTTATAGAATATCTTTAAAAATTAAAAAACCACTTACCATAAACAAACAATTAATTACACCTTTCAGTCTTTTTTGCATTGGTTCCACTTTCTCGTGGTTTGGAGAGTTATTTTTGCCCATTCCTCATTCAGAGCTGCTATAAGGTCATTCTTGGTCGTGATCTGGTGTTGGCGGACGTTTTGATCTAAAATTGCCCATAAATTTGAGACTGAATAAATTTTTTTTTTTAATTTTTAAACATATTCTATAAGCATTTATTCAAATTTTTTTAATGGTGCTGGTTGAAATACGCTGTGAGCCACTATATGTGTAAACCAAAAATTTTGTTTGAACGTCCTTCTTTGTTGTTGTGCCACGATAATGAACCTCCGATCATCGATAAACGTACAAAAAGAAAAACGGCTCTATAATTACCGCTAGAAAGTTCTTGGCTCGTCGTCCACGTGACTATTTTAACTCCAACAAACACCTCTGAGAAGTTGTCAAAGAAGGTGTTGTCTCTGCATTTCATGCAATTTGGAAGAATTGTGGATACTTATGCGAACAACGTGGGATGGTACGCACCCAAAAATTGTGTAAATTTATTAGACAGGCACACAGTGTTGTAATCAAAGAAAAAGAAGTGAAGAGCTCGATCTAAAGAAACGGTTAAGCATGGTGGTGGTAGAATAATATGAGCATGCGTATCGGCATCAGATGTGGGTAGTTTGGAATTTGTTGAGGAAATAATAAATAACGGAGAGTACTTAAACATTTCAAAGACAAAATTCATCTCCAGTTTGGCAGAATTATGAGCTTGTAACGGTTATTACTTCCAACAAGTAATGAACCCAATCATACTGCTGCTGATGTGAAGATGTGATTTGCCTACCAAAGTTCCTCTAATACTCTTGTACAGTCCGGATGTGACTACAAGACATTGTACGTCGCCGCTAAATCTCAAAAAATTCAACTGAATAACTTGATCATGTGGGCATGTCAGTAAAGAACAACAGAAAACGCTAAACAAAACTGATACATTCAACGCCATATGGGTTAAATAGAGTGTAATATTATATATAATAATAATAATATTGTTAAGCAAATGGAAATGGTTTTACATCGTTTAACATTAAAATGTTAAACAAAAGCTACAAAAATAAAAACAATGGACTTGTTTACATGATCAACGAATAAACAGAAATATAGCAACAACATCAGTATAAAAAAGGGGATAAACAAGTGAACAAACAACAACAACACTGCAAGGACAAACGTAAACAAAATACGCTAACAACAATATCGTAAACAACATGTTTACATTTTTAGAGATTTCGCGAAATCAAATTCATTCTCTTTCAAGAGCATTCATCAGACTGTTTACGTTGTCATATAAAAGGCAAGACAAAGCAGGCAACGCAGTCATTAAAAATTCAGTCAGCCTTGTGTGAAGACGTCCGTGTGAAGAAAATAATCGTAGTTTTAAGATATCCGTTGTAAAGATTTAACGAACAGTTGTTAGTGTTTACGCAAAAGAGTGTAAAGAAGAATAACAAAACAGAGCAAATTGTTGTTATTTAAATCAAGTTGCGATCATTTGCACACGAAATTGTGCGAACAATAAAGAATTTATCTAAAACTGAATATAAATTTATTTTTATTTTATTTGCAATCTACGAACTCATTTTTTAAACGTTTTTAAAATGTAAAAACGTAACAATATTTTTATACTTTGAGCCTTTGAAGTATAAATTTACTCTGAGTGCTTCTTAGGGCTACCTACACTTTTGCGGTACAAAAATTATGGAGTCACCAGAAAGTTTTCCTTACTTTTATCTTATGACTTTTTCTAATGGTTTGTTAAAAACATTAAAATTTTTTTGTTTTATAATAAAAAGGGAAATAAATAAATAAAATGAATATAAAAATCATGAATTATTTTTGCATATTATTGCCCAAAATTTTATTTAAATACGAAATATGGTACCCAAGACTGGACAGCAAATGTATGTATGTCTGTATATTTAGTAATATAAAATGTTATTGTTTTCCTTACCGAACGGTTACTGCCAAACTAAAATCGTAGTGCACAAATAAAGAATTTTTATTTACAATAAATCATACATAACCATACTTCAGGCATATTTTATTACAGCCTTGTTCACTGACCCTGAACATAAATCAATGACAAAATAATATGTTAGTTAAGTACCAAAACAGTAATTTAAACCTTAACAGTAATTTGGCTATTTATCTTGACCTAAAAAGTAAATAGAATTTCAAGATTTATTTCATCGAAAATGCTAATTTAACAACAAAAAACTATTGCTTGTGGCCTCCTCACTAAATCAACAATAAAAAATTGTATCCAAAAACCATATCCAGACAATTTGATTAATTTTCATACAAATAAAACCACACAGACGACGAATCAAGCGCTCTCTTTCACGATAAATTAAATGACCGTTTTATCTCACATCGTGGTGATGTTAATCAGACTAATCTAAAAAATATGATCTGCTTGACCCCACTCTATCTGTATGTCAATATCGGTTTTTTGAAAATAGCACCCAATGGGTAACTCCAGTATTCTGAATGTCTTCTCTCCAATAAGGTGGAATGGGCATCTTGATCGAACGGGGCCAGGAGCGATTTTTCTGTTGTTGAAAATTTTCCTGAACTTGTAAATATTTATTCTGGGTAGAGTACTGTGGGATGTTGGAATATTCCCAATATATAGCGTACCCATTTTCACAGATGGGTCGAAACTATATGGTCCGATGTTAGAATCTTTTACAAGCTTCTCGCATTGAAGCTTCACTTTAAATTGAATGATAACTTTAGCGTCTTTCGGGTTTTTGGATCAGTAACTGGACCATCCTCTTAAAATGCGTATTCTTATGTGAACTTCATTGATAGTTAGGCTGCACTTAAGACTGGTGTAAGTAAGGTCTGGTGTAAGTTACGACTGTCTTGAAAATATATGCATGTAAGATTCTCAAAAGTTTTTAATAGCATTGGTATTCCTATATTGAAGCCGCCGTAGTCTAGTAGGTAGAGTGTTGGCATATTAGACGAAAAGCCAGGGTTCAAACCACAGGCCAGACATCAAAACAAAATACAAAAAGTATTTCTTTTGCGACTTTCTCTCAAAAACTCTGAGAGTAAATAAAATTACCATGAAAAATTTCTCAAAAAATCTGTCGTTCATTTTTTATGGGGGTATTGCTATTTTGCTTTTCGCAGCTGTAAATGGCGCAACTTTACCAACATTTTTCTCTACTAATTTCTAAGCTTTTTATATTTCTCTCCACCGTTTTTAGTTATCATATTCTATATGTATTTTGTTATTGCTTTATACTCACCACAGTAAATGTTTAAAAATATTGATTTGGATACATTGTTGCCAACTGAATATTGTATATATACATGGATATGTATAAATAATTCAACATTTATTAAAACATTTTAAGTCGAACTGATTGTTACTTATCAAACATTTATGTTAACGCTGTCAACTTATTCACACCTTTCGTCAATACTTACAAGCATGTCCTAAACAAATTTGTCGTTATTAACTTTGTTGCTAACGATACTAAATATTCATAACAATTACTTTATATTGAATAAATTATTATCTACATGTTGAGATTTACATTGTTCGGTGTTGCTAACGTTACTCTTACTCTAGCGCAACGACATCTACATGTTGATACATACAATGCGTCTACAAGTTGATATAAACATTGTTGGATACTTCTAAAGCCACATTTGGTTTAGCAACAATACGACAGCAATGAAGGATAAATAAAAACCGTATAACGCGCATAATAAAGAGTACAGGTGGTGGTGCTAAGGGAATAAACCTACTACAGTAGGTTTAATATGTTGAATTCTTATATTGAAAACTTATTGGCTTATCTCAGGTTGCACTGTTAAAAACAATGCGTACTATGCGCTGCATATTTGCTTACAAAAGTATAGATCCAAATTCAAGCTCTTCTGAACCAGAAGGTAATATTTGCCTCCATTTACTCATATGCAAGTGTTTCAATTGGGTTTTTTGTGGGCTTTTATCAATTACGCAGTTGTTTTTCGAATTGATTAACGAAATACTCACTTGGAGTTATACCGGGATTTTGTCGAGGAGTATTAAACCTGTGGCAGCTTTGGTAAGAAAATCCTTCAGAACCTTTGTTGCGATTGTTTTTTAGAATATTTAAATGCACTCTCTTATTCCGAACAATCTATTTTATAAGCAACAAAAAGCATCTAATAAAATAACAGATCTTTACATAATTTGGTTAAAGGGTATCGAACTAGAAGTCGCCGTAATCTATTAGGTATTGTGTTGGCTTATTAGACGCAAGACCACGGTTCAAACCCCAGGTCAGACATCAAAACGAAATATGAGAAAATATTTCATCGGCGACTTCCTCTCAGCAGATTTCTGGCAAAAACTCTGACAGTAAATAAAATTGTCATGAAAAAGTTTCTCAAAAATCTGGCGTTCGGAGTCGACTTTAAACTGTAGGTCCCGCCACTCATGTATAAAATTAACACACACAACAGAAGTGGTGTGAGAAACTAGACTGAAGGGTTGTAATGGCCAATTAGGTATGTATACATACAATTATGTATGTATTCCTTATTTTCTTATATCCGATCCGTTTTCTTAGATTTTATGATTTTTTGGTTTGCAATATCTTTTCTATTTCATTCCGTTTTCTTTTTCGCTTCTTTACACCTGCAAGTAAGTCAGATAGTAAGGATTTTGTCAAAACACCCTCGCATCTCTGGCAGAAAAGTGTACAAAAAACGCACAAAAGTTAATTTTTGTTAATAATGAAAAGATACCCACCCATCCTTGTGATGATATACCAGCGCCAGAAGAAATGATTTTTAATTTTTTTTTTGTTAATATTTATATTCATATTTACTGAATATTTATTTTATAAGATAACATTTGTTAATTAATATTTGCAATTATTTGTTTATACGAAATTATTTGCATAATTTTGCATTTGTTTGCAAAGGTTAATGCAAACACGTGTAAATTAAATTTTGCTTCTTGTTTTTTTTCCATTTATTATGTTGGTAATACTAATTCAGACTGAATTAATTATAAAGGGATTGTTTATTTAAAATAAATGAAAAACAACAAAAAAACACGGTGCTATAGTCCAAATACACCCAGCTTATGACTTAGTGTGGGTTGTGAGTTTTGTTGAGTAGAACTCAGAACTTGTTTTATTTGACAAAAATGGTTTTTTGGTCTTTACGCACAAAATTATTGATTACACAAATATTTTTAACATAAAAATCCAAAATCCAAAGTTTTTGAAAAGCAACAGATGAGACTTTAGAACGGTATACATAAACTTATGGTCCAAACTTACATATTATGAGCTTTGATCGCATAAAAAAATTATATTTTTTTCTAATTTTTTCAAGTTTAGCCATTCTTAATTGCAAACTTTAATTAAAAAATATAAAATAAGTGATGAGATTCTGAAAGTGCATTATCTTGTGAAGAGATTGACAGTTTGTTTGATCAAATCTGACAAAAATTACCGTAGTTATCATTTAAAGAGTAAAACAGTCGTGTTATATATTTTATATATGTCATCTTATCAAATGAACTTTAAGTTAAAAAAATTTCAGAATATTTGATGGATCTTGACTGTTTACCGCAAAATATATCAATTTCACGTTTGCACAACTACCAGAAGTCGGCTAATATATGTGTTCTTTGCAAATATTATTATTTCTCTTTGCGCAAACATTAGCCAACTTCTGGTGGTCGCTCAAACGTAAAATTAACACATTTTCCTATATACAATCAAGATCCATCAACAATTCAGAAAATTTTTGAACTAAAAGTTCATTTCAAAAAATATATTTATGAAAAATATATCTCGACTGTTAGACTTTTAAATAATAACTACACTAAGTTTTGCGCGATTTGATCAAACAAAGTGTCAATATCTTCACAAGATAATGCACTTTCAGAATGTCATCACTTATTTAATATTTTTTATTAAAGTTTGCCACTATGAACGGACAAACTTGAAAAATATGAAAAAAATTCGCATTTGGCAAGTTTATCTCATCAAAACTCATAGCATATTCAGTCAAATAATATATATGTACATCGTTTTAAAGGCCCATCCCTATCCTTTCTAATAAGGTTTAAACTTTGGATATCGGTACAGAAATGTTTGTGTAATCAATAAATTTGTGCGTGAAGTCCAAAAAATAGTTTTTGTCAAATAACACGAGTTTGGAGGGTTCAAGAAATATAAAAAAATATTTTTGAGTTCTACTCATGAAAACTCACAACATACACCATGTCATTAGCTGGGTGTATTTAAATTTTTTTTTTATTTTGTCGCATAGTGTAATTATTTTGTTTAAAACTCACGCTGTAAAAAGAAGGGAGTTACGCAGATCGGCTTCAAGAAACTTTTAAATTTAAATTGTGTGATCCGTACTGCTTTATAACAGCGTAGGTACAGCTGACAAATTAACAAACTATTGGTTTAAAGAATAAAACTTACTTCCATTAATATCGGATATTTTATTAAGTGCTTCGTCTTTTTAAATTAAAAAAAAATTGAGAATGAGATATCATCGACATTTTTTATTCGTTTTAAACAGTTTTTTTATTGCTATGCGAGCTAAAGGCTGGGAATTTTTAAAAGACATTAGTAGCAAAGGCAAAGGGCACGATTCGTCGCAAGACTTACTTTCGGCTTGTTAAGCGCATACGTACTAAACCCACAAACTAGTTCGTCACACTTCCGGGGGAGGTAAAAATTCAGCGAATGCTGCTATCCATTTCTGCTGTTCTTGTTCTCTCTATTATCCTCTGTTGTATTAGAACTCCCTTCGCAAAGAAACTTACTGCGTTCCAGTTTTCGTATGATGTTAGCATCAGGTTAACCACTCAATATCGTGAGTCAACTGGGATCCCATTGTAGTCTCCAGGAAATTTTGTCGGTATTCGTAGAGCGGGCAAGAAAAGAATATATTCTCCGCTGTTTCGCATGCATTTCAACATGATGGACGCGCCTCATCTACGTCGTGCCCTTACTTGTAGAGGTATGCCTATAGTATCCGTGGCCCGTTAAGAACTGCGTAAAGCCGTGTTTCCTTCTAGTCCATTCTTCTATATTTGGTATTAATCGGCAAGTTCATATTACCCTTGTGGAAGAAGTCCAATCATGCTGCCACCTATTCATTGCACCATCATTCACCTGATTAGGGTCCACAAGCCCCGTTCTCCTACTTGTTAAATGTATTCTCCTCTCTACACCTAATAATATTCGAAGCGGCATCATCCCCGCAATCACCAAGGCTGCTTCCGTAGATATTGCGCGGAAGGCAATATGTTATATTGACTTTGAAGTTCTGTAAGTGTAAGTCTTATTGTTTTTTTTATTAGTAAGTGCGGATGGAAAGCACTGTTTGACGTTTATTCAATGATTGATTTTTGAGGGAAAATGTCCCTTCTTTTATATTAAATTTTGACTGATTTAGCATTTCTAAATCAACCCCTTAATTCTAATACATTTCTTATATTTACTTATGCTTTAACAATTGCTTGTTTGTTTGTATATATACTATTCTATATTAAATAATATTACATTGGTTTGTGTGTAATAATCATGGGACAAGTGGGTGCAATATGACACGCGCATATTGCCCATATAATAGTTCCCACGATAAAGTGTGAAGAGATCCACGCATGGTCAATAGCAATGCAATACAACAATACAGCCGGCGGCCTGACAACAAAGTGTCAAAGTGTCGCCGCATGTGCGCATTACTATTGTGGCGTTATACGCTGCAGCGACGGTCAGCGACATTTAGTCAAGTGGTCGCCGCTCATATGCAATACGAAATTCTTTTGTGCTAAAGCGACTTATTCAAAGGCCGGACAGTATGTTATGAATTCTTTAGTTTTTCAATTTAACGATGTACGAATTATCGGGATTCTACTGTAATATTATTTTGGAAATTGTTTATCTCTGTCGTTTTTTGTTTGTTTTACTTTTCCACACCATTCAATAGTCGCAAATTTGAATCTGAATTTATTTAAATGTTTTTGTTATTGTTATTCAATTGCCGTTGCCAAAAATTTGCATAAAAATGACGAAAACAAGGAAATGTTATTAAAAAATAAAACACATCTGAATTGACATCATTGAAAAAATCCAATAAAAAAACAGCAACATATCATACAAATGCGTCATCTTATATATAAAAATTAATGTGTGTTTATTTGTTTGTGGGTTTGTTTGTTTGTTTGAAGTCTATGGACGGCTAAACGGCTGGACCGATTTTCTTGAAATTTTAACAGTACCTTCCTGTATGTCTGGAAGGAACTATAGGCTACTCTTTATTTTAAAATTTCAAGTAGGCGAGGTGCTACGCCCACATACCCAATAAGTATTTAATGTCGCATATCTCATAAACCGAAACAGCTAGAGCCCTTAAATTTTGTATGGACGACTTTGACGTATATATGAACAAAATGGGTGGATTGGCTATAGTGGGAGTGTCACCTCCCATAGTCTATATATATAAAAATGAATGTTTGTTTGTATGTACCTTATAGAATCGTAAACTATGCATTTGATCATGTTATGATCTTTAGCAAAGTTGTTGCGCATGAGCCGACGAAGGTTTTTAAGTTGGTATGACTAATTTCCGGCAGGTGGCGCTACTGAAAATTACTTAAAATGAATTAAATTGTAAACTGTACATTTGGTCATGCTATGATCTTTAGCAAAGTTGTTGCGCATGAGCTGACGAAGGTTTTTAGGTTTTAGTATGACCAGTGGTGTCACTGAAAATTACTCAAACTCGTAAACTGTGCATTCTTTAACAAAGTTATTGCGCATGAGCCGACGGAGGTTGGTGCGATTAATTTCAGATGGATGGCGTCACTGAAAATTATTCAAAATGAATGACAAGCAATTGGTCGACCTACACCTCAAGCACGGAAGAAAAGAGCATTACGAGCCTCAGAATCAGACGAGCATTGAGACTGGAAAATCTTCGAGTATATGCCGCTGAGACTCGTTCGCTTGAACCACTTGAGCAACGAGAAGTGAGATTAAAAACTGATCGAATGCGTACTACTCAGGCCCGTTCATCTGAATCATCAGGACAACGGGAAACAACATCAATAAAATGATTCAAAATTAATTGGACTGTAATGTAATTTCTTTCCTTCAAATTTGTTTTAGTTGGCGGCGCAGCAACACGCGCAGGGTACAGCAAAATTTTTTTTTCGATAACGTCACATACAGGATAAATCTATCGGTTTAAATTTGAAGCATCGGCTTTTTCGAATCTGCCAGTTCTTCTGACATTCTATTCTGTCATAAAATTTTTTAGATTATCTCCACTGAACATAATGAATTGATTCACGTTTGAGCAACGTTGGGATTTATTGGGAAACTGCACGATGATGTCGATTTTGCCAAAAAAAAATCATTTTTTCATTACGAGTGTTGCAGCTTGTGGAGCAGAAACATAATTAGACATCGCAACCATTACGGTCAATATGAACGATGTTTGATTTCAACAGAATGGTGCAACTTGACACAAATTTCATGCCATGCGATTTATTGCGTCAAAAGTTTGATGGCCGTTTAATTAGCGCGAAACGGTGATGTCAATTGGCCGCCAAGAAGCTGCGATTTGACACCGTTGGACTATTTTCTGTGGGACGACTTTAAAGAATAGTGTTATGCCGACAAACGGGAGACAATTGAGCATTTGAAGGCCAACATATGTAATGCCATTGCCGAGATACGACCCTATACACTCGAAAAAGTGAACGAAAATTAGTCTGGTTTTTCAAAGTATACTTCTCACTGAGTCTATGGAACGAATCTGACATTTTGTTGAACATCTCCTCTTTTTCTATTGAAATATTTATGGGAAAAGGAGGCCCAACATAGTTCAATATCCGTTCACTGTTGGCGAATTGATTTATGGAGCCTTAGCCACTTATCAAATTTCTTCGCATGTGTAACTTGGATTATTTTTTTGGCTGGTTCACTCGGAAATACAAGTTCTCGAGCTTTACATACATAATTGTTCACTACAACCCTCTTTAGTTGTAAGGCTCTCAAAGGAAACAAAGAACACAACATTCTGAATTGCAACTGTCCCGGATAAGGAATACCGTGGAAAGTATGAAGGCAGCGATGAATGCTTTGTACGTCTGTAGAAAGGCGTTTGGCAATAAACAGCTATTGTATGTCCTACACTCTTCTACGGCGCATTGGTGCGACGGAAAGCCATACGAATACGCTGAATAAAGTGAAGTGGTTAGCATGCCGGGGCATTACGGGTGCTGTGGGTCATCTTCTCTCTACAACCTCTGCTAAAACTGCACTGATGCTTACGTTTTCAGATATGTTTCGGCTATATACGGTAGCGCATGCTTCAATACTGCAGAAAGCAAAAGCGAAAAACCCGGGTTTTAGATTCGACTAAATAGTATTAGAGACTGTTTTCGAATAAACATGTAAATCTCAGACTCCCACCTGGGAAGAACGGTTTGCTGAAGCTGTTATCGGTGATGGTGAAATAACGATCTTCACCGATGACTCAAAAGTTCGATTGTGGAACTGAATCTGAGATCTATTCCGATAAGCTGGCACTGAACGGTTCATAAGGATTACCTAATCAGGCCAGCATATTTCAGGCGAAAATTTTTGCTATTGAACAAGCTGCACTTATGATTGAAACCAGGCACCTATGTATTTCCTTTTGGACATGAAAGCATGACTCAAAACGGTGTCAAATCTATGGGCGTCAAGAGTTGCATCAACTCTCTACACCGTATACGTCCACACAACACCCGTCTCTATTCTGCTCCCAGCCACTGTGGCATAGAAGATATCGAAAAGTTTGACGAACTGGTATGGAAGGAACCGGAGACATTTGAGGAAGAGATGATAGATATATGCTGCCCTACGGGAATATATTTTCAAATTGGAAACAATAGCATAGAATTCCACAAACCGCGTGTGGTTCAACATATCTGGCTGCCGAATTTCAAAACTGCTGTACACAACAGTAGACAGTATGAAAACCAAGGAACTACTTCAGTTTATGAAAACGGAATTTAAAAGGAATTCTAACGCGATACTGCCCTGATAGTTGATAGTTTCGTTGACAAATGCAGTTTACCCCATCAGGATTACTGCAGAAGCTGCAAGGTTGATGAGAGCTTTAGTGTTCTTTCTTTATATTGTTACGAAAATGGAAATGGTGTTACATCGTTTAACATTAAAATGATAAACAAAAGCTACAAAAACAGAAACAATGAACTTGTTTACATGATAAACAAGTAAATAAAAATATACCAACCACATCAGCATAAAAAAGGGGATAAACAAGTAAACAAAAATACAACAACAAACAATTTAAACAAAATACACAAATAACAATGAAACAACGATGTTCACATTTATGGAGATCTCGAGGAGGTGAAGCCACGAACATTCGACTCCAAGATGATTCATCAGACTGTTTACGTTGGCATATAAAAAGCAAGACAAAGCAGGCAACGGGATTAGTAAAAATTAAGTCAGTCTTGTGTGAAGACCCGTTGCGTGTGAAAAGAATAATCGTGTTTTGAAGATCTTCGTTATAAAGATCTGTCGAACAATTGTAAGTGTTTACGCAAAAGAGTGTAAATCAGGATAACAAACAACGCAATTGTTGTTGTTTACATCAAGTTGTGAACAGTGGCTTCCAGAATTGTGCGAACAATAAAGAATTTATCTAAAACTAAACACAAATTTATTTTATATTTTATTTGCAATCTACGAACTCATATTTAAAACGTTTTTAAAAGGTAAAAACGTAACAATATAAATATTGCCCCAAATGCTCACCACAAAAATGTTGCTTTGATCATTCTTTGCACTTTATTTAGAAGTCCTTAAATTTTTTTTATAGGGTCCTTTTTTAAGCGCTTCCTATCTATAAATTTTTATAAAACAAAATGAATGTGAGATATTATCGACATTTTTGTACTCGTGTGAAAGACTTATTGATGCCATTGAGTGTGAAATATATCGGCCACTAATTGTCCTATTTGGATCTTCAATATTTCGATGATGTCTCACACACACTTTTTTATTTAAATTTAAAAGAGTTTAATGTAAGACCCTATGTATAATGGCAAATAGAATTGGTACAACTGTATTGTATTTGAAAATGCTTTTATACAATACAGTTAAGCAAGCATTGGTGTATGAAGTCGAACTTATTTTTCTTTTCTTTTTCATAATATTGTCGATTGTACTGCATTGTAGTTTATTCCCTAAATTAATTAAAAAATTGCATCGTTTACGTGTGTATTATATATACGTGTGTTTAAAGTTAAGAAATAGTTTTTAAATCATCATTAAGTTTTATTATATAAAAATCTCTCTAAAGTTTTGCTAAAAGGTCGAAAAAGAAAGCTGGTGCATTATGAGTATAGGGGTTTCATTATTGCAGCAACTGCACAACTTTTTATTCTTTCCTTCTTTTATTACAATTAGGCCCAGTGCAAGATGGCTAAAAGAGTAAGAAAGAAAAAAATATGTTTTTGTATTTCCTTTTATGATGATTGATTATACAGAAGAGTAGAAACTTGAAAGATATTTGAAAAATAATGTTAATAACTGATATGAAAACTTTGAAATTTAATAATAAATAATATTTTATGAAACAATTTTAATACTTATTGAATTGTTTTTCTATACTTTCGAAGAATAAAAATTTAATTTAAAATTGAGAAAGATAATTTCGACAAGTAAAACAAAAAATACTAAAATAAGGCACTAGAAGTATTAAAAATGGAATAGTGGAGTAAAAATTACTTATGCATACCTAACTTGTACTTTAGCTTTCAACCCCTCAACGACCATAGGGACAGTGTTGGAAAAAATAATAGAAACGATTACTAGTTCATCATTAAAATATTGTATACTTTTTCGTAATAAACTTTTATTGTTGGAAATCACTGTCAAATTCTTGATAATGTAACGGGATTTTATTATTTGTTTAATTTCTTGCATTCTTCTCTTTTAATTTATTATTTTCTTTATTTTTGCCTTATAATTCTAGTTATAAATATCTAGGGTTTACTATTCCCGAAAAGATTGTGTCTGTTTTCGGTCAGAGCTGAGCAGTCATCTAGGAGAAGAGCTGTTGTTGTGGATTTCTGGACATCAGATGTTCATGAGTCATTCTGGTATATCCCACACGGAGCCTAGTAAAAACTTTTATTTGGATTTTTGTTGCGTTTGCTGGGAAAAACGGCACTTCTCCTACCGGATTAAATCGTTTATACCAGTGTGGAAACTTCGTACAATCGTTTTTGAAAGCTGTCCTCATATGAATATTTATTATTCTAGTGATGAAGTCGCCGTGGTCTAGTAGGTAGTGTTTTGGCTTATTAGACGAAAAGCCAGAGTTCAAGCCCCCGACCAGACATCAAAATAAAATACAAAAAAATAGCTCTTCGGCGACTTCCTCTCAGCAGATTTCTGGGAAATACTCTGAGAGTAAATAAAACTGCCATGAAAAGTTTCCCAAAAATCTGTCGTTCGGAGTCGACTTTAAAGTGTGGGTCCCGCCATTCATGTATAAAATTAACACACACAAGTGTGTGTGAGTGATAAGTGGGGTGAGAAACTAGGTCGTAATCCTGATTGAAGGGTTGTAAGGACCAATTACATATGTATGTATGTATGTGATGTCAGTTTTAACGCTATTTGGGAAAATAAAAGTGGCGGCTTTGTTAGCGTATTCGTTATTTTATGCCCAAATTTCCGGGAATTCACATTAGTTTCAGTTTTCTTTTGGGTGTTTTAAAAATATTATCCGTACTTCTCGAATCAAGCTGCAACTATTATTGGGATTAAGAACTCCAGATATAAAGCTTTTGCTGTCACTGCATATTATAAACTTTCCGCTTAACTTAGCAAAGTACTTGCTCGCTGTCAGAATGGCTCAGCCTTCTGCCTTAATTTATTAGTTTTCAGGAAAAACAAGAAAATACGTAATTCAGCTGGAAAAACTAATAGAAACGTTTTTTTTAAAAACGTGTTTAAACTTAAAATAAATATACTTTTTACATGAAATATTTAGAAGTGGTAAAATAATTTGTTTTAAAACATTTGCAAAATTTTCGTGTTGAGTGTATGCTTTAAATCTTTTAAAAAATGAGTCGAGGTGTTCATACCAGTGATGCTGAAAGAAATGCTAAAATCTGATGGCTTAGCACTTGGAAAAATAGCCGAAATAATGAAGTGTTCTACATATATAAAGTATTTAACGTGATTCACTATACAAAAAATATGGAAACTTCCACGCGTTTTGATCAAATTTTAGTACGTCAGTCCAAAAAAAAACGCCTTTTGAGTCATCTAATGGGCTTAAAAATATACTAGATGCTCCAGTAACGCGCCGTACTATAAGAAACAGGATCCAAGAAGCTGGACTTATGGTTAGAAGTCCAAGGTCAGTAAACAAATACTCAAAAAGTTTGCAATTTGTCAGACAACACCAAAGTCGCAATAATTGAAATAACGTGCTGTGATCTGATGAGACAAAGATAAATTTGTTCGGATCAGACGGAAAATGTTTTATACGTCAAAAAAAGAATAAAGAGTTCAATCCAAACTACACAAAAAAGACAGTCAAACATGGTGGCGGGTCCCTAATGCTATGCGGATGTCTTTCAGCGTCTGGCGTTGGTCCAATTTTCTGGGTACAGGTTAAAATGACAGCGGTAAATTACTTAAATATACTCCAGAACAAAATGCTCATTTGCTGAGGAGGAAATGCCATGAAAGTGGAAGTTCATGCAGGACAATGATCCCAAACACTCTGCAAAAAGTGTAAAATCTTGGTTTCAGGATAATCAAGACCCCGTAATGCAATGGCCATCACAATCACCTGACTTAAATCTCATTGAACATCTATGGGGAGTCCTTGAGAATAAGATTGGTCCGTTTAAATCTAAAAATAAGCAACAAATGTGAAATAAAATTCAGTATGCTTGGTATTCCATTTCTCCAGACATTTGTGCTAACCTTGTTGGATCAATGAATAGGCGGTGTCAAGAAGTTATCAAAATGAATGGAGCCTCAACCAAATATTAAAATAGTATTAGAATTAAATAAAAACTTAAATAAATAAAATTTAATAAAAACTTTCTTTTTTCCCCAAAATATAAAACGTTTCTATTATTTTTTCCAGGCATATATGTATTTAAAATATAAAATTTTTTATAAGAAGAAACCATAATTAACTTATTTTTTTATATGTTTATAGCTTTAAGTTTATGTATGTATATATATTTATTTATTTATTCATTTTTTCCAACACTGTATATGTTCAAAATACTGCGAGTACATCGTGATAAAGGATAGCAGTGTCGTCTGCGAATATTGAAGATGAACAATTAAGAAGCGATGGAAAAGCCGAGGTGAAAATGTTGTATAGAATTGGTGATAAACAAGACCCTTGTGGGCACCCTGCTGTGATTGCAATCTGCGATGAACAAGTTTTCCCAATGAATACTCTATAATTTCTGTTGGATAAAAAGCTTTGGATTAATTTAGTAACTTCCGGAGGAAAGTTTAATTGAACCATTTTGTAAATGAGGCCATCGTGCCATACACTCAAATGCTGATTTAATATCTAAAAGGACCATGCCAGTAGATTTTCCTGCATTGAAATTTTCTTTTATTTTGGATTTGATTCTAACAAAAGGGTGGGAAGTATTGTGTCCTGTTCTAAAACCAAACTGTTGTGCCGGGAATATTTGGTTTTCGTTACAAAATTTCAAAATTTTTTCCTTAATTACTTTTTCAAAAATTTTGCTTAAAGATGAAAGTAAACTTATTGGCCTGTACGATAAAGGGCATGATGGTAATTTGCCTGGTGTGCAAATAGCTATAACTTTTGTATCTTTCCAGCAATCAGGGAAATAACAAAGTTTAAGACAATTGTTAATTATGTTAGTAAGATTTTGTATTCCTTTTCTCGGTAGGGCCTTTAATAATATATTACTTATGTCATCAGGACCGGATGCTTTTCTAGTTTTAAGATTTTTAATAATAGCTTTAATTTTAATTTTTCATTAGTAATAAATCTATGGAGAGCCTTGATATCGGCTCTCGACACTGAATTCAAACCCTCAAAGAAGACCCTGTGAAGGGTATTCAGCTTCAACCTACTTAGGGCTGAACAGTTACAGAGGAAGTGTTCGATAGGCTCCAACTCCTCCTCATCGCAACATACAGATCCACATCCCCGTCAGCGACCTAATCTTCCAGTGGTCCGTAATAAATCCAATAATTAATCTTACACTGGCCTTATCCAAGCCCAGTAGCATATCTGTTCTAACACTTTCTATAGCAGGCCATAGATACCTAGAAACATAACAAACCGATCCATTCTCCCAACACCTCTGCTCTTCCAGCCTGACCTAACCATTGATGAGGCCACAGAGGTGACAGATTAGGTGATCAGGATAATCTATTAAATCGCCCCAGAAAGCGAACCTAACATAGCGAGAGCATCCTCCGTCTCATTACCCAGTATTCCGCTATGACCCGGAACTCAGCATAGACGAATTTGGTCCGGTCCAAAACTCCTTGCACTCGCGAACGAGCCGTGATTTCCAGCAGACCGACGCAATGGCCCTCTGGGCAGCCTGCCTGTCAACGAAGATCATGTAAGATTGCGAATCTGAAGCGAGCCCACCAACTATGGCCCTATAGCCTTCAGGATTGCGGAAATTTCTGCCTGAAACACGCTACCTTTAACCTGAAGTGAAGTTCAAGACCTAGTTCCCTACAGAAAACCCCAGCACCTCCACCTAACTTAGATCCATTTGTGAAGATGGGTATACCTTCGTGCCCCTGGAGAACCCCACTATTCCATTGTGCCCTATTCGGCATAAGTATCCTCAAACCATGGAGGAATCATCAAAGCAGGAACATCCTTTGTACCTTTGGCTACAAATATTGGTTGGAGTGTATAAATCTCAGGAAAAAGCTTCAATAGATTATGAGATGAAGATCACGGTAGGCAAATTTTGCTAGCTACAATGAGCCTCAATCGCTTATAAGCATTTAAAATGCCTGAGATTTCATAACGCTGGAGATAGAGAAGAAAGAATACTGCGTGACAAACTTGTGAAATAACCAGCTTAGACATTTTTATAATCTTCATGAAAATGTTACCATAACATGGAACAGTTACTCGCATTTCTATGCTCAAACTACTTTGTTACTCATCACATCGTAACATGCACATTGCGAAAAAACATAATTTTTATGCCAGCAAAAATTTTGGACATTAAAAGAAGCCAATAACTATTGTATCCATTATGCCATTACAACAGAACAAAATTTAGAATTCTAGCACTTTACTAATTATTTGCGAATTACACTTTAACAGACGTTGGTAAGTGTTTGAATATGTTTAGACAAAAATAAAAGAGGGATATTTTTATTACATGGGTTTAGACGATGTATACAATAAAGAATTTCGACTTTTATTAAAAAAAAAGTTGAAAAATTATTTGATGCACAACACGCTTTTTTTTCGTTTGTTATCATCACAACATTACCATGAAATTACCAACTCATCTTTTTATTCTTTTTAACTTGCATAGGCAAATAATTTTTAAAATACCGGTAGAGCACGTAGCATTTGTACGCAAAATGAATAAGTCGCTGTAATTTTTAGGTAAAAGTTTAACATCATTTTGTAAATTCGAAACTTTTTTAAATTGGCAATGAAAACTTTTGTTTCAAAATATCGAAGGAAATTAAAGGGAACTGTATTTGGAATTTTGAATTTCTTTATGCAAAATTCGAACATCTATGACTAAACCGATATAAAAAAATACTTGTGCGTTATTGCGTGTCTGAAGGATAATTTGAGTATTTATCAAATAATTTTTTGTTGCAGAAAATATTTCATAATATTGTTACGTTTTTACCTTTTTAAAAACGTTTAAAATATTAGTTCGTTGATTGCAAACAAAATAACAATGAATTTGTGTATAGTTTCAATTAAACACTTTACTGTTCGCACTACTTTTGTGTTCCACTATTTACAACTTGATGTATCGAAATATAATTTCTTGTTCGCTATTAATGTTTGCTCACAGCGCAGATCGTTACAACGGAGATATTCAAACCACGACTGTTCTCTTCACATGGAACTCATTTTCACACAAGTCTGACTGAATTCTTACTAATCGTTGTCTGCTTTGTCTGCCTTTTTATATGCTTACGAAGGTTCTTGAAGTCGAGTATTCGTGTGTTCGCGTTCTCGGGATTTCTATCGCGACTTCATTGTTGTTTTGTGTATTTTGTTTACATTGCTTGTCGTTGCTTTTGCTTGTTTGTCTATGCCCTTTTCTTTCATACTGATGTTGTTGGTTTATTTGTAACAAGTTCGTTATATTTGTTTGTGTAGCTTTTGCTCATTTTAATGTTAAACGATATTACACAGTTTTCATTTTCGTAACATCATTTTATACAGTTTGAGGGAAAAACAAACGTACTCTCCCACCACTACGAATACGAAACAAAAAGTTTTTCTACTTTTCTACATCCATTTTGTTATCCAAATCAATCGGTGTATATAAAACCTCGACAAATCGATGTAATCGATCTTTGCAGCAAAAAAAACATCGATGCTTTTTTAATATTCATCACTGAGTTTATCATTCAACTTTAAAATTCATCTTCAGATTTTTCTTTATCAAAAAATGTTTTAATGTTGGATGCCTACCTTGCAGAGACGAATAAAAGTTATTTTCAAGTATGTCTTCTTAAAATCTGTTCCTCTTTAGGTTTTATAATTTAAAATAAATAATTAAAATTGCTCTAAAATAGTCTGTGATAACCTAAAAGTTATTTCAGAATAAAACAATTCAACCGAAATAATTTCATTCCACACTTTTGTGTTTACTTTTAAAGCAAAAAATTTTGATTTACTTTAATTACATACTTGGTATTTGACAATAAATACATACATACATACATACATACATACGTATTAAGTTGAATGGCAAACGAAATAGAGTTGTAAGCATTCTTTGTATTTTATGAGTCGACGAAAAATAAATTTTTTGGTCTTTAATTTTAATTTAATGTTAACACTCCTACTTTTAAAAGCACTTAAACACGTGTGCAGTATAGGGAAAGTTTACACAAGACAATTTTAATCCATATTACGAGTTTTACAATATGTAAAGTACCTCAAGTATAATTCAGTAAAACAAGATTAAAATAATAGAATTTTAAAAATACATTTCCATTTTAAAAGCTTCGAAGATTATCAGAAAAAAACGCATTTCGGTTAATGCACTTGAAACAATTCGAAAAATTGTGTATTTTGACTCGTCTGAAAGGCTCAACTAATTCCGAAACTCTTTAGCATGGAGGAAGAACAATGATGAGCTCAATGCAACGATCTTGCTTGAAGTAGATAAGCATGATGGCGGTAGTATAGTGTTTTGAGGATAAACGACGTGTGAACACTGAACACTAAATAAAACATACATACATACACATACATAATTGGTCATTACAGAACTTCAGTCAGGATTACGACCTAGCTTCTCACACCACTTATGCTGTGTGTGTTAATTTTATACATGAGTTGCGGTACCTACAGTTTAAAATCGATTCCGAACGACAGATTTTTGAAAAACTTTTTCATGGCGATTTTATTTATTTGAGTTTTTGTCAGAATTCTGCTGAGATGAAGTTGCTAGAGATATATTTTTCATATTTCGTTTTGTTGCTTGATCGGAGGCCTCAGGTCTAATAAGCCAACACACTACCTAGCAGGCTACGGTGACTTCTAGTTCGATACACTTTAACCAAATTGTGTAAAGATCTGTAATTTTTCTAGCTGCTTTTTCTTGCTTGTAAAATAGATAGTTCTGAATAAGACAGTGCATTTAAATATTTTAAAGAACAATCTCAACAAAGGTCCTGAAGGATTTTCTTACCAAAGCTGCCACAGGTTTAATACTCCTCTACAAAACCCCGATATAACTCCAAGTGAGTATTTAGTCAATCATTTCGATAAACGATTGCGTAGTAGCAAAAGCCCACAAAAAACCTAATTCAAACACTTGCTTATGAGTGAATGAAGGCAAATATAACAGAGAAATGATAACAGAAGAGCTTGAATTTGTTTCCAACCTTCTGCAAGCTGTTTTTAACAGTGCAATCCTTTACGTTTTCAATATAAGATTTGAACATATCAAGCCTACACTATAGTTCAACAATTGATCACTCAGCACCACCACCTATACTGTTTATTATACGCGTAATACGATTTCTATTTATCCTTCATTGCTGTCGTAGTGTTGCTAATCCAAGTGTGAATTTAGAATTACCCAATAATGTTTATATCAATATGTAGATAAATGCATTGTATGTCGTAGTGCTGCTAAACTAAAAGTATAGCTATAAAAAACGAACATTGTATATATCAACATGTATATAAAGATTTATTCACTATAAAGAAATTGTTATGTTTATTTATTATCGTTAGCAACATAGTTGATTAACAACAAATTTGTTTAGCAACAATAATCATTTCATTTTAAATAATTGTTTGAAACGATGTTGTTTGATATTAATGTCTCACACGCATAGCTGCCAGATTAGACGATTTATTGTCATTTTGACGATTTTGAGCTCCAAAAATATCATATTGGAAATATATTAAAAAATATCAGTGATATCCAACACACACTTTCCTTTATTTAAACTAAATAGCAAGCGTTTGGAAATGAAACTTTATAGCTTTGTGAATGAATATTCATTAGATTGGAAGATGTCTTCTGACATAAGACCATTAGACTCGCTGGGCCATTTAAAAGTTCATATTTAAAAATGAAATAAAACAAAATCGGTTTCAAATTTTGCCAAATTAATTTTTTTGTTGTGAAGATGTTCAAGATACAGACTATGAAGATACTGGTCATGATGTATTACCTACTAGAATATAGCCTAGAATTGACACTTTTTCAGCGACCCTGCCACTTTTTGTGCCCCCTTACTAAAATGAACTAAATCTGACACTTTTCAAGATTTTTGACCCCTTTTTCCCCTTTTTTAGAAAACCTGATATATTTATATAAGAATTAAAAATATTAGAAACCAAAATGAATGATATATCATATGAAAATATCTTTAAAATTACAAATCCAGAAGAATTTGGGCATAAAATTGGTAATTTAAAAATAGGCTTAATAATTATTTGTATCCTAATTTATATGAATTTGTTACTTACGTATTTACTCTGCCACATAGGAGTGCGTCGGGAGAAAGAATTTTTTCGTAACTAACATTAATGAAAAATAAGTTATCGAATAGGTTAAAAGTGGACACATGCGAGTCCATGCTTTCGGCACAAAATTTATTAAACATGGACCTCGAAAATTTGGGTGCCTAACTTATAAAAAAGTACAGAAGTAATTTATTAAAAAAATAATTTAATCGAATGTGAATATACTAATATAACTGTGAAATATTTATTAAAACTCATTTTGTAAAATATATAAACCAAAACAATCATGGAAAATTAAGTAATATAGTCCTTTTTGACATTGAGAAATATCGCTGCATCCTAATTTCTAAGTATTTCATAGAACTACGGTTAATTACACAGACTAGTTTATAGACTTGTTAATAGATTAGTCAATATAGAGTAGATTTATAGGTTATTTAATACACCAGTTCAAAGACTAGTAGACTAGTTCATAGACTATTTAAAAAACTAGTTTAAAGGCTATTTAATAGACCAGTCCACATATATAGTAGTCTATAGAGTAGTAAATATATTATACTAGTATATGATATAATATATTGACCAGTCTATTGACTTCTGTGGTCTTTTAAATAGCATTTGAACTAGTTTTTTAAATAGACCATGAATTAATCAACTGTATTAGTCAATGGTTTATTCGATCGACTATTTTATAGACTACTACTAGTCTATGGACTGGTGTATTAAATAATTTATAAACTATTCTATTGATTAGTCTATTGAATAATCTATAAACTAGTTTGTGTAATTTGATTATTTTTGTTGTTGTTCACGCTGGCCACCCTACCTTTAAGTTTAGATTTAAGTTTTGTTGAAGTGTAAAAACCACCCCTGTACTTACGTTTATAATATTGTGAATTATTAATAATATGACAGAATTGTTGTGATATAAACGAAAAGAGATCAATACCCGATCAACCCCCAACCCGAAAGGTACGTTTTGTACATAAATAAATAATATTTGATTATTTAAGACTAATACCTTTGTATTTTTATTTACCCCAACTCTCGCCAAATATTTTATTTTATTCGCTTCCCCGTTCACCCCAACATTTTGGTCCTTCGAACCGGATTTGAACCAGTGACCTATGGATGTACAGTCCATTTTTGGTCCAATCGAGCCGGATCATCCCCTAAATAAAATAAAATATTTGAAGAGAATACCTTTACAGATTGTCTCGAAGATCGCCATTCTGGTTTTTGTTTAAACCACATTTGTTTTTGGATAAACCACACCCTTAACACGGTTTGAATATTTCTATATATTTAAATAATTGCTTGATTTGTACAAGGTACGTAAAACACATTTTCTTTTTTTTCGGTGCTTTAATTAAGAAATTGGTGCTTATTGTGTTTTTAAAAATAAAAATAAATATACCTAAAGTGCAAGTGTAAGAATATAAAAGAAAAGGAAAAGCAAAAATAAACAAAATTGAAATATACAAACAACACAGTGCATTGAATTAGCCGTGTTGTTATTGTTGTACACTTTCTTGTAAACAGTTTATTGCTTTCTATGTGAAATTGTCAATTTTTACTAAGCCGCTGTTAATAATTTTCGATTGTTGACATTATTTTTTGCGTTTTTTTTTTTCGGCAATTTTTTATATTCTTACGCTTAAATTAAAATTATTTGGACTTTTTCGAAAAAGTTGCGATAACTTTTAAGTATATTTATACTGAGTATATATACAGTTTATTATAACTTAAATCTTATATAATATATTTCTCCGTACACTTTAATTTCCACTTTCGATTCCTTTTTTTGAATTTTGTTTCGGAAATTTTCGCAAATTCTTTTGTGCAATTTTTAAAGTTTATCGCGAATATTTCTTTAAGTTTTGTAATTGAAGGTGATATTTTCACACAGTTCTGTTTGAACTTTCGTTTTCTTTTCGATACCCCATATTTTTTTGGAGTTTTTCTCAAACTTTTCTTTTATTGAAATTAATTTAAATTTTCTAACTCTGAGTTATTTTTTCTCGATAAATTAACTACAAAAACCCGAATTGTAGCAAAATGGCCGCTTTGCGAAATTTAAATAGGAATTACAATCGCTTAGCAGATTTGGAAAGCTTTATTCAAGCTATTCCGCGAGAGGAACATTCGGTTCACTC
The DNA here is from genome assembly GCA_932273835.1 of Sarcophaga variegata. NCBI lineage: Eukaryota > Metazoa > Arthropoda > Insecta > Diptera > Sarcophagidae > Sarcophaga > Sarcophaga variegata. The sequence goes on along the minus strand of OW026358.1, from coordinate 28,342,350 downwards.
TCTAGGTGTTCATCGGCAGGAGTTGACTCGTTTGTGGGAAGTCTTTCGTGACAGTTACGAAGACTTGTTGGAAAATGCCGAAGAAACCAAAGTCTCGACAAAAGACGCGAAAGCCAAATATATGTCGGGATATACCTTGTATTTTCAATCCGCTTCATTTATTGACGGATTAATTGATAGCCTTAAGAGTAAGGCCGCGAACCCGGTTGCTAATACTGCCCCTATTAACCTTCCCCCTTGCGATACCCCAACCTTTTCTGGCGATTATGCTTCTTGGCCAACATTTCGAGATATGTTTTCGGCCATTTACGGTACTAACCCCCATATTACTAATATACAGAAGATGTATTATCTTCTACAAAAAACGGAAGGTGAAGCGAGGGATATTATTCGAACGTGCCCCATGACGAATGATGGTTTCGACATGGCTTGGCAGAATCTCGTCGACCGTTATGAGAATAAAAGAGTATTAGTAAATTCTCAATTGAAAACTCTTTTCAACCTCCCTTCCATATCCAAAGAATCTGGCCCGTCGATTAAAAGTTTACAACGGACAATTAATGATTGCATTTCAAATTTGTCGTTGTTGGAAATAGAAACTAAAAATTGGGATATCATCTTTGTTTACATTTGCTCCACTAAACTTCCCCAACACACCCTAGGTCTTTGGGAGCAGTCTCAAGGGCCTTGCTCAGACCTACCTAAGTGGAGCAAGATGGATGAATTCCTGACGGCCAGATATCGAACTTTGGAATCAGTATCTGACATTATCGGCAGTCACAATTTTACCCAGGCTACTAACCAAAGCAACTCTGGTAGCCCCCGAAAATACAGAACTTATGAGACTGTTGCCCCGAATCTAACCCAAGGAAAGTGTCCGATTTGTAATCAGAATCACCCTATTCGTTTGTGTTCTGATTTTCTAAGAATGTCGGTTGGTGAACGCTTATTATCTGTTAAAGATCATAAGTGTTGCACGAATTGTTTGGCCGTTTCCCATGAGTCAAACAGATGCCATAGCTCTAACGTTTGCTACATTTGCAAACAAAAACATCATTCGCTACTTCATCGTATCGAATCTTCTACCCGGGAGGGACTGAGAGCTGAAACTAGCCCCGTTAGCCCATTTTCCCCAGATCGCTCTTTAGAAATTCCCCAGTCTCCTGCACAAAAGCGAAATGATGAGGATAATTATCCATTGACATCCACTACTACCCGTACTTTTCAGAACTTCGCTACCCGACTACAGTCCACCCCGTCTTCAACAGTTCTGTTAGGAACTGCCCATGTCAATATACAATTAGATCATGCCATTTTCTCTGCGAGAGCTCTGATAGACCCAGCGTCTCAAGCTACCTTCATCTCTCAAAAGTTGCAACGGAAGCTAGATCTTCCGACATATTCGGCACCTGCTGCCGCTGTTGTGGGCCTTAATGGCGCAGTGGTAGCAAACTCTAGAAAAGTCTGCATTATTTCTCTGCGATCTCCTATTGATCCATCCTTTAAATTGACCACGGAAGCGTATGTTGTGGAAAAACTTACTGGTCAATTACCCTCATGCTCGTTAGCGAAGAATGCTGATTTTAAAGCACCCGAACTCCCGTTATCAGATTTTAAATACACCCACATGGATTTGCTATTGGGTGGAGATGTATACTCCCGCATAATGCTTTCTGGAGTTCGTAAAGACCCCAAAAACCCTCTGATCGCCCAACGAACCGTTTTCGGTTGGATTGTGACTGGCAAAATACGTCAGTCAAACTCGTTTCCATTTAATTCCAAATTCCCTATGGACTTGAGTCTTGGTTCATCTTATAGAGGTGCATTTGCTCAAAATATGAGATCTGATTGCTACAGAGCCCCGAGATTAAAACTTAATAGGAGGAAGTTATTGGGGAATGCCCTTCCCTAGACCACACACCGACCATGAGTCTATTTTATTCTCCTCCTAACCCAGTTTTTATTTACCCTATCATACCATTTTTAAGTCAGATAATTGATGTTTTGTTTTGTTTGCCTCCCGAATATCCACTAGATTCCGAATTTTTGAAATTGTCAGACGCCAGCACCGCTAAAACTCTGGGTTTACGTTGGAATGCGAGCATTGATACATTTGCTTCAAGCCAGCTCCAACGCCCTATTTCTCTATAGTCACAAAACGTTCTGTTTTGTCTCAAATAGCCAAAGCTATTTGACCCCGTTGGGTGAGTGGCACCTAAAACCGTAGTTGCTAAGATTATTACGCGACAAATTTGTAAAAGCAGAACAGATTGTGACGAATGTTTGGAACCCATGACGTTTAACAGATGGCTTGAGTTTGTCGATGATTATTCGTACATCGACAGGATTAACATCCCCCGTTGGGTTAATTTTAACCCTCAGCGTGAATTATTTCATGCAATTTGTGATGCTTCAGAGAAAGCATATGTTGCCATCCTGTATAGTAGAGTCCTAACCCCGTTTGGTGAATTTGTCACCCACTTACTCGCTGCCAAAATAAAAGTTGTGCCTGTAGAAGTGTGAACTTTACCCCGTTTAGAGCTCTGCGATGCAACTCTATTGGCAAAAAATGGTATTTTCACTTCGTAAGAAGCTGAATCTTACCAGATCGGAAGCCTTTGTGGGACAGTTTCGATTATCGTTCTGTCCTGGCTTCAAAAACCCCCGTGCCATTGGCCAACTCTTGAGGCAAATCGAGTATCGTTTATCGTGGACCAGGTAGGCACTGACAATTGGAATCACGTGGAATCTCTACATGAAGTTGATACCCTATGATGACAGTTTTTACTCGTCAGAAAACTCACCCCAGAAAATTTGTTGTTGTCGATCATGTTGTCATTATTTATGACAATTAACCCCATAACGACCGTAAATTCAGTCGAATCGAACGAATTTAGTTTGTCGCTGTTTCGAAGTGCGAGTGGTTTTAGTTCGAACTGCCAATGGCGTTCTAAAACGGCCAATTGTGAAGCTCGTGCCGCTTTTTGATCTAGAGCAGTATTAATTCGTTCTCTCTTTTTCTGTTGTGTTTTCGTTGTTTTAATTTACAGATCATCTAACACCCCGTGAGCTATCTGTCGAACGCTCTACTAACGACAACCTCGACATGATTATTGTTGATCCCAGTCCAAGAAGAAGAGCACAACCCACAACCAAGCTCTGGAAAAACCATCCACGTGTGTTGGTCAACCTCCTACTTCCGGTAATGGGGCAATAATGGTAGCATCGAATGCGTCTCCAGGGGCTACATCGTAATCAACGTTCTGGGCAGATAATTTCTTCGTGATGACTCTATTATTCTTATTTTTATGGAATTTATATATTGAATTGTAACTGAATATTACCCTGAATTGTAAACTCATTGATCTCTGGCCAGGTGATGTCTCGGTCCGCTTGTTGCAATGTTGCAAGGGGGGCGGGATGTTCACGCTGGCCACCCTACCTTTAAGTTTAGATTTAAGTTTTGTTGAAGTGTAAAAACCACCCCTGTACTTACGTTTATAATATTGTGAATTATTAATAATATGACAGAATTGTTGTGATATAAACGAAAAGAGATCAATACCCGATCAACCCCTTTGTATTTTTATTTACCCCAACTGTCGCCAAATATTTTATTTTATTCGCTTCCCCGTTCACCCCAACAGTTGTTTTGTTTTGAAAAAAATTTTAATTTCAGAATTTTTATTTTCCATACCTGAACAATAAAGTTATAAAAAATATGCCTTCCATTATGATATATTTTTTCATAAAATTGTGATATATTATGACATATAAATAAATAACATAATATAAAATGTAAAACTATATATCATATTTAACTTATTACAAAATGTTTCTATTTGCTTCTACAATGAACAGTTGTAACAAAATTAGTATTTATGTTTAACTTTTTGACCTCAGATTGTTTAATACAAAAATTCCAAATACTATGTACTCTAAGTCTTATCATATTAATTATTTGAAATGTAATTAGTAATTTTGTATAATTTTGAATTGTATTTTTATTTTAAAATATATATTATATTTTTTGTTATTTTTATTTTAATTTGTTACAAAATACGCAATTTTGTGTAATTTTTTATTTATCTTTAATGAACTGTTTTTTAGTTATAATAATAGTTTTGTTTTGTGTTTTGTATTATTATATAGTGGGTTAGCAAAAAATAGTTTTATTTAAGGTAATTTTTATAAATTTAAAAATGCATTTTTTATTTTTGAAGTTTAAATGTCCTAACGTTCATAAATTTGAATGAAATTCAATCAAGAAATAAAACAGAACAAATAATTTTAAAAAATTAGAATCTAATAAAAATTAATTTTTTATCTATATTAGTTCATTTTCTTTTCTTTTAGAAATGTTGCCCCTTTTTACTGCCAAAATACCCTTTATGTGCGACTTTTTTTCAAAAATCCCCTTTTTGTGCGACTTCTTCAAAATTTCCAACGGTAACGCTGTATGCAACTAATGCAATTAAATATCACTCATACGTCACATATGTTCTCTGCATTATGAATTTTACATATTAGATATAAGCATAATGTGAATAAATATGTATAATGGGTTGGCGATCCAAAAGTTTAAATTTAAAAATGTAATAAAACAAAAATAGTTTGAAATTTTGATAAATTTATTGTTTTGCTGTGAACTACAACTGCTCCGGTTGGAAATGGTTTTTATTTCATTTATATGGCTGCCGCGGAAATACGGTCTTATTTTGACGATTTTTAAAAATTAAAAATTTACATCATATTCTTTACTTTCAGTACATTAAAGTGGCTTTTAAGCTTTGTATTTACTTTGCAATTGTCACTATTGGAAATTTAGAAATTTATGTTAGTAAAAACAAGGAGTAAAGTTTTATATTTTTAAGTTACTTTCGAATACCTGTGATGATTTTTCTGTATTTTATTCCTTTTTAACCACTTAAAAGATGAAAAATTTCAACTTCTACATAACCTCGTAGTTCAGAATAATATATCACTTGTCGTTGCAGACTATTTTAAAAATTCTAGTATAGCTTTTAATATTGCCATCGGAAGAATAAAGCCAAGCGCCGTTATTTTTTTTTTTTCGTACGAGCAACACTCAGGGGATGGATGGTATTGAGTTTGGAACTATGAAAATATGTTATGGGAAGAAGGAAAGAGAGAACAGCGTTAATGGACACTAGGCTTGCATATTTTTATACCATAAGTAACAGGATAAACCTCTGCAGGAATTGAGTTCCACATACCGACACAGTCCGACTAAAAACCGTATTTTTACTGCAATGCAGTGTGCGATCCACTGGCCAATCGACCACATACGGATGTGCTAGCCGAAAAAGACGAAAAGCGTTATGTAGAAATATATGATTATCGGGAAAAAGTCCCCTTATTTCGTTCAAGCAAAACCATTTTATAGTAGCGACAAAACAGTGAAACACAAACCAGATTGCAACGATTCAATGGAGTTGGATACGCCACCGTCATTCACGAGATACTATGGCCTCTCCTGTATACGGTCGAGAAACCGCAAAATAGATGTTGAGGCATCAACCCATACATGAGAGTTGTATGCCATTCTCTGTCAGTTATAAACGGTGTAAATAGTAAGACCGGATGATAAGAACTTAAGAAGGAACTGAAAAATGTGTCAGCATTACACTGTATTTTCATGCTGAGAACATCAAAAGCTTCTGACTCCCTAATATCTACACTAGAGATGAGCGATATTTTCAAAACTGTGATTTAATCACGGTGATTGATAATTCACTGGTAACTACAGTTATTGAAATTGCCAAATAACAGTTACTAATAATGTCGTTCTTTCAAAATTGTTACATGCTCAAATTTATTTCATTTTATTTTAAGCGAGGCAGAATTACTATTAGATGATGCTGATTATTTACTTTTGTCTTTTATACATGAACTTTCTGTGAAACTTGATTGTCAAACTTCATATAAAAAAAAAAATTACATTAAAAATAATAGCATAGATGACACCATTTTGATTTTGTTTAGTAGTCTTTTCGTAGTATGTATCTAGTTGTCTCTTTCTTACGACTTAATAAAATACGTTATTGTCATTATTGTTTTCTTTTGGAGTTGGGGGAGCAGTGTTGCAAATTTGAAATTTTGAAATGGTACTGAACTTTAACTGCGAGCGTACTTTCTGGCCCTTCAATCAGGATTATTTCCTAGCTTTTCACACCACTCGTGTTGTGTGAGTTAATTTTAAAAATTAGTGGCGGATCATACCATTTAAAGTTGACTCCGAACGATAGATTTTTGGGGAACTTTTTCATGGCAAATTTATTTACTTTCAGAGTTTTTGTATGTTTTCATATTTCGTTTTGTTGGAGATGTCTGACATTGGGTTTGAACCGTGGTTTCACTTCTAGTAAGCCAACACACTATATACTAGACTATTTACTTATTTATATTTAATACGCGCACGGAACGGAACAGCAAAACTAACGACTTATATGTGTTTCTTACATACAAAACAGAAACAGCTGTTACGGAACGTAACAAAACGTAAATCCCCGTTTTGTCAAATGTCGACTGAGTGTAATTGCACATACGTTCCTTTTTAACATATGAAAAGCAACGCAAATGCTTCCGAAACATTACGGTTCGACAAACGTTTTCATTGCGTTTCGTATTATAAACACGAACGTATGTTCCGTAATCGTTTGGCTAACTGGGGCTTAAGACTAATTCTAGCATTACGGTGAACCTGTTGCTAATGCATTAATAGTTGAAAAGCACAAGATATAAAATATGTAATAATAAAAAAGTACTGAAAGCGTCGCGGGGGTACTGCGGTATTTTTGAAATAAAAAAGTACCGAAGAAGGTACAAAAGTGCTGAATTTTTCAATACTGATATGGAATATGATAATTAAAGGCGATGGAGAGAAAAATAAAAAGTATTGCAATTAGTGGATAGAAAAGTATAAAGTTGAGTGATTTAGATTGTGTGTGATAGCCATTGATAGTTGACTATTGCGTGGTTTGAGTAGAAAATAAGAAGAAGAGTAATTCGTTATGTAAAATTACAATAATCCATGAATCCGGCTACGAATTGTTTCTTCAATCGACTTATAATTCAGTTTTAGTTTCGAGTGACTTTCAAACCTATAGAAATAGTTCACATACATACATAAGTGGTCATTATAATCCTAGTTTCTCACATCACTTATGTTGTCTGTGTTAATTTTATACATGAGTGGTGGGACCTACAGGTTAAAGTCGAGTCCGAACAACAGATTTTTGAGAAACTTTTCATGGCAATTTTATTTACTATCAGAATTTTTGCCAAAAATCTGTGAGGAAGTTGGCAAAGAAATATTTTTTCATATTTCGTTTAGTTGGAGATGCCTCGTCTGGGATTTGAACCGCGCCCTTATGTTTAATAAGCCAACACACTACCTACTAGACTACGGAGAGTTCGAAATGGTTCAGCAAGAAGTAATTTCACTCCATCGTTAGAATCATCTCACAAACAGACCCTAAGTTTATTGCCCTCAAAATCTGTTGAATTAAAAAAACACGGGCTTGTCATCCTACGGCACCAGTTGTGGGGAGAGGGAGTATTTAAACGTTCTAAAGGAAAAATTCATCCAAAGTTAGGAAGAACTAAGAATTCGTAATGATTCGTACTTGCAATTGCTGCAATGTTACCAAAGGCTTAAACCTTTTAATTTAATTTAATAAAGCTTCTTTAGTATTTTCCTTCATAACAAGTGCACGAATTTCTCTATGATACACTGTATATAATTTTAAGATCCTTAAGTAGTGCGTAAATGGAAAATACTTTGGAGTTCTATTTCATGTTTGTACATCTTTCTCAGACTTATTTTGCAAATTACAGTCTGATTTTAATAAAAAGGGTCAAACATAAAACAAAAAAGAAAAACATTTTATTTCGAGATGTTAAAGGATAATACATGTTTCAATGCTAATTTAAAAACAATTTTTCTTTTTTTTTTCATTTATTCACTCATTTTCCTTTATTAGTGGGATATTATTTTTCCATTCTGTTTTATAAAAAAAAAATATTTGCCTCTTTTATATTTTCCTTTATAACCTCAGATCAAACTAATGTTGCTAATTAACAAGAATTACTCTTTCGTTTTATAGTTCGACTTGTTCACTATATTTTGGCATTGATATTGAAAGGAAAAACTAAATAACAGCCGAATGGATTTTTAATGAATTTGTGGTCGAAAGTTGAAACAGAAACAAAGAATTAAAAAACAAAACAGAAAAAGTATTAACGATCAAAGCAAATCATAAAACGTACATCATTGTATCAAGAGGAATATTAATTGAAGTAATTATTCGATTTACGTTGCAATTGGTAAATGTAAGTGACATAAATCTTATTTCATATTGCTTGTGTCGGATTGGCCATCTATCCGATTAAATTTGAACCATCGGTTATTTCGAATCTGGCAATACTTATGTCATTCTATGCTGTCACAAAATTCAGTATATTATCTCCACTGAACGTAATGAATCAATTTACACTTGAGCAACATTGTGATTTATTGGCAATTTATTTCCAAAACAAAGACAATTGTTAGGAAATTGCACGAAAATGTCGTACAAAATTTGGTCACAGAGAAGGACCAACAGTGCCCGATATGCGCAAGTTTATTGATAATGTGGTTTCATTGTTGGTAGGCCAAGACGTGAGCGGCCACGTACAGTACGTACACGTCAAAATATCAAAGCTGTGGCTGAAAGTCGCCGTAGTCTAGTAGGTAGTTTGTTGGCTATTAGCCTCGGTTCAAACTTCTGGTGAGGCATCTCCAACTGAACGAAATATGAAAAAATATTTCTTCGGCCACTTCCTCTCAGCCGATTTCTGGCAAAAAGTCTGAGAGTAAATAAAATTTCCATGAACATTTTCTCAAAAATCAGGCGTTTGGAGTCTACTTTACTGAAGGTCCAGCCACACATGTATAAAATTAACACACACAGTGGTGTGAGGCGCAAGGTTGTAATTCTGACTGAACTGTTGTAATGATCAATCATGTATTTAGGTATGCATAATTTTATAAAATTTTCTAAAAGATTTATAAATTTCTTTAAGAATCCTTTTTCTTTATTAATATCCTAAAGTCTGCAGTAACACTTGTATTTTATTCCTTATCTGTGGATGTGCATTCATAACGTTTTTATTTTTATTTTTTTTTATCATCCAAATCCCATCTTACTCAACAATTTGCTGTGTTCGTAAGATAGAAATCACTTGACAGAACACAGGCATACAAATATCTAGCAATACTTGTACAAGAATATACCGTCGGTTTCTTTTTAACTGAACAACGATGTGATAATAATTTTAATATAGAATAGAAATTTTATAAAAAAGATTAAAGAAAAAACTTTATTGAATACCAATTTCTTATAAATTCTATACCAAATAGGTAGAACACATAAACGTTTTTTTTTATGTGCCGTAACCCAAGCCTTAGAAACCTTCTACGTTTTCCGTTTTATTTAGTGCAGAAGATAAAAAGAATTTTGTGCATTAAAAGCAAAATAATAATAATAATAGTGTAAAAAAGTAATCCAATTTATATGAAATAAATGAAAAAAATGTTTTAATTCTATTAAATCAGGTAAATTACACTATGCGACAAAATAAAAAAATTAAGTACACCCAGGCAATGACATGGTGTAGGTTGTGAGTTTTGTTTGAACCCTCCTAACTTGTTTTATTTGACAAAAACTGTTTTTTGCACTTTACGCACAAATTTATTGATTACACAAATATTTCTGAACCGATGTCCAAAATGTAAACATTATTAGAAAGGAGAAGAATGGGACTTTAGAACGATGTACATATATATATTATTTGACTTAATGTGCTATAGGGTTTGATGAGGTAAACTTGACAAAAGCGTATTTTTTTCAAATTTATCCAAGGTTGTCCGTTCATAGTAGCAAACTTTAATTAAAAAATATGAAAAAAGTGATGATATCCTGAAAGTGCATTATCTTGTGAAGAGATTGACACTTCGTTTGAGCAAATCGGACAAAAATTACCGTAGTAATATTATAGGTTATGTAATTTTGTTGAGTCAAATGTTCTCGAGTTTCAAAATTATCCCACTATCACGATTGGAAAGCTTTACCAAGTCCCAGCTATTCCAATATCGCCACTGATCTACTTTAGATTTTTCAATCAGAAATTTTTTGATAAAAATGCTTATCTCCGACCAGCATTTTGTCGTATTTTCCACGCATTCGAAGAACGAAGACCAACAAATTGAAACCGATTACGAATCGACTTTTTGACGTCTTTTTTAAGACTTCGCGCTACAGCGGCAATATTATTTTCGCCGCGCATCGCTATTTGTCATATCGATGGCTGTAAATAGAGAAGAGAATAATGCCTTACCAGAAAACGTTGAAGAACTGCACGAATTGCGTGCTCACTAGGACCATTGTATTGACCGTAAAGTGAATGAAATACTAGCGAACAGTTTTACTCATTTAATTGTAGCTTCTCCCACCAGCGATGTTGTTTAATTAATTGTATCCATTTTTGCTGGCACCTACAGTTTAATGTAGATTCCAAACAGCAAAACTTCTGAGAGTAAATAAAAAATTGTCATGAAAAGTTTCTTAAAAAAATCTGTCATTCGCAGTCGACTTTAAACATAAATCGTGTGAGAAGCTAGGTCGTAATCCTGACTAAAGGGTTGTAATGTAATATAATGTATGTGTATATGTATGTATATTGGGAGGAAGTCGTCGAAGAAATATGCTTTACAATGCGACTAAGTAGTAAAAGTGAATGGAGTAAATCGGAGCCCATTTTTGGTGTAAAGATGGTTTAAGAGCAAATTATGGGCCGTTAATTGAGATGAGCGGTCCAAGAGTGAAATATTCGGAATTCATGACGCGCACAGGTATCTTTCAACTAATAGTTTACGTCATCGAATAATATGCTCAATTCAATTTGTGTAGGAAGTGCATATGACAGGATACTGCAGGAATATCTGATAGTTATGTTTTCAGACTCCAAGACGTTAAATCGAAATGAAACTACTAACAGAAATAGAGTCACCCTTCTTACTGGCTCTTAGGTCACGAGTTGATTCACGACAAACGCCACAGATGGAACCAGAACATTTCTGAGGAATAAGAAAAGTGTATAATCCATAAGAGGAAAGGAGGGAGGCAGAGTCTGTCTTGAAGGCAAACAAGTTTTAGGAAATCTAAACTTTTTCGATTTGAGATTTGAGACATTATCACAACACCATCCGGTAATATTAATAACCAGCTTTGTTCTGAAAAAAGAAATGCTTCCAGCATGATATGCAGAAGCTTCGATCATGAGAATGTATTACCCGAACATATACTTGGAACCTTAGTGCTAAAGTTTGTTAGGACTACAGAAATAAGGCAGCAATTATATGGAAGCCATTATTGGTCAGATTCAAGGTGATGGATCCTCTAATCGTAACTTATCTACACAATAATCAGACCCATTACCTTTTGAAGTTCAATTGTGAAAGAATTCATTCTCTTCAAATACTGTAAGTCTTTCTATAGCGTGAATTTAAATTGGTGCCAATGAGTGTTCATGGTCAATAACAACATTATCGTTAGACGACCATCAAATTTAATTACCATGTATTAAAAGAAAACGACCTTTCCGTTTTGAGCGTGTGTTTGTTAATGCGCAAACTATTACACACGGTTATATGTGAAAAAAAATGAAACCAATATTAGTTATGGTGGTATGACTAGAATTTTAAACAGAAATTTGGTGCTATTTGAAGGTAAAAAAGTAATGGTGCTTACTGTACTATTTTTTTAAGTGGTTCCTTTGCAAAATAACAAAATTTGATGGATTTGCGGCTTTTGTATAATTATTCGACATGATGAAAGCTCAGAGGTCGGAGTTTAAAGTTGTTTTTCTTTAGCCTTCAATGTTAAATCATTAAATACTATGAAAATGTAGTATCTTACAAAAGTTAACATACTACCAGCTTTTAATTTTTTAATAAGGAATTAGTGATTGATTTTTTTTTTAAATTATTATTACCACGTGTATCGTTATGAAGTGAGCGTAAGATACAAATATCTCTATAGGGAGCAGTTTTTTCTGTGCTAGCGATGACATCTGTCAAACATATTTTACGATATTTTTTAAAGAAAAGAAGAAAATTTATCAAACTTGTCCCACTTTATTTTAACTTTATTTCGTATACTGCCATCAAAGTCGTTTAAATTTGGTATTGTAATTAAGGGTGGCTATAACCCCTCCATCAAAGGATATACTGACCGACTCAAGATATTGTTGCTAAAATAAAAAAAATCTTTTTTGCATTAAAATTATAAACAAAAAATACAAAAACAAAACAATGAACTCGTTTACAAATTACCGCACTGCTTAATGGAACAACAAACAATAGCATAAAAAATGATAAACAAGTAAACAAAAATATACCAACAAATACTACAAGAATAAATGTAAACAAAATACACAAACAACACTAATAAAACAACAACGTTTGCATTTATAGAGATGTCGAGAACGCGAAGCCATGAACATTCGATTTCAAGAACATTCATCAGACTGTTTACGTTGTCATACAAAAAGCAAGGCAAAGCAGGCGACTGCGTTATGCTGTAGTTACCCACACGTAACGTAACGTACCGTAGAAAACGTTCTCTTTTTAGCATATGGACAACAATGTAAACGGTTACCGAAACGTTCTCTCTCGTTAGCAAAACGGAACAATCTGTATAAAACAGAATTCTCCCACGTTTTTACGTGACATATGAACATGAGAGATGATGAGCAGTGTTGCCACGAAAAAAAAATATTGTAACCAACATTTGTGAAAAATCACCAAATAAGAAAAAATATAACCAAAATTAAATTCACATTTTTTATTTTATTTTTTTCAAATTTAAATTATAATTGAGAAAAAAAGAAACAAAAAATAACAAAATAATATTATAATCTTACTAATTCTGAAACAATACAAAAGCTATTTTTATAAGAAAAATAATAACCAAATCCGAAATAATCTACACATTGAACAAAAAACGGCAAGACTGACGATTTCTTTTCATTGTGTTGTGTTCGTTTGTGTGTTGCTTTATGTTCTGTTTCGTTTTTATTTACATTCTTCGTTGATATATGTCCCGTTTTGAACGTTTCTACACCTACACAAACGTTTTTAAGGCTACGTACGTTACGAGTTTACGTTTCTTACGCTTGGGTCACCAAGGCATAACAATTACTAATCACTTGTTAGACAGACCTTTATAACGGAAATCTTCAAACCACGATTATTCTCTTCACACGCAGCGCGTCTTCACACAAGACTGACTGAGATTTTACTGTTGTTGTTGGTATAGTTTTGTTTTCTGGTTTTCATGTGAATAAGTTCATTGTTTTTGTTTATCGTTTTAATATTAAACGATGTAACACCATTTCCATTTTCGTAACAATATATTAAGATCAGATATTTAATTGAAGTCGTCGCGGTCTAGTAGGTAGTGTGTTGGCTTATTAGACGTAAAGCCAGGGTTCGAGCCCCAGGCCAGACATCAAAAACAGAACACAAAAAGTATTTCTTTGAAGACTTCCTCTCAGCAGATTTCTGGCAAAAACTCTGAGAGTAAATAAAATTGCCATGAAAAGTTTCTCAAAAATCTGTCGTTCGGACTCGACTTTAAACTGTAGGTCCCACCACTCACGTATAAAATTAACACACACAACATAAAACTCAGAGTATTTGCCAGAAATCTGCTGAGAGGAAGTCGCCAAAGAAATATTTTTTCATATTTATTTCAGTCTTACTTACATTACCATTACATCATTACTATCCTTTAGTCAAGATTCACACCCACCATTTTATATACTAATGGTGGAACCTACAGTTTAAAGTGGAACAACTTCTCATGGAAACTCTCAGAGTTTCTGTCCTGCTGAAAAGTAGTCGTCTAATAAATACTTTTTTTGTATTATATTTTGTTCGAGAAGTTTGAGCCAAGGGTTTAATCAGTGGTTTTCGTCTAATAAGTCAACACACTACCTACTAGACTATGGCGAGTCTGATCTGTCTGCTCTTTATTGTAAATTCCTGCCAGAGATCAGGAATGAATCGTTTTTTCGATACTCATAAGCACTCACGAAATTAAACAACTCTGATTCATTCGTACTCACCACAACGTTGATTTATGCGTTGGTTGAAATGAGTATGAGTACAACTTCCACTTTAAACGCATACCATTCGAAATATGTTTGATTCATAAGCCTACTCATTCGGATTCTTAACTTTAGAAAAATACTTATAATACTTATAAATGATTCGAGGCATTCGAATCACTTATCAAAATTTACAGTCTTAGTTGTTGTTGCATTTATAAAAAAAAGTAAAAAGAAATGGATAAAGACGGCAAGCAAAGCAAACACACAACCTTCTAATGAGTATTGTAGTGTTCGTATGCGAATCATACTTATTTTGTGATTCTTGTAAATTTTGAGTTATGGAGAGTCGAAATCAACAACATCGTACGTGTGCTTAAGTATGAGTACGATGAGTACTTCAAACTTTGAATATGAGTAGTATGAGTATAATATTAAAATAAGTATGAATGCGTATAAGTATCAGAAATTATGAGTATGATTCGATTCTACTCATCTTTTTGTATACTCATTGCTGATCTCTGGCATGTATCCATGTAAAAAACAGTTTTCTCCTCCTCCTCATTTCATTATTCCCATACAACATCATACGTGTTGTTAAGTATTATTATGATGAGTACTTCAATTTTTGAATATGAGTAGTATGAGTATGATATTAAAATAAGTATGAATGCGTATAAGTAACAGAAATTATGAGCATGAGTCGATTCTACGATTGAATACTCATTGCTCTTTGATTCCTATGTAACAGATGGCATAGCTCTGCTTGGCTGGTTCAGCTTTCCGTCATTATCTCAAGTGAAATTGGTGGCAAGGTGAATAGCCAGTCTAAGATGTGAGATGGAAGCATTTTCTGCAATTTTAGAAACTGTCCATACCGTATGTGTTTGTTACTTGACTTCTTTGTATTTTTTATTATTCCATTTATTTTTATTGATTTTTAAAATATTTTTATTAGCCTATGATGTCCTGAAACAGTTAACATGCTAGGGCTGGCTTTCTGTTGTATATTTTATTTGTGAAATAAAATTCATGCAAAATAAAGTATGCAAGTACAATGCAAAATATTACAGAAAACTGTGAAAGCGAAATGTTTGCAATTCATTTGCACACAACAAGCAATATTTTTTGGTGGATTAAGAAATAAAATATCGAAACACGACTGATTTCACGTATATCGCTTACTATTGATATAAACTAAGGCTTTTAAATAAATTTTATTTAAAACAAATGCGAGACAAGAAATGCTATCTCAAATATTAGAGTCTTACGCTACATCTGCTATTAAATTTTCTGATTTTTCAACTTCACAAGAATCATACAGATTTAAGGCAATTCCCTTTTGTATCACACATTTTTTAAACACGTGGGTAAGTTTCTCGATAGGTTAACACGATACATGCATGTGTATGTATGTACGTATGTATGCGTTTATTTATTACTTTCCATCCGAGTGTTTTTGACTTCGTTATGTAATATTTGCTGCCTAATGCCCCTGTGCTACAACTCCTGATGTAAAATATGCATGAAATTCATAAATCGTATTAAGAAAACGTGTTGCGGAAGCGTATTGAAACCATTGGGTTATAGAAGTTACTCCTCTTCTCAGGTGTAATCCTGTTGCCCTTAGTCTTGTTTTTACTCAGTTGTTGCTGTTTGGAATTTACGTTTGTTTGTGCGTTTCATTTTCAAAAGCATATGTTATTTGGTGAAGTTGTAAGCAGCATGAGGGAATGAATTTATTTTGAAATATTTTTTGTTCAACAAGGAACATTTCCATATAAAACGGATTAAGAAAAACTCATTTATTAGTTATCATTAAAGGTACATAAGCGTAGTAATGGCATCTTTCCTTTCGAACATCATTATTATTACTCTTATGGTAGGGGAGGTTTATAGCAATCAAACCAAAGTCTGCTTCATATTAGTATACATACATATATACAAATAAACTATCCTAATATATGCGATAGATAGCTATTCATTCACAGATAAATATCGCAAAATGTCTACGTATAATAATTATAAACACAGTTTTCTATAAAATGTGTGTATTTTTTTTAATCGGGTCTTCGCCTAGTTTACGAGCGCCATAATCGTCTTACCATGAGGACTAAGTCGCCGTAGTCTAGTAGGTAGTAAGTTGGCTTATTAGACATAAAAGCCATGAAAAGTTTCTCAAAAATCTGTTGTTCGGAGCCGACTTTCAACAGTAGGTCCCACCACTCATGTATAAAATTAACACACACAACATAAGTGGTGTGACAAACTCGGCACATAATCCTGACTGAAGGGTTGTAATGACCAATTATGTATGTATGCATGAGAACAATTCGTAATGTGTTCGAACAGAACACTGGTACAATCAACATATCTACGTCGACGCACGTATCTGCTGTCTGTGAGAGTATTTTGCTTCAAAGACACGATAGAAAATCAGTGTTACATTGAATTGTTACTGGCGATGAAGAATGGAATTATTTTCAGAAACTTAAACGGAAAAAGTCGACACACACCATCTTTTGTTCGATAGACCCATAAGGGATCGTGTTTTTGCAGCAATGTCTGAGCTCGGTATACCTGCGAAGCTGATAAGGCTATGCAGAATGACGTTGAGAAATTCGTGCAGCTCCGTCAAGGTAGAAATGGACCTCTCCGAACCTTTTGATACCGTGCGAGGTTTCAGACAAGGCGATCCCTTCTCGTGATGGAGAGTGTTCTGCGAAAGGCGGAAGGGCATCGCAATGGCACTCCTTTTCAAAAAAGTGACCAGTTGCTTGCCTACGCTGACGACATTGACATCATAGGGCGTACCAAGCGAGATGTTACTGCTGCCTTTAGTGCTATTGAACAGGTCTACTTAGATGGGTATAGCAGTAAATGAGGGCAAAACAAAGTATATGTTATCGACAAGTAGAGACGTGCAGCGTTTTGATTGACAGACTACGGCCGATAATTTATTTATCTTGGCTCCGCCGTTACCAACAAAAATGATTTCAGTCTGGAGATCAAGAGCAGGATCACTCTTGCCAACAGGTGCTACTATGTGTAGTCAGCAATGACCAATGCTATGCATACAATATTTTTACTTTCGCATTTAAAATTGCACTATGCGACAAAATTAAAAAATTAAATACACCCAGCTAATGACATAGTGTGGATTGTGAGTTTTTTTTTTTTTGAGTACAACTCAAAAATACTCTTTTTTATAAATATTTCTTTAACTTTTTTGGACTTTACGCACAAATTTATTGATTACACAAATATTTCTAAACCAATGTCACAAATTTAAACTTTCTTAGAAAGGTGAGGGATGGACCTTTAAAACGGTAGACATATATATATTATTCGACTTAATATTCTATGAGTTTTGATGAGGTAAAGTTAACAAATGCGAATTTATTTCATATTTTTTCAAGTTACCAACAAAAATGATTTCAGTCTGGAGATCAAGAGCAGGATCACTCTTGCCAACAGGTGCTACTATGTGTAGTCAGCAATGACCAATGCTATGCATACAATATTTTTACTTTCGCATTTAAAATTGCACTATGCGACAAAATTAAAAAATTAAATACACCCAGCTAATGACATAGTGTGGATTGTGAGTTTTTTTTTTTTTGAGTACAACTCAAAAATACTCTTTTTTATAAATATTTCTTTAACTTTTTTGGACTTTACGCACAAATTTATTGATTACACAAATATTTCTAAACCAATGTCACAAATTTAAACTTTCTTAGAAAGGTGAGGGATGGACCTTTAAAACGGTAGACATATATATATTATTCGACTTAATATTCTATGAGTTTTGATGAGGTAAAGTTAACAAATGCGAATTTATTTCATATTTTTTCAAGTTTGTCCATTCAAATTCTTTTGTTAAAATCAGTAGTTATTATTTAAAGAGTATAATATGTTTTTTTATATTTGTTGTCTTATCAAATTAACTTTAAGTCAAAAACTTTCAAAATTTTTGATGGATACCTGAAATTTGCAGCAGAAATTTTCCAGCAAAAAAATTAAACATTTTTCGATAAAAACTTAAGATCCATCAAAAATACCCTATTAAAACTCATAACATACAAGTTTGAACAAAATGTTTATGTATACCATTTTAAAGGCTAATCTCTCTCTCAGATTTAAACATATTTGGGTAATCAATAATTTTGTGTGAAATAATAAAAAAAAACAGTTTTTGTCAAATAAAACAAGTTTTGAGGGAGTATTTTCACTGTCGCACCGTGTAATTACAATAAATATAAAAAAATCGCCGTAGTCTAGTAGGTAGACGCACGGCCAAGGTTCAAACCGCAGGTCAGACATCAAAACAAAATATGACAAAATATTTTTTCGGCGACTTTCTCTCAGCAGATTTCTTGCAAAAACTCTGAGCAAATAAAAATGCAATGAAAATATTCTCAAAAATCTGTCGTTCGGAGTCAACTTTAAACTGTAGGTCTCGCCATTCAGGTCGTAATCCTAACTAAAGGCTTGTAATGGCCAATTATTATGTATGTATGTATAAAAAATTATAACTTAAAATTCATGAAATTGCTTACACATATTGGGATTTCTAGATTTTTGCTGTCCACTGTATATGACAGTGATATACAATATCAATGGTATATGTTAATATCTGTATACTAGGGGTGTCAAAATATCGATGGCACTATCGATAGTATCGATAGCATATATTTTTCGTTACTATCGATTTTTTTTACAACCTATAAACGTTTAACTATTATCGATAGTTTTTGCCACTATCGATAGTAAAGGTTCCGCCACTAATTTTTTGTTTGCATTTATAAACTGGTGATTCCCACAGCATTATTATAAAATGGAGAGTGAAGTAAAGACATTAACTGGTAAGCTACAAACATTTCTAATAGTTTGCTTTCTTTAAATGCTAAATATGCGTCATATGTGTCACCTAGGTGGAAGAGTTCTTTAGCAATGGTGGAACGAATTTTGCTTACCAAAGATGCCATCTATTAAGTAAGCCTAAGTCACCGGAAATTCTAACGGCTGAAAAAATAGATCAGCTTCAAGATATACGTTTGTTGTTGGAAATATGCGACAAAAATACTAAAATTATATCGGGTAATCTGTACGTAACAATATCACATGTAATTCCCATCGCGCTAGGGTTGTATTACGGTATGATGAATCTGAAATCACAAATGAAAACTGCGCTAGGAGTAGAAATGTGCACCTTTTTAGTCGAAAAAATCCAACGAAGCCTTTTTGTTTATGAATCTCTAAGTGTCACAAGATTAGCAAATTGACTGGATCCTTGGTTCAAAAAAGAAGGCTTTCGATCTGCTGAAACTGCAACGCAAGAGCTGGTTGAGGTACAAAGAAAAATTGCATTAACAGGAAATACAGAGAAACCGCAAACATCCAAGAGTTCTGGAGAAATACCAGCAATTTTCCACTTTATGACCGTGAAACTGTCATCCAAAGTCGTCTTTAACAGAGGCGATGCAAGTATATTTCTGCGAGAGAATGCTGAAAAGCTCAATAAACTTATAACAACTGACTCATTGGAGTACTGGGAGATATGTGCTACTTAGATGTATTTATTTATAACTTAAAACAATTATTTTATTTCCAGACACGTTCAAGTGATATGAAAGAGATGCAAATGCTTGTGTCCAAGTATTTCTGTATCCCAGCTACCTCGACTGAGTCGGAAAGAATGTTTTGTAAAACTGGTCAAATATTTTCGGATAGGCGTACAAAATTAAAAGAAAATATCGTAGATATGCTTCTTTTTACAAACAAAAACTATTGGTTGACTGACCATTCATCTTAAATACTTCATGTTTAATTTTTTGATTTTTGAACTAAGAAATTAATTTTTGTTTACACAAAATGCGCTATTTAGTATTTTAACCTATTAAATTTAACTATGTAAATGTAAATATGTAAATGTGTTACGATAGTATTGCCGATATATCGATATTTTGTGTAAGAACTGATAGTTTAGATTCGATATATCGATATATTTTTATGAACTATCAAAAATTTTCGATAGTAGCACTATCGATAGTTTGACACCTCTATTGTATACTTTAGTAAAAAGGTTTTTATTCCAAAACTTATTTAGGTATAATGTGGATACAAAATGATGATTATTTGCATTTTCTCTCTACTACATCCTGTTCGAAATGCAGTACCATTGCTGAACATATTGAATAGTTTAAAATTTATGAAGGAAAAATCTCTTTCTTTACACGAATTAAAATTCATTGAACTAAATCTGTTGAATATGCAATACGTACGTCATACGTACTTCAGAAAATATTGAAAAAATCTATTTTCTTCTGTACAATTACTCTAACGAATTATAACCATCTGGTGACAACTACAATATACATGGAAATATTACTACGATGGTATGTGTTCTAATCGAGCATATACTACAAACACTGGGTATAAAAAGTATGCACTGATAAAATAAAATTTTATTTATTTTAACGAAAACAGTTGATGGAAACAGTAACAATGCTATGCAATAATATTTCATTGCTGACATTTACATTATGTCAACACCATTGCGTCGCTTAGTTTTTCTTGGTCGTGTATAAAATGTGTTGCAAAATTATATCTTCTTTCATATTTTTTTTTTGGTCGCCTCTACACAATGTTCCTTAACATTTAAAATGTTTGTATTGTTGTGTGTTTTACATCACAATGAATTTTTTTTCGTTATTGCAATAAAACTGCAACAAACAATGTTGAATGATGAAGCTTGTGATTCTGCCAAACAAAATACAAAATTGAAATTGAATTGAAAAATGAGTGCAACAAAGTAGTACAAAATATCTGTGAATCTTTTTCGACAGGTGCTTGAGGAAAATGTCATAAACTTATATGCGCAATAATTCTTTCAGAGGGAATCATAAAGGCGCATATGGTTTTCAAGTAGTAAAATACAGGATAAACTCCAGAAACAGTTGTCATTTCATTTCATATTGTTACGAAAATGGAAATGGTGTTATATCGTTTAACATTAAAATGATAAACAAAAGCTACAAAGACAAAAACAATGAACTTGTTTACATGATCAACGAATAAACAAAAATATAGCAACTACATCAGTATAAAAAAGCATAAACATGTAAACAAACAGGCAACAACAACACTGCAAGGACAAACGTAAACAAATACACGAGCAACAATAACGTAAACAACATGTTTATATTTATAGAGATTTCGCGAAGGCAAAGTCATTCTCCTTTAAAAGCATTTATCAGACTGTTTACCATATCGTAATATAAAAGGCAAGGCAAAGCGGGCAAAATTCACATGTGAAGACACCTTGCGTATGAAGAGAATAATCGTGGTTTGAATATCTCCGTTATAAAGATCTGTCGAACAATTGTTAGTGTTTACCCAGAAAAGTGTAAACTGTTGTTGTTTACATCAAGTTGTGAACAGTGGCACACAGAATTGTGCGAACAATAAAGAATTTATTTAAAACTGAACAGAGATTTATTTTTATTTTATTTGCAGTAGTATGTTTATGCCGCTTCTAGCTCAATTATTTCATACAAAATTTGGCTCATGCCTACGCTACAGTCGGTAGTGTCGGTTAGTCGATAGGTTTGTAACATGTAATGTGAAAATTTATGTACGAATGTTTGGACGAACAGAATGAGTGTGTGCATAACATGTAATGTGTATGATCGTTTTTTAATAGTAAATTCTTGGCACGTATTATCATACTCAATGCTGAAAAAATAGAAAAGGGATCTACACCTATATAGTTGTTGTGTGTTTTTTATTTTATTTTTTGTATATTTAATTAGAAGGATCTTTAATTTTAAATGTGATAAGAAAGAGATGAACACCTGTGTAAAAATTTTTTTTTTTTTTGGGATAATAAATAACATCGTATACCTAAGTAGAAACATGAGTGTACATGTTCATTGTATTTGTATTGCTTTTCGAATGATTGGACGGACAGATCATGATCACAGGTAGTAGAAATAGAAATATAAACTAATAAGAAAGGGTAGGTTGGTTGTGCGGTTGTTTTTAATTTGATGAGAAAGAAATGTATAGTTGTGCCTGTGCGTTTTTTTTTCACGCATAAGTATAAGTAATATCTGTTTTCACATAATTGAATTTACTGATTGATCTACAACACCCCAGAGTATAAATAGACTTGCTTTTAAGGATTTAGAATTTTTTAGTTTTACTGTTTTAAATAAATGAAATTATAGAATAAAGGGATTAATTAAAACAAATTAGTTTTTTATTTTTTGAAAATTTTATTACATATTTCTTTTTTTCAGATTTTTACAGATTCGAATTTAAAAATACGTTTATACAGATTAAATAACTTAAGTGTTAACAAATATTGAAAATTACAATTTATTGAAAACACAATTTTTACATTTAGTAAGATTATAAAAATTAATTATATTTTTAGCTTCATTTTCAGCTTGATATAGTCTATGTTTATAAAGTATACAGGGGCAGGTGTCAGGAACACATGTACTGTTTTCATTCGACCATTCGCAATCCTCGAAATGTTAACCATGTCTATTTCTTATTCTTTTCAGGTTGTCTACATACTCCAGTTGTGTTTGTATGTTGATGAGTTTAGTTTTATCTATGTCAGAAATTATGTGTGAGAATGATTTTAAAAAGTTGTATATTTCCTTTAAAATCATTGTATGTTAATCTACTGCTATTGTATGCTCATGTGCAGAATATGTGAATAATCTTTAATATTTATATGATTTCAGATCTGTTAATGGACGTTTAGGTAGGTTATCTAATAGTTTTTTGGAGCTGGACTATAGTAGAGACCATATCCAGTTTTATATGGTTTGAGGTACAACCCTTTACCCATTGCAATTGATTCCATATATCTATTATGACGGTTAGCTTCAGCCAATTGTTCTTTTCCATTTTTGATAGCATTTACTGCTTTAACAATAGCGGATCCTCCACTTGCCAAACCACCAAGCGCTGACAATGCTGTTAGTACGGGAATAAGTGGAAGAAATCCTCCAATTTTCGGTACAGGTATAACTCTCGGTATTATAATGTCTGCTCGCTTTTTCCCTTTAAAATTTGAATGAATAGCCTTTTGAGCTATTTTAACAGCATCATTTATATCAAGGGGTTTCTGTTCTTTCAATTGTTTTAAAGTTTTTCTCACAGTAGCTGTGAATAATTTCTTATTACACTTATTCATTTTTCCTTTTCTTTTCTTATGTCTCTGCTCCTTCAAACCTAATCCAAATTTCACTTTAGCTTTCATAGCGTTTGTCACAAACCACGCGTTAGCACGTTCTTTAATATCACTATCTTTAGATTTAACTCGTTGCCAGGCTTTTTCAGCTAATATTTGATCTGCTTGATGTCTTGTGTCTATATCTTTTGATTGTGAATATGCAATATCGTGCTCTCTACAAGCTGCGTCTAATAAATTTATACCCTTATCTCCTCTTGCTAAACGTTTTCAAGTTTTGTACCAGGTCCATAAAACTGATAACCAGGTAGATGTAATTCAACAGGTACTTTATTTATTAAGTTGTTTACAAATCCTCTTCTCATCTTAAACTGGCTGAGGTTTTGTTTTGACCCTAGATTATAACAAATTTTTTTTTCGTTACTTTTATACCTTATATATACAGCAATTTATATGATTTCAGTATGTTAATTTTTTGATATTGATTTTGATCTGCTTTGTATCTGATCACGATCTACTTTACATCTGATCACGATCTGCTTTGTATCTGCTCACGATCTACTTTATATCTGATAACGATCTACTTTTTTGGTTTTTGGTTTTGTCTATTTTAATTTAATTTTTTTTATAATTTTTTTGTCATTACCAGGTTTTAGATAAACATGTTCTACCTCAATGTTTAAATTGTTTATTTGATCAGCTAGATCATCATATATTTGTGTTATATATTTTTCGATTACAATATTTTTGTTTTTATGGTTATATTTATTAAAACCTTCTCCAAATTTATTAATATAAGACATTTCTTTCACTCTTCTAATAAATTATATTAGCTTCTTTAAGTTCTTCGATAATAGAGATTATTTCGTTTTGATGATTGTTGTGACCAGAACCTTCCGATGAAAGAAGTAAACGTAGTCTGTCAACTAGTTCATTAGGATCATCCCAATGTATGTAATTTGATTTCAGATTATTTTGTAATTTTAGCATTAAACCATTGCCTTTTGTTAAAATGTTTGTTGTTGTTTCGAATAAACGTTTAATTATTCGTATATATTTGAAGGCTCGTGTTCCTTTCACTTGTTCATTAGGTTCATAGCGACGTTTATGTGCATTGGTATTAATTAAAATCTCTTTATATTTTTTCAAATCATTTTTAGAATAATGGAGAGGTTTTTTATGAAATACTAGTTCAAATAATCCAGGCGTCATTTTCAATTTCATATTCCCTATCTGCATAGTATTATCTCTATTAAATATTAATTTTTCCTTGCCATATCTCCAACTACCGTCTACATCTTGATTAAAACCATAAATGTTATCCAATTGCTTATTATTAATAAGTGTTTGTATATTTTCAAATAATGGAGAGCTTTTCGTCAGCTTTAAACATTGTTTTCTTTCCAAGTTCTTGATACATGTACTTGATACAGGTCTATTATGGTCATAGTTTTTTTCACCATCATTATCATCAGTTAAAATATTTTCATACTGAAAATCGTTATTATCACCGTTTACATCATCGTAATCATCGTCATCATCAATAGTGTTGTCTATATCCTTAGGCTTATCTTCAAGTTTTCCGATGATTTCATTATCAGCATTTACGTCATAATAATCGTCATCATCATCAATAGTGTTGTCTGTATCCTTATGCTTATCTTCGAGTTTTCCAATGATTTCATTATCACCATTTACGTCATAATAATCTTCCTCATCATCTATAGTGTTGTCTACATCCTTATGCTTATATTCAGGTTGCCTTTATGAGCAGCCCGAAAATCAGGCGATCACCGGTGAAGAAATCCCAGACGACGACGAACTCTCAGAGCGCGTCTGCGAAGAACACTGGGACTAAGAAGGATGGCACGACACCGGAATCTGTGCAAGAAGGGGCGCAAACGCAACCGGCGCATAGTGGAACACTGTGCCGCTTTTGAGGCACAGTTCCCCTAGACAGGAGTTTATATGTAAGATGAGAAACTCCGAGGAGGAGACCCTCACTAAGTGCCAAAATGTTATCCGCAGGATTAGAGGGGCAATGACGAGGGCAAGGAACATCAGCATGGAAGTTCAGAGCGGAGTAGCTGAATTAGAGGAGCTCATCGACATAATGCGAAGCTATAGAGAGAACTGGAAGACTGCGGAAAAGGAAAAAGAAGTGAGTATAGCACCCGAAATCACCAAGAATAACAGGAATGACTGTGAAGTCTCCACACCTGTTAGTTCCCTCAACAAGAGAGGCGCCTCAAGCCCGCCGGAGAGCCGTCCGGAAAAAAGGCCGAGAGGAAAACCGACGGACACCATACAGCTCAAGGAAACAGTGGACGAGGAATGGAAAACAGTGAGGAGCAAGAAAACGGCAAGGAAAGAGAAAAAGGAGCGAAGAAAAACTGTGAAAGAACGTCCAGAAGCTGTAATCATCCACCCAACCGAGGGGCGCAGCTACGCTGACGTTCTGAGGAACATAAGGAGCAAGATAAGACCAGAGGAATCGGAGATAGCGATACGAGCCGTCCGGAAGACGAAAACAGGTGCTATTCTCATTGAAATGGGTAAAGGAGGCAAAAGGGACGAGTTCAGGGAGAACATAAAGAGCGTCCTAAATCAAGAGGCAACAGTAAAGGACCTTGTACCTATGGTCACTTTGGAAATTCGGGACCTGGATGCCCTCACAACCACCGAGGAAGTTATGGCAGCGGTACAAAGAGAAGCGGGCGAAATAAATCCGGACACGTCCGTTCGTATAACCGGGGCGAACAGCCGGGAGCAGAAAAGAGCCTTCGTGACAACCTCTGCAAGTTGTGCGAAAGCGCTGCTGAAACTACAGAGGATCAAAATAGGCTGGACACGCTGTAGAATAACCATCAGGGAAGAACCGACACGCTGTTTCCGATGCTTCGGAATAGGTCACAAACGGTGGGAGTGTGGTGGACCAGACAGGTCAGACCTATGTATGAAATGTGGAGAAAAGGGGCATAAGCGAAAAGAATGCTGGAACACACCGAAATGTTGTATTTGCTATGCGGAGTCAGGAAAATCTCTGGATCACCTCCCGGGATCGCGGGGCTGCGGGACGAGCTTACGAAAGGCAGCATGAGGATATTGCAGCTGAATATGCACAGAGAGAAGGTGGCTTTTTCTTTGCTATCGCAAATAGTCAGGGAGCAGGAAGTTGACGTAGCTGTTATAAGCGAACAGTATGCATCTAAAAATAGCGGATTCTGGCTGGGTGATGAAACATCTACAGCAGCTATATGGATAACGGATAACCAGGGCCCCCGACCGAGAAGATCTGGTAGGGGGGATTGTTTCACCTGGATACAGTTTGACGAGATTACTCTAATGAGTTGTTATTTGACTCCCAATGATGACGTGGGAACCTTTGAGGAGAAATTGGCCAGAATCGAGGATGCAATGGCGCAGATTGGCGGCAACTTCATAGTTGCAGGCGATTTTAACTCCAGAGCGGTAGAGTGGGGAATGCAGAATACCAACCCAAGAGGCAGGCGAATTGTAGAGATGGCAGCTCGAACCGGCCTGGTCTTCGCGAATGAGGGGAGCGTAGCTACCTTTAGACGACCAGGCTGCGAGGGCACCATCCCTGATATAACTATGGTCTCGGAGAGCATGTATCACAGAGTCAAGGAGTGGAGGGTCTTGGAAATATATACGGGCAGTGATCACCAGTACATATCGTACACCTTTGCTCCAAGGAATAGACTTGAGGAGGACAATTATACCACGAATAATCGAATCTGGGATTCACGGAAATTAAATGCGAATCGGCTACTCTTGGAAGTGGATAGACTGTGTAGCAGAGTTGAACTCTCGGACGATGCGAGGACAAGAGTGGAACAAACCATGGAGATAATAAGACGCGGATGTAAAAAGGCAATGCCCTTGCGAAAACTTCCGAATATCAGAAGGAAGGCAGTGTACTGGTGGGACGACAATATCGCAGCACTCAGGCGAGAGTGCCTACGACTACGACGGAGGTACACTAGAGCCAGACCCGATGGACCAGCTGCTGACGAAATGCGGGCATATAAGGAGGCAAAGAAGACTCTGAAGAAGGCTATATCGCGAAAGAAAAATCAGGCATTTCAGGAACTACGCGACGACGTAAACGTAAACCCTTACGGACTTGGATACAAAATTGTAATGGACAAACTAAACAGAAGGAAACCAATGGAAATTATGGACGAGCGAGTAATGAGAAATATAGTGGATACACTATTCCCTACTCATGAACCGGCGAACGAACGACGACGGAATACGCGCAATACAGAACCTTTGCCATTTTCCGCGGAGGAGCTGAAAGCAGCTGCAGTCGGATTGAAACCCGGTAAGGCACCGGGGCCCGATGGCATCCCGCCTGAGGTAATGCGGGAGATTGCCAATCAGAGACCGCAATTCCTACTGGGAATGTACAACGCGTGCCTGAGAGAGTGTATTTTCCCCGAAATATGGAAGAGACAACGGCTAGTCTTGATAAATAAGGGAAAAGGCGATCCAGAGGACCCATCCGCGTACAGGCCACTGTGCATGCTGGATACGGCGGGAAAGCTGCTCGAGAGGCTTTTGAAGCCTCGGCTTGCTGCCGCGATTGAGAATAGTGGCGGACTGTCTGCTAGACAATATGGATTTCGACCCGGTCGGTCTACAATTGGTGCCTTGAGAGAGGTGACTGAAGCGGCCAGGGTAACACAACGAGGGAGCAAATCTTCGAGGCCTGTGGTACTGCTTGCGACTCTGGACGTTAAAAATGCGTTCAACAGCCTTAGATGGAGCGACGTATTAAATGCTTTGGAGTACAATTTCTCGGTGCCACACTACATCTTGGCCATGATAAGTAGTTATCTGAGTAGCAGACAGCTGGTGTATAACACAAGCTCGGGCCCAAGGGTGAAACATATAACATCAGGAGCGGTACAGGGATCTATACTCGGCCCCGACCTATGGAACGTCAACTACGATGGAATTCTGAAAGAGGATATGCCAGAGGGAACTTTTTTGGTTGGATACGCAGATGATATTGCAGCTGTTATCACGGCCAGGAACACGGAAGAGGCACAACGAAAACTGAGACGCGTCATGCTGAGAACGAAAACATGGCTGGATGCCCACGGCCTGGATCTGGCCATGCACAAAACGGAATTACTGCTGATCACTGGTCGTCATATCCCCTTGCAAGTGGACATGAGTATAGGAGACGGAGTAATTAGGACCAAGAGCTCGGTGAAATACCTGGGAATAAGGCTGGATCCCAGACTAACATTTTCACATCAGATCCAGTACTCGGCTAACAAGGCCCAGAGGATCGTTGGACAGCTCAGTAGATTAATGGCGAACATTGGAGGCCCGCTACCGGCGAGACGGAGACTCCTGATGGAGGTCGGAAACAGCATTATGCTTTATGGGAGCGAAATTTGGGCCGAAACACTGAATGTTAAGAAGCGGACAAACGCACTGGTAGCGGTACAGAGAACGGCTGCATTGCGTATCGCGTCGGCATATCGTACGGTATCCGCTCCAGCCGTAGTGGTGATAGCGTGTATTATCCCTGTGGATCTGCTGGCAGCGGAGCGGATGGAGATTTATAAGGCGAAATCGGCTGGAAGTCACATAACCGCTCATTTCAGAGAAAACACCATTTCAAAATGGCAACAACGATGGAAGGAGGAAGGTAGAGGAAGATGGACGGCGAGAGTTCTTCCAGACATAAGGCCATGGATTGGTCGGAAATTTGGAGAGGTAAATTACTACGTTACACAGATGTTATCGGGTCACGGATATTTTAGGAAATATCTGCACAGAATGTTAAAGACCGCCTCACCTTACTGTCTTTACGAGGAAGGGGAGACAATTGATGACGCAGAGCACACCGTTTTCGAGTGTGCACGCTGGCAGAGCTATCGCTCTGCACTGACGTCGATAGTTGGGACGATCACGCCCGGTAACATTGTCGGGGTTATGATCGCGAGTAGAGAAAATTGGACCTCAGTGGCGAATTACGTGGAGAGGATTCTAAAACTGAAGAAGAGGGATCTTGAGGCTGCAGAACATGTGGGCACGCCGGAATAGATGAAACTGGTACACGTGTCAATCGAAATTCGAAGTAAAGATCTGGAGGAAAGGAATAGTGGAGACGCTTAGATGTCTCTTCAACTTTCAACAAGCAATCCGGACGCGGATATGAACATGCAGGGGCCAAAGAGCCAAAGGGACTCCACTCCGAAGTAATACCACCGTAGTTCCGGAGTGGGCACAACAAGTCCATGAGACGAGGGGGGGATTTAGTGGGTGAGGGCCCCACACACGGAGGATGTGACGACTTCCTCTATGGTGCGGTTAGGTACATTTACCCCTCCTCGGCGTGAAAAAAAAAAAAAAAAAAAAAAAATTCTTATATTCAAGTTTTGGGATGTTTTCATTATCATCATTTACATCATCATAATCATCGTCATCATTAATAGTGTTGTCTATATCCTTATATTTATCTTTAAGTTTTCCAATGATTTTTTTAAGTGGTTTTGTTATTGGTTGAAAGGTATCTTCTAATAAATTAACTCTATCTATTTGATTCAGTTTAATATTTTTTAACTTTTTCTTTAGAACAGCCCTTGTCTTTACAAGATCTTCCAACACTTTATTATGGTAATTTTTAGACATTATAATAATTTTTTTATTGAATTTGATCTGGTTATGATCTGCTCGCTATCTGATTATGATCTGCTTTGTATCTGATTACGATCTGCTTTATATCTGATCACGAACTGCTTGCTATCTGGTCACGATCTGATTTATACCTGATCACGATCTGCTTGATGGCTTGTATCTATATCCATTGAGTTTGAGTACGCTATATCGTGCTTTCTACAATCTGCATCCAATAAATTATTCCTTTATTTCCTTTATTCTTGCTATTAGTTTTGAAGTTTTGTATCAGGTCCACAAAACTGATAACCAGGTGGATGTAATTCAACATATAATTTGTTTATTAAGTTGTCTACAAATCTTCTTCCAATCTTACACTGATTAGGTGTTTTACTTTTGACTGTAGTTTATAACCATTTTTTTCATTACTTTCATACCTCTTCGCATGAAACACTACACCAGCTATACTAGCAAGCTATACCAGCTATACCAGCTATACCTGCTATACCAGCTATACTAGCAAGCTATACCAGCTATACCTGCTATACCAGCTATATCAGCTACACCAGCTATACTAGCAAGCTGTACTAGCTATACTAGCAAGCTATACAATCTGTACTAGCTATACTAGCAAGCTGTACAATCTGTACTAGCTATACTAGCAAGCTATACAATCAGCTATACTAGCAAGCTATACAATCTGTACTAGCTATACTAGCAAGCTGTACAATCTGTACTAGCTATACTAGCAAGCTATACAATCAGCTATACCAGCTGGTATAGCTGATATAGCTGGTATAGCTGATATAGCAGGTATAGCTGGTATAGCATGTATAGCTGATATAGCTGGTATAGCAGGTACAGCTGGTATAGCAGGTATAGCAGGTATAGCTGGTATAGCTGATATAGCTGGTATAGCTGGTATAGCTGATATAGCAGGTATAGCTGGTATAGCAGGTATAGCTGGTATAGCTGGTATAGCAGGTATAGCTTGCTAGTATAGCTAGTACAGCTTGCTAGTATAGCTAGTACAGATTGTATAGCTTGCTAGTATAGCTAGTACAGCTTGCTAGTATAGCTAGTACAGATTGTACAGCTTGCTAGTATAGCTAGTACAGCTTGCTAGTATAGCTAGTACAGATTGTACAGCTTGCTAGTATAGCTAGTACAGATTGTACAGCTTGCTAGTATAGCTAGTATAGCTAGTACAGCTTGCTAGTACAGCTAGTACAGATTGTACAGCTTGCTAGTATAGCTAGTACAGACTGTACAGCTTGCTAGTATAGCTAGTACAGATTGTATAGCTTGCTAGTATAGCTAGTACAGATTGTACAGCTTGCTAGTATAGCTAGTACAGATTGTATAGCTTGCTAGTATAGCTAGTACAGCTTGCTAGTATAGCTGGTGTAGCTGATATAGCTGGTATAGCTGGTATAGCAGGTATAGCTGGTATAGCTGGTATAGCTTGCTAGTATAGCTGGTATAGCAGGCATAGCTGGTATAGCTGGTATAGCTTGCTAGTATAGCTGGTGTAGTGTTTCA
Source organism: Sarcophaga variegata (assembly GCA_932273835.1). Classification (NCBI taxonomy): domain Eukaryota; kingdom Metazoa; phylum Arthropoda; class Insecta; order Diptera; family Sarcophagidae; genus Sarcophaga; species Sarcophaga variegata. The sequence continues at coordinate 28,310,759 of OW026358.1, read as the reverse complement.
TGCGAAGAGGTGTGAAAGTAATGAAAAAAATGGTTATAAACTACAGTCAAAAGAAAAACACCTAATCAGTGTAAGATTGGAAGAAGATTTGTAGACAACTTAATAAACAAATTATATGTTGAATTACATCCACCTGGTTATCAGTTTTGTGGACCTGATACAAAACTTCAAAACGAATAGCAAGAATAAAGGAAATAAAGGAATAATTTATTGGATGCAGATTGTAGAAAGCACGATATAGCGTACTCAAAATCAATGGATATAGACACAAGCCATCAAGCAGATCGTGATCAGGTATAAATCAGATCGTGACCAGATAGCAAGCAGTTCGTGATCAGATATAAAGCAGATCGTAATCAGATACAAAGCAGATCATAATCAGATAGCGAGCAGATCATAACCAGATCAAATTCAATAAAAAAATTATTATAATGTCTAAAAATTACCATAATAAAGTGTTGGAAGATCTTGTAAAGACAAGGGCTGTTCTAAAGAAAAAGTTAAAAATATTAAACTGAATCAAATAGATAGAGTTAATTTATTAGAAGATACCTTTCAAAAAATAACAAAACCACTTAAAAAAATCATTGGAAAACTTAAAGATAAATATAAGGATATAGACAACACTATTAATGATGACGATGATTATGATGATGTAAATGATGATAATGAAAACATCCCAAAACTTGAATATAAGCATAAGGATGTAGACAACACTATAGATGATGAGGAAGATTATTATGACGTAAATGGTGATAATGAAATCATTGGAAAACTCGAAGATAAGCATAAGGATACAGACAACACTATTGATGATGATGACGATTATTATGACGTAAATGCTGATAATGAAATCATCGAAAAACTTGAAGATAAGCCTAAGGATATAGACAACACTATTGATGATGACGATGATTACGATGATGTAAACGGTGATAATAACGATTTTCAGTATGAAAATATTTCAACTGATGATAATGATGGTGAAAAAAACTATGACCATAATAGACCTGTATCAAGTACATGTATCAAGAACTTGGAAAGAAAACAATGTTTAAAGCTGACGAAAAGCTCTCCATTATTTGAAAATATACAAACACTTATTAATAATAAGCAATTGGATAAAATTTATGGTTTTAATCAAGATGTAGACGGTAGTTGGAGATATGGCAAGGAAAAATTAATATTTAATAGAGATAATACTATGCAGATAGGGAATATGAAATTGAAAATGACGCCTGGATTATTTGAACTAGTATTTCATAAAAAACCTCTCCATTATTCTAAAAATGATTTGAAAAAATATAAAGAGATTTTAATTAATACCAATGCACATAAACGTCGCTATGAACCTAATGAACAAGTGAAAGGAACACGAGCCTTCAAATATATACGAATAATTAAACGTTTATTCGAAACAACAACAAACATTTTAACAAAAGGCAATGGTTTAATGCTAAAATTACAAAATAATCTGAAATCAAATTACATACATTGGGATGATCCTAATGAACTAGTTGACAGACTACGTTTACTTCTTTCATCGGAAGGTTCTGGTCACAACAATCATCAAAACGAAATAATCTCTATTATCGAAGAACTTAAAGAAGCTAATATAATTTATTAGAAGAGTGAAAGAAATGTCTTATATTAATAAATTTGGAGAAGGTTTTAATAAATATAAACATAAAAACAAAAATATTGTAATCGAAAAATATATAACACAAATATATGATGATCTAGCTGATCAAATAAACAATTTAAACATTGAGGTAGAACATGTTTATCTAAAACCTGGTAATGACAAAAAAAATTATAAAAAAAATTAAATTAAAATAGACAAAACCAAAAACCAAAAAAGTAGATCGTTATCAGATATAAAGTAGATCGTGAGCAGATACAAAGCAGATCGTGATCAGATGTAAAGTAGATCGTGATCAGATACAAAGCAGATCAAAATCAATATCAAAAAATTAACATACTGAAATCATATAAATTGCTGTATATATAGGAGATCGTCTTGATTTCAGCTATTTTTGCGAAGAGGTATAAAAGTAACGAAAAAAAATTGTTATAATCTAGGGTCAAAACAAAACCTCAGCCAGTGTAAGATGAGAAGAGGATTTGTAAACAACTTAATAAATAAAGTACCTGTTGAATTACATCTACCTGGTTATCAGTTTTGTGGACCTGGTACAAAACTTGAAAAACGTTTAGCAAGAGGAGATAAGGGTATAAATTTATTAGACGTAGCTTGTAGAGAGCACGATATTGCATATTCACAATCAAAAGATATAGACACAAGACATCAAGCAGATCAAATATTAGCTGAAAAAGCCTGGCAACGAGTTAAATCTAAAGATAGTGATATTAAAGAACGTGCTAACGCGTGGTTTGTGACAAACGCTATGAAAGCTAAAGTGAAATTTGGATTAGGTTTGAAGGAGCAGAGACATAAGAAAAGAAAAGGAAAAATGAATAAGTGTAATAAGAAATTATTCACAGCTACTGTGAGAAAAACTTTAAAACAATTGAAAGAACAGAAACCCCTTGATATAAATGATGCTGTTAAAATAGCTCAAAAGGCTATTCATTCAAATTTTAAAGGGAAAAAGCGAGCAGACATTATAATACCGAGAGTTATACCTGTACCGAAAATTGGAGGATTTCTTCCACTTATTCCCGTACTAACAGCATTGTCAGCGCTTGGTGGTTTGGCAAGTGGAGGATCCGCTATTGTTAAAGCAGTAAATGCTATCAAAAATGGAAAAGAATAATTGGCTGAAGCTAACCGTCATAATAGATATATGGAATCAATTGCAATGGGTAAAGGGTTGTACCTCAAACCATATAAAACTGGATATGGTCTCTACTATAGTCCAGCTCCAAAAAACTATTAGATAACCTACCTAAGCGTCCATTAACAGATCTGAAATCATATAAATATTAAAGATTATTCACATATTCTGCACATGAGCATACAATAGCAGTAGATTAACATACAATGATTTTAAAGGAAATATACAACTTTTTAAAATCATTCTCACACATAATTTCTGACATAGATAAAAGTAAACTCATCAACATACAAACACAACTGGAGTATGTAGACAACCTGAAAAGAATAAGAAATAGACATGGTGAACATTTCGAGGATTGCGAATGGTCGAATGAAAACAGTACATGTGGTCCTGACACCTGCCCCTGTATACTTTATAAACATAGACTATATCAAGCTGAAAATGAAGCTAAAAATATAATTAATTTTTATAATCTTACTAAATGTAAAAATTGTGTTTTCAATAAATTGTAATTTTCAATATTTGTTAACACTTAAGTTATTTAATCTGTATAAACGTATTTTTAAATTCGAATCTGTAAAAATCTGAAAAAAAAGAAATATGTAATAAAATTTTCAAAAAATAAAAAACTAATTTGTTTTAATTAATCCCTTTATTCTATAATTTCATTTATTTAAAACAGTAAAACTAAAAAATTCTAAATCCTTAAAAGCAGGTCTATTTATACTCTGGGGTGTTGTAGATCAATCAGTAAATTCAATTATGTGAAAACAGATATTACTTATACTTATGCGTGAAAAAAAAACGCACAGGCACAACTATACATTTCTTTCTCATCAAATTAAAAACAACCGCACAACCAACCTACCCTTTCTTATTAGTTTATATTTCTATTTCTTCTACCTGTGATCATGAGCAATACGTGCACACATTCATTCTGTCCGTCCAATCATTCGAAAAGCAATACAAATACAATGAACATGTACACTCATGTTTCTACTTAGGTATACGATGTTATTTATTATCCAAAAAAAAAAAAAATTTTTACACAGGTGTTCATCTCTTTCTTATCACATTTAAAATTAAAGATCCTTCTAATTAAATATACAAAAAATAAAATAAAAAACACACAACAACTATATAGGTGTAGATCCCTTTTCTATTTTTTCAGCATTGAGTATGATAATACGTGCCAAGAATTTACTATTAAAAACGATCATACACATTACATGTTATGCACACACTCATTCTGTTCGTCCAAACATTCGTACATAAATTTTCACATTACATGTTACAAACATATCGACTAACCGACACTACCGACTGTAGCGTAGGCATGAGCCAAATTTTGTATGAAATAATTGAGCTAGAAGCGGCATAAACATACTACTATTTGCAATCTACGAACTCATATTTAACACGTTTTTAAAAGGGAAAAACGTAGCAATATCAATGCTATGCTTTCGTGGAACCAGCTCACGTCTGGCATCCTGTTAAAAAGCAATGTAATGCCATTTAAAACAGCAATTTCAATACACTTTTCGTTGTGCCATTATGAAATGATCGTTTATTTTTATTTTTTTTAAATAAAACAATAATTTTTAAGCGGAAAACTTTTTATTCAAAATAATGTCCATTGCTGCCTACACATTACTTTATACAGTCTTCTGCATATCCTTAAGGCATGTCTTGCACTCCAATGTCAGTTTACTATCAGTGTCATCCTTAGATGTTATGCCTCCATTTGTCAGCCTGGAGATCAAGCGCTGGTTCACTCTTGCCAATAGGTGCTACTCTGATCTCAATAGCCAATAGAGTAGCAGAGACCTCTCTCGTAGGACAAAACTAATACTCTACAAGACGCTCATCCTCGACGTTCTTCTTTATGGCGCAGAGGCATGGACGCTATTAAGCACTGATGCAGCAGCCTTGAGAGCATTCGTAAAAATTTCGGTCCATTGCGAGTTAGCGATAATTTCCGCATCCGATCCTACAGTGTGCTGTATGAGCTCCTCAACGACATGAACGTTGTGCAGCGTATTAACATCCAGCAGATACGCTGGCTTGGCCATGTCGTACGGATGAAGGAAGATGCTCCGGCGAGACGGGTATTTGATGCGCAGATATGCGGAAGTTGGCAAACAGGACGACCTTGTTTTCGCTGGAAGGACCAGATCGAGGAAGCCCTGCCATCGATTGGTGCGACCGACTGGCGTAGGCGCGCAAGAAGCAGAGACGCCTGGAAGAATATGTAAAGGCAGACCGTTAATCGAATTGTTAATGGACAGTTAAGTAAGTAAGTAAGTTTTAGAACAAATGTTGCTAGACTAATAGGTCTGAGATCATTTGCAGTAGATATCTATGGTCTCCCAGCTTGTGGGATGGAAACGACTTTTGCTCCACTTATCAGACATGATAAATTCTCAGCTGCCAGGGAATTATCAATTATGATGTCAATACCTGGCGATTTAAAATATTTGAATGAGCCCAATGCCCACCGAATTCTCTCTACATTTAAATTAAAGGTAACTTGCTGTACAGATATCTACAAACAAGGGGAGTCATGAGTGTGTTCACATTTACTGGTAAAATATAAATCTTTAACGCGATGAAAAAATATAATGTTGTTTGTTCACTGATTTGATGAATACTGAATATGTTTGACAGATGTCATCGCCAAGAATACATTGAATGAATATTGTCTATGGAGACATTTGTATTTTACGGCCACTTCATTATCGGTAGACTTGTTATATTCTACTAACCTTCTCTCTTTGAATAATTTACTTTTCTAGTTCCAACTTAATTTACTACTTCAATGCTACCTTCAGAGTATTGGAAATATATTAGATACCAAAAATCAGGCAAAACAGTCCGTAATTCATAGCAAATTTACAAGAAATTGAATCGATCAGAAATTGAACAGATCAGATGAAAGGCCTCCAGGATGTAGCACCAAAATTTGTTAAACAGAATTTTTCACTTAAAGAGACAATAGCAGTCCCATAGATCAGGGGTTAGTATAATCAAAATAAATTATTCTGATTAATAGTGTGTTGGCTTACTGAACGTGAAGCCAATGTTCAAACTTCAGGTCAGACGTCTAGATTAAAACGAAACATGAAGAATATATTTCTTCGGTGACTTCCTCTAAGCAGATTTCTGGCAAAAACTCTAAGGGCCATTATTACAACTTGCCGTTAAACTTGGGTTTAGTTAAAGGTACCTTTAGCTAAAGGGAACTGCAAAGTTACCTTTAATTTATTTTCGTTATTACAACTTACAGATAAAATTTTTCAAAAATATGGCAGTGTCGGAGAAATGTCGATAAAACTGCTTAATTATACAAGTTTTTTTTTTGTATATCGTTTTTTTGTTGTATATGCTCATTTTGTTTAAATTCCTTAGGGCCATTATTACAACTTGCCGTTAACTAAAGGGAGGATTTTAACGGGCAGATAAATTGTTTTTCGTTATTATAAGTGGACGATAAGGTAGAAGTGACCATGAAGCTAAAGGAAGGATCAACCTACCGGTAACTTTTAAAGTTAATTTTATGTTCGAACTTGCCATATTATATATTATTTTTAATACGGCAACATCAAATATAATCCTAACTGAAGAGTTGTAATGACCAATTATATATGAATCTATGAATGTATGTATGTGATTGAATATAATGGAGAATGAAGAGTTTTACGCAACCAGAATGCTTCTATCCAAACAATGACTTGTACCCATTCCATGCATAATATGTAAGGATGGTTTAATAATAGCTTTCATGTTACTGTTTCCGTTGAAAACTTTTTGTTGTTACAAAAAACTGTTAACAGCGGAAAGAAGACTACTGGGTGAAGCTTTTTTAAAGAGCTCTGCTGAAATGTAACGCAACTTAAGTTAGAGTGAGTGGCAAATGAAAAACTTTAATATTTATAATGGCTTGCGTCTGTTACAAAATTAAATGCAAAAATAAAAAGTTATTCTGTATACAAACAAAAAAATTTAATTTATAACTAAATAGACTGTGTTTGTTTATTTGGGATGTAGCAGGTTTTGCTCCTTCGTGCAAAATAATCTTTTTTCCTAAATAAAGATGGAAATTAGTATACGACTCTCTGGTATTTTTCAATATTCAAAGTTAATACTGTGATGCCTAGGCTATGAAGAAGATTTTATGTTTCAGTGTGGATATTATTTCAACACATTAAAAGCCATAAATTTGTAATAAAATTATTTTATATCGTTCAATTAAATTTGAATGATGATGTCTTAAGCAATAAAAACGCAATCATAAATTTATGCCATTTACAGTCAATCATTTTTGGCAATCATTTATAGGTTGTCGTAAAATATTGATTAAAATTTAGAAAACAAAAAAATATAAAATTTAATAAAATTGATAATTTAAATAAGTTGTTTTCTTTAATAATAATGTGTAATCGAATTCGAAGCGACTATCTACTACGTTAATTGTTTTGTGTTGCCTTTTTAGACGTAACGATTCAAATCCCAGGTCAGGCATCCCCAGCAAAACAAAGTTGAAAAAATATTTTTTTGTCGACTCCGTTAATACAGATCTTACTTAATACAGATCTTACTTAATACAGATCTTACTTACTTACTTAATTGGCCTTTAACAACCCGATTAACGGATTTCGGCGTACCTTAACACATCTTTCCAGGCGCCTCTGCTTCTTGCGCGTCTTCGCTATTTGGTCACACCAATCGATGGCAGGTCGTCCCCAATTTGCTCCTCCCAACGCTAACAAGGTCGTCCTTTTCGCCGAGTTCCGCAGATCTCAGCATCAAACACCCGACTCGCCGGAGCATCCTGCTCCATTCGAAGGACATGGCCTAGCCAGTCGTCGTTGAGGAGCTCATATAGCTCACTGTTGGGTCAACTCCAACTCTATCAACGCCAACTCGCACTGGACCGAGAATCTTATGTAGGACTTTTCTCTCAAACACTCTCAAGGCTGCTGTATTAGCGCTTGATAGTGTCCATTAGGATTGCCAGATTCCGATTCGCAAAAAGCTGGACATTGGGTTTTAAAAAGCTGGACACAACAAAAAAAAGCTGGACATACAAAATACTGAGAAAATGTTAATTTTGGTTTTGCGTACATAATTTTTATTAAAATATCCATTGTTATCAACATATTGTATGTATTATTATTTAAAAATATTACAATTAAATAAATTCATTGCATTCTTTAAACATTTTTTAACTAAATTTACATTTTTTCGGTTCAGTCCGACATATAAATGTTTACATATGCATATGTAAGTAAGAATTAAAAATCAAAACAATAAAAAATAACAATTCAGTCTAGTCTGATTTTGTTTATACTAGTTTGTACTGCAGTGTATTAAAAAAAATTATATTTAGCTGGACAAATTAAATTTTAGCTTGAAACTGGACAAGCATCAAAAAAGCTGGACAATCCAGCCAAGTCCAGCCAGGCTGGCAACCCTAGTGTCCATGCCTATTGAGACTATAGTAGCACCTGTTGGCTAGAGTGATCCTGCGCTTGATCTCCAGAGTGACATTATTTTTGGCGGTAACGGCGGAGAGAAGATAAATAAATCCCTTAACTGTATCAAAAGTATAGTTATCGACCGTAATCTGAGAATCAATACATCGCACATCTCTACTTGTCGATAACATATACTTTGTTTTGCCCTCATTTACTGCCAAACCCATCTTAGTAAACTCCCGTTCAATAGCACTAAAGGCGGCAGTAACATAGCATCTATGCTATGCCATTGGGATGCACTCCCGCCTTCCGCAGAACACTCTCCGTGACGAAGTTTAAGAGGTCAATATAGACCGCTACTGACAACTAATGATCAGTTTGAACTATGGATTGATCGAAAAACGATCAGAAAGAGCCACATTTTAAGCGACTTCAATTTAAGCGAGTATCCGCTGAGTGTCGTAATATGTTTTAGTGATAAAATATGTGACCTATTTCGTCACAGCCTGGAGACGATACGCTGTAAGTGCTGTCTTAACGCATCCGTATCAATTGGTTGCTTATTATGCAAGGTAATAAACCTTATATTTGTATGTAATTTAATAGAAATTTTTCTTCCTGTTTCTATTTTATGGCAGCAATTGAAACAAGAGATTTTTTTGTCTTGGGCCAGGGGTGGAAATCTGCGCAAGACACTTTTGTTCCAACAAAAGAGTGCACGATTCACCATCATTGGTGTCTATGTACTAAACCCTCCCCCTACATTCTTCAACCACTCACCCTCCGCGAGAATGCCGTAAGGTATTACTTGGCGGAGGGCTGGTTAGCTTAAAGCTCTATCCTACAAATTTCATCATAGTTCCTCCAACCTTCGTAGTTCCAGGATAACTTCAGCCATTCTCTGGCTGTATTGGCTCCATAGAATCCCAGAATTCAACATCTCTTATAGAAGCCGATTTGGTCCGAAACTCGTTTGCCCGGGTCATCTAAATCTGGGGCAGCATGTTAGAATATGCTCCGCATCTTCCTCATTATCTGCATTTTCCGGGCATATAGGGGAAGTATCATGTCAAAATTTGTGCAGCTACTTCCTGAAGCATCCATGACTAGTAGTTCAGCTCGCAATGTTTGTTCTCCATCCAAGGGAGAAATGTCCACCTTCCCTGTAAACTGTAGTTGCATCGTCACTGTCATTTGTGCATGGAAGTCCTTCATTCCTCCGCTGCTGTTTGTCCTAGATATACGAAACGGCGAAAGTATATCCGCCTTATACTTTCGCCGATATGTCAGTATCGTCCTGAACTGACACTTACCTGTCTAATCGCGCTTAGACGATACACCGAGGACAGTTTCCTTCTTGTTGTCCCCACGGAGAGTGCCTCCGGCCATATTGGGCAAGCATATAACATTATCAACGTTACAACCCTCGATATTATCCTCCTCTTGAATGGACCTGGTCCTCCAATATTTGGCATCATCCTCGTCAGTGCTCCTTAAGTTACAGATGCCTTTTCACCGATGTATTTCACGTGCTTCTTGAAGTTCAACCTGTCGTCGATGATCACTTCCAGGTATTTTATCGCCCTCTTCGATTCGATCTTAGTGCTTCCAACGGTCACTTCCATCTTCTCCACTATCTTCAGGCCACTTATCAAGACGGCCTCGGTTTTATGTGCAGCAAGTGTCACGACTACAGAAGTCGCCGTAGTCTAGTAGGTAGTGTGTTGGCTTATTAGACGTGAGACCTCGGTTCAAATCCCAAGTCATCAAAATGAAAATATAAAAAAAATATTTCTTCGACGACATCCTCTCAGCAGATTTCTGGCAAAAATTCTGAGAGTAAATAAAATTGCCATGAAAAGTTTCTCAAAAATCTGTCGTTCGGAATCGACTTTAAACTGTAGGTCCCGAAACTCATGTATAAAATTAACGCATACAACATAAGTGGTGTGAGAAGCTAGGTCGTAATCCTGACTAAATGGTTGTAATGACCAATTATGTATGTATGTATGTATGTAGGTAAGTGTCAAACATGCCTCATCAAGCCATGCTCCAACTTTTCGAATCGCTATGATCGTCTTCTCCTCTATTTCCTTTACCGTCTTAGCTACCGAGACTATGGCAATGTCATCTACAAAGCCCACAATTGTAGTTTGGCAATTGCAGTCGAAGTACACCAACGTATAACATAAACGTATAACACATTCGTGTTGGTATGAGTGCATTGTATTATGAAACACATATTAATGGCGCAAATTGCTTGATTTAGACATCATAATCGAATTTCTATTTAAAATATTTCAAAAGATATAACAAATCATAATGGGGATAAAAAATAAAGTCATAAACTTATCATTGAAATTCTTTAATTTTCAGCCCACAATTCTTGGTGATACTTTAAAAAGGAGGCCATAAAAATTATTAATCATTATTACAGCATGAGATCTTTTTATTTCAATCGAAATCAAATGATTAACGCAAATGTAATTCTATATAAAATAACTTGTCTCGCAAGCAATAACGTATACTCTTCTTTCATGAATATACTTGTAAAGGGTCCGACAAATAACTTTTTTTTTGAAAATTCTTTAAAAAAAAAACTACTGAATATTTTCTCAAATTTATTTTTTATTTGAAAGTACAATCCTTCCGGTTGACAATGGAAAATAATTTCATTCAAATGGCTGCCTCGGCAGGCCATGCAGTAGCCTACACGATCGGCCCAATTTTTAAGCACATTATCGATTGTGTGCAGCTGCACGAATATTGTCCTTTAAAGCGTCAATTGTCTCTGGCTTGTCGGCGTAACACTTACCTTTGACGGCACCCCGCAAATAATAGTCCAACGGTGTCAAATCGCAGCTCCGAGGTGGCCAAACAACATCAGTTCTGCGACTGATAATGCGATCTTCAAACACAGGGCGCAAAACATCGAGTGTAGCTTCGGCTGTGTGGCACGTAGCGCCGTCCTGTTGAAACCAAATGTTGCCAATATCCTCCTCTTCAATTTTTGTGAACAAAAATTCGTTCAACATGGCCCGATAACGATCGCCATTGACTGTAACGGCCACTCCTTGCTCATTTTCGAAGAAAAGTTTCCCAATTATGCCTCTGGACCAAAATCCGCACCAAACAGTGACTCGTTTTCAATGTATGCGTGCGGCTTTTCTGTGCCCCAAATGCGACAATTTTGCTTGTTTACATACCCGCCAAGGTCAAAGTGAGCTTCATCTGAAAAGATGATTTTTTTTGCCAAAATCGGCATCTTGTGGTGTAGGCTACTGCATGGCCAGCCGAGGCAGCCATTTGAATGAAATTATTTTCCATTGTTAACCGGGAGGATTGTACTTTCAAGTAAAAAAAGAAATTTGAGAAAATATTCAGTAGTTTTTTTTTAAGCATTTTCAAAAAAAAATTATTTGGCGGACCCTTTATAATAAGGTCGAATATGTATATGTGTTCATGTTACCTTTAAGAAGGTGTGTATTTGTGTTTATTTTATTATATACACTTAGTATTATTAATATTATGTGATATATTTTATTGGCTTCCTTAACAAGATAAGATAATGTTGGTGTAAGAGCTCCTTGTATGCAATTCATAATTATTTCCAATAGGTTTTGCAAAATTTCTTTTTACCATACAAAAAATGTAGACAAATACGTTCAGAATTGCACGTGATAAAAAATCAATGTAATGCTGTAAACAGAATAAACGCAACGCTGCAAGCACAACAATTTTGCAATTGCAGCCTAAGGTAAGCTTAATTAATAAAGACAGCAGCGGGAAAGCATAAGCAAAACAAATAAATGGAAACAGCTTTTTCACTTTATATTTCATACATCACATATTTAAAATCTCTATATAATGCATGTATTGCTAGCACAAATACTCCTACTGTGAGCATTTATTCTTTCATTGCTACGAATAAAAATAGATTTTAAGCCAAATACGAAGCAATAGTATCGTTGCTCGTTGTAGCATTGCCTTTAAAATAATCACTTCCATAGCATAATGTCATAAACACAAAGCAACAAACGCAGCAATCCTTCGAATACTTGGATGTATATGAGATCCAAGAGCGTTCTATGATCTCAATTGTGTTCAAATAAGCGACAGTGAAATAACAATAAGTCGCCGTAGTCTAGTAGATAGTGTGTTGGCTTATTAGACGAAAGGCCACGGTTCAATCCTCAGTTCAGACATCAAAACGAAAATATGAAAAAATATTTTTTCAGCGACTTTCTCTCAGCAGATTTCTGGCAAAAACTCTGAAAGTAAATAAAAATTAAAAAAAAAAGTTTCTCAAAAATCTGTCGTTCGGAGTCAACATTAAACTGTAGGTCCCGCCACTCTTGTATAAAATTAACACACACAATATGAATGGTGTGAGAAGCTAGTCCACAATTCTAATTGAAGGGTTCTAATGGCCAATTATGTATATATATATGAAATAACCATAACGGTGCCATCGGTGAGTCTGTTGTGCTAAATCAGTAGGGACGACTATCGACAATGATGTGTATTTGCTGAATGGACTTCGGAGCAGTTGGCAACTGGTCCTAATTTTCATTGCAAAATCATCTTTGGCACTGAGGAAACGTAAACAAATAAAATCATCGAATTTTGGATGATACCAATCCACTTGAGGTCCAGGAGCGTATAATATATACCCGAAAATCAATGTAAAAAAAGTCTGAGTAATTAGGAAATTTATGTTAGAAGCATTTCTACTATAAATCAAGTTTGGCAGGATCATCTTGAGCGCTGAGGTAATGAAAACAAATAAAATCATCGAATTTTGGACGCTACCAACCAAAGTGCGTCCAGTACTTACCCGAAAATAGGTACAAAACGACTGGACAATCAAGAACTTTGTGTAAGAAGTTTTTTTTTTCAAATTAAATCACTTTTGTAGAGTTTAAGAAATAAAAAAAAATTTTTTGTGTTCTGTTTAACAAAATATACAACCTACACCATGTATTTCTATTGTTGCACCATCTTATTGTTCTGATTGAGCTAATTATGAAACACATAGGATCCTTTAACAAAAAATTTAGGCTTGCTGGTATAACAACGTAGAGTTTTAGCAACGTTTTAGCGAATTTAGAATTTAGGAGGATTTTAACAGGCAGATAAATTGTTTTTCATTGTAATAAGTGCACAATAATGTAGAAGTGAGCAATAAGCTAAAGGGAGGATCATCCTACCTTTAGCTTTTAAAGTTCACTTTATGTTTGAACTTGCCATATTATATATCATTTTCAATATGGCAACTTCAAATATAAACAAAATTAGCAAATGCAACAACAAACGAAGCCCGTCATTGCCACTGCGTTTGAAAAACAACTTATTCAATTGAGCAATGTTATCGACATTGCTCCGACACTGCCATATTTTTGAAAAAGGTAACTTTAATTTATCATTAGGTTGTAATAACGAAAAGAAGTTAAAGGTGACTTTAAAGTTCACTTTAGCTAAAGTTAACTTTAACTAAACCTAACTTTAACGGGAAGTTGTAATAATGGCCCTTACTGTGCTAATTATAATCCTGTGTGTAATCTTTTAAAATATTGAAGGCTTGTTGGTGTAACAACTTAGAGTTTTAGCAACATTTAAGCGAATTTAGTCTCGCATATTAATTTTATTATGGTGAAATGTTTTGTGTAAAGTGTTGCAAATATTCTAATAAACAGTGCGTACTGCCATTATTTATAAATGTGAGTGTATAAAAGAAAGGGTTTCGATGATTTACAGAACATTTTCTTATTAATTTTATAAAATTCATTCAATAACGTACTTTATTTGTATCGAAAAGATTTTTTTTCAAATAAAATGTTAAAAAGGAAGCCAAACAAGTGATGAAAATTATTTATTTCTTCTTGTAAAGAGTGTGATAGTTTTATCAATTAAAACATGTACACACAGTTACTAAAGTATACATACGGTTAACAAATTTCAAAAAAATTTCGTTGAAAACGGATTGGTTAAAAAATTTCTAGAATTTGTTAACCGTATGTATACTTTTGTGGCTGAGTGTATTTTTCAGGAGACATAGTTGTGTTGTTTTATTGGATTGTAAAGAACATACATACATAATTGGTCATAACAATACTTCAGTCACGATTACATACATACATAATTGATAATTACAACCCTTCAGACAGGATTTCGACCTGGTTTCTCATACCACTTATGTTATGTACGTTAATTTTATAAAGTAGTGGCGATACCTAGAGTTTAAAGTCGACTCCGAACGACAGATTTTTGAGAAACTTTTCATGGCAATTTTATTTACTCTCAAAATTTTTGCCAGAAATCTGCTGAGAGGCAGCCGCCGATGCAGTCGTTTCAATGTCTGACCTGGAGTTTGAACCCTGGCCTTACTAGACCACGGCAACTTGGAAACTTGCTTCACCGGAAAACATGACTTTTTTCAAATAAATTGGCATTTAACTTCAACTTTGCTACATTACCCATTGAAAGAATTATCAGTGCCTTCCATGCTCTGAAAGCTTAAGATGAATTTTTATAAGCTGCGTGAACTTCGTGAAATCTGGAAATGTTGCGACCGATGCCGAATTGATTTTTTCGGGTTTTCTGCGGGACTCTCGTTTACAACAGGAATTTTGTTTTAAAGTGACCGAACGGTACTGTGACGCACAGGAGTCTTACAACCCATCAATTACAACCTAGGTTTTCGCACCACTAACATAAGTGTTAATTGTATACATGAGTGGAGGGATCTAGAGTTTAAAGTCAAGTCCGATGGATAGCTTTTTTTTCGTTTTTTTTTTATATGTATGACGTGGGGTTGGAACCGTCTCCTCACGTCTAATAACCCAATACACTAACAACAGTCTACGGCGGCTTCTTAAGAAAATCCTTGTTTCAACTATGACGTATGACGGATACTTTCTCGACTGAAAATTTCTTGAAATTTGCGAGAAGTTGTAGTATAACTTTCTAAAAAAAATTATAAACCTTTATTCTTTCCCAAAACTAATACTATGTTCAGATATGCACTTTTATTGAGTCAATTTTCGGTTTATTGACTACAATATTTTAAGTGTTCAGACATAATAATATACGCAGTTCAGCTGTTAATTCAATGTTCATTTAACAGCTGGTAAACAAAACAGGTGGTTGTTTCAACAACATTGTTTCTGTTTTGTTTTTTTTTTTGTTTTTTGTCGTTGTTGACATTTGAGTTGTCAAATATCAATAGAAAGTGTTCGAATAATTGTAATATGCGCACTGAACATACTTATGACAGTGTTGCATTTTAAGTTTTACTCAATATTATAACAATTTGCGTATTTGTTGCGCAATAATTAAATGAAACTTTATATGAAATATTGAGCTCAATAATGGCGTTTATTGCGATTTACACAATAAAGGTGCATATCTGAACACCGTATAAAGCTGCCACTTGCCTAAAAATAATATTTACTAAATGTAACCCTTAATGAGTTATCCTTTATTTTAAGAAGGTAAATAAAACTAAATTTGAAATGCTATTATTTTCTTTCTTACAAAACGCTTTAGATTCTTGCACTTAATTTTAACCGAATCAAATGTAAAAGAAACGAAATCTTACAAAAACTTTAAGTTGATGTAATTTGTTAAATAAGTTTTTCAAATACACTTTAGGGAATATACACTAAAAACTTAATAGTTTGTAACTTTTCTAAACAGAATTGCAGGTTTTTCTTAAGGTAAATTAAAAAGAGTTTAGAGGTTTAATTTTATTTCTTTACTTTTAATTTGATTGACCTTTTTTTGTTTACATACAGTGGAAAGTCGTCGTTGTCTAGTAGGTAGTGTGTTGGCTTATTAGACGTAAGGCCCAGCTCAAACATCAAAACGAAATATGAGAAAATATTTCTTCGGCGACTTCTTCTCAACAGATTTCTGGCAAAAACTCTGAGACTGAATAAAAATTGGCAAGAAAATTTTCTCAAACAATCTGTCGTTCGGAGTCGACTTTAAACTGTAGGTCCCGCCACTCATAAATAAAATTAACACACAGCATAAGTGGTGTGAGAAACTAGGTCCATAATCCTGACTGAAGGGTTGTAATGACAAATTATAAATGTATGTATGTGCATACAGTGGACAGCAAAAGTCAATGCACCCAATATATGTATTTTAGAAGTTTCATGGCTTTTAAGCATTGCTAAATTATTTCACGGAAGTTCTTTGGATTGAGCTCCTTATTTTTCATCCTCCATACTAAGGCATAGGAAAGAAGTTTAGAAGTAATGTACTTTCATCATATGAGCCACAATATATTATTTTTACGTACGGATGTATTTTAGTATGGAAGAATAAGAAATGAACAGCTTGACCTCAAGAAATGTTTAATCAGGGTGGTGCTAGTACAATACAGCTGGGATGTATGTGGGCACCAGTTGTGGGCAGTTTGGAATTTATTGAGGAAATAATGAATCTGAGAAAGTATTTAAACATTCCTAAGAACAAATTCACCTAAATTACGAAAGAATTATGCAATCGGAATGGGTATTACTTCTAACAAGTCAATGAACACAATCATACTGCTGCTAATGTGATGTTGTGATTTGCCTATCAAAGTCCCCAAAGGCATAGTACTCATGCACAAAGCCGCAATATGACTCCAAGAGAGTATTTAGGAGATCATTTTGAAGAACGGTTACGCAGTTGCTAAACCTTAAACAAAAATCGACCGAAAAACTGTCGCATGAACGCATGTCTGCAAATATCAATAGTAAACGCTAAATAAAACTGGTACATGCGATGCCAAGTGGGCTAAATGACATAGTATAGGTTGTGAGTTTTGTTGAGTAGAACTTAAAAATTTTGTTTATATTTCTCGAACCCTCCAAACTTGTTTTATTTGACAAAAACGGTAGTTTTAATCTGATCTTTGATCTTTCACACAAAATTGTTGATTATAAAAAATATAACACGACTATTATACTATTTTAATAATAACTATGGTAATTTTTGTCCGATTTGATGAAGAAAAGTGTTAATATCTTCAAAAGATAATGAACGTTTAGAATGTCAGAACTTATTTTATATTTTTTTTATTAAATTTTGCAATTAAGACAATCTAAACGTGAAAAAATGAGAAAAAAATATATATTTTCCAAGTTTACCCCATCAAAACTTATAACACATAAGTTTGACCCATATGTCTATGTACAAAAAACATTACATACATACATAATTGGTCATTACAACCCTTCAGTCAGGATTACGACCTAGTTTCTCACGCCACTTATGTTGTGTGTTTCAATTTTATACGTGAGTGGTGAGACCTACAGTTTAAAGTCGACTCCGAACGACAGATTTTTGAGAAACTTTTCATGGCAATTTTATTTACTCTCAGAGTTTTTGCCAGAAATCTGCTGAGAGAAAGTCGCCGAGGAAATATTTTTTGTATTTTGTTTTGATGTCTGGCCTGGGACTTTGGATTTTGAAAATAGGGTAAAATATATTTGGATGATGTCTTTGTTTCCCTAAATTACTTGAAGCATTTAGAAAATCACACAAAAAGTTACGAAAATAAACATTGTGATTAGCCTATAGACCACTCTAGTACCCAATGATCCAGAAATAGAGTTAGTTGATCTACCACAATAAATATTAAAAGATTTTCAGAATCCAGAGTTAATTGCTGCAACCCAATTTTCTTAAATAACTTGGACTGGCTTACCTCTAATAAACGTCAACTGACGTGTGTTTGCGTACATTTTTGTAAAGGGTGGGCCATTTAAAAGTAACACTTTTCTTTAACGGCGCTCCACAGAAAATAGCCTAACGGTATTAAATCATAGATTCTTAGGCGACCAATTCACATCACCATTTCGGGTAATTAAACGGTAATTAAATGTTTGACACAATAAATCCAGTGTGGCATGAGATGTGTTGCAAGTTTCACCATCCTTTTGAAACCAAACATCGTTCACATCAATTCCATGAAGAGCGGGTAGAAAAAAATCCGTTATTATAAAAAAAATAAAGAAAAATATAAAAAGAAATAAAGAAATATGGCCCAAAGATGCCTCCGCTTAACAAGCCGCACCAAGCAGTCGCTCGTTAAGCAGCCTGTGGCTTGTGGAAGACGACATGTGGGTTTTCTGAGCCCCAAATATGCCAATCTTGCTTATTAAGAAGATGAAAATGAGCAATCTTGCAGTATTTCGTTGGCCCATCTAGCGAAGCGAAAACAAAGACGATGGTCATGCGGCTTCAATTGTCGAACAAATTGAGGTAAGGCGTCATACCGAGATCTTTTCGCAAAACATGCCGTAAACTGGTGCGTGAAATATTCAATTCTTGAGAACGATAACAAGTTGATTTAAATTAATTCTCGCGCTCACTCTCAGTGACTGCTTCGATATATTTGGATGTACTTTGTCCGCACATGTTTACCTGATTTATCGCTATATTGATTTATTTATCGCATTACATTAGCTTTCGAAAATGTGTGATTATCTGTTTATTGTAGTTCTTATTATGCAATATTTTGTAACAGTTAGGACTTATTTTATTAACTTTTACCTGGTTATCTTATTTTACTCAGGAATTTAAATAATTTTTCTCTTTTTTTATTTTCCAGCCTTAAATTAGTTGTTCTGTTAGTAACATAACAGAGCTCTGTTAACTGACTTGGTTTGCGTTTGGGGATATAGATTTTAAAATCTATCTTCACACACATCACAAAATATATTTTTGATTTGATAACATATCTTATACATAAGAAATTGGAGTTCGCCTTAATTGAAATTTTATCAAAAGAATTTTTTTGTGTTTTTTACACAAGCACTGTTTAAGAGGTCACACATGACATGTAAAGGGTGTTTTTATAGAGGTATAGAACTTTAAGTTGGATTTTACTTTTCAAGATGGCGACCGATTTAACAGCTGTCAAGTGATTTATTCTCAGTTTGGTTTGGCAATTCATCATGAATAAACTCACGCCTGAACAACGCTTGCAAATAGTGCAATTTTATTTCGAAAATAATGGTTTTTTGCGGAAAACGTATCGCGCACTACGTCCATTTTATCGTCGACAAAATCGTGCACCAGAGCAGTTAATTCAATTAATTAATCAATTAATTAACCATGGAACGTTTTCGCACCACGTTTACTCTTATTGATAACTCGCATCCCCAGAGACGCTGTACGGTGCGTACAAAAGAAGCTATTGCTGCTGTAGAGCGTAGCATTGAGGAAGACCCGAATGAGTCCATCCGCCATCGAGCACAGGAATTGGATCTGTGTCCATCCACTTTATGGAAGATTTTGCGGAAGGATCTTGGTTTGCGTGCTTACAAAATCCAACTCGTGCAAGATTTGAAGCCAAACGATCATCAAGTAAGGCGTAGATTCGTCGAATGGGCCCAAAACGAGAATATCGTTGTTCCCGATTTTCATAAGCGAATTTTGTTTAGCGATGAAGCGCACTTCTGGTTGAATGGCCACAAAACTGCCGCATTTGGAGTGAAGGTAATCCTCAAGTGTATGTGGAAACACCGTTACATCCAGAAAAACTGACTGTTTGGTGCGCTTTATGGGCTGGTGGAATCTTGGTGCGTACTTTTTCAAAAACGATGGTGGCCAGAACGTTACAGTCAATGGTGATCGGTATAGAGCCATGATTACTAACTTTTTCATTCCTGAATTGAATAACCATGATGTCCAGGAGATGTGGTTTCAACAAGACGGCGCAACATGTCACACAGCTCGTGCCACAATAGATTTATTGAAAGACACGTTTGGTGACCGCCTAATTTCATGTTTTGGACCTGTGAATTGGCCTCCAAGATCTTGTGATTTAACACCGCTAGACTACTTTCTGTGGGGCTATGTAAAGTCATTGGTCTATGCGGTAAAGCCACAAACGCTTGACCGTTTAGAAGACAACATTCGCCGTATTATTGCCGATATACGGCCACAAATGTTGGAAAAAGTCATCGAAAATTGAACGTCCAGATTGGACTACATCCGCGACAGCTGTGGCGGTCATATGCCAGAAATCATATTTAAAATGTAATGCCACAAGATTATCTTTCGGATAAATAAAATTCATGTCAATCGAATAATCCATCGTTGTTTTATTGCAACCTAAAGTTCTATACCTCTATAAAAACACCCTTTATATGTTTACATATGTAAAAATTTACATTTTCAGTGTAAAGAAACATTTGGCTTAAGAGGGGCTTATGTAAGTGTTCTCAAATTGGTACTACGGTCGTAAATGTGTTTAATAACTGTATGAATATGAATATAAAATATATAAAATATATATATATATATATATATAAAGAATTTTAAGAAAGAAAACATAATTCAATTCAACGGAATTAATTTTTTCTCTAAAAAAGAAAAAATTAACTACGCATTCGATTTCTAAAATTAAGAGAGATATTCTCCATAACGCAGCCAAAATATTTTAGTGCCAAGGCTTAAACACCCCAAAAAAACAACTTGAAATTGTCTTGTAATAAAATATTACTCTCTGAGACGTACATAGCATTAAAAATAAATAATGGATGGTGACAACAAATTTATATCATCTTTTCTGCGTATGGGATTTGTATGAGAAGTTTTTTAGGCCACCTTATTTTTTGGCACAATTATTTTTAGCGTCATACAGATTTTATGTCTTTTTGATTTCTTCTTTAATTTATATTCTTAAATAAAATAAAATAAATTAAAATTCAGAATATATGCGTACAACTACGGTTCATATTGTGAATTATTTGCAAACGTATTGAATAAATCATGGTATAAAATTTATGAATTTTAAGTAAATCTACAAAATGTGTTTTTTATTGTTATAAATATTTGGAAGATGTGACATCAAGTTTCCAATGATTCATTGACGAAAGAGTTTTTCGCCTATCTTATTGGTATATTGTATGATACATTTGTTTTGAAACAGAACTCGGCGCTTAAAAAGTGCTAGCGATGTGAGAAGCTCTGGTCATTTTTTAAGGGCCGCCTAACATCAAATTTAAATCAAACAAAGTGAGTGTTGCATATAATTGACATTTTTTTGTTTATTTAAAAGGGGTGCCCTGGTAGTCTAGTAGTGTGCTAAACTATTAGTGTGAGGGTCGTGGGTTCGATTCCCATCATCGGTATGTGACACTACACCGAGCATATGGTCAAGTTACTCCGTTCGTATATAATTAGAATATAATTTGTAATTGTATTGTAATTAATAAATAAATAAATAATAAATATTCGTTAAAAACCTGTGGATGCCATTATGTGGCATCATCGTTTCAATGCCCGTTACCACTTTTTTGGGTGATCGCATACGAAAGGTCAAATTTGGCCACGACCCTGTTTCAAAATCAGGCTGAATTTAACAGATGGCTTTGAGGATGGGCTTATTCGCCCACATCTACGACTTTATCTTCAAAGCGCTCGAGGAAATTGCAGCGCGGTGCTGTTGACATCATATAGCGATGCTGTTCAGATTATTCAAGTAACCACTAAAGAAGTTGGTATGGCACTCAGCGTTGGTAATGATGGATAATTTTTGTCGTTCTTTAAATAAACGCTTACTAATTCGTTAGATCTCATGTGAATTGGTATTGTCTCAAAGACAGTGATACTGTTTGTCCAGAATTTCCCCAAAAGAGGACCTCAGTTGTTAGTTCAATGAACACATATCGTTGTCACCGATAATTGATAGCATTTGGCAAAACAGACTGAGTAAATGTCAAACAATTTGACTAATTTGACTTCAAACCCCTTGTCAGACAACCCCTAACCAGACAGAACAAAACGAAATTTGGAAAAAATATTTCTTCGGCGACTTCCTTTCAGCAAGTTTCTGGCAAAAACTGTGAGGGTGAATAAAATTGCCATGGAAAGTTGCTCAAAAATTGGTCGCTAGGAGTCGATTTTAAATTGTAGATTCCGCCAATCGTGTTTCAAATAACACACACAACATGAGTGCTATGAGAAGCTGGGGTACCTTCAACAACATGGGCGTTATCAATTGTCAAAGTTCCAAAGTCTCTGTTAGAACACCCTATACTATATGCAGGCAAGGGTATCACATATAAAACAACAACAAATACAACACATTTTTTAATCTCCTGACACTTAATTATTTTCTGCCTTGTATATCACATATCATTTGACCCTTGTAATGTATTTAGACTTGGGCTCTTTAACAAATCGAGAAGCAAATAAATAAAAAAGACATCAAGTTGCTACATAATCTGCAACAATAATAACAAATAATTTTTCATTCATTCATTGGATTCATTGTATAGAAGAGTGTGTGTTAAAAGATATTGTTTTCATTGTTATTGTAATACCCAATCATCTTACCAAACCGTTTAACGTATGTATGTAATCATACATGTTATACATACGTACGTAGGTATGTATTGAATCTATGAAACATTTAGGCAGACTAGACTTTTGCTACGTAAACTATGGAGTCGTAACTAATTATGTTATATGGATTTACATACAGTTGTGGTCTTGTAAGTAGCACACCCATATTTTCAAGTAAAAAACAAAGATGAAATATTTTTCCAAAATTTAGATTTAAGGACAGTTAAATACTGTATGGGGTATACTTAAGGAATGTATAAAGTAATGGAAACTTTAATAAAAGAATTAAACAATAAATGATACTGTTACGTTTTTACCTTTTTAAAAACGTTTAGAATATGAGTTCGTTGCTTGCAAATAAAATACAAATAAATTGGTGTTTAGTTTGAATTAAATTCTTTATTGTTCTCACTAATTTTGTGTGCCAAAAAAATCTTTTCTTACAACGCAGATCTTATTAACGGAGATCTTCAAACCACGACTGTTTTCTACACATGCAACGCGTCTTCACACTAGACTGACTGAATTCTTACTGCTCGTTCCCTGCTTTATCTTAATTTTTTATATGCTCAAGTAAACAGTCTGATGAAGGTTCTTGAAGCAGAATGTTCGTGTCTTCGTCTTCTCGAGAATTCTATTGCGACTTCATTGTTGTTTGTGTATTTTGCTTACGTTGTTTGTTGTTGCTTTCTTTCTTACTTGTCTGTCTCCTTTTCTTTCATACTGATGTTGTTGGTATATGTAAGCAAGTACGTTGTATTTGTTTGTGTAGCGTTTGCTTATCGTTTTAATGTTAAACGATGATACACCGTTTCCATTTTCGTAACAATACCTTTTGTTGAACCATGTTCAACAAATATATACATATTGTTTTTAATTAATAACCTTTTTGCCTTTTATGAATATTTCTTTTAGTGTATCTTTTATCTGAATTAATTTTTTTTCTCTTTTTATTATCTTTATATAACCTCTTGGAGAGTATTTTATTTATTTTTTATAATTGTTATTGTTCCTCATGAACTAAATTCGCTTTAAAATAGCGTCTTTTTTCTTTCTATGTTATAACGGTTATAACTATGAACACTGAATATTGTTTTGTTTTAGATAATAAGTCAGTTGTAAGAAGTAACTCAATAAAACAGGAGGTTTTTTACTTTGATTGATTGCAAACCTGTTTGTTTTTTAATTAAAACACACCCTTATCTATTGGGAAGAGGAGCTACCTCAATCCAATATATGGTCCTTCGATAAGTCCTAGAATAGGCTAGGACAGGAAAGAATTAGTGACTTGGAGTCCACTAAATTCAAACAATTTTGGCGGCTTGCACCTCCGGCGGCAGCTCCAACAACACAAAGACAATAGGTTGTCTAAAAAAGGGTACTTCATCGTGCTTACGGCAGAGGAAGTAAGGTGATACTTCATTGTGCATCCCGTGTCAGTGAAGCAGTCAACAACCAACAGGTATACTTGTACATCACATCCTGGAAAAGTGCAACATACGGAACGGAAGCTATACATGGTATAGGAAGATTGGCAGGAACACAGGAGGAAAAGAGGTATGTACTGTGTCTATTAGTTATTTTGTGCGACATATTTTCTCTCTAAATTAAATAAAAATCAAAAAGCGGGTGAATATCAACATAAAAAGTGTCCATGTAATATAAAATTAATGTACATGGTAAACCTTACATGAAATATTTCTTGAAGAAAAAGATTAAAAGAATATTACAAAACCACTAATTAAACCACTAAATATACAGCTAATTACAACTCTAATAAAAGTACCATCACTAATAAAGAAGGAGAAAACTATATATCTACTCTTCAAAACGAACTTTCAACTACCGTTATATTTCCAATTCTTTTCGTTCCCACAACATTACATGCATTTAATAGAACAGTAAAAAAGAAATTACTTCAAGCAACTAAATACAAGCAAGTGAGGTTGTAATTTACTAAAAAGAAGAACATTTAATTCGAAAAAAGCAATAAATATTACAAAATAAATATATGAATTAAAGTGGACTGAATATGAAATAACCGCTACATACAAGAACAAATTCAAACAGCCAACTCCAGTTGTTAATCTTATGTGTGACGTCATCAGATCGGTATTTTTTGTAAGTCAGAGGTTCCCAACCAGCAAAAAACAAAGGACAGTATTTTGTACCGGTGAGTTTGCCGATTTATTTAATCAAGTGGATTTATATTATTTTTTTTTTGAACAGATTGAATACGGTTAAAGTATTCCCCGCGAATAAATTCTTATTTATTTTTTTATATTTAGTGGTGAATAGAGGCAAAATTCCTTTTTCAATTTTTTTTAAATAATTTGAAAACCATTTATTACACATCGAGAATAAAGGAAATTTTCGGTGGTTAATTTAAATATTTGGGAATTTACTTCAAGTAAGGGAAGAGACGGAACAAGTTTTACGTTTTTTTTTTACAATTTTGTATATTTGCTACAACTTGTTTGACTTTCGGTCAAGGTTTCATAATGACAGCATTAAAAAGAAGGTGCAAATTTGATTTAAAACAACTAGAAAGCTTTTGCGCCAGTTTTGATAAAAACTGTCCTGAAATTTGCTCAACCGCATTTCTGAACGTAAAACAACAGGAATTGCAAAGGAGGTGGGAAAAATTGATAGAGTCCTATGAGGAGTATATGCTGGAAGACAAGGAACAACAAGAAGAAGATGCGAAGGATGAGGTATCCTTAAGATACGAGGGGGCTTGTAACTTATACGAGTCTACGAAAATGAAAATTCTGGAAAAAAGGGAAGCGTTTACGTCAACCGAACATCAGCAATCGAGCTTCAGACCCACATTAAAGTTGCCCGCATGTGAAATACAGAATTTCGAAGGCGGTTACTCGAGGTGGCCTGCGTTCCGAGACATGTTCCAGGCAGTCGTCGGGAAAGACCCATCTGTAGCTCCAGCCCAAAAACTATACTACTTGCGGAGCAAAGTGAGGGGGGAGGCCTACCAAGCCATAAAGGATTTTGACTTGGTAGATGAGAACTTTCAACTGGCTTGGGATAAATTAAAAAACAGATTCGAAAATAGAAGGCTCTTGGTTCAGGATCAAGTTAAAAAGATTCATGCGGTCACTCCAGCTCAAAATGAAAACATCAAATCTCTTCGGCTGATTCAGAATACAGTTAACGACTGTTTAGCGATTTTAAAGAATTATAAGATCGAATTGCCCGATTATGACCCATTTTTAATTCATATAGTTGTTTCAAAACTTTCTGACGAAACAATTAAAGAGTGGGAAGTTTCCTTAAAGAATCACCGTGAATTGCCGACATGGTCCCAATTGAATGGTTTTCTCTCGGAAAGAATGGAAATTCTGGAAACTATGTCCGATAGGAAAAAGCCAATGTTTAAAGATAGTCAGTCTTCAAGAACTCATGCCTTTTACACTCAGAGTGAGCAAACTTCAAGTTGCAAGAAATGCAAACAAAATCACCCTTTAAGAGTTTGCAAATCTTTTAAGTCCCTGTCACCAAGCGAGCGTGTAAAATTCGTTTTTGCAAACAAATACTGCGTTAATTGTTTATCACCTACACACTTCAAATCTAAATGTCTGAGCACAAACACCTGTTCTATATGTCACAAAAAGCATCACACAATGCTCCATTTAGAAAAATCTGAGAATTCGAAACCTAGTAGTGTACCAACTGGCCATGCTCAGCGGACTTCGCGTAACAGCGACAAAAGTTCTAGTTCGAGTACTCAAACGGAAACAAATGCTTTTAATACCCACGTCGAAATTTCGTCTGTACCTGACGGTAATATCAGGGCATTTTTCGTTCGTCGTGAAGGAACTACAGTGTTACCTACCGCACTGATTCACATAGCAAATTCTGGAGAGTTATTTACAGTAAGAGCTCTTCTAGATGCTGGTGCAGAAAAGAGTTTCCTTACCACTCGAATTCAACAAAAACTTGGAATTCCACTTGAAAGGCATCCACGTCAAATATCAGGTTTCGGTGGAACAATTGTAGGAAATTCTAAAGGGAAGTGTGTTGTAACCATAAAATCGAGAGTTTCGGACTTCAAATTAAAAATATCGGCAATAGTAGCACCAAAAATAGCAAACTTTTTACCCTCTCATCCTATTGAGCTCCAAAATTATGACAAAATACAAAATTTAACTCTCGCAGACCCGTATTTTTATCAGCCTGCGGCGATAGACATGATAATAGGAAGCGATTTTTTGCCATTCATTAACCTTGAGGGCGTGAGACAAAATATATCTGGTGATTTGGAAGCAAGAGAGTCTCATTTTGGTTGGTATTTGTCAGGACCAGTTGATACATCTGAAATAAACGCTTTTTCAACCACGGTATCTACATCCGAAAATTTTCTTCTCCATGATCAGATAAAAAGGTTCTGGGAACTTGAGGAGATCGATAAGGATAATTTAATAACTGAAGATGATTCATTTTGTGAAAAATTTTACCAAGCGTCTACTACGAGACGAACAGATGGTCGTTACGTTGTACGTTTACCATTTAAGGAGCAGTTTCCAAAAGATATTTTTTTGGGTCCTTCGAGGAACAGTGCTTTGGGTCAATATTATAGAATGGAGAAAACCCTCGAAAAAACCCCTGAATTAAAAGAAAATTATCGAAAGGTTCTCCAGGAATATATAGACTTGGATCATATGGAACCAGTATTTCCCCAGGAGGACAATTCGGGGAAACAATTTTCTTATTTTTTACCACACCATGCGGTTATTCGACCGGAAAGCAAATCAACGAAAGTTAGGGTAGTCTTCAATGCCTCTAAGAAAACGAATAGTGGATTTTCATTGAATGACGTTCTTCACCAAGGCCCAACGCTTCAATCTGATTTGATGCAGATAGTGCTTAGTTGGCGCTATTACAAATACGTCTTCACCGGCGACATCGAAAAAATGTTCCGCCAGATTGTGATGCATGAAGCTGATCGCTCATATCAGCAGATTTTATTCCGTAATGAGACGGATAGTTTTGTGAAAACATTCCAAATGAAAACAGTGACTTTTGGAGTGAATTGTGCGCCATTCCTGGCAATAAGAACGCTACAGCAGTTGAGTGAAGACTGCAAACATACATATCCATTCGCATCCATGATTTTAAAGAACGAAATATATGTGGATGATATATTGTCTGGAGGACATAGTCTTGAGGAAGCGAAGTCAAAACAAACTCAAATAAAACAAGCTTTGAAATCAGCTGGCTTCCCCTTGCGGAAAATTACAGCCAATGACAGTTATCTACTGAATAACTTGGCCCGGGAGGATCTTCTTGATGAAGACTTCTTAAAGTTTGATGATTCTAGCACCATTAAAACCTTGGGAATACGCTGGAATGCGAAGTCAGACTTTTTCTATTATGTGGTAGAGCCGAACCAAATTTCACCCTCCCCCACAAAAAGGCAAATTTTATCGGTTATTGCAAAGTTATTTGACCCTTTAGGTTGGCTAGGTCCAATTGTGGTAATAGCAAAGCTCTTGATGCAAGAGTTATGGGAGCTTAAAGCAGAATGGGATGAGGGTGTCCCACCACACATACTTGTAAAATGGAACACATTTTCACAAAATTTACCACAAATCTCCTCACTGAGGATTCCTAGATGGGTATATTTCACACCGACTCATAAAATACAAATCCACGGTTTCTGCGATTCATCAGAAAAGGCGTATTGCGGAGCAATTTACATGCGAACATCGACGTCTCATGGAGAAATAAACTGTAATTTGCTAGTGGCTAAAACTAAAGTTGCCCCAATAAAAAAGACTACAATCCCGAAACTGGAACTGTGTGGAGCGGTATTACTCTCAAAGTTAGCAAAAAAGCTAATGGAAAGTGCAAAATTCCCCTATGAACTACATTTGTGGACGGACTCCTCTATAGTCCTCGGTTGGCTACAAAAACCTCCACAAACTCTAAAGACATTTGTTGCAAATCGTGTAACAAAAATCATAAGTATTACCAGCAATAGTCACTGGAAACATGTAAGAACGGAAGACAATCCTGCGGATCTTGGTACCCGTGGTTGTTCTCCCCAGGAACTAATTGAGAGTGAGATGTGGTGGCATGGACCCACGTGGCTAACCCAGCCCTGTGAATATTGGCCGAAACCCCGAGAATTTGATCCAATCGATTTGGAGACAAAAAAGGTTTCAACTTTTCATCTGAAAGCTAAACTTGGGGATATAAGCGGTAAGAATATCATTCCCCACGAAGAAATTGATGCTGAAGTCATAATAAAAAGATTTTCGTCTTTTGCCAGAATGCTTGGAGTTATCAGTTATTGCTTTCGATTCATTGGTCGCTTACAAAAACGTCCATTTGGAACCGAACCTTTCATTACAACAGAAGAAATTCAATTTGTGAAAAATCGTTTAATCCTAATAGCTCAGATGCATTACTTCTCTAAAGAATACGCATGTCTTCGAAATAAACAGCCTATAAACCGGAAGAGCAGACTACTAACGCTAAATCCATTTTTGGATAAAGATGGTTTATTACGTGTTGGAGGTAGACTAAGTTATTCAGGACTTAGTTACGACGAACGTCATCCTGTAATAATCCCTGAAAAATCATACTTTGCTCAACTATTTATCGAATACACGCATAGGATTTTGCTTCACGCGGAGCACTACATTATGCTGAGAGCTATAAGGCAAGGATTTTATATGCTTCGACTTAAAAATTTGGTACGAAAATGTATTCGAAATTGTAAAACCTGCACTATCTACAAACACAAGGTTCAACATCAAATTATGGCCGCACTCCCCCCGGAAAGAGTAAACTTTTCGTTGCCGTTTACATATACCGGTGTTGACTTCGCCGGTCCGTTTAATCTAAAATCATCCAATTTACGCAACGCTAAACTAATAAAAGGCTATGCAGCCATATTTGTATGCTTCTCCACGAGAGCAGTGCATTTGGAAGTTTGCTCAGATCTCTCGACAGATGCATTCTTAGCTTGTTTCGATAGATTCGTTGGCCGTAGAGGATTTCCGAAAACCATGTTCTCGGATAACGGCAGGAATTTCCTTGGGGCTAGTTTATCACTTCTAAAAACCCATAATGAATTCTTAAAACAGGCTGAGAAAGCACTCGTAGAAAAATATAGTACTCACGGATTCTCCTGGTCATTTATCCCACCTTATGTACCTCATATGGGTGGCCTCTGGGAGGCTGCCGTAAAAAGTATGAAATCCCATCTTAAAAAAGTAGCTAGTAACCTCAATTTTACGTACGAGGAATTTGCAACAATATTAATCAAAATAGAAGCTGTACTAAATTCCCGCCCCATGTCTCCATTGACCGAAAACCCATCAGAACTACTTCCTTTGACTCCAGGTCATCTCTTGAGAGGTGCACCAATTATAGCTCCACCAGAAGCTCCTAAAGAACCTCCGTTAGAAAGTGTGAGTTTTGTTAAACGCTGGGAACGTCTGAAAGCTCTACAACATATATTTGCACGTCGTTGGAAAAACGAATATATCACAGAGCTTCAACGAAGAGTAAAATGGAAAGCAGCACAACAAAACATTAAGACAAACGACTTCGTCATTGTGAAAGACGATTTATTACCGCCTACTGAGTGGCGCCTGGGGCGCGTTACTAAAGTTATCTACGGAAAAGACAACAAAGTACGAGTTGCAGAAATCAAAACCCAAAATGGAACTATAACACGTTCTATAGCAAAATTGTGTCTTTTACCAACAACACATACAGAAGATAATATTCCACACAAATGTTAAAATTAATCCACCTGATTTAAATTTAAATGCCATGTCAAAAAGAGAAAAAGTCGCTATACAAAATATCTAATAACACAGTATATATACATTTTCTTTTCTTCCCCTCTAGCCAACACTATGCCACGGTGTAACTTGTGCCTAAAAAATCACGCAATCCGACATTGCCCAGTATTCGTAGCCAAGTCCATTGAAGCTCGACGGGACTATATTATTAAATGGGACTACTGTTTAAATTGCCTAGCACACACGCATTCACGCCCTGTATGCGAATCAGCCAACCGTTGTGCAATTTGCGGTGCCAAGCACCATTCAATGATCCACCGTGAGCGTCCACATGACGTCACGTTTGCGAGTTTCACTGAGGAAACCATTCGTGAAGCTGTGGAAGAGGCAGTAGCGGTGGAAGAGTCCGAGAAAGAATCAAAGTGCGAAGTGGTAAAAGACGATCCCCATGATCTCCCCTATTCATTAACGCCACTGATAGCAATACCACCTAATTGGAACCACACGATCCCACCCCTAGTGAGAGTAAACTTAATACATAAGGGGAACCCTATGTGGATAAATTTGCTGCTGGACCCTAAGAGGGAGTATTCCTTCTTAACTCGAAGCGTGGCAAATCTGTTTCCGAGTTTTACGCCTGACTACCGTCGAGGAGCAAAGGAGTTTGGTGTATTTGAGGTCTCCCCAACTTACGAACCCTGTGAACACCAAGGTCCCATCGCTTGTTGGCATTTATTGTTAAAGGAAGTTGACATTATTACTCCCCCACCAATAGCGGACCCTCGACTTGAAACCCACTTCAAATCACTGAAGCAAAAGGCTCATCCACATTTTGCTAGCTGCCGCGAAATCGATGGAGTTATTGGCAGAAGAACATTGGATATTATCATGCCAGAATACACGACACACTCAAACCAAAGATTGCCGAAAGTCCAGCGCTCCATTTTTGGGGTTGTTATATCCGGACAATGGCATGGCTGTACCTGCCACTAATCCTTGGCCGGGAGTATGTTGAACCATGTTCAACAAATATATACATATTGTTTTTAATTAATAACCTTTTTGCCTTTTATGAATATTTCTTTTAGTGTATCTTTTATCTGAATTAATTTTTTTTCTCTTTTTATTATCTTTATATAACCTCTTGGAGAGTATTTTATTTATTTTTTATAATTGTTATTGTTCCTCATGAACTAAATTCGCTTTAAAATAGCGTCTTTTTTCTTTCTATGTTATAACGGTTATAACTATGAACACTGAATATTGTTTTGTTTTAGATAATAAGTCAGTTGTAAGAAGTAACTCAATAAAACAGGAGGTTTTTTACTTTGATTGATTGCAAACCTGTTTGTTTTTTAATTAAAACACACCCTTATCTATTGGGAAGAGGAGCTACCTCAATCCAATACCTTTGAATTATAAAAGCAAAACAATTCCTTGGTCACGTATTTAGCACACCTCCTTTAAAGGTGGACAAAAATAACTTTAATTCTTAATGATGATTAATCCCTTTTAATATTTTGTGGAGGCACCCTTTAGCTTTAATAACAATTTATAAACTTCCAGGAATACTTTCAAGAAGTCTCTGACATATTGTATGTCATTTCATGCCGCTTGAACCACGTCTCAAGACTGTTCCATTAATTGTATTAGAATCACAGCTTCATTTTGGCCATTATACCAACTTTTTAGTTCTCTAAATACTTTATCCAATCGTGCGGTGTGTTATCATTATCGTCATTATTTTGCGTAAGAATGAACGAGAAGAATCAAATGACACAATATGTTGGGATAAGTGTTGTTCTATCAATGATCCACAATATGCTATATGGATACTAGACTTCCATAATGTAACTCCTCCATGCTTAATTGCCTTCAAAGTAAAGCGTGAATTTAAATGTTGTAGCGGCAGATGCCTCACATTGTTCTTTCCATTTCTGATACTTATACGCATTTATAATTATTTTAATATTATACTCATGCTACTCAATTCAAAGTTTGAAGTACTCATCATATTTGTTGTTGATTTCGACTCTCCACGACTCAACATTTACAAGGATCACAGAGTAAGTATGATTTACGTACGAACACTACAATACTCACTAGAAGCTTGTGTATTTGCTTTACAATGGATCAAATCGACTTCCGGGTACTGTACATGTCTAAATCCACAAGTACACGTCCTCTAACCTAAACAACAAAGACTCTAAATTTTAATGAATGATTCAAATCACTTGAATCATTTATAAGTATTTTTCTAAAGTTATGAATCGGAATGAGTAGGCTTATGAATCAAACATATTTCGAATGGTATGAGTTTAAAGTCAACGTTGTACTCATACTCATTGTACAGACATAATTGGTCATTACAACCCTTCAGTCAGGATTACGACCTAGTTTCTCACACCACTTATGTTGTGTGTGTTAATTTTATACACGCAGTTTCATGGCAATTTTATTTACTATCAGAGTTTTTGCCAGAAATCTGCTGAGAGGAAGTCTCCGAAGAAATACTTTTTTTACTTTGTTTTGGGGCTCGAACCCTGGCTTTACGTCTAATAAGCCAACACACTACCTAATAGAATACGGCGACTTCACACTTATAAATCTTATGTAGTGAGTACGAATGAATCAGAGTAGTTAAATTTCAATATTGTTGACTCACTTACATTCAAAATTTCATGAGTACTTATGAGTTCATTTCTGATCTCTGGTCGGTAAGTTAAATTAATCCCTTTAAGAATAAATTTTTCAACAAAAACCTTTTGGTGGATGGGCGTGCTAATTTTAAAGCCACCACTGTATATAATGATTAGTTGTTATATAATGCATAGTTTATTGCATGCTAAACGGGAGCAAAAGTGCCATTAATTAGTGTGAATATCAATAAATTTTGTTATCAGAACAATCTATTAAATGTTTACTATGCGTGATGAAATATGTGTAAAATATAAAACAAATAAAAAAAACGAATGAAAAAATCAATAACATATTTGCATATACCATACATAACATACATATATGTAAATCGATTTATTCTGTCAAATTGTTTTTGAATTATAATCAAATAAGTTTAATACTGATGCAAAGAAATCCGTTAAAAATTTAATATTTTAAAACTACAGAGTCAAAGAAAATTTGTATTCTAATGAGTATCCACTCCTAACAAATTTGTCTGATAAAAGATTATACCAAAGCTACTGGTATGAAATCAGCTTTTTTGTTAAAATGAATATTATAAATAAATTTAAAGTTTTGGTCATTGCTGACTACAAATTTTTTGTTTCAAGCAATTTGTGAATTCAACGCCAATAAAACTGTTCGTATTACTAGGGTATCGTTCTTGATTCCAAACTGTCCTGGAGTAGGAATACGGAGGAAAGGATGAAGAAGGCAATGAATGCCTTGTACATCTGTAAAAGGACGTTTGGAAGTAGATGGGGCCACTGGATGTACACAGCAATTGTACGGCCTACGTGCTGCTAGTATGGTGGGAGGTTATACGAAAGGCGACCTATTTCGCCACTCAGAACAGGGTACAAAGGTTGTCCACGCCGTAAACTAGCAGCAATTTCGAAATGTGACTGCTAAAAGTGCACTGAGGCTTAAGCTCTCAGATATGATTGGGCCATGTATGGGTGGCCACACTTCAATACTCTATGAAGTAGAACCGAATCACCCAGATTTTAGATGAGACTACTTGGTACCAGAGACTGTGTTCAGACGAACATACAAAACCCACACTTCCACACGTAAAGTAATGAGGTAACAGTGATATAACGATCTTCACCGATGCCTCAAAAATGGAATGCAGTACTGGATCTGAGGTCTATTCCGATAAACACTCAACGGGCCATACAGATTACCTAACCAGCTCAGCGTATTTCAGGCAGTGATTTTTACTATTATACAAGCTGCACGCATGGATCCGAGGACCTACCTCCTTCGAACTCGATTATACACATATGTGGACAGTCATTCAGCAATTAAAATGCTGGGATCCCATCTCGGAAAATCAAAGGGCGTCGAGAGGCATTTACTCTCTACACCGTATATGTCGACACAGCACCGGCCACGACTAGGTTCCGGGAAAGGAAAGGAAAGTGGGAAAGGAAAAGGTGGACGAACTGAAAATAAATGAATCGGAAATGTCTGAAGAGGAGACGATAGAAATGATATAATATTGGTTGGTCCAATACAACTAGTTGCCGAATATCAAAACAGCTGGGTCCAGCAATGGAAAGGGAACTACTTCAGTTCGACATGAGAACGGTTAGAATTCTAACAGGAATTCAATGTGAAGGAATTCAAAGTGAAGAGCTCGCCAGAGCTGGTGCACTCCTTCCGGAATCCTCTTCAGTAGACTTGGGTATGCTACTCACCTCGGGCAAGCTGGCCATTGCGCGGAAATTCTTTCTAGACCTCAAACTATCCTGGGTCAATGAGAAGTCCTGCTCCACCGCTTAATTAACCTGGCCCCTGATTAACAGAAGGCATACCAACCAGTTACTTCGGCTTGGTTGTAGCATCATCTCAATCATAGGTAATTGTGTTATGGGTAGACACGCGGAAAGGATGCGGCTCCCCTTTAACAACTTCTGCTGTGGGTGCATTTCCGCTGAGGAAGAGGAGACTGTTATCTAGTTTCTTTGTCAGTGCCCATATCTTGAGAGGTGCATATATAGGTTATTTGGCTCTCCATTTCTTGTCACCTTGATGGAACTATCATCTTTTGATGTCAAGGGTATAGCTTCGTTTATAAAACTTTCTGGCTGGTTTTCCAGCGTGGGGTAGTCGTGCTTTAAGTGTGCAGCCCTTGTGCTACCAACTTCTTCCTTTTCCCTGATTTTGGTGGAACTTGTTCAGTACAGAGACTGCGTTCACCCGTGGCATCACAACGTGCTGCTATGCGTGCTCAAATGAGCTTTGTGATATTAGAGCTACCACTCCGACCTAACCTAACTTAATTCAAAGTGATATCATTTTCAGAGAATGTGGATAAATGTATATTTGTCCACGATACCAATCCATACAAGTTCCAGGAGAGTCCAATTCTTTTAAACAAATAAAAATATCAATGATATCTCACACGCATTTTGTTTAATTAAATATACAATAAAACGCCAAAAATAAAGAAATCTTTGTGTTGCAGATTTCTTTCAAAATTTAAATTATTTCCATTGCAACAAACCTCGATATTAACCGACACGAGTGTTAATTAACATGTTTACCTTATGTTACAAATAAAACGAAATGAATGCCAATAAACAACTCTTGATTAAATTGCTTTTTCGTAAATTCTAAAATTTAAGTCTTAAATCACTTAATTGAGTTTAGATTTCAAGTATTTGACATTATCCTGCAATTTCCTACTAGTTGCAATAATTGCAATTGTATTTTACTAAAGAAGCCATAGATTAAAGTTCAGAAACGCTTGGGGAATTGTAATCGTTTGAAAAAGTCATACTTTACAGCACAAACTTTTAACTATGCATAGTATACTTATTATAGACCTACTAGGAAATACGTTAGGAAATATTAAGAAATAGTATTGCAAATCGATAATATTTAGAAGAGAGCTACAAATTTTCGTATTTAAAAATATTAAAATTGTTAAATTCTTCATTACGTAGGAATTTCCTATTGGGTCCATTAAGATTTATTTTCAAAACTGCACAATGCCAATGTGCATGCAATTAGTGTTGCCATTTCGATTGTTTTGATTGAAGATGCCGTAGTATAGTAGGTAAGGTGTAGTATAACACCTTCAGGCATGAATATTAATTGAGTCAATATTCGTTTAATAAACAAAATTATTTTAAGTATTCAGGCATACACAAACCAGCTTATTCAATAATCATTTGACAGCATTTTTAAATTTTTATAACAATTTATAAATTTAACACTAAATCTACCGTGACGGAAAAAAGTAATATTAAGAATTTTTTTTATCAGAATTTCATGAACATAACATTACTAGCTGTAACCTGCGCGTGTTGCTGCGCCACCAACTAAAATAAATTTGAAGGAAAGACATTACACAAATTTTCAATTAATTTTGAATCATTTAATTGATTTTGTTTCCCGTAAGCATTCGATCAGTTTCTAATCTCACTTCTCGTTGTCCAAGTGGTTCAAGCGAACGGGTCTCAGCGGCATATACTCGAAGATTTTCCAGTCTCAATGCTCGTCAGATTCTGAGGTCCGTAATGCTCTTTTCTCCCGTGCTTGAGGTGTAGGTCGACCAATTGCTTGTTCATTTTGAATAATTTTCAGTGACGCCATCCATCGGAAATTAATCGCACCAACCTCCGTCGACTCGTGCGCAGCAACTTTGTTAAATAATGCACAGTTTACGATTTAATTCATTTTGAGTAATTATCAGTAGCACCACCTGTTGGAAATTGGTTATACCAACTTAGAAACCTTCGTCGGCTAATGCGCAACAATTTTGCTAAAGATCATAACATTATCAAATGCACAGTTTACGATTGAATTGATTTTAAGTAATTTTCAGTGCGCCACCTGTCGGAAATTAGTCATACCAACTTAGAAACCTTCCCCGGCTCATGCGCAACAACTTTGCCAAAAATCATAACATGATTAAATGCATAGTTTACGATTCTATAAGGTACATACAAACAAACATTCATTTTTTTATATATAGACTATGGGAGGACATGCCCATTATAGCCAATCCGCCCATTTTTTTCATTATACGTTAAAGTCGTCCATACGAAATTTAAGGATTCTAACTGTTACAGTTTATGAGATATGCGACATTAAATACTTATTGGATATGTGGGCGTGACACCTCGCCTACTTGAAATTTTAAAATAAAAAGCCTATAGTTCCTTCCAGACATACAGGAAGTTACTGTTAAAATTTCAGAAAATCGGTCCTGCCATTTAGCGCCTACAGACTTCAAACAAACAAACAAACCCACAAACAAATAAACACACATTCATTTTTATATATAAGAAAACACAACTTGCCTTTACGGCTTCTATTAAATAATACATCGAATATATTTTTTTGAAGATTTACTCCTTGTCTTGTATTTTTTTACTGAGGAATGCATCTGCTATAACTACTGCGGGAAGTTATTTGCTCTGTGTTGTGTTTTGGACATTTTTTGGCATTGCCTGGTATGATTCGGTATATTGAGGTATATTGTTTGTTTTCTGGCAGATGGATATTCACTCTACTCCAAGCGAGCATCAAAGTAAAAACTTTGTAAATAAAAAAATTTTTGTAAATAAAAATTCTTATTTTATTGTTTTGTTATAGTCCTTATCCCCAAAATTTCGAAACATTCAAAAAAAATTTCAATAATTAGAAATTTTAAATAATACCAGTATATAGTAGAAAGAGAATCGAATAGAAATATAAATACAAGTAGTATCGGTAAATTTAGTGTTAATATAAATAAACTTACCTTCCACCTCACTAGCCATTTTTATTTGACGTTGTCGATATTTGTATTTTCAAATATCAACAAAATTTGTTCGCATAATGTGGAACGTTCTCACTGAACATATGTACATATGACAGTTGCTGGATTTTAAGTTTTATTCAATATTATTAACAATTTGCGTATTTATTGCGCAATAATCAATTGAAAATTTATGTGAAATATTGAGTTCAATAATGGCGTTTATTGCGATTTACGCAATAAAGTTGCATATCTCAACAGCGTATTAGTTTATAAGTCGTGAGACCATAGTTCAAACCCTAAGTCAGACATCTCTAACAAAACGAAATATTCGGCGAATTCCTCTCAACATATTTCGGGCAAAAATTCTAAAAGTAAAATAAAATTGCCATGAAAAGTTTCTCAAAAATCTCTTGTATAAAATTAACACACTCAATATAAGTGGTGTGAAATGATAGGGCGTATCCTGACTGAAGAGGTATAATGACCAATTATGTATGTAGGTATGTTTTTCGCTTGGTTTGAAGTAAAACTAATTAGTTACTTTGTTCATACGGCATTTTCTCAAAAAATTTGGTTACTCCATCGAATTTTTTTAAAAATATTTTTGGAATTGAAAAGTTTATGGGCACTTTAATTAAGATTTTTTAATAAATTAAACTTGAAGGTAAAGTTTTTTAATGTTGGCTGGCATGGTAAAATAACAAGTTTTGGCGCCACAAGTTTTGTAGTGCAGCTAAATGCCTTTAGGATACCTTCCAGAAATGCAACGCTGCAGAAGTCTGGCAGCAAAGTCCTAACAAGATGGTCAAAGAGATTGGAAAGGACCGTAGCTGAGCGTTCAGCACTGCGCTGACTATTGTACAAAATTACTTTAGAATCGCTCAGGCAATTTTGGAACAGCGCGAAACTCGAAACAATTTGTAGACGCTTTTCCGGCCATTCTGCGGATCCTATACTTCATCCAGCTGCTCACTTAGAACTCTAAAATATTCAGTATAAGAACAAGTTACTGCTATTCTGATCAGTGAATCTCGCCCACTGTTTTGCATCTTGAATAAGGGGAATAATCTTACTCGGAATTCACAAAGATGATCACAGGAAGAAAACTGTGCAACTTAGGTCCTGCTTTTACATTCGACAGTGGTGTCATTCAATCGGTCTATAAGCTTCAATGTGACTTCTTTAAAGACTTTGAAAGGTCAAATTTGCTTATTATAAGGGCTATTGCTATTATAAGGGCTTTGGAAGAAGGCAAATCAATGAATTAAGTTGTTCATCAATTTAATATCAACAAATCAATGGTTTGTCGGATTTCATCGCGATTACCGTCAAACAAATAATCTGGAAAGAAAAATAGTAAGTGGTCGACCTCGAAAATCTACAGCCCGCCAAGACCGTCAAATGGTAAAAATAGTAAAAGTTGACCATCGGAAGACGGCAGTAGATGTTACTAAATATGCAAACGAGCAATAATGGGTTTCTATTGGCGTCCACACAGCCAGAAGCCGATTAAGAGAGGCAAATTAATTAGCTAGAAGACCAGCCAAAAAGCCACTTATAAGTAAGTCTATTAAGAAAAAACGGTTTGACTTTGCTTGACGGTATCTTATTTACATACTTACTTTCTTAATTGGCCATTAACAAACTGTTTAACGGATTTCGGCCTGCTGCAACACATCGTGCCAGGCGCCAGTTGGTCACAGTAATCGATGACAGAGCTTCCTCGACTTGGTCCTTCCACCGGATACAAGGTCGTCCTCTTCGCCGACTTCTGCAGATTCCGGCTTCAAATACCCGTCTCGCCGGAGCATCCTCCTCCATTCGAACAACATGGCCGAGCCAGCGCAGCCGCTGGATGTTAATATGCTGCACAACGTCTATGTCGTTGGGGAGCTCATACAGCTGTTGGATCGGATATAGAAAAGACGGTATCTACATTGGTCAAAAGAGCAGTGGGCCACAGTTTTGTGGAGCAACGAATCAAAGTTTAACTTATTTGGCTCTGATGGGTTAAATTACGTTCGTCGGCCTCCAAAACAAAGATATTCACGCAAATATCAGTTGCCAGTTACCAGTTGCCATTCTATAAATAAGATAAGACACGGTGTTGAACATAACATGACATCGTGTTACACTTTTTGCTCGCTACTGTATCTCGTTGTCGAGTTCCAAAACTGCTGTGTCTAGCAATCGACAGCAGAAAAACTAAGGAACTAATTGATTTCGACAACAGAACGGTTCGTATTCTAACAGGAATACCAGCTGGACCCTGCATTATTTGAAGTTTTGCTGACAAGCTAGATCTGTTCGAATCGGTACAACAACATTTATGTGAGTATCGGGCACTTCAAAACGGACGTCATCGGTTTTTGGGTGACAGAACCTTTAAAGATATGGGCATGGTGTCCGACATGCCACTTAGGGAACTGGTCGGTTTCAGCCGGAACGCGAGGTGGTTCAAACCCACCACAAATGGATCTTTACCTTACACTGTGTAACAAAATAGGCCCTATAGGCCACCAAGTGAATTTGCGTGTAAATAGCAAGCCATGCGCTAATCTAGCCTAACCTACTGTTTTACTTACAACATGTTCAACAAAAGAACAACGGCTTATTCATGAAGATAAGTAGTTTTATACAATTTTCATTATTTTAATGTATTTTTAATTCAAAAGATTTTGATGAATGTACTTCAAGTACAAACAAAGAAAAATATAAATAAATTTTATAACAAAGAGGGAGGCGGACTATTCTAATTAATTTATATGCTCTTGAAGGTAAGTTTGTAAAACAAAGACCTCATCCATCCATTTGATTCTTAAAGTCGAAATAATGGCTGATCTCTGTTCTTTGAAATTAACAATAAAAATAATTACAAATTTTTCCATTCAAATCTATTTAACGTTTTTAACGGTTTAATTATTGCTTCTGGCTATTTCCTTTTGTTGTTATTATTGTTAGATTTTTAGTTTTTTCGAACTTTAAAGCTGGCGTAAATGCCATAAAGTTTGCTTTTTATTACACTGTATGTAACTGGTGGTGTTCCTTTTTAATTGCAAAAAAAGTAATTAAATAAAATTTTATAGAAATACGAGTACAGCAACAATAAGACGTATAGAAGCAAGTTTCTTTCAGGAAAAAGATGATGAATTTTTTCAAGTTCGGATTACAATACAACAGATGGAGAAATAGTGGTTTTTAGATGACTTGTTCATACTATGCGTACATTATTAGTAGTTTTGTAAGTAATTTATCTGATTAATTTTATGAATATTGTTACGTTTTTACTTTTTAAAAACGTTTATAATATGAGCTCGTAAATAACAAATAAAATAAAAATAAGTTTGTGTTTAGTTTTAATTAAAATTCTTTATTGTTCGCACAATTAAGTGTGTCACTGTTCACAACTTGATGTAAACAACAGCAATTGCTTTGTTTGTTATTCCTCTGTCTACACTCTTTGCATTAAAAGTAACAATTACTAGACACGTCTTCACAAAAGACTGACTGAACTTTTACTACTAACTCACTCGCCTGTTTTGCCTTGCCTTTTATAAGTAAACAGTCTGATGAATGTTCTTGAGGGCGAACGTTCATGACTTCGCCTTCTCGCAATCTCTATAAACGTAAACATAGTTTCTTCCGTTTATTATTGTAGTGTTGTTGTTGGTTGAAGTCTAATAGGTAGTGTGTTGGCTTATTGCACGTAAAGCCAGGTTTCAAACACCAGGCCAGACATCACAACAAAATACAAAAAGTATTTCTTCGGCGGCTTCCTCTCTGCAGATTTCTGGCAAAAGCTCGGAGAGTAAATAAAAATTGCCATCAAAAGTTTCTCAAAAAATCTGTCGTTCGGAGTCGACTTTAAACTAGAGTTCTCGCCACTTTGTTTTATTGAACAAAAACTGTTTTTTTAACCTTACGCACAAATTTATTTAACAAACATTTCTAAACCGATATAAAACATTTAAACTTTCTTAGAAAGGGGAGGGATGAGCCTTTAGAATGCTACACATATATATTATTCGACGTAATATTATATGAGGTTTGATGAGGTAATCTTGGCAAATGCGCCTTTTTTTACATTTTGTCAAGTTTGTTCACACATAGCAGCTAACTTTAATATAAAAATATAAAACAAGTGGTGATATTCTAAAAGACCATTCTTTTGTGAAAAGATTGACACTTCGTTTGATAAAATCGAACAAAAATTACCTTAGTTATTATTTAAAGAGTATAACAGTCGAGTTATATTTTTCATATATATTTTTTTCAAATGAACTTTCAATTCAAAAAGTTTCAAAATTTTTTATGGATCTTGATTGTTTATGGGAAAATCTGTCAATTTCACGATTTATTGACCACCAGGAGTTGACCAATGTTTGCGCAAAGAGAAATAATAATATTTGCAAAATACACAGATATTAGCCGACTTATTATGGTAGTCGCCCAAACATCCCAAAGATCCATCAAAAATTTTGAAAATTTTTAAATTGAAAGTTCATTTTTTTTCCATTTATTTTTTTTTTTATTGAATCTTCATTAATTACGAACTAACAATAATTATTCAAATCTTAAAACTAAAAAAAAAAATCTTAAACTAAAAGTTCATTTCAAATAAAAATATATGAAAATATAACACGACTTTTTAAATTATAACTATGGTAATTTTTGTCCGATTTTATCAAACGAAGTGTCAATCTCTACACAAGATAATGCGTTTTCAAAATGTCATCACTTATTTTATATATTTTAATTAAATTTTGCAATTCAGAATGGCTACCCTTGAAAAAATAAGAAATATTTTATATATTCCAAGTTTACCCGATCAGAACTCATAGCATGTAAGTTTGAACTATATGTCTATGTATTCCATTTTAAAGGCTCATCTGTCCCCTTTTCAAAATACTTTGGATTTTGAAAATAGGTTAAAAAATTAATGGGTAAGCAATAATTTTGTGTGAAAAGTTTAAAAATACTGTTTTTGTCAAATAAAACAAATTTGGAGGGTTTGAGAAATATCAAAAAATATTTTTTAGTTCTACTCAACAAATGTAGTGTACTTAGCATAATAATAAACAACACACCACATTTGCTATACAAAAAGATTTAAATTACATTTGCTCTACATTTGTACAAAACATTATTTTTAATTGTAATTCTAAACCTTTGAAATAAAAACATAGAAAAAAACTAGACATAGCATTCAAAACAATCTAGCACATCATTTAAAATGAATATCTTCCCCTTAAAGAAAAAGACTTTATACAAAACTCACAACCTGCACTATGTTATTAGCTGTTGCGCCGTGTTATTAGAAGAACAAAATGAATTTTTGTAGTAAATTTTACTCATTTCGAATCTAGCAAGTAATTTTTGAATAACTGTGAAAATTATCTCCGCCTTCTTGGTGTACGGCCAAGTTGTAAATTGCTTGAGCAATTTTAACATATTGTGTGGAATTTGTTTAAATCATGTTTTTAAGCCTTTACTTCACATATTTTTTGGCTTTCCATAAAAAAAGTAAGAGTAAGACTTGCTAAATTTAATTTATTATTGTACATTCCACTTCTGTTCTGTACTAAAACTAGAAGAAAATGTGTTTTTTCCTCTTCTAGAGAAAATATGCTTCCAGTACATTAAAATAATTTACGGTCTCTTAAAATTCCCCACATCCAGTAAGTCGTGCAGAAGAAATTGGCTTAAAGGTTCTTAAAACCGGTAAAGCCAAGATTATCATTACATTACAATGCCTCTTAAATAATTAAATAAATAAATAAATTTAGTTTTTTTTACAACATATTTTTAATTGAAAAATTTAATGTACTTGAGCACCAGTATGAAGTGAGCGTCACATACAAATCTCCCCATAGAGAACATTTATTGTGAATGAGCCTTAATTTTTTTTCTGCTGCCGATGACATTTGTCCAACATACTCAGTATACATTTAATCAGCAAACAGATAACATGAAATTATTACATTGTGTTAATGATGGTAACTTTGAGTCATATATTTATGTACAGTCAGCCCTCCTATAACGCGGTGGGTGCGTACCGCGTTCTATGAAAACTACGCTATAAGAAACTCCGATTTAACCGTACAAACCAGGCTAATTTGTAAAGCGTTCTATGGAAACCGTTTACCGTGTTGTGTGGAAACCGCGCTATAAAAAACTCGGAATTAGTGCAAATCACATCATTCGTACCGCGTTATATGGAGACAAAGACAAGATAAATTAAAAATTATTTTTATTGAATTAAAGAGTTCATATAAGAATTTATAAACAAATGAAACAAAAACTAAACTAAAAGACTGTTATTCAATAAAAATAAAGATCTTTGTAAAATTATGTAATTTTTCAACATTCATCCTCACTGTCAGATATGAGATGCAGAAAAATGTTTAGAAAGATTTAGTCACCAACAAAACGTACATATGTACTGTGAAAAAGCACTTAGATGACTGAAACCGATGTCGTAGACGGCTATGAGATAATATGTCATGTTCATATAAACATGTTGTTTAGATATCTCGGCTGTGCTTATGTGTCGAAAATAAAACTGATATTAAACCCTCTTACAATATCTAGTTACTAGAGTTGCTCATAGGCTGTGCGGAAAGAACTTATGGGATGTTGTTGAACAGAAACCGCGCTGTAAGAGTACCGCATTATGGGAGGGCTGTCGCAATTTTAGCTCTGTGTTATATGGAAACCCCGTT
Source organism: Sarcophaga variegata (assembly GCA_932273835.1). NCBI lineage: Eukaryota > Metazoa > Arthropoda > Insecta > Diptera > Sarcophagidae > Sarcophaga > Sarcophaga variegata. Next base: position 28,266,191 of record OW026358.1, on the reverse strand, counting down.
ATATGGAAACCGTGTTCTGAGAGTACCGCGTTATAGAAGGGCTGTCGCAATTTCAGCTCCGCGTTATAAGAAAACCGCGTTCTGAGAGTACCGCGTTATAGAAGAGTTGATTGTATAACGTTTTAAAAGATCATCTCTCTCCTTTTCAAAAAACTTTGGATTTTGAAAATAGATTAAAAAATCTTTGGGTAATCAATAATTTTGTGCGAAAAGATAAAAAAAACCGTTTTTTTCTAAATAAAACAAGTTTGGAGGGTTCGAGAAATAAAAAAGAAAAATGATTTCTTCTCAACAAAGCTCACAATCTACACTAGGTTAAAAGTTGGGTGTATTTTGACTGTCGCACAGTGTAATAATCAGTATACTTATGTCACGTGTTTTCTGTACACATTTTTCAATGCAGCATGAACAAGTGAGTTTCTGTACATGTTCCTGTGCCTTACGTAATGGCGAAAATGAACAAATGCTCGTGTTTTCCCTTATTCGTTAACGTTCCATAAAATAAAAACAAATACAAACAAAGAAAAAAGAGGAGATATGAATGCAGATACCAACAATTCATATTCAACTTGCTGTGCAATATTGACATACATATAATTCAAGCTTACATACACACCTACATATGTACATGTGCGTATAGAACAATTTGCCAACAAACTGGCTTCAGTCTATAAGCGTGCATCGTATGACAAGTAATTTCCATTATAGGAAATATGGATTTCCTTTCAAACAAAGTGATTTTCCATTTCGATTTTGACCTTGAGGATAATTGAACTATTGAACAGCAAAACTATTTAACATACACAAACTTGCCGTATTTGGGGATTAAAAAACCTACACGTGGTGTTTCAGTAGTCAAGGCACCCATTACGTGGGACTGTTTGGTATGGCTTGTGGAGCCGAGGCATCATTGGCCCCAATTTCATTTCAGAATGAGGACGGCGCAACCATTGCGGTCAATGGAGTCACTTATCACACCATGATAACCGATTTTATTTGTACTCACTCTTTATGGTATTAATGTGAACAATGTTTGGTTTCAACAGGATGGTGCAACTGGTGCAATCTATTTACGTTTGATGGCCGTTTACTATTTTCTGTGGACTATTTTCTGTGAGGCGCCGTTAAGAAAAAGTTTTATCCCGACAAACCAGAGAGCATTTGAATGCCAACATTCGTAATGCTATTGGCGAGATAAGAACCCATACACCCGAAAAGCTGCACGAAAATTGGTCCGATCGAATGAGGTACTATGAGGCTAGTCGCGGCAGCCATATGAATGAAATAATACTTTTTTATATTTCGTTTTGCTCGACGCCTCGAAGGCGTCACAGCCGCACAGCTAACATAACCCATGCCCTCGATCAGATTCATTTCAAATTGGACATTTCGAATCAGCTCCACCCAGAGAAGCCATGGCGGGTACTTGAACGATGTCATATTCCACACATAGTGTTTTCAATATGCCTTTCAAGCCACAAAAAATTTCGATGAAATCTCATACACAATTTGTTTGCTAAAAAATCTAGAGATTGTTCACGTGCAAGAATAGGCTCAAGAGTGTAGCATTAAGATGAAACGATTGGGAAAATTTCGCCAAAGTCCTCTGCTCCTTTTAGGAACAAAAGATAACGATTTCTTCGCGTTAAATTCTATTTTTATAATTACTAAAATCGAATTTAAAATTACACCCATACCTCACTTTGCGTCGTGGTTACGTTCCAAAAAAATAAGCCGCAAATTGAAACGACGCAAAGTTAATTATGATGTTCTATAGCAAACCACGTAAAGATCGAAGATAGGTTCCTGGTTCTATTAGTACTTATTCAGCAGCGACGCAATTTCAAAAAAAAAACACAAAACGAAACGACGCAAAGCGAGGTATGGGTGTATTGAACTATTTGCAATTTTATTTATTTAAACAATTTTCTTTAGTTTCACTAATTGCAAATAAACTTTCCCACAGAAGTAATAAATTAAAAACTTCAAACAACAATCGCTGTGGGAATCTTAATTAATCTTGTAGAAAATTCTTATTTTACTGCAGAAACTTTGCAAACAATTGCAAACTTCTTTTTCTTCGTAACTTCTTATTAATCCATCGAGAAATATAAGGTGAATTATTCGCACACCGCAATGTATCTGGAAAAGTGAAAAGCAAAACTAATTTAAATGGAATAATTTAAATGCAAAAATCTGTACGGTTTTCATTGTAAGAATTATTAAAGTTCGTCCTTAATATAAATTTTTTATTTTCTATCTGGTGTGTAAATGTTTACATTCAACGTAACGTTTATAACCATATACACCCATACCACACTTTGCATCGTGGTTACGTTAAAAAAAAACACAACACAAATTGAAACGACGGAAATGAATTCTGATTTTCTATAGCGAACCATGAAAAGATCAAAGATAGGTTCGAGGTTTACGAAAATACCACTTTTTTAAAAGAAAACTAAACAAATTAAACACTTGAAAAACAAAAATAATATAAAATTTTATTACGTACTTACAAAAAACAAATTCAATTAAAATAAAAAATTCACTGAATTTATAATACACTAATTGAAACTGAACTCTATAATTAGAAAAACAAGGTGAAAATAAAACTGTATTATTGCAATGCGTAGGGTTCATAAACACAACAGATTTAGTTTTGGCAATGTCGCATGTTCATTATTGCATGGCACCGCTTTTCAATGCGCCAAATTTGTGAAATTTGTGAATTATTGTTATTTATGATTCTTTACTGCTCGGTGTATGTTTATTTTTCCATTTTTCTTGGCGGTGAAACTAAAACAAATTTCAATTTGTGGTATAAATGGCGGATTTATGGTAAGTTAAACTTTTATTTGTAATTCTACTATTATTTATAATTTTTTTGTATATTTATAGATAGTGAAAAAGTGGAACCACGAAAGGTATAAGCTGCATATAGAGGTTCGTTTGAGGCATGATCCAGATGAGCCAATTTGGGAACAGATAATGCGGGACATCAAGGAAGTCGATGATACTTTTCCATTTTCAAGAGATGAAACCACAAGATGTTTCATAAAAATAATGGGCACGTAAAGCGAATAAAAAGTCGCAATGATACATCTGGTGAGCGCTCTACAAATTGGGAATTTTTTGAAATGTAGTATGAGGTCTTTGGCAGTAGCCTAATCACATGATTGAAAGTTTCCTTCAATCCTTGGTAGAGGATTTAAGTGATTGCCCAACGACACCCGATAACCCTACGATGCTGAACGCAGATGCACCTTCTTCTGATAAAGGGTGTTTTTTATAGAGGTATAGAACTTTAAGTTGCAATAAAACAACGATGGATTATTCGATTGACATGAATTTTATTTATCCGAAAGATAATCTTGTGGCATTACATTTTTAATATTATTTCTGGCATATGACCGTCACGGCTGGCGCGGATTTAGTTCAATCTGGACGCCCAATTTTCGATGACCTTTTCCAACATTTGTGGCCGTATATCGACAATAATACGGCGAATGCTGTCTTCCAAATGGTCAAGCGTTTGTGGCTTTACCGCATAGACCAATGACTTTACATAGCCCCACAGAAAGTAGTCTAGCGGTGTTAAATCACAAGATCTTGGAGGCCAATTCACAGGTCCAAAACATGAAATTAGGCGGTCACCAAACGTGTCTTTCAATAAATCTATTGTGGCACGAGCTGTGTAACATGTTGCGCCATCTTGTTGAAACCACATCTCCTGGACATCATGGTTATTCAATTAAGGAATGAAAAAGTTTGTAATCATGGCTCTATACCGATCACAATTGACTGTAACGTTCTGGCCACCATCGTTTTTGAAAAAGTACGGACCAATAATTCCACCAGCCCATAAAGCGCACCAAACAGTCATATTTTCTGGGTGTAACGGTGTTTCCACATACACTTGAGGATTACCTTCACTCCAAATGCGTGCCAAATGCGTAGCCATTCAACCAGAAGTGCGCTTCATCGCTAAACAAAATTCGCTTATGAAAATCGGGAACAACGGTAATCTCGTTTTGGGCCCATTCGACGAATCTACGCCTTCCTTGATGATCGTTTGGCTTCAAATCTGGCACAAGTTGGATTTTGTAAGCACGCAAACCAAGATCCTTCCGCAAAATCTTCCATAAAGTGGATGGACACAGATCCAATTCCTGTGCTCGATGGCGGATGGACTCATTCGGGTCTTCCTCAATGCTACGCTCTACAGCAGCAATAGCTTCTTCTGTACGCACCGTACAGCGTCTCTGGGGATGCGAGTTATCAATAAGAGTAAACGTGGTGCGAAAACGTTCCATGGTTAATCGAATTAACTGCTCTGATGGACGATTTTGTCGACGATAAAATGGACGTAGTGCGCGATACGTTTTCCGCAAAAAACCATTATTTTCGAAATAAAATTGCACTATTTGCAAGCGTTGTTCAGGCGTGAGTTTATTCATGATGAATTGCCAAACCAAACTGAGAATAAATCAATTGACAGCTGTTAAATCGGTCGCCATCTTGAAAAGTAATGCCAACTTAAAGTTCTATACCTCTGTAAAAAACACCCTTTACTTCTACTCCGGGAAGAGTAATAAAACGAAAACGATACAATGTTTTAGATTTTTTGGACTTTTAGACATGGAGCCAGAAAAGCTAGCAGTCTAAAAAGACAAGTTAGTTGAACTAAAGGAGACTCGTACCTTATTACAAAAAATCGAAAGCGGTTTTCAAAAGAAGACCGCATATTTTCTTAATATTCATTTAAAAAAATTAAATTATACAAAAAATTTAAGTGATGCAAGGATCAAAAGTTTTCGCGTTTCGTATAACGACGCACAGTGAAAATTAATACTAATTCAGCAGCGACGCAACTAGAAAAAACGAAAAACGAAGCGACATGGGTGTACAAGTTATACTATTTTCAGAAATGCACTTTTATTGAGTCAATATTCGGTTAATTGAGTACAATATTTTAAGTCTTCAGGCATAATAATATACGCAGTTCAGCTTATTCAATATTCAGCTGGTCAACAAAACAGCTGGTTGTTCCAACAACATTGTTTTTATTTTGGTCGCCATTTTTTGTTTGTCGTTGTTGACATTTGAGTTGTCAAATATCAACAAAAAATTTTAGGTTAATTGTAATATGATTACTAAACACACTCATGACATTGCTGCATATTTATTGCGCAATAATTAATTGAAACTTTATATGAAGTATTGAGCTCAATAATGGCGTTCATTGGGATTTACGTAATAAAGGTGCATATCTGAACACCGTATAAGAGCAGCAGAACAAACTATCAAACAGTATGTAAACTGTATTTTTTATCGTTTCCATATTAACTATATATACAACTGTGTCTTCCAACAGTGTTGCCATGGACAAATAAGAGCGATCATACAAGAAGAAAACAAAAATTAGTAAATCGGTATAAAAAAAATAAATAAAAATAAACAAAAACGTTTATTTGTATGCATTTTATTTAGCGTTCACCAAATTATACCATTTTATAGTTCGATGCATACATACATACATACATACAGATTACCCATTTTTATAAAACATTGACAAAACACACTGAATAAGTGACAACTAATTTTACAGATGTAGCTTCAACAAGATGGCCGACAAGACAGTCAAAATACGTAAGACCCTATTGAAAGGCTCGATATATCAGAAACTCTTCAAAATTTCGTCTCAAGCATTTGTTTCGAGCATTATTAAAGTTTCGTATTTACATAGGATATGATTAGATTTCTATCAAAAACTCTGGGAGTAAATTAAATTGCCATGAAATGGTTTCTCATAAAATCTGTCGTTCGACGTCGTCTTTAAACTGTAGGTCCCGCCACTCACGTATAAAATACACAAACACAATAAGAGTGGTGTTGAGAAGCTAGGCCGTAATCCAGACTGAAGGGGCCGTAATCCAGACTGAAGGGTTGTAATGGCCAATTATGTTATGGCTATTCGCTGGCAAACTCACTCTTCTCCACTGCAGAAGCTGGCACGATATAGAAGAAACGGTATCGTACAACATCTTTTATATGAGTGCCCTACACATCAAAACAGATGTCATCGGTTAACAGAACGTTTGAAGATCTGGGTATGGTGGCGAAGGTGATACTAAGAGAACTGCCGGGTTTCACCCAGAGTTCGGGGTGGTTCAAACTCATCGTTTAACACAATGGGCCCTATGGGCCGAAAAAACTTGCCTATGAACCAGATATCAGCAATTAATCGTTTTCTCGCTACTCATAAGTACTCATAAAACTTCGAGTATGAGTGAGTCAACAGTATTTAAATACAACTACTCTGATTCATTCATACTCACTACAATATTGATTTATAAGTACAGGTTGCAATGAGTATGAGTACAACGTTGACATCAAACTCATAACATTTGAAATATGATTGATTCATACGCCTACTCAATCAGCTTCATAACTTTAGAAAAATACTTATAATACTCATAAATGATTCGAGTAATTCGATTCATTCATCAAAATTTACAGTCTTAGTTGTTGTTGCATTTACAAAAAAAAAAGAAGAAAGAAAAAGACAAAGCCAGCAACCAAAGAAAACACACAACCTTCTAGTGAGTATTGTAGTGTTCGCACGCGAATCATATTTATTTTGTGATTCTTGTAATTGTTGAGTAAAGGAGAGTCGAAATAAACAACATCGTATTGTTAAGTATGAGTAAGATGAGTACTTAAAACTTTGAATATGAGTAGTATGAGTATGATATTAAAATAAGTGTGAATGCGTATAAGTATCAGAAATTATGAGTATGATTCGAATCTACTTATCTTTTTGAATACTCATTGCTGATCTCTGCTATGAACTGCAAGCTAATAGCTAACCTAACCTTCCTTAGAGAACGCCTAATGTTTGACAATTTGTAGAAGCATATCTTCTTTTTTCGAATCATTTCTCTCCTGCACGCGTTTGCATTTTTGATATCACCATCATCATTGGAAAACTTTAGTTTGCATTAAAATTTTGTAGTTTATTTAACATTGTATGTTTGAAACTTTTTCACACAAAAATCAATAAAAAAAAATAACATGACAGTATTCACACTTCGGATGTCGCGTTGACATTACAGCTTTAAAAATTTCATTGATTTAAATATTAGTTTGGCATGAAGGCTTTGCAAGCAAAATCCATGTATCCACACTAAATCACATACGTTGCAAATTATATTTCAATCTATACGACTTAAATAGATTATAAGGTACTTTATACAGTATCACAGCTGACTATAAATCAATGGTATTACTTTGTTTGTTGACTTTAACAGAATCGAATAAGACATAAACATAAATCTTGGAGAAAAAATTTTTTTTAAATAAAATTCCTTTGAGTAGATATTTAAAAGCAAATCAACATGGCTCCAAAGTAAATGTGAAGTCACTTTGTAAAGACGAACGAAAATGCTAATTTAGCAGTAAAAGGATTGAAAAATTTTAAATAAATCAGCAAAAAGTGGGCAGTATTCAGCCAATGATAAATTGCACATTAATAGCATGTGTTGTCTATTCAATAAATTTATTAAGCCCATCCACCATAAACCGCCATGTTTATTAAGAAATTTCATTGAAATTTTGTTTGAAACAAATTTTTGTTTGCAAAACATTTAAAATTTTACTATTAAAGTCAACGAGTTTATATGTTTTTTTTATATGAAATCAAGTACAAAACTACAGGCAAACAAAAAAAAAAAGTTAAAAAGTATAAAAGGGGAGTACCCAAATTGGCACAATGGTCACGTACTGTGGACAGAAAATGTCTTGGTACTTCAATATAGTTTAGAAATTTTATGAATTATGAATGAAGTCGCCGTAGCCTAGTAGGTAGTGTGTTCGCTTTTTAAACGTAAAGCCTGGGTTCAAACCCCAGGTCTGACTTCAAACCGAATAATGAAAAAAAAATATTTCTTCGGCGATTTCCTCTAAACAGATTTCTGGCAAATAAACCTGCAATGGAAAAGTTTCTCAAAAACAACTGTCGTTTGGAGTCGACGTTAAACTGTAGGTCCCGCCAATCACGTATAAAATTAAGGCACACAACATGAGTGGTGTGAGAAGCTAGGCCGTAATCCTAACTGAAGGGTTGTAATTTCCAATTATGTATGTATGTATGTATGAATTTAAGTCAATAATATGTACCAATAATTGATATTTTTATATTTACTTCATTTATTTATTTCTCTTTTATTATACAACAAAAAAATAAGTTGTTTTTCGCAAACCAAAAGAAAAATAAAGAAAATATTGTTACGTTTTTACCTTTTAAAAACGTTTAAAATATGACCTCGTAGATTGCAAATAAAATAAAATAAATTTGTGTTTAGTTTTAATTAAAGTTCTTTATTATTCGCGCAATTATGTGTGCCACAGCAAATGCCTGTGTTTTTTGCAAATATTACTATTTCTGTTTGCGCAAACATTGGCCAACTTCTGGTGGTCTCTCAAACGTGAAATTGAGACATTTTCCGATAAACAAGCAAGATCTATCAACAATTCTGAATATTATGATACATATTTGTAGTACATGGAATTATCACGATTATTGATAGATTTTGTTAAAAAATTTTAATATTTTAATTCATTTTTATTAAAACTATATTATATTATTACATTTTATTTTTATTAAAAATTTTTGACATGATGTACATTGGCATGGTTTTTTATATAAAAATCAAGCACTTCATGTTAGCTTGGTTTTATTTCTTCTAAATGGTAATAATTTGACGTCTAGCACCCTGCTTTGTGGCGATATATAAGTTTTCAAATGCTTAGATAGGACAGCTTATTGTCGCTCGCATCAGTAACACACTCAGTTGAGGGCTGACTGAAACCTGATGGTACAAACTTTTCTTGAGATTCGTTAAAAATATTTGTTGGCAACGTCATGTGAGTTAAAAATAGAATATCGATATATAGAATAATAGAATAGAATAGAATAGAACATCGATTATGTCAATAACAATTTTCTCTCTTTGATTCCTCTCTGGTTTCCCGGATACGGGTTTCCCCAAATACTGCTGTAAATAGTTGCTATGCACGTAGCATGTACTTGAATCTAAAACAGCCAAATTGACTTCGGTGGAATAAACATAAGCATCATTATTTAAATATATTTTCTTTAATTTTTTTACCTTTCAGGCGAACAAAAATTAAATTTTTAAAAATCTTAAAAAAGGATATATGGGCTGCTCTGAAAGTATGACAGCTAATCCCAAACTATTTATACAGTATTATTTCTTACATAAAACTACAAGTCGTGTGATATAAGTTTTATGAATATGGTTAAAATTTTATAATAAAAGATTAAGATAATAATATTTTTTTTTAGAAAAAAATTCTTTTCATTCGAATTCCAAAACAGTTTTAAGCATGATTATTAAGGGCTGGAAGACTTTCAGCTCATTTGTCGAAAAGGCGTAATAGGCGTAAATATATCATCATCAAAACGAATGATTCTATTATCTCATCTGTAATAAAACATGGGACGAAACACATTTTTCTACTGTTTGTCTGTCACGTGAGATAAATATGAGAAGAGCAGTAAGAAAGACTCTACAACATTTCAGGAAAGAGCTGCTAGGAATTTGCGTGAAAATTAGTAATATTTTTTCTTCCCAAGCTATTATAGGCAGTTTGTTCTGTTCCAAGTAGTACCATCTTTGGCGATAAATATCCTGTTATCATGTTTGTTGCTGCCAATACTTTCTTCAGTTCATAAGAGGAGCTTCTATTTTCTTCTTCTTCAAAGTCTTTAGCAGCAGGAATATTACATATATAATTAATATATAACCGGTCATTACAACCTTTCGTTATAAAATGGAAATATCTGACCTGAGGTTTGAACCTTGACCAGTCGTCTAATAAGGTAACACGCTATATACTATGACTACTTAAATCAACATCAACAACAGAAAATTCAACCTTTTCACTTTCGTCTCACACTTAACTTTCAATTCTTTCTCAAACACCATAAATATTGAATATTTATTGTATCAAAAAAATTACATACACGACACAAAAAAATCTCTAGAAAAGTTGTATGTGTCAAAAATGATACATAAGCCACAATTATGAAGTTTTTGAATTTTTTAAGTCCTGTTTGAAATTTTCTTTTTTATTTGGTTTAAAATAATGGCGATAACAACATTCATGAAATAAAAAAATATCAGGCATCTACCTTTTTCTGAATTAAAGTTATATATGTAGTCTAAAAAATCGAAATGTATCATTTTTGATACAAAGCTCGATCTACGGTTCTAATAAGGTTTAAATTTTGGACATCGATTCAGAAATGTTTGTGTAGTTTGGTTGGTGAAGTTGATTTTACGCACTGAAAGTGTGAATCTGGAAAAGAAAATTTTTAAATTTTTTGATTTGCTTTTAGTTCCATAAAATCTAATAAAAATTGTAAGAAATCCTAGAGTGAAGGTTGATTATGGTTGTTGATTATTAAATTTTCTATGTAAGAGTCAACATGAAGATAGGATAAGTCTTACTTACTTAATTGGCCATTAACATTCCGTTTAACGGATTTCGGCCAGCCTTAACACATCAGTCCGGGTGCCTCTGCTTCTTGCGCGCCTGCGCCAGTTGGTTACACCAATCGATGACAGGGCTTCCACGATTTGGTCCTTCCAACGCAAACAAGATCGTCCTCTTCGCCGACTACCGCAGATCCTCGCATCAAATACTCGTCTCGCCGGAGCATCCTCCTCCATTCGAACGACATGGTCCAGCATGAAAATTTTGAGTTGAGTGACTTTTGTACAGGGTGTGCGATATGTATGTTTATTTTGAAAAACATAAAAGTAGCTATTTATTTATTAAAATACAAATATATAAAAGTGTACTCCTGTATATGTATATTTTACATACAGAAACCAGAAATATAAATATTTAAAAAATTTTACTAAAAATTTAATTATGGACTGTTATCACTGTCATTGGATATGTATAATTTTTCTTCCTGATTGGTATGATATGGAAGTTTAGAACCAATGGTCCGTCCAAAATCTTGGTTATGGTAAGGTTGAATATACCTATCGACTTTACACTATACACTGAACCAGTTTTCGATCCTGGTATTCTAAGGGAGATACAGGAAGAACCGTTTTTGATAATGTTTTATACCTCCCAGGAAATGTCATTCATGTTTTCAGTGATGTATTTAGGTCGTCCCTTGCACTACCAGATCACTGTAGTATATTTCAGGCTGATATAATTCAATGTGATGGCTTATTAGACGTGTTCAAACCCCAGTCCAGACATTTCGAACAAAACTAAATAATAAAATATATCTTCGGCGATTTCTGCTCAGCGTATTTCAGGCAAGAGTTTCTTAAAAATCTGTAGTTGGAAGTCGAATTAAAACTACAGGTTCCGCCACTTATGTATATAAATTAAAGAATCTTTGTCGTAATCCTGACTGAAGGGTTGTAATGACCATTTAAGTTAGTAAGTATGTATGTGCGCAGTTACAAAACAGAAATCATCCTTATTAGAGTACATAAGTAGTCAGGGGATTCCCATTTCTTCCTGCCATCATTGACAACAAAGATGGTATTGCAATATTTAAAGTCGTATGCATATTTTCCGAGCTCTTAGTACATCCATCTGTTGAGAAAATATTAAGTTTAGCGGAATATTTATGTTCCAAATCAAAATTTATACAATAAGATTGAATTTAGAAAACATTAAAACTCCATCAGTAGTTGTTGTTATCAATAGATGTTGTTAGGAAACTAATTACAGTAACTGAAACCGGTTTTAAGTAACAAGCCAACACACTATCTACTAGACTACGTCGACTACATTTATAATTCAAACGATTCAATCCAACCAAAAAACTCCATTTAGGCAGATAGTTACCCTTGCTTGCACCAAAGGGGAGAACAACATCAACAACGAATGGTATTGGAAAACAGGCAGCTGTCACTTCTTGAGAAAGAGTAAAACTCAGTCCGCAAAAAAGGGATTATCACCACTAAATCAATACATGTCAAAAAAGGTCGTTGTTCCTAGACAATGATAGATGGACTAAACTTGTTATAGTAGACCAAATCACTTGTGTGCCTGGAAAATATTAACGTAACTACAACAACAAAAAGGAAGTAAAGATAAGTTGCTCTATGACAGCCAATATTGTTCTTAATAGCATGATAGAAAAAACGCATTGAAATAAATCAATTTAATATTCATGACGTATACACTACAACAACGTTTAATAAACGTATTCATCTATGTCCATATACATCTGCACTAACAGTTTTTATGCCATTATTTAAACAATATATCACCGAACAATTCATTGTATTATACAGTCGTGGACAAAAAACTTCATACCCCCAAATTACTGTTAAGTCTGGGAAGCCAATAATTATTATACTATGCGACAAAATACAAAATACACTCAGCTACTGATATAGTGTAGGTTGTGAATTTGTTGAGTAGAATTCAAAAATAATTTTTTATTTTTCTTGAAATCTTCAAACTTGTTTTATTTGACAAAAATTGTTTTTTGGACTTTACGCACAAATTTATTGATTACACAAATATTTCTGAACCGATGTCCACAATTTAAATCTTAATGAATTCGAGGTATCTGTTCATGGACCGCACTTTCTGAAGAATAAATGTTACATTTCCGGCAACAAGCTTTCTTTCTGGCCTGCACTGTGAGGTTTGTATGCTACTGCATCATTAACATGCTCTTGGAGTTCTAAATGTAGAGGAAATGTTAGACTTTTGACCCTGACTGTATGTGGTGTATCAATGTTGTACAATATAAATTGTATATACACCCATACCTCACTTTACATTGTGGTTACGTTCCAAAAAAACACGACACAAATTGAAACGACGCAAAGTGAATTATGATTTTCTATGGCAAACCATGTTAAGATTGGAGATAGGTTCCAGGGTTACGAAAATACTATTTTTTTAAAAGAAAATTGAACAGAGTAAACATTTAAAGCACAAAACTAATATAAAACTTTATTAAATGCATACAAAAAACAAAAAAAGAAAACAAATTCAATTAAAATTAAATAAAAAATTCACTTAATTTATAACACACTAATTGAAATTGAACTCTAAAATTAGAAAAATAAGGTTAAAATAAAACTGTATTATTTTCAGTTAGAAAGGGAATCTGCAAGATTTGATAGCATAGCGCAATTAAAAACGAAAGTCGTGGCATATTTTAAACAACAACAAAAAAAAAATTTAAAGAAATTAAAAACTCGAACGTAAAACAACGCAACTTCGAAAATGTAACGACGCACAGTGAAAATTAGTACCCCTTCAGAAGCAAAACAACTTCGAAAAAAACGCAAAACGAAACGACGCAAATCGAGGTATGGGTGTTAAGAGTGTATATGTGTGTGCTAGTAATGAATATTTATCTGTTTCAATTAAAAAAAAAACTGATAAAAAAAGAACAAAAAAATTAAATTGTAATACAACTATGAGTGTAAATTGGAAAAATTTTAAAAAGGATTTTATTGATGACATTTACGTTCTGTTATTATCATTATTAAAGCTATTATAGTTGCTATTTATGCACATACAAAGATGTTTTTTCATGTAAATGTAAATTTTTAAATTGTAAACGTAAATTTATATTATCTTTTGTTTAATTTTTTGTATCTCTCCATTCTCTTCCGAATTTAGATTTGAAATCTCTATCATTTAAATGTTTTATAATAAATGGTTTTCAGGTTATTGCAGTCAGCAGCAGCCATCATACAGACGCAAATACAGAAATGTTTATCTACTAAAACATCTATATTCATTGAGGCGATCCTAATGAGGAGATAATCATAAGTAATTTAAAACGAAATAAGGGCGATGCTAGCTAGCATAATCACGGGGCGCTTCGCCTTACATATACACCCGAAACGCATTGACGTGGGGAAAAATGATGAATGCAGTCTATGCCGTGAAGACTTCGAAACGATGGAGAACTTTTAATGTTGTTGCCTAGAAATCGTTAGCTTGAGATGCCAATATTTCGAGTATACAGTATACAACACATCAATCGTCTCAGAGAAATCGAATGAAAGACGTTTTCTAACCGCTACTCCTACAGCACATTTTGTTGGAATAACAATACTTAAGTCTGGATTACGATAATTGGCAGGACGTATAGTTTAAAGTCGAATCTAAACGAAAAGTTTTTTTAGGAACTTTTCATAGGAATTTTATTTAATGTTAGAGTTTGTGCCAGAAATCCACTGAAAGGAAGGCATGGAAGAAATAATTTTAAATATTACGTGTCTGATCTGGGGTATGAACCGTGGCTTTACTACATACTAGGGTATGCCACTTGCTTCGGTCAAGTTGGCCATTGGGTTGGCCTGGGTCAATGAGGAGTTCTGCTCCACATTTAGACTCACCAAGCCCTTGATGGATAGAAGGCGTGCCAATCAGTTACTCAATCACAGTGGCCTTGCTTACAGGTCACTGTATTATGGGTAGACATGCGAAAAGGATGCGGCTCCTATTTAACGACTTCTGGCATGAGCAGTGTTGCCTGTTTTTTTTTAAATTTTTTTTTTTTTGGAAAAAAAGCTTTTTTTTACCAAAAAAAACTTGTTTCTATATAAATATCAAAATTTTAAAATAAAACACAAAAATGCTTACATATAAACTTCATTTTATTAAAAACATTAAAATTAAATAAAAAACAAAGCATTCTTTCAATGAAAACAATCTTAAAAACATAACTTATAATAGAAAATAAACTAAAATTAAATTCATATTCAAAATATCACATATATTATATTAATAAATACTTCAGTCATTTGTACATTGTATTATTAAAATTTAAAGCCATTTGTTTGGATTGCGTAAAATTAGTACAATCACTATTATATTTTTTTTTTAAGAAGTCTTTGGTTCTTAAAATACCACATAAAGTGGGTATTTCTAATTTATTTCTAATATTATATTTGTTCAAATTAATCTGCGATAAAATACGCTCTACATTTGCTGTGGATATAGGTAACGACAAAGTTGAATACTCTTATTTTTTTAAATTTTAAAAAACTTCACTCATCACAACGTCGAAATTTGAATACTTCCTCCCAAAAACTCTCAATACTTTGCTCTTTACATAAATTGTGTTCCGAAGAATTAACGTGGAGCAGTTCACGCCACTCATCATCAACGTCTTGCATGTCGTTAGAACTTACAACATTTGGCAGAATAGCACATAATTGAGCAATACTCTTTTGGTTCTTATTTATTACACTACTAGGAGCTAAAATTTCAAAGTGCTTAAGAAAGTCATTATCAAAATCAAATTTTTTTTAACAAACAGTTACATAATTCAACATAAAACTTTAAAAAATGAACTATGAAGTCCATTTCAGCATCTTCAGGTAATTTATTTGAAGTTAGTGCTAAAGATACTGCAGCACCTAAATAAATGTCTTTGGATCTTTAAGGTACTTAGCATCGTTTATATCAATTTTTTTTAAAGATCCAAAACTTATGAACTCATCTTTTACAATGTATTCAAAAATTTTAAAGTATAAACGATTTATTTCTCCGCGAAGCATATGTATTTGGGGGCTTTCGTTATGAAATAAGCGGTTCAATTTGTTAATATCACTTAAGATAAACTTCAAAAATAATAAATACAACTCGAATTCACCTTTGTGTAAAATGTCTATAATTCTTTCTGTAGCGTTAAATTTTTCCAAATCTTCATGTAAAAAATATAATTTTAAGGCATCTAAGCGACTTAAAATTTGTTTAACGGTTGCTTCTACAGAAAGCCAACGTGTTTGAGAGGGGTGTATTATATTCCGCGGCGCATAATCTTTCAATATTTGTAGATCACTGAATAGATCTATCCGCTTTGGACTGCTTTGAATGAAATTATAAATTTCCCTGGCACCTCCTTCTACGTATTTAGGTAAAACATTACATGCACTGTTGGCACAAAGGGCAAAGGAATGACAAGTGCATTTAAAGATAATAATATAAGGGCATTCTAATCAAAGAAAAAGTCACAAACCTTACTCTGAAACTCCAGCCGCTGATAAAAGTTTTGTTGTTGATACGTCTGTCGATTTATCAACACAAAGAGAGAAAAAATTTGTTTGAAGCATGTTGCACAGTTCTGCGTGATGTGTTCCTCCAATGATATTAATAACTATTGCCACGGCTTTTGTTCTGGTACATGATGTTTTCTTTATTATTTCCGAAGCATCTACAGTATTCTTTAACAAGGACACAAGATGGTCCATGGCCGAAAACGGAACGTTGTGTTCTGCACAGAAAGCTGCTAAATGTAATTCTACATTGGCAATTTTGAGATTAAATTTTCCTGTGCTTGTAAAAATAGATTTGCTTCCACCGTGTATTTTAATCGCTTTTGCCCTCTCCAAATGTTTTATTGTTTTCGCATGTGCTTTCAAATCAGCCATACCGGCTTGAGCTTTTATTTGGCAAATGCAGACTCGACAAAATGGGAAACTGTTTTCATTTTTTGTTAGCCATCCCTTCAATAAGCTATGTTCTTCCCACGATTAGACGTAGTTCACAAATTTTCTTTTTTTCACTTTAGTTGAACAACTTGGTGCCTCTGTATCTTCCTCTGTATCTGACTCGTTGCTACCTTTACCCGAGACTGATAAAATACACAATTTTTTATTTTAAAATGTAAATAGTTTACAATTCCTACCGTTTTTTAGTAAATATTTGTCCATATTTGCTGCCTTTTGCACCACAAAGTTAAATAACGTATAAAAATGGCATAGTTGTACTTAAAAGGGAGTAAACACAACTAAACACTGTTGCAATAATAGTGGAGTAAGAAAGTATGATATCATTTTAATGCTCAAAAATAATTCTTAATATTTTCAAGCAATAAAAAATTTAAAAAAGTCTAAAATTTTCATACTATTTTATATATTTTAAAAAAATTGTTTTGTTAGAAAACTGATTTAATAAAAACTTTTTTGGATCTGAAAAAATTTGGAAAAAAGGGAAAACTTCGCAAATGGCAACGCTGGCCATGAGTGCAGATGCTCTGAGGAAGAGAAGACTGTTATCCACTTTCTTTGTCAATTCCCATCTCTTGAGAGGTGCCGATCAGTCCTGTCAGCTTGACAGAGCTATCAGCTATTGATGTCAAGGATATAGCTTCGTTTATCAAACTTTTTGCCAGGTTTTCCAGCGTAGGGTAGTCGTGCTTTCGATGTGGAGCCCTTGCGCTGACCAACTTCTTCCTCTACCCTGGTTTTGATAGAAAGTACAGAGACTGTGTTCACCTGTGACGTCACAACGGGCCGCTATGCGTTTTCAAGTTAGCTTTTTGATATCAGAGCAACCACTCCGACCTAAACCTGCTGGACTACGGCGACCCACTGCCTAACAACTTTAAATTTTAAAAATTGAAATATTGTGCTTGCCATCGGTCATGCTTTTGATCTCGTTGGGCATGCTTTTGATCTCGTTGACCAACATAGCTTTTTTTACTTAAAGAGTTTATTTTCGTTCCAGAATTTTTAGAACATATCGCACAATCGCTTTTGGCTGTTCTCAAGTGGTTAAGATATTATTCAACATGTCTAAATAAGATGCTATCTTCACAGTCTTTCAAAAAACAAATAATAAATGCGTTAAATTCTTAACACCAATAATGTCGTCCTATTTCACTATGTTTAAAAACACATTTTTCTTTTGTTGTCACTTGTGAATTCTGTTGGAATTACCACAACATTATCATCAAGTTAGCAATCAACACTGCTTTAATTACAACAAGCAGTACTCTGAGTATTGATTCCACTACATTAAAAGAAGTAAATTTACAATTTAAAGAAAGTATTGGCTGTAAAATAATGCAAGTAATCACATAGTTAGGGTGGCAATAAAGGAACAAGTGTTCTCTATTCTTTCGTGGAGAAAGAAGAAAACACTCACTTCTTCATGAAAATTGTTATACTGCTTATATCAAGTTGTCGATGAAAAACTTTGTATATTTTTCCCCACAACAAATTTAATTTAGTGCAGAAATATTTTAAAGTAAAATTTTTATTGAAAATACTCTGCAAATAAAAATATTTTTAAGCGCTTCCTAACTTTAAATTTAAATGAAACGAAATGAATTTGAAGAACCTATTGATGTCATTAAGATGTCGCCGTAGTCTAGTAGGTAGTGTGTTGGCTTATTAGACGTAAAGCCAAAACAAAATACAAAAAATATTTCTTCGGCGACTTCCTCTCAGCAGATTTCTGGCAAAAACTTTGAGAGTAAATAAAATTGTCATGAAAAGTTTCTCAAAAATCTGTCGTTCGCAGTCGACTTTAAACAGTAGGTCCCACCACGCATGTATAAAATTAACACACACAACATAAGTGGTGTGAGAAACTAGGTCGAATTACTGATGAAGGGTTGTAATGACCAATTACGTATGTGTATTGATGTCATTAAATGTCATGCCATGGCCTCTCTGAGTGGAGCACATTCGAATTTCGAGAACGTCGAGAAAATAAATTGGAAAAAATAAATAAACTAGTCATAATCCACGATTTGATAAGCGTACACCTCATTGAAATATTTTTTTAAATTTTTATATTTTAATTAAAAATTTGTTTAGACAATGTATAATACATGTACTTACTTTACTCACTTTCTTAACTGGCCATTAACAACAAGATTAACGGATTTCGGCCTGATTTCTTCCAGATTTCCTTGACTATATTGAAAGTATAATTATTGGCCGTAATCTGAGATCCAATACGCCTCATATCCCTACGTGTCGATAACATATACTTCGTTTTGCCCTCTTTTATATACGTGTAGAAAATTATATTAAATTAAATATTTAAATTGGGTTAAATAATTCACCTTTTAGGCAACCAGAACAGCTTGTAAAATATATTGTTTCTAATGCTCATATTTCGTAAGAATCGAATTATAATCCTCTGTTAGCTTAACACCTCTTTGCGCTGCGTCGGTGATAACATTTAATAGGCAAAGAATATTCCGACATATTCGGGAATAAGATACAATAAATGATTCAGTAATTTTTTTAGAGCAACCTGTGCATGAAATCATTATAGGGCGCCATAATTGTAGAACTAGACGAAAACCAAGCTTCTATATATATATTTCTTATACATATTTGTCGCAGATCATTTTCTTCTTGTTTTGACAATTTAAATTCTTCTCGGAATAAAAATATCTTTATGCTGGAAGTCGTCGTAGTCTAGTAGGTAGTGTGTTGGCTTATCAGCCGTAAAGTCACTTCCTCTCAGCAGAGTCCTGGCAAAAACTCTGAGAGTAAATAAAATTGCCATGAAAAGTTTCTTAAAAATCTGTCGATCGGAGTCGACTTTAAACTGTAGGTCCCACCACTCATGTATAAAATTACCACACACACAACATTAGTGGTGTGAGAAACTAGGTTGTAATCCTGACTGAAGGGTTGTATGTTATGCAATAAATAGCTTTCGCCATCCATCTCACATCAGCAGATTTCTGGCAAAAACTCTGAGAGTAAATAAAATTGACATGAAAAATTTCTCAAAAATCTGTCGTTCGGAGTCGACTTTAAACTGTAGGTCCCACCAAAATAATTGGTGTGAGAAACTAGGTCGTAATCCTGACTGAAGGGTTGTAATGACCAACTATGTATGTATGTATGTATCTTATGCAATAAAATAATAATGCACCAGGTGCATTAAGCATTATTGCTTTAGAATTGTGTTTCTTACGATGCTGTCCTCAAAACACAAAAGTGTAGCCATCTCCTGATAGTTTTGTTTCGAGCATTGGCTGAGCAAAATTTATAACACGACTAATTGAATCACTAACATGAGATTTAGTTCTTCCGTCATTTATTCCAAATCGAAATTTGTTTAAATTTAAATTTCGCCAGGCTTTTTTAATTATTTCGAAAAGGATGACATTGAGACTTCTCAAAATTATTTCATGTATATGATGCCCACATAGTAGTCATAAGAGCGGCTTTTGTAAACGATTTTTCATGATAGTACATGTTCCATTTACACGACCAGTGTTTACAGCTGTTGTATCAAAAACAGTAGCGTTTGTGTCGTCTTGAAGGCCCCATTCTTAAATGGCATTACACCATAGTTTACCATTTCATAGCACAGTTGTGCAAAGAGAACTCACACGCATTCTTGTGTATTTTCATTTAGTTGTTGATCAGACTGCGCCAAGAACACATGTGCGGCGGATGCTTTATCATTTTATTTCAGGATAACTCTCAAAAAATATTTCATGTTAAAAATGTTCTATGTTATTAGCTAGGCGTATTTCATTTTTTTATTTTGTCGCATGGTATAATTTTTTTTAAATGCTTTGGAATGTTCGCTTTTTTTCTTTTAATAAAAAGTGGGGTTTTTATTCTTTTTATTTTTATTATTCGAAAAAACATGGTCTAATTTGTAAGCAAAGATGGATAGCTTTATGTTCTTTTAATAAAAAATGGATTTTTATTTTATTTTTATTTATCTAAAATTATTAAGCCAAAGATCTATAGCTTTACATACGTATGTTGGTGAAATGAAAATAAAAATAGCGTATATTACTAACACTTTTCCATGGCTGTAAATAAATAAATTCTCTCAACTTATTTTCTCTCTCTTACTCACTAATACATAACCAAACAATTTTTGGTAAACACTGCATTACACAGTTGATGTCTGTTTTCATCCAGTTCCGCTTTCCAAAGCAGAAACTAGTAGCAATCTTCCAGTGTGCCCACAAGATATAGTAATTGAAAGCCTAACCACATTTTCACTTCCAGTTAAATCTGGTAATAGTTTGCCCTCCCATTGTAAACACATAGCATTAAAGTTTATTCAACTCTAACGTATGATTGTGTCGTATTTTTTCACGGGCTGCTCGAATAGAATTTTTATTAATTATATAGTTTTGAGCGCCAAGCTCTAATGCTGCAATGATAATACGTACAGCTTTTCAGTTACTTATCATGCACGCATACAAAGCAAAGGCTATAAATTAGCATAGAAATAAATCGTTGACATCTGGGGATTTTTTAAAATATTTCCTTTATTTTGTTAAATATAGGATTAAGAAAAAAGTTGTCAAGTGGAAAAATGTTTGAAACTTTTCAACAACATATTTTTTTCTTACAACATTTTTCAATAAAATTAATATTTTTGAAGTTATATGTCATGAAACTTAAATTTTATGGTTTCCCCTAAATTTCATCATTCTTGCGGCACGTCTTAACTCCAACCGATTGATCTGAAACTTTGACAATATTATTTTTTTGCCAATATTCACCAAACGTGAGACTAGAAAAATTTCGACAAAAAAAATATTCCATATAGCTAAGGGCCACCCTAATGTCGGTTGTTCTCACACCCATGCGATTTAAGAAAACCCTACAAGAAGAACTCTAAATAATAATAACTCGCACGATCATCATCTTCAACATGAGATGTCCATGCCTTTAAATCGCTCAAATCCTAACCTAAAATTGCAAAAAACACCGTGCTTGGTGATAAAAGATGGTCTTACCATAAAGCACGATGATAATTGTGAGTTACAGCTTGAAATAAAGTTTGAGCGTTCAAATCAAAATGCATTTCTTACATGATTTTGCATAATCGACCTAATACGTTCACAATCGAAAGAATTGTGCGCAAAATTCTGTAAACCGAAACTGTAGGAAATGTAAAAAAACTTATGCATGCTCAACAAGTTCTTACTGCGCAAAGTATTACTGTTCGCGATAGTGGTGCAGAAGAACAGTCAACCTCGACTTGCCGTTGTGCCCAACAACAGCTCACGAACATCACGTTCTGGAATTTTGAAAAAAGATATAAGCTTACACGCTTACAAGTGTTTAAGTTACGGTAGTCTAGTTGGTAATGGGTTGGCTGATTAGACGTAAGGCCAGAGCTCCAAACAAAAATAAAAGAAAAAATATTTCTTCGGCGAATTCCTCTCTGCAGATTTCTGGCAAAAACTCTGAGAACAAATGAAATCGCCATGTAAAGTTTCCTAAAATCTTTCTTTCGGTGTCGACTTTAAACTAAAAGTCCCGCCACTTATATACAAAATTAACACACACAACATAAGTGGTTTGAGAAACTAGGTACTTAATCCAGGCTGAAGGGTTGTAATGACCAATTATGTATGTATGCTTACAAGCTTCAACTGATTTAAGAGCTGAAGCCTATTGACCATTTCAAACGTTGTCAATATGCCGAGTAATTGGTTGAAGAACTGAATTGTGACTTTACAAAGAAAATCATCTTCAGCGACAAGGCACACTTTCATCTCACTGGATACGTTAACAAGCAGAATTGCCCCCATTTTCAACTGACAGCAAAATAATAATGTATTAGTTAGACACACAGTTCTTGGACGTATATTGAATTTGTCTCCACAAATCACGAATCAAAGCAGCTGCTAAAGTTCTCAACATGATTTAAAATTTACCCAACTTAACCCATTAATGCCCGAATTACTTTTTTTTCTAACGGTTACCGTTTTGTTTTGTACACTCAATTTCTTCTCAGAGCATAAAAACTAAGGCAACCTCTGCTGGCAACTTAAGTTGCCACTGGGCACTAATGGGTTAATGCGTTGCGTTAATTGCAGTCGCCGGAATCTAGTAGGTAATGTGTTGGCTTATTCAACGAGAGACCGTGGTCCAACCCCCGGTTTACACATCTCGAACAAAACGAAAAATTTAAAAATATTTCTTTTTGCAACTTCTACTGGCAAAAATTGTGGAAGAAAATAAAATTGCAATGAAAAGTTTCTCAGATATGACGTTCATTTTCGAGATTAAACTGTAGGTCCCATCACTTTTGGATAAAATTAACACACACAACTTAAGTACTGTCAGCAGCTAGGTTGTAATTATAATAGGTTGACCTATTAAGAATGTAAGTTAACGGATCAGTACCAAATGAAACAAAGCACGTAAGAAAATATTGTTCCGAAAATGGAAATGGTGTTTTGATTTTACATCGTTTAACATTATATAAACCAAAGCTACAAAACCAAAAACAATGAACTTGTTTACATGATAAACAAGTAAACAAAAATATACCAAAAAACACCAGTATAAAAAGGGATAAGCAAGTAAACAAAAATGCAACAACAGACACTGCAAGAATAAATGTTAACAAAAATACACAAACAGTAATGAAGCAACGATGTTATTTATGGAGAACTCGAGAAGGCGAACATCTATCATTGGCAAATAAAATGCAAGACAAATCAGGCAACGGAGTTAGTAAAAATTCAGTCAGTCTTGTGTGAGGACGCGGTGTGTTTAAAGAAAATAATCGTGATTTGAAGATCTCCCTTACAAAGATCTGTCGAACAATTGTTATTTTTTACGCAAGAGTGTAAAGAGGAATAACAAATAAAACAATTGTTGTTGTTTACATCAAGTTGTGAACAGTGGCAGACAGAATTGTGCGAATAATAAAGAATTTTAATTAAAAATAAACACAAATTTATTTTTATTTTATTTGAAATCCACGAGTTCATATTTTAAACGTTTTTAAAAGGTAGAAACGTAACAATATGTATTTCATATCTGGAGTTAGTTGGAAAAATCAACGACTATGCGATTTTGCCATTAATTTTTTATTTTTTTTTTCTTAAGCATCGTATTAACCAATAAATCTGGTTAATTGTCTTCGGGTAGCGAACTGTATTATTTTTATTACGAATTAATTAACAATTCAAAAAACCTCCTGTGTAGACATTGAGGTAATTAAAAGGCAGATATAACCGATAAAATGAAGCTTGTCTCGAATAATGTTATTTGTACTTTTTTTATTTTTAGAGATTTATTTTTTTGTCTCTCTGTACCGTTAACAATTATGTTTTGAAATTTAAAATATTAAACTTATCTTAAATTTTATTTAAATGTATTAAGAAATTTATAACCTCTTTTTAATTTTCTATGCTTTTTATCGTTTAACAATTTGTACTTTTGAACATCAAACATTTTTAATATGTTAACAAGTTTTTTAATATTATGTTACAGCCCTTTGCTTTAGTCTAGTGCTATAATTGATGCTTTATATAATAGAATCATCTATCTTAGTTCATGTTATGTTATGTCATTTAAAAGTGATGCAGATAGTGATAACTGTAATTATAACATTAAATTAAAAGCATATGCATATTTAGTTGTATTCATACTGTAAGTGTTTTGTAACATTGATGTGTCCTTGTAAATATGTTTTAAATCTCCAAAAGTCAGTGTTAAGTGTTAAAATAAGCAGCATATGTTTTGTCATTTGCTTTACTGTCTGTCTGTTATCCAATACACACTCAGGTAACTGAAAATGAAAGAAAAAAAAGCAATGAGAACAGAACACGATTTCGAACACAAAGTGACAAATTAGTGAATATACAGAAGAGCGAATTGTTCATAATGAATGCATACCATACATATCTTTTATATGAATAATGAATAATAATTATATATATTGTTACGTGTTTACCTTTTAAAAACGTTTAAAATATGAGCTCGTTTGTTGAAAATAAAACATTTCAAAATTATACTTTTCGCACAGATAATTATTTAATTTACTTTTTTTCGCAATATTTTTCATTTTGCTGCTTGAAAATCAAATTATTAATAATGTTATTCTTCTTCTTATCGCTTATTGACGTTTGGAATACAAAATACACAATACAACTTAACATTGAGCGTTCACAAACAAAAAGTGTATTCAATACAACATACACGCTACAAAGTCGTTTCAATTGCCCAAGTAATTTTAAAAGTGTGTTACATTTTCTATTATAGTTTACAAAACTAAAGTACCAACAAGTGGTCTACATCGTATACAAAAAAAGAAAAAAATATGGTTATGCCTCTGGCTCTCTATAAAGTGTTGCACCACTATATTTACATTTACGTTAGGAACGAGCACAACAACAATTTTATTATAATACCAAATTACAAGAACAAAACCCCATACAATGCTTGAGTGACACGCATGCAATGTGTATACTTTTTAAAATACGTTACTATTCTATTATTTTGCATTTTCCTTTGTTTATCGCAATATGATTGTTTTGGCACATCCTAACTGAAATGTCGCACACAGACATGCTCGGATGTTTCATTACATGCAATTACATGTTGCTGAAAGGGATGTCGTGCAATAAATTCAAAATATAAAATTTATAAATATATTTATCAGAGCATATTTGAATGTAAAATGAGTTCCAAATACTGCATTACATGACTTTATTTCTCTGAGATAATCTTTACTGAAAGCAATGCCACGAACCATAATGTACTGACTTGATAAAGCATTATCCTTTTCTACTTGAAATTATTTATTGAAAGGCGAATAAAAAGGAAACGGGTAGATTATGTCTCTCGGAAAACACCTTCGTACTAAAAAGAATATACATATTTTAGAAAGGGATTTTCAAGCCCGTAGAAAACGTGGGCAACTAAAAATGATTGTTGTTGACAAATAACAGAGAGATAAAATTGAATTTTCTGAAAATTAAGAGATGAGAGCAGCATAGTACCATCCATACATTGCACACACATGCATAATTGGTTATTTTAACCCTTCAATCAGGATTACGACACGGCACATATGTGTGTTAATTTTAGACATGAGTGGCGGGACCTACTATTTAAAGTCGATTCTGAACCATAGATTTTAGAGAAACTTTTCTTAGTAATTTTATTAATTCTCAGAGTTTTTGCCAGAAGACTGTAGAGGAAGACGCCGAAGAAATATTTGTTCATATTTCGTTTTGTTAGAGATGTTTGATCATGGGTTTGAACCTATATTAACAAGCCAGCATACTACTAGGCTACGACGACTTCAGGGTCCTCTAAATCTCCGGCATGTGAATAGAATATTGTTAGGTTTTTTGTTTTCCGTCAACGGTCACGTTGTTACTTTTTTACCTTTTAAAAACGTTTATAATATGAGCTCGTAGATTACCAATATAATAAGAATAAATTTGTGTTTAGTTTTAATTAAACTTCTTTATTATTCCACAATTCAGTGTGCCACTGTTCACAACTTTATGTAAACAACACCCTTTGTATGTACAATAACTATTACTAGATAATTGTTCGACAGATCTTCGTAACGGAGATCTTCAAACCACGATTACTTCTTCACACAAGACTGACTATACTTCACTAACTCACTCGCATGTATTGACTTGTCTTTTATATGGCAGAGTAAACAATCTGATGAATGTTCCTGAAGGCGAATGTTCATCGCTTCGCCTTCTCGAGATATCTATAAATGTGTATTTGTTTACATTTATTCTTGTAGTATTTGTTATATTTTTGTTTACTTTTTTACCATTTTTTTATGCTGGTGTTTGTTGTTACATTACGCAGTGCGACAATTTGTAAAAAAGTTCATTGTTTTTGTTTTTGTAACTTTTGTTTATAATTTTAATGTTAAACGATGTAAAAGCAAAACACCATTATCTAGATTTTTTCATTTTCGTAACAACATATTTTGTGTACATTGGGCATTATGTCCAAATCTATGCAGGTATCTTCTGATGCAGGTTACGTAGAACTTTAGCTCGCTGTATTTATCCTCCACTGAAGCGGTTATATTAGGAATAAAATGAAATGTCCCCTTAAACTGTCCCCCATAATAATAGCCATTTGCACATAAAAATCATCCATTCTTTTATTTTCATAACCACAATCTGTCTGAGGTCCTAACGACTGCGGATTAGAAAGCATGGTCATCTCATGTGAAGGCGATGTGAACTAGCCACTGAGATTATACGCTTTGAACTGTTAGACTTTTTCTTGTGTGTTTTTCTCAAACTGCAGGCGTATACGAACAAGTCAATATAACCCATGTCTTCGGTCAAATTTAGTCTGATTTATGCGTCAGAGTCATGGATAATTAGACATTTGGAATGCTATCCATTCAGTAAAGCCGTGGTGGGTATATAAACTATGTATGCTATATTCCACACATAATGGCATCAATAGGTCTTTCAAACGAATAAAAAATTTCGATGATATCTCACACGCACTTTGTTTTATTTCAGTTAAAGATAGGAAGCGCTTAAAAATGGCACAACTGATAAAACGGATCAGGATCGTTTAATATTGTTACGTTTTCACCTTTTAAAAACTCTTGAAATATGAAATATGATAAAAATAAATTTGTTTTTAGTTTTAATTAAATTCTTTATTGTTCGCACAATTCCGTGTGCCACTGTTCATAACTTGATGTAAACAACAACAATTTGCTTTGTTCGATATTCTTCTTTACACTTTTCTGCGTAAACACTAATAATTGTTCAACCGACCTTTATAACGGAGATCTTCAAACCACGAATATTCTCTTCACACGCAACGTGTCTTCAAACAAGACTGACTGAATTTTTACTGACTCTGTTGCCTGCTTTGCCTTGCTTTTATTATGGCGATGTAAACAGTCTGCTGAATCATACTGAAGTCGAATATTCATGGCTTCGCCTTCTTGAGATCTCCATAAATGTAAACATTGTTGTTTATGTATTTTGTTTACATTTATTCTGGCAATGTTTGTTGTTTCTTTTTGTTTACTAGTTTATCCTTTTTATGTTTGATCATGTAAACAAGTCCATTGTTTTCGTTTTCATTTTATCATTTTAATGTTAATCGATGTAACACCATTTCCATTTTCGTAACAATATTATCCACAAGTATAAGGAAGCAGAAATTATGTTTAATATGTTCATTGGTGACTAATCTAACTAAAATCTAACAAAAAGTGGCATTCATTTGTAAGTGTGGGACATCAATTTATCTACTCATATCTACAATTTATTCGTACAAAAACTATTTGGGATGCACAGACGTATATAATTGCATATCATTCACTCAGCTAAAGTTATTACTTGTGTCTGCCGGTCTGGTGTTAGTTGCCTCTTTTGTTGGTGGTGATAATTATTGCAATCGTTAATTATTCATTCCATTTTTTTGTTTAGTAAATGAGCGTACGATGATAATAATAGTGTTACTGATGTTGCTGTTGTCTACAAGCGACATGTTATGAGAGTTTTATTTTATTATAATTATAATAATTTTAGTGTTCTAGTTAGTTGTCACATTTTAAGGGTCATGTTAATTTAAAATTTTGTCGTTGACATTGGATAATAGCACCGACACAAACAACGACAAAATTTAGCTGAAAGCAATTCATTTATACATGCAGACTATGATGAAAAAAAAAATTATACAAATATTGTTTCGCATAATTGTCTATGTTCATACCATTATTTCTTTTTATGTTTTATGAAAACAAAAATAGAAATTAGATAGAATTTAAAGGCGAACTATAATGGACTTACCATCAGTTTATGCATCACTGCAAGTGTCAATATTTGGTTGTTTCGAAAGTGAGAGACATGTTTACAACGTGAATACTACGTTAACACGTTTATACTTGCACTTGTAAGTGTACATTTATTCTCCATAGACTAAACTTACGCATCTCAGCCAATAGTGGACATTGCATTAAACAGCGGAGAAACAAGTCAAGATCCTCAGAAGATGTGTTAAGCAAATTATCGCATTGCATAATATAAAACAAAGACCAGCATAAAAAATGGTAAACAAGTAAACAAAAATACACAAACAACACTACAAGAATAAATGAAAACAAAATACACAAAAAACACTACAATAACAAATGTAAACAACGATGTTTACATTTATAAAGATTTCGAGACGGCGAAGTCATGAACATTCATCAGACTGTTTACTCTGCCATATAAAAGGCAAGGCAAAGCAGGCGACTGAGAAGTTCAGATCTTCGTTACCAAGATCTGCCGAATACTTGTCTAGTAAATATTATTGTTTATGCAAAGGGTGTAAACAGACGAATAACAAACAAAGCAATTGTTGTTGTTTACATAAAGTTTTGAACAGCGTCGTACAGGATTGTCCGAATAATAAAGAATTTTAATTAAAACTAAACACAAATTTATTTTTATTTTATTTGCAATCTACGAGCTCATATTTTAAACGTTTCCAAAAGATAAAAACGTAACAATATTATGTTGACAAATGCCGTTTGCGCTCCAAAGTAAATCCTTAAATAATTCATCGGTTGCACCAATGATAGTTGCATTCTAAACGATTTTAAACCAGATATTTTCGTCAAAAATGAAGTCGCGGTAGTGTAATAAGTAGTGCGTTGGGTTATTAGACAAGAGCCCGTGGTTCTATCTCTAGCCCAGTCATCTCAAGGAAAAATATTTTTTCGGTAACACCTTCTTCACATATTTCTGAGTAAATTAAAATTGCCATTTTTCGAAGTCGACTTTAAACTGTAGGTCCTTCCATTTATAGATGAAATTAACACACACAACATAAGTGGTGTGAGAAGATAGGTTGGAATCCTGACTGAGGTTTGTATGATATTGTTTGTCTAAAGATAATAATAATATCAAATCTCCACCAAATAAATTGTGATTTATTCAAAAGTTTTTTATTCAATTATTTCTTATTTATACAATGTACGCCTCCCAAAAAAAGATGTAAAGAAATTCATTCATTTTAGATGGAGAAAACATATCATGACAATTGTGAGTATAAAGTATTTCCGTAAACATATGCCGATAAAAAAATCAATCAGTGAAAATAAATCTTTCCAACGGTAAATCGAATGAGTTGTTTTCTAGTTTAAAAATGAGGAACATTTCGTATATAGATTTTTAAGAAGTATATACTGGAATTAAGATTAATACAGATGTGCACAATTGTCACCCAATTTAACCCAATACATAATCACTGACATTATTAATGTCCATATTGACAAAGCTTATGACTGTTTTAAAACGAAGAAGTTGTGAAAGCAGCGAGTAGTTAAATAGACCTGCTCACGCTTTAATATATCTTTCAGTCAATCATGCACTTGCATCTAAGAAAGAGAAACAAATTAAAATTTCTCT
This sequence comes from Sarcophaga variegata, assembly GCA_932273835.1. NCBI lineage: Eukaryota > Metazoa > Arthropoda > Insecta > Diptera > Sarcophagidae > Sarcophaga > Sarcophaga variegata. The sequence continues at coordinate 28,236,205 of OW026358.1, read as the reverse complement.
TCTGTCGTTTCTGAAATCTTTCTAATTCTTACAACCATTAATTGTGTGTTAATTTGTAATTGTATTGTAATTAATAAATAAATAAATAAATTGTTATAAGTTGTAAGAAGTAATTAAAATAAAAAGATTTTAAGTGACTCAATTGCATTTGAAATATATTACTCATACGCACCATATTACATGTGCTAGAATAGTTACTCTGCAATTTATATTTTATTTTGATGTCTGGCATGGGGCACGAACACTGGCTTTTCGTCTAATAAGCCAACACACTACCTACTAGACCAGTTTGAACCGTGGTGTTACGTCTAACAAGCCAACACACTACCTACTAGACTACGGCGACTTCAACTTTCGATCAAACTGATCATTTGGTTTTACCAGTTATTGATACCTCGCGGTATAACATACCTTACTGTTCACGCCAGATATACAGCATTGTCTTCGTAACAAATCGATCTGGTTTTGCAGCCGAAGTTGATGGTTGTTCAAGATTAATGCATGTTTCATCCGCTTAGGATTCTGCAAAAAAGTCAATTTTTCATCGCCAGTAACATTTAGTACATGTGGCACCGATTTTCCAGACTTTTGGATGTTTCCCATAACATATTAAAGAAACGGATTTTTGGCTCAAAAAGTACGTTAACAAATAAATTTGGCGAAAATGATGTGAATATCAGACAGAAGCAGCTCACATTGAAGCCTAAAAGAGAGTTTGCACGCAACATGTTTTAGAGCACCAATATCAACACTAATATCATATTTTTGCGTCGATGCGTAAAGCCTTATCGAAACAGAGATATGACATCCACAACATCAGTCCTGAAATGTTTAAAAAATTTGGTATCACAAATGGAAATTTCGCTTTTTTTCCAACAACATTAGTTGATAATGAAAGCTTGCAGTCGGTAGGCGAACAAAAAATTTTCTCTTTGTTCGTCGATTCAACGAAGAGTAAACTTACCATCCAGGATTCAAAAATTGGGTGGCCAGGGTACGTTTACTCACTACAAGCTTTCGTTCTCAACCAACAGTATTGATAAAAAAGCGAAATTTGGTCAAACATAAAAGCGTTATATGATAAAGAGTAAATGAGCTTCGTCGATTCGACGAACAGTAACTAATTAGGGTTAAAGAGTTCGTCGATTCAATGAAGAGTAACATTAATGTACAAAAATGAAGAATAACCGTCCAGGGTTAAAGATACTTACGTAAACAATTTTTTTTGGAGATATCTGACCAGTGTTTGAGCCAATACCTTACGATTAATAGGCCAACACACTACCTACTATAGTATACTACAGCGACATATGGTATAAACACAATAAACGCAATTGCAGCCTGCGTACTAATTATAATAAAGACAGCAGCAGTAAAGCATAAGCAAAACAAATAAAAAATAAACGGTTCTCATTAATTCTTCATCAATGGTTTCATGTATTGACAGCTCTAACCCTATCATTGCCAGCACAAATCCTCTCGCTGTTAGCATTAATTCTCTTATTGCTGCGAATAAAAATATAAATCAGAGCAGCAGAACGTTTAAGATAATCATTGTGGATGTTAGTGAGAATGTTAGACAGGCCTTGGAGAATGGCGATGTGAACTTTTCAGTTCTCCTGGATCATTCGAAAGCTTTCGATACGGTCGATCACAGTATGCTTATTCGGAAATTTGAATTCTTCTTCAGATTTTCTAATGCATCTGCCAGACTTATACATTCGTATCTTTCCCAACGCGCACAATATTTTTTTTGAATGGCAAATGGTCTGATTCTCTACCTTTGGACAAAAGTGTACCTCAGGGCTCTATCCTTGAACCACTTTTTTCTCCCTGTATGTCAATGATTTACCTGGATATCTTTTGAAGTGCAAAATCCACTTGTATGCAGATGACGTGCAACTTTGCTTAAATAGCCCGGTGGACGATATTTCACGCGCCGTTGATTGTTTGAATGGGGAACTTGCACGGATCTTCTTATGGGCAATTGCTAATGGTCTCTACATTACTTGTTATTATTAAGTCAGTTATTCATTTACTAAATTAAGTTAATTATTATGTACATATTACGTTCCTTACTTTAAATATAAGATTATCATCTTGTCGTACAGGATTTGGATTTTATTAATAAATAAATAAATAAATAAATAAATAAATAAATAAATAAATAAATAAATAAATAAATAATGTATTATATTTCAGAGACATTGCTGTTTTGCGTTTATTGTGTTTATAGCATCACTGTTGTTTTATTATAAATTTATGTATTGATTCAATTAAGAAAACGCTACCTTCTCATTTTTACAACAATTTCTTTAAAACATATTCTTCAACATTTCCATAATTCTATTTGATGTTCAAAAGCCTAAAAAAACATTAAAAAGCTTTTTCTTTCCTTAATTTTTTTTACTTCTTAAGTGACACTTCGACTTCCCTTCATAATAACTCCTGTTATGAAATAAACATAAAGACACAACAAATTGGAAACGAATAAGTAGAGAAATACTTACAACTTGGATTTGGGAAAAGTGCTAAAAAGTAATAATTTTTCTCTAATAATAACAGTACGCGACAATATAAAAAAAATGAAATACATCCAGTGACATAGTGTAGCTAGTGAGTTTTATTAAGTAGAAATCAAAAATATTTTTTTTTCTTGAACCCTCCAAACTTGTTTTATTTTACAAAAGCGGTATTTTTGATCTTTTCATAAAAAATTATTGATTACCCAAATATTTTTTAACCTTTTTTCAAAATCCAATGTTTTTTTTTGAAAAGAGGACCTGAGACTTTAGAATGGTATACATAAACATATGTTTCAAACTTACATGTTATGAGTTTTGATCGGGTAAACTTGAAAAATATTTTTTTTTCATTTTCAAGTCTTAATTCCAAACTTTAATCAAAAACTATAAAATAAGTTTAAATAAGTGATGACAATCTGAAAGAGCATTATCTTGTGAAGAGTTTGACACTTCGTTTGATAAAATCGGACAAAAAGTACCGTAATTATTGTTTAAATAGTATAACAGTCGGGTTATATTTTTTATCTTATCAAATAAACTCTCAGTTCAAAAATTTTCTAAAGTTTTGCAAATATTATTATATCTCAAACTTTGGCCAACTTCTGGTGGTAACTCAAACGTGAAAGTAACACATTTTGCGATAAACAATTAGGATCCATCAAAAATTCTGAAACTTTTTGAACTAAAAGTTCATTTGAAAAATATACGAGTACATATATGTATATGAAAAAAATAAAACTCGACCTTTAGACTCTTTAACTATTAACTACGATGATTTTTGTCCGATTTGATCAAATGAAGTGTCAATATCTTCACAAGATAACATACTTTCAGAATGTCATCACTTATTTCATACTTTTTAATTAAAGTTTGCTACTATGAACGGACAAACTTGAAAAAATATGAAAAAAATTCGCATGTGCCAAGTTTATCTCATCAAAACTCATAGAATATTAAGTCAAATAATATATATGTATATGTGTATCATTTCAAAGGCCTTCCTCTCATTGCTTATAAGGTTTAGAAATGTTTGTGCGTAAAGTCCAAAAGAATAGTTTTTGTCAAATAAAAAAAACTTGGAGGATTCAAGAAATATAAAAGAAATATTTTTGAGTTCTACTCAACAAAAATCACAACTTATATCATGTCATTAGCTGGGTGTATTTCGTTTTTTTATTTTGCCGCACAGTGTAATTATAGGGTATAAGACTTTTATCAATTCCCAACACTTTTTTCAGCTTGACATTCCGTTCTAAACAAATAAATGTTTTGGATTGGTAAGAAGGGAAATGAAATAATAAATTGAAGCGAAATAAAATAGAAATAAAAAATAAAATTATTAAAAGAAAATCACTAATAAGACTTAAATATTGTTTTATTGCACGACTTTAATGTTAAAAAGCTAATATTTCTTGTTATTACTGGGATTACTGCTAATAATCCATTAGAAGTACAGCATTATAACTGTCGCGTTCTATTAACCCTTTCATGACCATAAGGTTATGAGAGGCAAATTATTATTTTTGTCTATTTGGTATAACTCATTAGATGTCCAAAAAAGATATTTAAAAAGCAAATTATCAAATCCAATAGTGAGTTGTTCATTTTTTCTTGGGACATATATGTTACAATTTATATAAACTTTCTAAAAGTAAGAGAAAAGTAATCACTTTTAGTGCTTTAGGTACTCATACCTATGTTTTAATAAAATGAAATATTTGCTACAGTAAAGTAACGAAATTAAGAAAATTTAAGTGGCTATTTGACAGGCATATTCCTTGCGTACTGCTCCATTAAATTGTGAATCTTAAATATTGTTTGTTGGTTGATGTTTTTAAGAATGAGAGTTTCTTGGTAAGTCGTCAAGCCGGGGATTTAGCAGAGTGTTTGATATATGAAGGATTAGTAATCTCTTAATTATGACAGAATATGATATCCCATAGAGAATGCTCGAAAATTTATATAGGTTTATCAATAAAATTTTAAGTACAAAATTTATATTATATTTCAGAGGAATACAACAAAAACAGAAAACGTTAGGTATGTATGCTCTCTGGCGCTATTTAAAAACAAGTTAATCATTTCTAAGTGACACAGAGATACGTTTAATTGCAAATGTTGAAGACTGAGGCAATTTTTGCTGTTAGAATATCGTATATTTAATTTCAACATCAGATACGCCTTGGTCACCACTTTGTGTCTTGTGTCAAAAGCCTTTGACATATCTATCTAGCTCTGTCCTCTGCAAAGTGTAATCTACTATGCATGAAGGAAATAAATGATGATCATAGTAAGCAATCGTAACCTCTGTACGTAAGTATAAAAATTCCTTCACGGACCATAGGGAATCCGGTGTCCTTAAGCGTTTACAATATTTTTTTACTTCTTCAACACTAATAACTTTATAATTTATTATAATATGAAAATATGACTACCTAGCAACAAGTAATTTGTAATATGTAGAGTGACAAATAAAATTTGCATATTGTTACGTTTTCACATTTTTAAATACGTTTAAAATATAAGCTCGTAGATTGCAAATAAAATATTAAATAAATTTGTGTTTAGTTTTAATTAAAATTCTTTATTATTCGCAAAATGCTGTGTGCAATTGTTTACAACTTGATGTAACAACAACAATTGCTTTATTTGTTATTCCTTTGTTTACACAAAGGAATAACAGAAACGCATCAAATGCATCAAACGCATCGTATCTTCACACACGACTGACTGAACTTTTACTGACTCAGTTGCCTGCTTTGCCTTGCTTTTTTTAATTTTTTAAACCAGCGTTGCCAGTAATTTTAAAAAAAAACTTTTTATTTCTGAGAAAAAATCTTTATTTTTTTTTGTTATTACTGGGAAAAAAAATTGGATCGATCGTGTAGGCTACTGCATGGCCAGCCGAGGCAGCCATTTGAATGAAATTATTTTCCATTATTAACCGGAAGGATTGTACTTTCAAATAAAAAAGAAATTTGAGAAAATATTCGGTATTTTTTTTTAAAGCATTTTCAAAAAAAAAAGTTATTTGGCGGACCGTTTATAAAGAATGACGCTTCGAATGCACCCGACTATAGATAGGAATCATAAATACGCATATTTAAAGATAAATAAAAGTAATATAACACCAAGCCAGTTTTTAGTTATTCAGATTTGTGAAATTTTCGGTTTGAAACATATGTGCCTCTGTGGTTATTAAAGGGTTAACACTTCTACACAACAGGGAAATTGCTAATGGTGTTTGAGTAATGCTGATACCCCAAGTAAATTCGTGAGCAAGTAAGTCAGTGATTTGATTTTAACGGTCACAAACATCGTTTTAAAGCTATAAAAGTCGCACAACTTAATGGTGTTATGGTGTATGCGTGTTACATGAGTATTGCTTACATTTCAAGTATATTGGAAAACCCCGGCTTCATGAGAAAAATACAATCAGTTTTCTTTGTTCTGGTACATTAGTTTATATATTTATTGTTTAAAGGGTAACGAAAACTTGTGATAACTTGCTTCATACCATTTAAATACATGCTTTAATATTCTTGAGTAAAATAACCACATCAAAAGGGAGGTTCATAAGGAAAGTATGTATGTTCAACGTTAAAACAAAACTTCCCTTAAATTAAAAGGATACGATGATAATGATGTGATTGATGATGATAATCATTATCATAATTGCTTCGAAAATTTTCATGATTTTACAAATTTTTTCTTTTTTGTTTTTGTTTTAAATTATTATCAAGATGAGTTTTATTGCGGAGAAAGTGCTTTCAACAGTACAATGGGACGGGAAATTTGAAGCACACATTTAATAATATTTTTTAAACACAATGTTTTTCTACTATGACTTTATATTTGAAATGTAAAATACATAAATTAAAGAGTCGATGATAGTCCCAATAAAAAGGTAAAAAATGCGGTAAAATGTGAGGAATACCGACCGATTAATACTTTGAAAACGTGTGAGGTAGTCATTGACATAATAGTCAAAAATCAACTTGAAGATTATGTAGAACAATATGGCTTCTTGTCAAAATATCAATCAGGATTCAGAAAGCGCTTTTCATGCGAAACTGCTGTAAATTATGTCGTAAATAGATGGAGGAGTAGACAAAAGAAAAACAAAGTATTGGCGATTTTTCTAGATTTTAAAAAAGCTTTTGAAACTATTGATAGAGATATATTGTTGAAAAAACTATATAAATATGGAATTCGAGTTACGGAGCTAAAATGGTTTAAATCCTATCTAACAAATCGCAAACAATATACTAATGTCAATAATATAATATCTGATCCAGTTGAAAATAATTTTGGGGTACCACAGTGTTCTGTATTGGGAGTTCTTCTTTTTATCATATACATTAATGGCATTGAGTCTTAGAGAATTGTGAGATTGTTCTATATGCTCATGATACCTTGATTTTTACTGAAACGGCGACAGAAGAATCAAGTTATGAAAACTTAGATAAAGATATCGATAATGTAAATAAATGGCTAAAAATTAATAAACTAAAATTGAATGAAAACAAGACTAAATTAATGGAAATTAATATGAATACTGACACAGTAATCAAGATAAATAATGTGATTATAGAAAAGTAAATACAATTAAATATCTGGGTTTCTTAGTAGACAAATGTTTAAATTTTAAGGAACACAATGGTAAAAAATTGAGTTTTTTAAACGAGTAAGAAACAAAGTGTCAATATTAACTGCAATTAACATTAACATATGGTTCCACAATATTATTCACTTGCTGTTCAGGCCATCAAATAATTAGGCTACAAAAAATACAAAATAAGGCTATGCGCTCAATTTTAAAATGTAACCGGTTTACATCGATTAAATATGTATATGTTAGACACATTGAAATGGTTAAATGTAAAACAAAGATTGCAGCTAAATAGAATACCCTTTAAACAGAAAATGAAAATGGGATGTGCACCAGAATACCTGACCGAGCACATAAGATATGTTGGAGAAGTTCAACCTTACAACCTCCGGAATGCTTCAGATTTTAGACCACCAACAGCAGACACAAATGCAATGCAGAGATCTTTATTCAGTAAAGGCTTGAATCTATACGACATGATGCCGGCTGATATGAAAAATGAAGCGAATATGAATATTTTTAGAAAGAAAATAGTAAATTTTATAAAACATGTTTATTTTGATTATATATTTATATTTAAAATATTTATATTTAAAATTAAATGTATTTTAAGAGTATTATAAATACTTCTAATAAAGATAATAATAATAATAGAATATACAGAGGATTATATTAAAATGTTTACAACTCAAATTGATACTACATGACACAATTGTTATTGGGAATGTATTTTTTTCTAGTAATCTTAGTAGATAATTCCGTGCCTTTTCTTCTTATTTATGTTATTGTCCATTCGATAAGATCAGTAAATATTTTTCCAACAAAACTAGCCGTTGGCCTTGAATGGTGACATAAACCAGTTACTTAACATAGCCACATGCAAAGTAATCCAGAGGCGTTAAGTCGCACGAACACATTTTTTGGTTAGGTCATCTAATTTAGACAAAAAGAAGATGGGAGTCATAGTAGTCTCACGGAACACTGTGGTATTGGTAGTTTTGTTGACAAGCTAGAGGAAACGGAATCGGTATAAGATCTCTTATGCAAAAGCCCTGTATTTCACAACAAACGTTTTCGGTTTATGAGTGACAGAACGTTTGAAGATCTAGCCATGGTAGCGAACGTGCCACTAAGGGACCTGACCGGTTTCATCAGCAATCTAATTGGTGTGAGAAACGAGTTCGTAATCCTGACTGAATTTATGTATATACAAGAGCTATGTTACAAACATAGCTGCCAGATTTGACGATTTATCGTCGTTTTGACGATTTTGAGCTCCAAAAATATCATTTTGACGATATGACGATTTATGCTCTTATTTTGACGATTTTTCCAAAGTAATAATTTACATCATATTCTTTACTTTAGTACATTAAAAGCCACTTTAAGCTTTGTACTTGCATTACAATTGTTAATACTGGAAATTTATGTTAGTAATAACAAGGAGTGAAGTTTTTAAGTTATTTGCGCACACTTGCGAAGATTTTTTTTCATCACTTAAAAGCCAAAAAATTATAACCTCTGCATGAAGGGAGTTCCACATACGAATAGTTTGACTAAAGAACGAATTTTGTCTGTAATGCAGTGTGCGATTCACCGGCCAATCGACCACATACTGATGTGCTCGCCGAGAAAGGCAAGTGTTACGTAATAATACATGATTCTCGGGAAAAAGTCCCCTATTTCGTTCGAGCATAATCCGTTGTAATAGCGATAGAACAGTGAAACACAAGCTATTTTTCAACGATGCTCCAATGAATGAAGAGTTCGATACACTACCATCATTAATGAGCCATCTCCTGTACGCGGTCGAGAAGTTTCAAAATAGATGTTGAGACAGCGGCCTATACATAAGAGTTGTATTCCATTCTCTTTCGGATAAAGGTGGTTTAAATAGTAAGAAGTATCAGATGAAGTGAAGTATTTTTTGCACCGTCTTAAGAAGCTAAAGCACTGAACATCGAATTGAATTTTCATGCTCAGAACGTCAAGAGCTTTTGACTCCTTAATATTTATGTCACCCATATATTTAGATAATGCAATATTATTGCTGCGGTTATGTGTCAATATATAACTGTATAAACCTTAAACAATGTTTTCCTGAAAATAATATAAAACTTCTCGATTTTTAGAAAGAAAAAAAATTAGAAATGAAAATAAGAAATGGTAGCTTTTTTCTAGCCTTGACTAAATTTATTAAAAAAATATTAATATCATCACATTCACCAGCTAATGTGGAGAGAGTATTAAGGGAGTATATATTAATTATTAAGTTAATTTAAACTCAATTTCTTAGAAGCAATATTATATAAAAATATTATTTAAAACATAGCAGTTGTAACTGCTTCGACTTTAATATTGTATTTGATTTGATTAAAATGTTTAATTCTAATATGAGCATATATATATATATGTATATATAACTATGTACCTATATGTTTTTATCATAAAGCGTTAAAAGGACTTGTTAAATTTTTTTCTTAAATGTTTCTATAGATTGACTTATCTTTATATGTTTCACTACAATTTTTTTTTTTAACTTTTAAATTATGTATTTATTTATTGCGACGACTTTTTTGCGAATTCCATGAACTCCTTTGACGATTTTAAAGATTTTTTTCTAATATTTGAAGATTTGATGCTTTATTTATCTGCCAGGTATGGTTACAAATATAAGAAAATTAATTTATTTTTAGTAAATATTTAATTTATGTGGAAAGGAAATCGTTTTATCGCCTTACAAAATTATTCCGCATGTTACATTAACGTAAATCTTTCTTACATATTGTGTAAAGTTCCGCTGCTTGAGTGTATATGTATAAGTGTATATGTGTGAATACGGCACTGTGCGTTAGTTATTAGAGGTATTACCGTCACTGCTTGTTTTCTTACACCACAAAGTCAGTCAACACGTAAGTGAGGCGTAACGTATACCAGTCTCTGAATTCAAAATACTAACACTAAAATTAATTCAACAATACATATACACTTCTATTAACGGCACATAAATGTACAAAAAAAAAACGACAACAAAAATAACAGGAATTGTGACAAAGCCGAAGACAATATGAAGTAATGTGACGGAAAATCCACAGTAATGGACCTCTGTTAACAAGCTAAACAGGCATGTAATAATACATTTTGAAAAATTTAAGTCACGAAATTCTCTTTCTACTTTTCATATACTATAGTATTCTTATGCTCTTGTAGTTAAAAACATTTCAAGTGTCAGATTTACAGGCAGATGCATGAAATTTTTTTGCTATTTTTATGATTGGTATGTTTTATGATGGTATATACATACACACTCATATATATACATACATATGTATGTACGTACAATATTTTAAGTGTTCAGGAATAATAAAACATACAAAACAGCTGGTTGTTTCAACAGCATTGTTTACATGTTTTTTGTGACTATAAGCTGCCCATTTAAACAATTGGAAACATATAAATCGCCGCAAAGCAAGGGTGCCAGATGTCAAATTATTACAATTTAGAAAAAAATAAAACCAAACTGACGTGAAGTGTTTGATTTTTATTTAAAAAATTTTGGCCTAAATTTTATAAAAGTGATAATAAAATGTACGAATATAAAATAGTTTCATTAATTCATTTTAATATTCATATATAAAAATATTTAAACTTTTTAACAGAATCTATCAATAATCGTGACAATTCTATGTACAACAAGTATGTTTCAAAAGTGATACATAAGCAAGAATTATGAAGTTCCTTTAAGTCTCGATCTACGGTTAAATTCATTTTACTTATTAAGTTTACTGTCGAACTACGATAAAACTCATAGATTGCGTTCTTCTCTGACAAGGCGGCCAAGTCAGAGAATGTAAATGGCATTCTTCTTTTTATTACGAATATTTTTTAATTATTCGAAATATTCAATTTGTTTAGGCCAAACCTTATTTCTTATTACAACAAAATTAAGAGACAACAAAGCAGATGGCACTTTACTACAATATATCACATTATTTTCTTTTACACTTGCTGCTGTAGGGTTTCTATGTTGGTTTTAACGGTGCTGTTGATTGCCATCAAATACGACTGCCTTCCAAAATGTATCAATACAAAGTTTGTATGCAGTTCTACTACTGTACATAAACTATGTAGATATGCAAAGTAACCAAACAATGCATCAACTATAAATCGGATGCCTGATTGCTTTTTGACTGCGTTAAAAATACACATTGACGACGTTTTGAAACATTGTATGTATTTTGTACAGCGGCATTATGAAACACGATACTTTGTTCAAACACAAAGCAACTAACATTTTGGAAGGCAGCCTATTTATCCCTTATGCGAGACATGAAACTGCCATGCAATGGTTTTAAATTATCAACACCGTGAAATAAATCTTCTCTCAAAGATAAGAAAAACCACTAAAAAAATTTAATGAAAATTACAAAAAAAAATAAACAATGTTTGAATGCTTTTTAAACGTGTAAGTATTTGCGTAATCACCATAAGACTGTGACTACACATTTCTAACAAAATAATGATGAGGATATTATTCTATATCAGCAGTTTGAACTCAACGAGATATGAAAGAAAAATTAGCTTAACCCCATGTCAGCGTCAACTCTGTCACCATCGCTTTTGTATCTTATGTCGCCATCACTAATGAGTCATTTTCAGTTTAAATATATGGCAGTCATCTTCCTTTTTGTTCCTGTATAATGATCAATTTATTTTCGGGGGTTTTTTCTCTATTTGTATCTCTAGTTATCCACTCAGTCATATGAGAAAAATAATTTGTATGCATTTAATATTAAATTCATGATGTTAAATAACTGAATATATGTATAAAATCAAAAAGAAACAAAGTTTCTTTGCAATGTTTTAGAAATTAGAGAGGATGAACAAAACTTTAAAAATATATACAGTGGACAGCAAAAGTCTAGGTACCCATATATTTGAGCAATTTCATGAATTTTAATCAATTATATTGTTACGAAAATTTAAATGGTGTTATTAAAATGATAAACAACAGCTCCAAAAATAAAACAATGGACTTGTTTACATGATCAACGAATAAACAAAAATATAGCAAACAACATCAGTATAAAAAAGGGAGATAAACAAAGTAAATAAACAGGCAACAACAACACTGCAAGGACAAACGTAAACAAAATACACAAACAACAATAACGTAAACAACATGTTTACATTTATAGAGATTTCGCAAAGGTAAAAGTCATTCTCCTTCAAGAGCATTCATCAGACTGTTTACCCAGCGACAAGACAAAGCAGGCAACGGGATCAGAAAGAAAGATCAGTCTTGTGTGAAGACACGTTGCGTGTGAAGAGAATAATTGTGGTTTGAAGATCTCTGTTCTAAAGATCTATTGAACAATTGTTATTATGTACGCGGAAGAGTGTAAAGAAGAATAACAATTAAAGCAAATTGTTGTTGCTTACATCAAGTTGTGAACAGTGGCACACGGAATTGTGCGAACAATAAAAAGTTTATCTAAAACTAAACACAAATTTATTTTATTTGCAATATACAAACTCATATTTTTAACGTTTTTAAAAGGGTAAAAACGTAACAATATGTACGAATAACTAGCAAGGCCCTGCTTAATATGAGGAAATATTTCTTCATCGAGTTTCTGTCTCAGAAGTTTTCTGGAAAAACTCTCAGGGTAAATAAAATTGCCGTGAAAAAGTTTCTCAAAAATCTGTCGTTCGCAGTAGCCTTTAAACTGTAGGTTCTGCCACTCATGTGTAAAATTAACTCACACAACATAAGTGGCGTGAGAAGCTAGGTCGTTATCCTGCCTAAAGTGTTGTAATGACCAATTAAGTAAGTAAACTAAAAGCTTAAATTTTGACGAAAAAATATAAAATTTTAATTCACTTTTTACGAATGAAGCGTTTAAAACATTTTTTCTAATATTTTGAATATCATACGTGTTTTATATAAATCAAACCCTTAATACAAAGCAAATGCGTTTTCGCAATAAAATAAATAAAAAAAATTAATTCACAATAAATAACGAGCATTGCAGAAAAATAAATGGATGAGTGTGTATCCTTCTGTTTTTATTTCCCAGCTGTATTTCCGTTTTCATTATAGTATTTGAAATATTAAAAAAAAAAATTCACAAACCCATAGTTGCTCTATTTGTAAATTGCGGAATATTTGCTTTCTGCTTCTGGCCAATATTTGTTTTAAATTTTTTTTAGGTTTTATTATTTTTTTTTAGTTCTGTTACCCGTTCGTTGAATAAATAATCAGGCTTAAACCAGAATATTTATACTTCAATATTTACTATTAATGAGCGTGAGGCAATAAGTCCGTGACTATTTGAATCAAATTCTCAGCCTGTAAACAAAGTTTAAAAAAATTTGTGTATAGTTTATATTAAAATTCTTTATTATTCGCACAAATCTGTGTGCCACTGTTCACAACTTTATGTAAACAACAACAATTGCTTTTTGTTTTTATTATTCCTCTGTTTATACCCTTTGCATAAACAATAATAATTACTAGACAATTATTCGACAAATCTTTGTAACGGAGATATTCAAACCACGATTACTCTCTTCAGACTCCGCGTCTTCACACAATACTGCTTTGCCTTGCCTTTTATATGGCGAAGTAAACAGTCTGATGAATGTTCTTGAAGGCGAATGTTCATAACTTCGCCATCTCGATATATCTATAAATGTAAACATTGTTGTTTACATTTATTATTGTGGTGTTGTTTCTGCATTTTGTTTACATTTATTCTTGTTGTGTTCTTTGGTTATTTTTGTTTAGTTGTTTACCATTTTTTTATGCTGGTGTTTGTTGTTATATTAAGCGGTACGATAATTTGTAAACAGGTTTGTTTACTGCATTGTTTTGTTTTTGTAGCTTTTGTTTATAAATTTAATGTTAAGCGATGTAAAAGGAAAATACCAGTATCTAGATTTTTCCTTTTCGTAGCAATATTATCATAACAACCAGCGAATGCAGGTCGATCTTAATTAAAAGAAACTTCAACAAAAGAATTTAATAATAAATGATAATTTTAAACGTAATTAGCATTAGCACACCCCCATTAAATGTGTACAAAATTATCTTTTTTTTAAAGACCAAGACTCAAGAGATGGATTTACTCATGCAGTGCATAGTGTTGGAAAAATAGATTATGGGACATTATATGTGAATATTTTAATATTACAAGTGGCAGGAAAGACTTCTGCAGGTAGGGAATTCTGTTTGTAATGCAGTGTGCGATCTGCCCTGCAAGAATGACAAGTGCTACGTAAGAAAAAATGATTTTCGGGAGCAAGTCCCTTTATCTCGCTAGAGCAAAATCTGCAATAGCAGTGATAGAACAGTGAAACACATTTCATATTGCGACGATGCTCCAATGGATCAATAGAGTTCGTTGTTCATCTCTATTCATAACAAAAAAATCAGACTTGGGTCGAAAAAGTCATTGTTCTACGGAGGAGAGAAAAATTGTTTCAAGACTAAGAAAAAGTGGCCAAAGTCTTCATTCTATAGCAGAAGCTATGAATCGGTTGCTATTTTCTATACAAAATGCTTTAAAGCAGATATCCGTATTGTAACACTTGCGAAGAAGGACCCGTTTGTGTCTAAGAGCGATATCAGCAGGAATTGGAAATGTAATTTCATCGTGAACGGTTCGTCGTAGACCGCAAGAAGAACATTTACCAGGACGGATAGCCAGAAGAGTTCCTTTGCTTAGACAAAAAAAATTAAAGGGTATATTGGTTATTCCAATTGGTCCAGAGTAGACGGTGAAAAATAATGGCGAAACATTTTGTGGAACTATGAAACATAAATTAATTTATTTGGAAACTACTGTGCCCGAAATGTTCAACGCCCTAAGGTTAAGGAATACCATGTTCGCTTTACAAAGAAGCCGGTTAAGCACGGGGGCGGCAATATTATGGTCTGGTTTTGCTTCCCGTGATATGGTGTCGGTCCAATGCTTCGAATTACCGACACTATGACCAGATTCCACTACAAATATGACGTTAATATATGCTGAGGCAAGTATGCCTCTTAGATGGATATTCCAGAAGGATAAATATCCGAAGCATAATTCTAAGTTGGTAAAGATTTGGTTTCAAATAATAATGTTGCCCTTTTTGACTGGCCAAGACAATCTTCGGATTTAAATCGAAATCGAAAATCGAAAATCTTTGGGGAGAGTTGAAACAAAGAATTGGAAAGAGGTTTTTAAAAATAGGTATCAGTTATGGAATTTTGTTCATAAAACTTGGTATGAAGTACCAGTAGAAACCTGTAGGAAGCTTATCGCCGGCATGACAATAAGAGCCAACAAAATAATTGAAAATGCATTTGGATGTACCGGTTTTTAACGTACCTCAGCCAATTTAGCAGAAAAAACTTGATTTATTAATTTTTTGCTTATTTTATTTAAATGTACTTATTATTTTGTCCAACGTTTTTTTTTTTTTTTGATTAATTACATACTTTTTGATAAAAGCTGAATTTAATTTTCTTTTTTTTTATTGTTTTAGTTTTTATTTTATTTCTAATGTTATAGCAAAAGAAATTAGTATTTATTTTTTCTTTTAATTTGAAATAAATTTTCGTCTACCAGCCTTTAAAAATATATATATATATATTGGGACTACTTATTATTTTGACCATATGCGTAATCCAAAAAATAACAAAAAAAATTTATTCGTAAAAAATAAGTTTTATTTAGCGAAAAAATGTGCTCAATAAAATATTATAGCTTCATAATGTATATTAACTAAAAAGCTTTTTTGTGTCAAAAATTCACTTAAGTAATACCTATAAATTAGTATACCATGCCTTATTTTAACAACAGCAACTATTGGCTGTCTATGTTCCATCTCCCATAACAAAACTTGAAGGTATCGTTACTTTGCACCATAAACAAGGAATTGTTGATAAAAATGTTTTATTTGGTTTTAATATTTTGGAAGAACATACAGGAAAAAGTCTAATATTTCTTTATTTTGATACGTGTACCATATATACCGTTAGAAAATTTAGCAGAGAAATTAAAATATGCATCGATGGTAGCAATCAAATATGGGCACACTTGTATTAGTATTTAGAAGAATGCCCGAAAGGTCACTCAAATTTTAATTACTTATTGACCATATCATCTACAATCCAATCAGCCTCTTAAGCGATTTAGGTGAACTGTATGAGAAGTCCCGTAGTCTCGTAAGTAATGTGTTGACTTATTGGATGTGAGACTTAGGTTTTTTCAACTTGATGTAAACAATAACAATTGCTTTTCTTTGTTTTTCCTCTGTTTAACCCATTGCATAAACAATAATAATTATTAGACAATTACTCGACAGATCTTTGTAACAGAGATCTTCAAACCACGATTACTCTCTTTAAACGCACCGCGTCTTCACACAAGACTGACTGAACTTTACTAACAAACTCGCCTGATTTGCCTTCTCTTTTATATGACAGGGTAAATAGTCTGATCAGTGTTCTTGAAGGCGAATGTTCGTGACTTCATCTTCTCGAAATCTCCATAAATGTAAACATTGTTGTTAACATTCATTATTACTGTTTGTGTATTTTGATTACATTTATTCTTGTAGTGTTGTTTGTGAATTTTTGTTTACTTGTTTACCATTTTTTATGCTGGTGTTTGTTGTTATATCAAGCAGTACGTTAATTTGTGAACAGGTTTCTTTATTGCATTGTTTTGTTTTCGTAGCTTTTGTTTATAATTTTAATGTTAAGTGATGTAAAAACAAAACACCAGTATCTAGATTTTTCATTTTCTTAACAATATGATATAGTGTCTCTAAAAATTTAAGTCCATACCTACATTCTAAAGACGACGGAGTTGAATAAAAAATGGTGTAATAAATATCTTTAGAAGCGGTAAATGAAATTGAAGTATAATTAAACACAGGCCATATTTTTTTTGTTCAATACATTAACAAAAGCGCACCAATACAGCAACTACAGTTTGACGCTAATGATAACATTAGATGTAGTAATTTATCTTGGAATAGCATTGAACAAAAACTTCAATTTCAAAAATGGCCAATGTCCCCAATATAGTAATGGACTGCAAAAATGCATTTAAAGGAGTACCATATTATTCAGAACAAATGTCTCAAGTTGATACATAACATGTGCTAGAGGATCTCAACTTCGCTTCTTCATGAAGAATAGTGAGTAGTTTTATTACCCCTAACGTTACACATGAAAGACGTAAATATTTACCATCCATATAAGGACATAATAAGTTAAAAATTTATTATACATGTTATTGTGATTATTTAACCGTAGATCGAGCCTTAAAAAACTTCATAATTCGAGCTTATGTATCACTTTCAATTTCTACTTGTGGTACATAGAATTTTCGCAATTATAGATAGGTTTTGTTAAAAAATTTAAATATTTTTATTTACTTTAATTCATTTTAGTGAAACTACTTTATATTCTTACATTTTATTATCACTTTTATGAAATTTACGCCAAAATTTTTGACATGATGTACATTACAGTATGGTTTTTGAGTAAAAATCAAACACTTCATGTCAGCTTGGTTTTACTTCTTTCTAAATGGTAACATTTTAATATCTAGTACCCTTGCTTTGTGGCGATTTATAAGTTTCCAGACGTTTAGATGGGGCAGCTTATTATCACTCACATCAGTAACGCTCTCAATTGACGGCTGACTGAAACCTGATGGTACAAACCATTGTTATACATCGTTCGAAAAATTTGTTGTCAACGTCAGGTAAAAAGTTTCCCGTTGCAAAATAACATCGATTATGTCAATCTCTCTCTTTGATTCTTCTCTGGTTTCCGGATACAGGTTTCCCCAAATAAGGCTGTAAGTAGTTGCTACGCACGTAGCATGTATTTGAATCTAAAATTGCTAATTCGATTTCGGTGTACCATGAAATTTAAAACCACCATAAAATTCAATTAGTTACTAATCTGAAGCGACAAAATTATTGGGATTATTAACAGCTGAAAGACTTTCAGCTCATTTTTCGAAAAGGCGTAATAGGCGTAAATTTATCATCATCTCCGTGTAGTACATTATCAAAGCGAATGATTCTGTTATTTCATACGTACATAGTTAACCGAAATGTTATTCTTCTGTAATATCTATGAAATAAAATATAGGACGAAACACTTTTTTCTAATGTTTGTCTGTCACGTGAAATAAATATGAGAAATGCAATATGAGAGACTTTACAACATTTCAGGTATTATTTTCTCTTTCCAAACTACTAAAGACATACGGCTCTCTATTCCAAGTAGTGCCTTCTTTGTCTATAAACATCCTATTGTCATGTTTGTTGCTGCCGATACTCTCATCAGTACATAAGACGAGCTTCTGTTTTCTTCTTCTTCAGAGTCTTCAGCGGCAGGAATATTACATACATACTTACATACATAATTGGTCATTACAACCTTTTTTTATATTGGTAATGTCTGACCTGAGGTTTGAATTTTGGTCTGACGTCTATTAAGCTAATACGCTACATACTAGACTACGACTACTTCAATCATATCAAAAACATATCAAGAACAGAAAATTCAACCTTTTCACTTTCATCGAACACTTAACTTTTACTTCCTTCTCAAGTATCGTAAACAAAAAACTTAAAAAAACTACATACACAACACCAAAGAATCCCTAGGAAAATCGTATGTATCAAAAATGATACATAAGCCAGAATTATAAAGTTTTTCAATTTTTTAAGTTCTGTTTAAAATTTTCTTTTTTTATTTGCTTTAAAATAATGGCGATAACAATACTAACGAATTAAAAAAATTTAAATGCATTTAACATTTTCTGAATTTAAGTTACATGTATAATCTCAAAAATTGAAATCTATCATTTTCAAAAGTTTGGTAGGTAAACGTAATAATAAGTAGGAATAACACAAAATAAAATAAATTCTCCTGAAATAAACGTCTTCCGTTAAACCGATTTTTAAAATTCAAAGTTTCATAGAATGGAAAGAGTTAATCGTTTAAAATGGTATACATAAACATATTATTCAAATTTATATGACGTGAAATTTAATCGAGTAAACTTGGAAAATGTACTTTTTACCTCATTTTTTCAAGTTTGATCATTTTTAATTGAATAATTTAATTAAAAAATATACATTTAGAGCTATAGTCAAACTTTTTATATACAACTTTCAGTTCAATTTCAGGTTTGAATGAGGAGAATCCCTTTAATAAACTAAAAATAAAAGAGAAACCAGCAAATATTTGATGTAAATTTGTTTGTTTTTGTAGTAAAATTTAATCACAACGGAATCATTGTTCAAATATTTACATGGACTTCCTTATTTCAATATAATCGTTTATATCTTGGTGAGTATGCTTTAAGTTGTTTTCCTTGGCAAGGAAATTAAATGAGAAACATTGTATGTGTTTGAGAAGTTGGAAGTTGTTGGAAAATATTTAAACAATTCAAAAATTCTTTAATAACTTAAAGATTCATTTGTTTTCATATTATTCAAATGTGTTTGCCTGAATCCAAAGATACAAATATGTTTGTATGTTTATGAACGCACGTTTTACTTTAGAAAAGAAAAGATACACAAAAATGCTTTTAATAAGTCAAAAAAGGTTTTTGTTTTCCAACTTTCTTTTTTATTTCATTTAATTTAGTTTGCAATTTATAAATAAAATATACATATAAAACATATCATTGACTGTTTTCTTTATATGTATGTAGTTGTTATCTACAGTTCGTGAAAATATAGCTGAAATTTAATTTAACTTTACCAATTAAATTTTTTTAGTTAGAAAATATTCATAAGATTTCTAGATGATAATCAACAAGTAATAAATGTAATATATCATTAGCAGCAAAAACTTTTTATTTAGTTAACATATCAATTATATTTACACATTTACACGCTAGTGAACCATATTGTTACAATTTTACCCTTTTAAAAACGTTTAAAATAAGAGTTCGTAGATTGCAAATAAATATAAATTTGTGTTTAGTTTGAGATAAATTTTTTATTGTTCGCACAATTTCGTGTGCCACTGTTCACAACTTGATGTAAACAACAACAATTTACTTACTTAATTGGCCATTAACAACCCGATGACAGGGCTTCGTCGATTTGGTCCTTCCAACGGATACAAGGTCGTCCTCTTCGCCGACTTTCGCAGATCCCCGCATCATATACCCATCTCGCCCGAGCATCCTCCGCCATTCGAACGACATGGCCGAGCCAGCGCAGCCGCTGGATGTTAATACGCTGCACAACGTCCATGTCGTTGAGGAGCTCATACAGCTCACTGTTGGATCGAATGCGGAAATCATCGCCAACTCGCACTGGACCGGAGATCTCACGTAGGACTTTTCTCTCGAATACTCTCAAGGCTGCTGCATTAACAGCAATTTGCTTTGATTTTATTCTTCTTTACACTCATCTGCTTAAACACTAACAATTGTTCGTTAGATCTTTACAACGGAGATCTTCAAACCACGATTATTCTCTCCACACGCAACGCGTCTTCACACAAGACTGACTGAAGTTTTACTGATTCCGATGTCTGCTTGTCTTGCCTTTTATATGGCAAAGTAGAGATGAGCGATCCAGTGATTTTTGAAGAACGTTGTTCTCAGTGAACGCGATTTTTTAATCACTGTTCTTTAAAACAGTGATTGTGATCACAGTATTTCAAAAGAAAATAATAATGACAATAAAGTATTTTATTAAGTCGTTAGAAAGAGACAACTAGATACATACTACGAAAAGCCTACTAAACAAAATCAAAGTGGTGTCATCAATGTTGTTATTTTTAATGTAATTTTTTTTTATATGAAGTTTGACAATTAAGTTTCACAGAAAGTTCATGTATAAAAGACAAAAGTAAATAATCAGCATCATCTAATAGTAATTCTGCCTCGCTCAAAATTAAATGAAATAAATTTTGTAACAATTTTGAAAGAACGACATTATTAGTAACTGTTATTTAGCAATTTCAATCACTGTAGTTACCAGTGAATTATCAATCACCGTGATTAAATCACAGTTTTGAAAATATCGCTCATCTCTATGGCAAAGTAAACAGTCTGATGAATGCTCTTGAAGGAAAATGACTTCGCCTTCGCGAAATCTCCATAAATGTAAACATGTTGTTTACGTTAGTGTTGTTTGTGTACTTTGTTTACCTTTAATCAGTGGCCTCACGTTTAATATCCAACACACTACCTAATAGACTACGGTGTTAAGAGAAGGAACTTTTTATTACACACAACACAATTCTCCTGGAAATAGCAAAGTGCACGTCAAGACTAGATGTCTTTACGTAAATGCTGGTTGTAATAAAAGGAAATATTGAAGCAAACGTAGCTAATGCAGCTGCATGAGAGTATTCATGAATCTGACAAATTACACCTAACTTCAGGTATACATGTGCATCATACATATAAAATATGAATGCACGTAGAGTTGGAAGTTAAGTGAAACAAAATGAAAATTCTCACACATCACATACATATCCTAAAGCAATTTTACACTTGCAAATGAAACAAACACCTGTAGTATTGCAAAAGTCAAGGAACATACATTTGTTTTTTAATTCAAATGAAACGAATGGTAATGAATGCATACCATTGCATTGCAAACATTGTTACATAGTTTCTGGAACAGATGTAAATTGCTTTGGTTTCAATGTAAACAACAACGTGTGAACTCAACTTTTGAAATATGTATACTGGACATGTATTTTTTGTACAAACATTCATATTAAATTGTGTAGCTGTTAAATCAGAATTTCCTATTTCATATGACTACTATGTGTATGTAAATTAAGTCTTCTAAAGAATTGCTGTAGTTATTTCAAATTACCAAGGTAGTCAGTTCCAGACATTTGCATTTAATTTGTTTTTTTTTTAATAAACATTAATCTTCACAGAAACCAAAACAAATGCTCAACATTTTTGACATTTACTGCAGTTTTCCCCATTTAATTTTTTTTTATTCGCCATTTCTTATTTCTTAAAATGTAGCAACACAAAAATGGAATGCATTTAAAAGTAATAAAAAAGTGTCTCATTATTTATAATTAAATCTTCAATTTTAGTTCTAAATTTAAAAGCAAAAAAAAAAACACGTACAGCCATGGACAAAACTCAACATTTTTTCTAAGTCTCAAAAACCAATAACACTTTGCGGCAGTTAAAATACATACATCCTGCTAATGACATAGTGTAAGTTGTGAGTTTTGTTGAGTAGAACTGAAAAATATTTTTTTTTATATTTCTTGAACCATACAAACTTCTTTTATTTGACAAAAACGATATTTTTGATCATTTCACACAAAATTATTGATTGCCCAATAAATAAGGAGCCCTGCTGGACACGCCCGTCAACTGCGTTCCACTTATATCATATTCAGGTGCTGCCGCCTTCATCTCGCATTACCGTAAATAGCATTAAACAAATAAATTTTAAATTTCCTTTTTTACGTTGGTTATTCTCCTCGTCGCCACTGTTATATACAAACCCGTAATTTATTCGGTTTACTTCGGTAAACTTTTTCTTTATTAAAAGCGTAAACAAAACTTCTGTATTTCCAAGTTCATTTCTTTTTTTATTCTAATTTCTTCTTCGTATGTGTATTTTTCATTGATAGCTTAAAAACATAAATGTGTTGCCAGATGTTATTCAAATATACTACAAAACATATAAAATAAGTGATGACATTCTGAAAGTGTATTATCTTGTGAAGAGCTTAACACTTCTCTTGATGAAATCGGACAATAATTACCGTAGTAATTATTTAAGTAGTATAACAGTCGTGTTATATTTTTTATATATGTATGTCACTTCATCAAATGAACTTTCAGTTCAAAAATTTTCAAAAGTTTTGATGGATCTTGATTGTTTATCGCAAAATATGTCAATTTCACGTTTGCACAACTAAAAGAAGTCGGCTAAAATTTGTGTTTTTCTGCAAATATAATTATTTCTCTTTGCGCAAATATTGTTCAACTTTTGGTGGGCGCTCAAACGTGAAATTTACACATTTTGCGATAAACAATCAATATTCATCAACAATTTTGAAAATTGTTCGATTGTAAGTTCATTTGAAAAAATATATACGAGAATATGAAAAATATAACTCGACTGTTAGACTTTTTAAATAATAACTACGGTCCGATTTGATCAAACGAAATGTCAATCTCTTCACAAGATAATGCACTTTAAGAACGTCGTCACTTTATTCATACTTATAAATTAAAGTTTGCTACTATGACCGGACAAACTTGAAAAATATGAAAAAAATTCGCATTTGTCAAGTTTACCTCATCAAACATGATAGTTTTGATCATTTTAAAGGTCCATCCCTCAATCCTTTCTAATAAGGTTTAAATTTTTTAAATTGGTTCAGAAATGTTTGTGTAATCAATAAATTTGTGCACAAAGTCGAAAAAAATGTTTGTCAAATAAAACAAGTTTGGAGGGTTCAAGATATTAAAAAAAATATCTTTGAGTTCTACTCAACAAAATACAACTTACACAATGTCATTAGCTGGCTGTATTTTTTTTTTTATTTTGTCGCATAGTGTAATTTTTAAAAAACTAAACAAGTAGACTAAAATATGATAACGTACCCTTCAGACTTATTACTCTTGCACAATGTGGCGATATAACAATACTGGAGTATTTACTACGGTTACGTAGTTGTCAAACCTGAAACAAAAATCAACTGAAAAACTTGCTCATGAACGCATGGCGGCAAATCTCAACAGTAAACGCTAAACAAAACTGTTATATTCAATGCCAAATGGTTAAATGGAGTGTTCGACTTTAAGGGATGTCCTACTAAACATTGGGTGTAACATTTTAATGTATTTGGGCTTTTAATTTTAAATTAACTTGAGGTACCTACACTTTTGCGGTGCAAAAATATAGAGTCACCACAAAATTTCAAATATATGTTTATGGTTTGTAAAAACTTTTAAAATTTTTTTGCTTCATAATAAAATTTAAATAAATTAATGCAACAAATATAAAATACAAATTATTTTTACAAATTATGGCTTAAGATTCATAAAATTGTTTTCACGCATTGGCTTTGGTATTGACAGACTTTTGCTGTCCACTGTAATTATCAAAACCATTTCGAATTTTCAAAATCAAATTTTCCCTTTATTAAATAAAATAAATATTCCATCAACTTTATTTGCGAATGTTAACGGCAGTTGATTATTATTGGCACAGAATTTGTGTTTATAATGTCAATTTTGCGCTGATGTTGACAAGAATTGAAAATGGCCAAAAGCGTTGACAAGTTAAACTTTTGTTTAACAACGGATAAAATATTTAAATAATTAAGGAGGGGAAAAAAATAAATAAAAAAATTCAATTTAAGATGGTTTTTCAAAACTATAAAATTAACTCAGTTTAGCAAAAAAGTTTCATAAAAGATGAAATCCTAAAAAGCGTCACAATACAAGCATACATAATTGGTTATTACAACCCTTCAGTCAGGATTACGGCCTAGCTTCTCACCAGAGATCAGCAATGAGTATTCAAAAAGAATCGAATCATACTCATAATTTCTGATACTTATACGCATTCATACTTATTTTAATGTTACACTCATACTGCTCATACTATTCATATTCGAGTCACTCGAATTATTTATAACTATTATAAGTATTTTTCTAAGGGTATGAATCTGAATGAGTAGGCTTATGAATCAAACATATTACGAATGGTATGAGTTTGATATCAACGCAGTACTCATACTCATTGCACTCATACTTACAAATAAACGTTGTAATAAGTACGAATGAATCAGAGTAGTAGTAGTAAATTTCAATATTGTTGACTCATATTCAAAATTTCATGAGTGCTTATGAGTAGCGAAAAACGATTCATTGCTTATCTCTGCTTCTCACACCACTTGTGTTGTGTGTGTTAATTTTATACATGAGTGGTACGGCCTACAGTTTAATGTTGATTCTGAACGACAGATTTACTGAGAAACTTTTCATGCCAATTTTGTTTTACTCACAGAGTTTTTGACAGTAGACAGCTGAGAGGAAATTGCCGAAGAAATATTTTCTCGTTCTGTTTGAGATGTCTGAGTCAGGGGATTCTACCACGGGTTCTCGTCTAATAAGCCAATACACTACCTACTACACTACGGCGAATTTAGGAAAATTCTGAGTATTATTAAAATAATAAAATTGTAATTATTATAAATTCACAGTCAGGCTATATTTCAAGATTTGCATTCGTTTTTCATCTATTTTTTTCTTTTGTGGATTTTATTCTAATTTCGTCTTATAGGCTCCTTAAGCTACGACTGATCCGATGCGCTCGATGAGCTTATAGCTGACCATTTAAGTAAGTTGTTCGTTTGATTCTCTGCTTGGCCAATAAACTCGAAAATGTACTTTAAACAGAAGGATCGCAGTTAAGTCCGTATTATTGTTTCATATAGTATAGGCATAAACCCCGTTTAATCGATTTGACACTGCGAGTAAAAGTTTTATATTATTTTCGATATCTACTATAATCTATACAAGAAATAGAAGTAAATTTGTATCGAGGATATTGGGACTAGAGTCCTTGACTTTGTAGATTCTGCTATCGAAGAATGAAAAGGAATCTACAGGCTCAGTTATCTGTCCAACATGTGATAGTATCCATATTGATGTTGAGATCAACTTTATTGCCATTAAAAATGAGGCGTTGAAATTTAAGTTCTGCATCAGCAAACCCGGAGTGTATAGTTGATATCGTTGGTTGAAGCTTCGAGATTTGTTTGCTTAAGCACAAAGTGCATCGTCTAAATATTGGCACACAACATTAGAGGCGTGAGAGGTCTAACTAAAGAGACAAAGTAGAGTTTCCAAAGCAATGTAGGAATCCAAGCCGCTAATGTACGCAAAGTCTTTCTGTGGAGTAAAAGGAGGGAGGATTCTCTTATCACGTTAAACGTATTATTGTTTGCATCATATTATTGTAAAATAGCCTAAGGATTGTAGAGAGGCACCGTGGAGTCTAAGAACAATTGTTTTAAAATTGTAATCTATTTAAGCCCATTATATAAGTTCTGTTATAAAAATTTATTATAAAAATCAGTCGCTGCAAAGAAAATATCCATGTAGTTCGTAACAAATCGATATAACATCGATTTATTCTTGCGATGCATTTCATTAAAAAAAGTATCGTTGTTTTCTTTAAGGCTCATCACCGTACGCCATGAGGTTGTTTCTAATAGACTGAATTACTGCAAATTTTGTTCAATGCTTTATATCGTAAATCATTTTAGAATAATTGAAACAATATACATATGTCTTCTTATATATAAAAACGAATGTGTGTTTATTTTTTTGTGGGTATGTTTGAAGTCTATAGACGGCTAAACGGCTGAACCGATGTTCTTGAAATTTTCACAGTATCTTCCTGTATGTCTGGAAGGAGTTATAGGCCGCTTTTTATGTTGAAATAAGCAAATAAAATAAAATAAATAAAAAAAAGTATGAATGTTATTGGCTAACAAAATATTACGTATACGTTACCCGTCAACTCTATGTAATCTTATATATAAAAATGAATGTGTGTGTGTTTGAAGTCTATAGACGGACCGATTTCTTGAAATTTTAACAGTACGTTCCTGTATGTCTGGAAGGAACTATAGGCTACTTTTGATTTTAAAATTTCAAGTAGGCGAGGTGCCACGCCCCCATGCCCAATAAGTATTTAATATCGCATATCTCACAAACTGTAACAGCTAGAGTCCTCAAATTTTTTATGGACGACTTTAACGTATATATAAACAAAATAGGCAGATTGGCTATATTGGGCGTGTCACCTCCCATAGTCTATGTATATAAAA
Source organism: Sarcophaga variegata (assembly GCA_932273835.1). Lineage (NCBI taxonomy): Eukaryota > Metazoa > Arthropoda > Insecta > Diptera > Sarcophagidae > Sarcophaga > Sarcophaga variegata. The sequence continues at coordinate 28,209,186 of OW026358.1, read as the reverse complement.
ATGAATGTTTGTTTGTATTTACCTTATAGAATCGTAAACTATGCATTGTATCATGTAATGATCTTTAGCCATCTTGGTGAAACCATACGTCGTTGGTGTAAATAAGAACCAGAAATTAATCAATTCAGATAATTTTTAAGTATTAACTGAGTCATCAATTTAACTGTTGAGTAGTAAATTTTCAATCAGTTTTACTAGGTTCATAATTAATATTCTCGGTTTTAATACCCTTTCATATCTTTTCAAATATTTTTTGCAATAATTTTTAAAGTCCTGGCATTAAACATTTAAAAAATATTACAATTTATTGTTTATGGTATATTTATTGTGTAATAACGTTTCCAAGCTTTATACAATTTTGAATTTTGCTTTTGAAAGACGCCAAAGAAAAGTATAATTTTTCTTTTGAAAATAAAAATGCTTCTTAGTATTGTCTTGTATTCTTTTTTTTACGTTCATTGCAACTAAAGTGGTCATTTAAGTGGTCATTTCTTATAAATGGTTTATAAGAAAATAATAAATTACCGGGTGGAGTAAAAGTGAAGTTATAATGTGAATAAAACTTTATTTTTACAATTGATACAAATTTGTTATGTATTAGTAATAGTGGAATTAGCTAGAAATGGCCATTGAAGCAATATGTACAAAAAGGAGGAAAACTTTTTGTTGTAGGGTATTCCATCAGCTGTTGATCAGTAGTTTCAAGGCAACGTAAATCTTTAGATAGTTTCATACATACATACCTAATTGGCCATTACAAACCCTCAGTCTGGATTACGGCCTAGCTTCTCACACCACTCATGTTGTGCGTGTTATTTTGTATGCATGAGTGGCGGGACCTACATTTTTAAGTCGACTCCGAACGACAGATTTTTGAGAAAATTTTCATGGCAATTTTTTTTACTCTCAGAGTTTCTTCCAGAAATCTGGTGAGAGGAAGTCGCCGAAGAAATATTTTTCATATTTCGTTTTGATGTCTGATCATGGGTTTGAACCGTGGCCTTACATCTAATAAGCCAACACACTACCTACTAGACTACGGCGACTCATAAGTTTCATAAGTAACCAAAAATTCAAAATCTAGACTGATACTCTTGTACGATATGGGACCACTTACGCTCTTGTTTTGTCTCCTCTGCTGAAACACACACAACATAAGTGGTATAATAAGCTGGGTCGTAATACTGACTGGAGGGAAGTAGGGACCAATCAGTCACGCATCGTCTTCTACCAAAACAAAGCTTCCAAACTGTGGAAACCTGCTATGCAGAAAATAAATCTCTTAGCAAAATTCACAGAACGTTTCGTTCATTTTGGTCAAAATAATTGATCTAGCGAGCAGGCAGAGCAGTAGGTGAGCGTTTTCGCATTGATTGACAAAGAAATTGCTAATGTCGCGAGCAGTCTTGAGCAAGACGCCATAATGTCGATTCGTCGTCGTACTTAACTTGCTGGTCTTTGTTCTTCGAGTACCGGGAAAATTTATCTAAAGGAGCTTGGCTTTTTTTATTTCCATCTTATCCGGTTGGCTACTGTTATTGCCATAAGTTTCGGTGGTTTGTTTTCTGCCATGTTTCTGTTTCGTTAATCTTTTGTGGTTCCAGTTAAGCAGTAATATATGCTGTAGCAGGAGCTTGGCTTAATTCCTATAAAATAAAGAATCCAAGCTAAATGACCGTCAAATTTTTGTGAATTTGAAATTAATTTGAAGTTGTAAAAATTAGTAGTGGTTATTATATTTAATTATGGAAGTGACAAATCATTAAAAGCGGCAATCCATTAAAATTGTTCGATAAGGTTTACGATTAACTGACAGGATACCATTAACTGACAGCCTTATTCTTACAATTCAGTAGCTTTCAATTGCTTTTTATTGGGTTATGTCGGAAAATCCACACTACCGTTGACGCTATATGGACAGATTTATTGAAAAATGTAGTAAAAAATTGATGCGATTGAGTGAAGCATTCAATTTGTTCCAATGCTGCCATGTGCCCGAAATTATATTGTTACGGAATTATATTGTTACTTTTACATAATTTAACATTAAAATTATAAAAAAAATAATAAACAAGTAAACAAATCAACAACTAACACTACAAGAATAATTGTAAACAAAACGCGCAAACAACGACCTTGAAACAACGATGTTTACATTTATAGAGATCTCGAGAAGGCGAAGCCTCGAACATTTGCCTTCAAGAGCACTCATCATACTCTTTACTTTGTCATATAAAAGGCCAGGCAAAGCAGGCGACGGTGTTGGTAAAATTTCAGTCAGTCTTGTGTGAATACGCGTAGTGTTTGAAGAGAGTAATCTTGGTTTGATGATCTCCGTTGCAAAGATCAGTCGAACAATTGTCTACTAATTGAATTGTTTATGCAAAAGAGTGCAAAGTGAAGTAACAAACAAAGCAATTGTTGTTGTTTACACCAAGTCGTAATCAGTGGCACACAGAATTCTTCGAACAATAAAGAATTTTCGTTAAAACTAAACACAAATTAATTTTTATTTTATTTGCAATCTACGAGATCATATCTTAAACAGTTTAAAGTCGATTTCGAGCGAAAGATTTTTGAGAAACTTTTCATGGCAATTTTATTTCATTTCATTTCAATCATTTCTTCTCTCGGTGATCGGATTTCTTTATTATTGTAACAGAAAACTACTGGAGAACAAGTGTTTCTTAAAAAATTGCGGTGGAATACTTTCATTGTCTATAATCGTTAACAAACTATCATGTCCCCTCAGAGGGGACAACCGAGTGCAAAGGGTTAAAATTCGGATGCACTTTATTAACACGTTAATCGCCATGTCAGTCATGTGTCTGACGCTAAGAAGTTCTACATGAGCCATGTCAGACATATATGTCTGACATTTTATTTATAAAGAAATTGTCACAGTTACAAGGTCTTATTCGGTAAACCGTAAATGTACCACTGTTTAAAACAACAGGATGCGTCAGACATATAAGACTGACACGGCTTGTCGAGAAAAAAAATTTTAATATATGGCCACGTCAGTCATATATGCGTGACATAAAAAATAGTGTTTTTCCGGGAATTTTGGCAAAAACAATTTTTTTCTGTGATACTTTAATTTCCTTTGATACATTTTTATCTAAATTAGCTAATAATGTTACCATGGCCCATGTGAAAATTTTTCTGATTTTATCGTGGCGATACGTTTATTTAATTTTATTTTATTTATTTTATACGTTAAAGGCAGTTTTATTTTATTTTAATTTTTTTTTATTAAATTAAATTACTCATACGCGCTGATGGAAATTATTTTATTTCTGGTGCAAACACAGCTTTTGTACATCTTGACATCATAAGAAAATTTAAAATTTAGTTTTCTGACGTTGCTTGATAGGTTAAATATTTACAATTGATTTATTTTTTTATTCGTTCTGCTTTTCACATTTGTATGACGGCAAGAAACAGAAAGTTGGGATGGATGCTTTCAACGACGGTTAACTGTATATTTTTCTTTTGAATTCTTATTGAAAGACGAAAATAAAAACAAAATAAATTTGTTGAATTCCATTCATTAAAAATAAATTATGCTGTTGTAAAGGGTGGGCCATTTAAAAGTTTAAATTTAAAAATGTAATAAAACAAACGCTGTTTGATATTTTGGCAATTTTTTTTTTTTTTTTTTTTTTTTTTGTTATGAGGTACAAATATTCCGTTTAGAAATGAAATATCATTTTAGTCATATGGCTGGTGCAGCTGGCCTCATTCGATCGCTCCAACTTTCGTGCACTTTTTCGAGTATATGGGGTCGTATAACACTTTCCTTTAGCGGCGTCCCACAGAAAATAGTTAATCTGGGCCAAATCGCATCTGTTTGTCGGCCAATTGACCATCAACGGCCATCAAATGTTTAACGCAATAAATCTATTGTGCCATGAGATGTGTGACAAGTTGTACCATCCTGTTGAAAGTAAACATAGTTCACATCGATACCATGAAGAGCGGGTACAAAAAATCGGTTATCATGGTGCGATAGGTTCGCCATTGATCGTAATGGTTGCGCCGTCCTCATTTTCAAAGAAACATGGGCCAATGATGCCTCCGCTCCACATGCCGCACCAAACAGTCACTCGTAATGGATGCATTCGCTTCTGTAAGACCACATGTAATTTTTTTCTACAGTTCCAGACTTTACTAAAAAAAACTTTAAAAAAGGTTCTGCCGCAATATTATGCCATATAAGCGAATAGAATGAAAAAGAAAAACAGATAACAGAAGACTAGACTACAATACGAAAATAGTGGCAGTAACTAAGCATGTTTATTGCTTTTATCAATTTGATGATTCTTCATTCAGCTTGACTGCATTCAAGATTATTCTCATTCCATTCTTTTCACAATAAAAAAGATAAAAAACAATTACAAAGCATTACCGACTAAAATATATAAAAGGAATTTATTTTGAATTTTTTCAATAAAAACTACATGTGTTTGTCTTAGCTTTTTTCAAAGTTGGACTGCAAAATTCGCAAATTTTATAGCCGTAGTGCGATTGGTTTCTGAAATACAGTATTTTATGCGAAACGTATAAAGGAAAATGACAGTTTTATCAATTCACTGTGCCATAGCAATATTGTATGAATTGGTCTCTGAATTGCTTTCGCATCAATCGTATTCTCAAAACTACACCAAATTTCTACAAAGGAATGTAAATGGACATTCATTAAAAGGATATGGAACAATGCTCTTTAGATTTCTAGTCATTCACAAATCCGGTTGACAAGGCTCATTTTAACTGAAATATTCATTAATAATTCTATCTCGCCCTAATGCATTCATCCAATCCGCCACTGCTTGTTGACATCCAACCCAATAAAAACGTTGTTTTAGCCTTTCCAGTGTCTTTGTCACTCCAAGATGTCCTCCGCTAGCTCCATTATGGAATTCATTTAATACTTCTTTCATTTTGGAGGAAGGCACTACCAATAGGTTGGATGAGGTCTTGCCATCAGCGCTTTCCCAAAGTCGATATAGGCACCCATTTATGATCTTTAAGCTGTCCTATGGTGCCCAATATGCTTTTGTAAGAGGACCTTCTGCGGATATCTCATTTCTTGTAGGTCGTTTGTCCTCCTCCTTCGCTGCTATTACCTTCGCCAATATTGGGTCACTCCTTTGTGCTTGGGACCAGTCTTCGTTGGCTTCAATCCGCGTTAGCCGGATATCGACGATGGATTCCTTTTTCTCAGCTTTCACGCAATATTTACACTCCAAATTACAAGGTCGGCGTGAAAGAGCGTCAGCATTTCCATGTTTTATGCCCCTTCGGTGTTCAATGCTGAAGTCGTAAGTCTGGAGGCGTTCAATCAAACGCGCTAACTGTCCTTCGGGGTTCTTGAATTGTAACAGCCATCTCAAGGCGGAGTGATCAGTCCTTACCAGAAAATTTTGGCCATACAGGTATTTATGGTAATGTTTGATGCACTCCAGAACCGCCAGTAGCTCTCGTCGGGTCACACAATAATTCCGTTCAGGCTTTGACAATGTGCGACTATAGTAGCCTATGACTTTCTCTGTTCCATTGACCACTTGGGAAAGTACACCACCAATACCATATCCGTTAGCATCACTGTCTAAGATGAATTTTTATCCTGACTGGATACGCCAAAACTGGTGCAGCACACAATAGGTCTTTTAGTCTCTGGAACGCCTTCTCCTGTGGCTCACCCCATTGATAGATTTTTGACTTCTTGGTAAGCTCATGTAAACTTGCAGCCACGCTGGCAAAGTTAGGCACAAAGCGTCTGTAGTATGTGCTTAGTCCCAAAAAGCTGCGTAGTTCATGAAGATTCTGGGGACGAGGCCAGTCCTTTACTGCTCGTATTTTATCTTCATCGGTGGATATGCCATCTGCTGTGACAAGATGCCCCAAATATTTCACCTGCTTTTGGAAAAATGCACATTTCTTTACGCTTAGTTTTAGTCCAGCCGTTGTTATTCGTTGCAGAACTTCTTCCAGGTTCTTGAGGTGTTCGTCGAAAGTTCTGCCCATCACTATTATGTCGTCGAGATACACCAGGCAAGTCTTCCAATGCAGTCCCTTTAGCACACGTTCCATAAGCCGCTCGAATGTGGCCGGAGCGTTGCAGAGTCCAAATGGCATAACCTTAAACTGCCATAAGCCGCCGTTCGCACTGAATGCGGTTTTCTCTTTGTCCTTGTCTGCAATCTCTACCTGCCAATACCCGCTTTGTAGATCCAATGTGGAGAACCATTTTGTTCCGGCTAGCGTGTCGAGTGTGTCGTCAATTCTTGGTAGCGGGTAACTATCCTTTTTGGTGACATCATTCAGCTTCCTGTAGTCTACGCCGAATCTTGTACTGCCATCTTTCTTCTTTACTAAGACTTCAGGTGAGCTCCACGGACCCGAAGATGGTTCGATTACACCGCTCTTCTTCATTTCGTCGACTAACTCCTTGACCTCATTACGCTTCGCCAGCGGTATGCTTCTGGGTGCCTGCTTTATCGGTCTCGCTTCGCCAGTATCAATTTCATGTTTGACCATGGCTGTTCTTCCTTGCCTTTTGTTGTTCGTGGCGAAAGCGAAAGCATACCTCTTTAGCAGCTTTTTGGCTTGGTTTTTCTCTGCAGCTGCTAAACCTGCTATCCATTTCTCCACATTTGCACCAAATTCCTTTTGATCCTTGGCTGACATATCGGCAGGTTGCGGCGTTTGTTCGCTGTTTATTATCGCCTCTACTGGAACACATTGGCCCACCTCTGAGTTTTTACAGACGACTCTTTCATGGCCTGATAGATTTAGCACTCTCACCGGGACTATTCTTTGTTCTGTGGATTTGACGAGGGCCTTTGCTGATATTAAATCCGTCTGTATTTCTGCTGGTTCAACAACCCACAAGCGGTTTTCCACACAATCTCCCTCCATACGCGCCCATATCAGTGATTCACTCTGAGGTGGCAATTTGAGTTGTTCGACCGCAACTATCCTTCTGGCGTGCACTTAATGCTTGTACCCCACGTCTAGAGGTATCTCTACATTTCGCCAACTCATAATCTGTTGCCCCATATTCAAATTGATGCCATGAGCTATCATAAAATCGGCACCAATGATAACCTCGTCCACAATATCGGCAACAATAAAGATGTGACTTACACTAATGTTGGCTATAGTCACCTTCGCCTCTGTTTTTCCGTGGACGGTGGCAGACTCTCCCGTAGCTGTCCGTAGTCTTACATTGCTAAGTGCCTCACACTTTCCCTTCACTACATCTGGCCTGATGATAGACTGCGTCGCTCCGGTGTCTATTGTGAAGATATGTGGTCTGCCATTTATGTATCCGCACGCCGTAAGATTGTTGTTGTTCTGTTGCATCACTGATATTGAGATTGTGGGGCCCTCGCTTGTGGGAGCCAGCACTTGCCCCTCAGTGCTAGCTCGTTTTAGTTTAACGGGGACTCTTGTGAAGATGGTTGGTAGTTCGCCCGTTTCCTATTCCTTGATGGTGAGGCGGGTCTTGATCTCTTGCGTGGCGCTTTGCAATTTCTTTGGAAATGGCCACCCTTTCCACAGTTGAAGCATTTAAGTTTAGTCCTTTGTCCGTTTTCTTCCATAGCTTGCTTCACCATCTCCTTAACTTTAGCTAAAGGGCATTCATCTTCCTCCACGACTTCCATTCTTCGCACTTTGCCTACTTGTGGTCTGGAAATAGCTCGAGCGGTCTCCTGGGCTAGTGCGAAGGCCACGGTCTCTGCAAAGGTTACCTTCTGCGTGGAACATACCGCCAGTTTAATGTCAGGATCTCGTATACCATTGACAAACGCCTCGGTCTTAACGTTGTCTATCAGCGGATGGTTTTCTCCTGGGTATGTGAGCTGCACTAATCTCTCAACCTCCATTGCAAAGGCTTGTAATGACTCATTTGCCTTTTGCGCCCGGCATCTCAACTCCATGCGGTATAGTTCCCGTTTGTGCTCATCGCCAAATTTACGCTGCAACGCCACCATTAAGTCGTTGTAGTTGTTTCTGCTGCTGGCTGACATGGTTTCTAGAATCTCGGCTGCGACACCTTTTAACGCCAGAATTAGTTCTAGAGCCTTCTCTCCATCGTCCCATCGTTTCTGCTGGCTACTGTCTCAAATTGGAATTTGAATACGGATAGGGGTGAGCTACCATCAAAGGAAGGTGGTTTTATCCTGCCAGTACTTTCTGATACTACTCGCACTGGTTCCGGTCGCTGGCTTTGGAGGTTGTTGATCTTCTCCTCCATTATGACTAGTTTGCCGTCAACGGACTTTTCTCAGTCTGACACCTTCTCTTCGACACTGGTAATTCTTTTGCTGACTGACTTATGTATTTCGTGCAGCTTCTCTGTGGTCGCTTCAAGTTTATTCTCGATTTTTGACAAAAAATTTTGTTCTCTATGCTCCATTTGTTCCATAATTACTGATTGCATTCTTTCCATTCTTCTTTCACTATCTTGTCGCGACTCAGCCAGAAGTTTCTGATTTTCGGCTCTAGAAGCTTCTTGTACTTCAGCCAGAAGTTTTTGATTTTCGCTTCTAGAAGCTTCTTGCACTTCAGCCAGAAGTTTTTGATTTTCGGTTCTAGAAGCTTCGAATAGCTTCTGGTTCTCAGCTCTAGCAGCTTATTGAACATCAGCTAGAAGTTTTTGATTTTCGCTTCTAGAAGCTTCGAATAGCTTCTGGCTTGCTACTTCCATTTTCTCCATCATAGCAGCTAGCAACAAATTTATGTCAACACCGCTAGGGGTTGCAATGGCCTTTACCTCTCGTTCCTCTTCATCCTCGAACTCGTAGGAATCGATGTCAATGTCTTGAAGCTGAAGGTGTTCCCTTAACCGCTTCTGCAATTCATTCTTCGTGCCCATTGTTGAGAGTTTGAGTTTATCCAACTCTCGTTTAAGCCGTTCCACTTTTAACTCGGAGAGTTTCATTTTGATTTTGATTTTCTCTTTCTTAATTATTTATTTATTTTTACTTTTGGATTTTGCAATCCCACTTCTGACACCAATTGTTACGTTTTTACCTTTTTAAAGACGTTTAAATATGAGTTCGTTAATTGCAACAAAGTAAAAACAAATATGTCTTTAGTTTTTCTTAACTCTCTTTATTATTTACACTACTTTTGTGTGCCACCGTATAGAACTTAACGATACAACAATAATAATCTCTTTTATTCACTAGTTCACACAACTATTCGCTAGATCTTTACAACCACGACTTATTTTAATCAGACGCAACTTCACACAAGGCTGACTGAATTAACTCTGACTGCTGCTTGCTTTGTCCAGCCCTTTTATAGTCCGTACACACGCGTATCAATCAGTATGATGAACGTTCTCGATGTGGAAGGTTCTCGCTCGTGCCTTCTCGAGAACTCTATTGCTAGTACATTGTTGTTTGTGTACTTTGCTTATGTTGTCTGTTACATATTTGTCGTAGCTGGTTTGATTCATTCCATGTTGTTGTTGCTACCAGCTTCGTTGCACATATGTGTGTGTGCAGCTTTAGATAATCAACACGTTCGTTGTATTCTTAGTGTTAGTGCGTATCTGTATCGTGTGGCTTTTGTTTATCGTTTTTATTGTTAAAGGATATTAGGTCGTTTCGCTTTGCGTCAACACGTCTCTTCATTTCTTTTTTTTTTAACAGAAAATTAAAAATGTTCTTTAAAATGTGGTCAACTACTTACAGCTTTACAGAAGAAAGTGAAAACGATATTATTGTTACGTTTTTACCTTATAAAAACGTTTAAAACATGAGTTCGTAGATTGCGAATAAAATAAAAATAAATTTGTGTTTAGTTTTAATTAAATTCTTTATTGTTCGCACAGTTTTGTGTGCCACTGTTCACAATTTGTTGTAAGCGAACACAATTGCTTTGTTTGTTATTCTTCTTTACACTCTTTTGCATAAGCAATAACAATTGTTCGACGGAAATCTTTGAACGCCGTGCGTCTTCAAATAAGACTGACTGAATTTTTACTGACTCCGTAGCCTGCTTTGCCTTGCCTTTTATATCGCAACGTAAACAGTCTGATGAATGATCTTCTCGATATCTCCATAAATATAAACATGTTTGTTTCATTATTGTTGTTTGTGTATTTTTGTTTACATTTATTCTTGCAGTGTTGGTTATTGCCATTTTGTTTACTTCTTTATCATGTAAACAAGTTCATTGTTTTTTTTTTGTAGCTTTTGTAGCTACACTAATATTAATTAAATTACTTATAATGCGAAATAAGTATATTTTGTTTGCAGGGTTAAAAGTAAGTGAGCATGCAAGCTCTATTTGGGCTTTTCGCAAATAGTATTGGGTAGTCGCTCAAACGTGAAAAGAGCATATTTTCCGATAAACATTCAAGACCCATGAAAACCTTTTAAAACTTTTAACTGAAAGTTAATTTGATGAATAATCTTATATAAAATATATGACAATACTGTTGTACTCTTTAAATAATAACTACGGCAATTATTCTTCTTCTGTATCAAGGTAAGTGTCAATCTGTTCACAAGAGAATGGACTTTAAGAATATCACCACTTATTTTATAGTTTTTAATTAAATTTTTGCAATTGCAATAATGGTTCAACTTGAAAGAACAAAAAAAAAAATCATATTTATCAGGTTTACCCGAACAAAACTCAAAACATAAAAATTTTAACCATATGTTTATGTACACCGTTTTAAACAAAACAAAACACATTAATTTTTGAAAATCTGTTCACAAATAAGTGAGTAATCAATATTTTGTGTGAAAAGTTCAAAAAAAAACAGTTATTATCAAATAAAACAAGTTTGTAGGGTGGAAGAGAAAGTATTTTTGAGCTGTACTCCACTAACTGAACAACTTAGGGCCAATATTACAACTTCCCGTTAAAGTTGGGTTTACTTGAAGGTAACTTTAGCTAAAGTGAACTTTAAAGTCAGATTTATATTCTTTTCGTTATTTCAACCTAATAATAAAATAAAGTTAACTTTTTCAAAAATATGGCAGTGCCGGAACAATCTCGATAACACTGCTCAATTAAACAATTTTTTTTTGTAACGCAGTGGCAACGAAGGGCTTCGTTTTTTTTTTTTTTTGTATATGCTCATTTTGTTTATATTTGAAGTTGTCACACTGAAAAAATAACTTTAAAATTTAAAGGTAGCATGATCCTACCTTTAACTTAACGCGCACATCTACCTTTTTGTCCACTTATAATAATGAAAAACAATTTATCTGCCCGTTAGAATCATTCCTTTAGTTTACGACAAGTTGTAATAATAGCCCTTAGACTATGAAGTTACTGTTTTCACTGTTGCTCAGTGTAATTTTTTTTGTTTTGTTATAAAATCGAAGTAAATATGCAAACTTTAATTTTTTATACAAACTTTTACTAAAAATTCATAAGATTCCTGAAATTAATTCGAGTATCTAGAATTGGTTATATTGAGTATATACACATACGGTCGAAAAAATAAGTACACCTGTTTATTTTTGCTTTATATTTAATTTTAGTTACATTAACGGAAAGTAAACATGACAACAGTCGTTGTTCTCCGGAGGAGAGATAATTGTTTAAAGGCTAAGAGCTAAGGGCTAAGCAATGAATCGGTCGATATTTTTTTACAAAATGCTTTAAAGCTTAAAGACATCGTCAAAACTATCGGAGGGCAAAAAACTGCAAAAACAACAGATAGCCATATTGTAACACTGCGAAGAAAACATCCTTTAGGTTTTCATGAGCGACTTCAGCTGAAATTTGAAATTTAATTTCGTCGCGAACGGTTCCTCGTAGACTTCAAGAAGCTCATTTACCAGTACGGATAGCCAGAATAGTTCCTTTGCTTACACAAGAGAAATGTAAAGGGTAGATTGGCGTTTGCAAGAAGTAGTTCCAGTTGGTCCGGAGCAGACAGTGGAAAAAGAATGGCGAAACATTTTGTGGAGCCATGAAACAAAAAATAATTTATTTGGAAACGACTGTGCGCGGAATGTCCGACGCCCTAAGGGTAAGGAATTCCATGCTCGCTTTACAAAGAAGACGGTCAAGCACGGGGGCGGCAATATTATGGTCTGGGTTTGTTTCTCATGGTATGGTGTCGGTCCAATACATCGAATTACCGACGCTATGACCAGATTCCAATACAAAAATATCTTGGAAATTACGATGTTGACCTATGCCGAGGCAAGTATGCTTCTTAGATGGACATTCCAGCAGGATAACGATCCGAAGCATACTTTTAAGTTGTTAAAGGATTGGTTCCAAAATAATAATGTTGCCCTTCTTGAATGCCCAAGTCAATCTCCGGTCTTAAATACAATCGAATATCTTTGGGGAGAGGTGGAACAAAGAATTGGAAAGGAGGTTTTTAAAAATAAGGATCAGTTATGGAATTTTGTTCAAAAAATTTGCTATGAATTACCGGTAGAAACCTGCAGGAGGTTTATTGCCAGCAGGCCAATAAGAGCCAACAAAATAATTTAAAATAAAGGTGGATATATCGGCTTTTAACCAAACTCAGCCAATTTAGCAGAAAAAACTTGATTTCTTTAGTTTTTTGCTTATTTTAATTAAATGAACTTATTATTTTGTTTAATGTTTTTTTGATTAATTTCTTACTATTTGAAAAAGACTGAAAATAATTTTTGTTTTTGTTATTGTATTAGTATTTATTTTATTTCTAATGTTATAATAAAAGAAATTAGTATTTGTTTTTTTTTTATTGGAATAAATTTTCGTCTACGAGCCTTTAAAAAATATATATTGGGTGTACTTATTACTCTAACAATATGTGTACTTATTTTGCAATGTGAGTTCCTATATCCCCGGTCAGACATCAAAACGAAATATGAAAAAATATTTCTTCGGCGACTTCCTCTCAGCAGATTTCTGGCAAAAACTCTGAGAATAAAAAATTGACTTGAAAAGTTTCTCAAAAATCTATCGTTCTGAGTCGAATTTAAACTGTAGGTCCCCTCGTGGATAAAAATTAACACACACAACATGAGTGGTGTTGAGAAGCTAGACCGTAATCCTGACTGAAGGGTTGTAATGGCCAATTTTATTGTATGTATGTTGGTTTATTTTCTCAGTCCCACTTTCTATCTCATTTTCATTCATCTATTTCCGGTTAATTTTTCTAATCAATTACACAAATGCGTTGCAATCTGTTTTTCAGGTTTCTTTTATTTTTTGTTATATTATTTTTTGTTTTCCTCTTTCGTTTATATTGTCTTTTATTCATATTCCCCTACTTTATTTTTATGAGAAAATTTTTTTTGCCAACAGTGCCAACAACTGTAACAGCAATAAATTTGTAAAAACCCACACCCAAAAAAAATTAAAAATAAATAAATAAAATTCACAAGTATCACTGGGAATTCAAAAAGAAGGTTGTCTGACTGTTTCAAAAAAACCCATCTACTGAAATAAAATGTACAATTTTTACTTCCTAAGAAATATAAAATTTCTTAATGACCTAACCTGACCCCCCTCCATTCATATTTTCATGTTAATTTTTATCACAAAAATATTTTTCCCACTTTAAGGTGTAAGAAACAAATCGAATTAAAAAAATTTTTTTTCTTATCATCTACCAAAAAAAAAAAAAAAAAATATGAAACCCCTAACCATAAATATTTCTGAATGCTTTCAACAGTTCTATTTTATATTCTTTCTTTTTTAGTATAAAAATTTTTAAATCAAGCCAAAAACAGAAAAGAAAGAATGAAAAATATTACGGTTGAGTTGGTTAGATGTCATTTTTCGAAGGAGTCACAAATAATACAACGATTCATCTGCAACAAGTGGATAAAAATAAAAATGTGCAAAATAGACGAGAGAAAGAAAGTAAATTTCAAGGTCTTGCTGTTTACGGTATACCCACTCCACATATAGTCCAATAAGACAATCTTTTCTGTGAATACGTAAGCACACTAAAATATTTTTATCACTTTTCTTATGGAATAATTAAGAACGTGGTAAACCGTATTTAGTGGAAATGTATGTATATGGTGAGAAATTTAGAAGTTTAAATTGAAAAATGCAATGAAACAAAAACGGTTTGAAATTTTGCAAATTTTTTTGTTGTTAAGTACAATTGTTCCAGTTAGAAACCGAATGTTATTTCACTCATATGGCTGCTACGGTTGGACTCACAGTACTTCATTCGATCGAACCTATCTTCGTGCACTTCGGCAACGGCATCACGAATGTTAGCCTTCAAATGCTCAATTGTTTCTGTTTTGTCACCACAACACTTTTCTTTAACGGAGCCCTACAGAAAATAGTTCAACGGTATTATATTACAGCTTCTTTGCGACCAATTCACATCACCATATCGACTAATTAAACCGCCTTCTAACGTTTGCTGGAATAAATCGATTGTGCCATGAGATGTGTGACAAGGTGCACCATCTTGTTGAAACCAAATATCGTTCACAACAACACCATGAAGAGCGGAAAAAATCGGTTGTCATTGTGCGATAGATATCTCAATTAACCGTAATGCTTGCGCCATCCTCATTTCAAAGAAATAGGGGCCAATGATGCTTCCGCTCCACAAGCCGCACCAAACACTCACTCGTGCATTGGCTTCTGTAAGACCAAGTCTTCTGAGCACCAAATACGGAAATTTTGTTTATTAACGTACCCAAGAAGATGAAAATAACTTCATCGGAAAACATGATTTTTTTTTTGCAAAACCGACATAATTGTGCAGTTTAACGTTGGCCCAATAAATTCCAAAGTCACTCAATCGTAAATCGATTCGTTACGTTTAATAGAGATAACATACTTAATTTTGTGACAGAATATAATGACATAAGTATTGCCAGATTCGGAATAACCGATTATTCAAATTTAAACCGATAAGTAGCCCTATAAACAGTAAATAAGTGTGTTTTGTTTAAAGGGAGAATTCCTACATTTTTTGGGGACTCAACCGAAATTCGTAATGAGCCGAAGGAATTAGTTAAATAAAGTGAGACTCATATAATGAAGGAAAAAATTAGAGTGCAAAGACAAATGAACACCCACCCTTAAAAAGAAAAATCATAATAAACTTAAGAGACAGTGTTGTGAACAGCGGAATTGAAACAAGTTGTGTATACTTGTATACAGTGTTGATGAAAAAGACAATTCTGCCAGAGACGGGAATATTTTGTCGTTGTGGAGTGAAAGAGACGGTTATCTTGTTGCTGCTTAAAGGGAATTTCTTTTTGATTTGTGTTGGAAACGTAACGAACGTTTGTATATTCTTTTGCTTTTGCGCAGTAAAAAGAAAATACGTTACGAAAACAATTTGTGTTGTCGGGGAAGAACCAAAAAAGAGAAAAACAAAATAATTCCTGTTAGATCATGTTTGTATGAGTGCTGTGGTTTAGGCATAGCAGATACAGTTTGTTGTTTGGCGTCTTAAGACTTGGTCGTATAGTGAGCAGAAATAGAAGATAAAAGAAAAAACTCTTGTGAAGAAATTGCTGTGTTTGTTGTTTGGTGTCTTAAGACTTGGTTGTGTAGTGAGCAGAAAAAGAAGATAAAAGAAAAATTCGTAGTGAAGAAATTGCTGTGTATGCCTGGTGAAGACAAAGGGTTGTAGCTGTACTTGCATTGAAAGGAGGTAGCGGTATATGGTGTGTTTGTTGTTGCTGTTGCCGAATGGAAAAGTTTTATGGTTGCGGATTGGTAAAATATTATAATCACTAAATTTTAATATTTTATTTTTGTGAAATGAACTTTGCATAATTTTGATGATTAAAGTAACTTTTTATTTGATTTAATAATGATTAAATTTTTATGGAATTAAAATACTTTTCAACTTATTCTATGATAATTTTTTTTTGTGAATTGAACTTTTTATGTAACGTAACTTTTAATTGATTGGTCAATAACTTATTGTAACGTAATTTTGAATTAATTTTATGATAATTGAAATTTTATTGAATTCTTTAATATTATAATTTTCAATCTATTGTAATACTAAAATGGACAGAGAGACAATTTTAGGACTGAACGCGAATTCTCTTAGGGACGAATTGGAAAAATTAGGCTTGAACGTGAAAGGACTTAAAATAGACTTACAGAAAAGGCTCTTGGAGCATTACGGACTAGATTTTGCGGACGATAGGGTAGATGCGGATGATCGTTCGAGTTCAGTCGGTTCTCTTGTTGGTGATGCGGTCGGTGATGTCGCCGGTGGTGGAATAATAACTCCAGTACAAAAGAGTATGTACACGCTTAAAGACGTTGAGGATAGTCTTTCTACGTTCAATGGAACAAATTCACCTGACATTAATCAGTGGATTTCCGAATTCGAAGAGATGGCTGAAATAGTGCTGTGGTCGTCACTTCAGATGTTTGTCTATGCGAAACAGTTGTTAGTAGGTGCTGCGAGAATGTACGTAAGAAGCTTGAGCGGTGTGAAAGGTTGGCCAGCATTGAAAGGAAACTTGAAGAAAGAATTTGGTACATGTTTTTCGTCGGCTGAGGTACACAGACAGCTACGTAATAGAAGATTGAATAAGAACGAGACGATGCTCGAGTACCTGTATTCCTTAATGGAGATCGGTAAACGAATAAAGTTGGACGAGAGGAGCATAGTGGAATATTTTATAGATGGGATTCCAGATTCGAAATTTAATAAGGCTGTTTTATACCAAGCTAATAGTATAGGCGAACTAAAGCAGCAGATATCGGTCTACGAGAAGATAAGATTCCAATCTCGGTCATCAAACAGAGAAAGGGAACATTTGACAGCTGAACGAAAACTCGAGACGGACAAACCTGAAAGTAATAAATCTGCTAAGAGATGCTTTAAGTGTGGCAGTGCAACACATTTGGCGAAGGAATATCCAGAGCGACAAGTTAAGTGCTTCAAATGTCGGAAATTTGGACACCGTTCTTTTGAATGCCAGAATGGAGAACCAAATTCAAGAGTCGTTAAGTCGGAGCAGGGTCAGGCGAACATGGTCCGCAGGGATCCGAACCTGATTTTCAAAAACAGTACAATTAAGGGTAAAACGCTTTCAGCATTGATTGACACCGGATGTGACGTTTGCATTATGAGGAACGACATGCTACTTATTTTGGGCGATGTGGACTTTATTCCGGAAAAAGTGAAGTTATACGGAATCGGCGATAGTGAGATCGTGACTATGGGTCGTTTTGATATAGCTGTGAAAATTGACGAATTGAATTCTGACGTAACGTTTTATGTTGTTAGGGAGAGTGACGCTATTCACTCCTTAATGATAGGAAACAGTTTAATGGAAAAGGCAGTTGTGGTGATTAGTAACGGCGAGGCAAATTTTAAAGAGTTGTCGAGTAAGAACATGTTGCTGAGGGAATTCGAGAGTATTTGTTTGAACGTTGAGCAGTATGCACCAGAAGTTCAATTGGATCTGAAGCATCTCAAAAGCGAGACTGTCGATAAGGTCAAGAAGTTGATAGACGGGTATAAACCACAAACCGATTTCGAGAGTCCGGTGAAAATGAAAATAATTTTGAAGGATGATATACCAGTTTTTCAACAACCACGACGTATACCTTTCTCAGACCAACGTATAGTGGACGCCCAAGTGTCCGAATGGTTGCAGCAGAAAATAATCCAGCCTAGTTCCTCTGAGTATGCCTCTCCTATTGTCTTGGCGAATAAAAAAGATGGATCCAAGAGGTTATGCTGTGATTACAGAAAACTAAACCAGAAGATAATACGAGACCATTTCCCTATGCCGTTAATGGAAGAAGTTTTGGATAAGTTGCAGAAAGCCAGTGTGTATATAACTTTAGATCTGGTGAATGGATTTTTCCATGTCCCTTTGGAAGAGTTGTCGAGAAAATATACATCATTCGTAACGAGTAGCGGACAGTTTGAATTTCTGTATGTTCCTTTTGGTATTAGTAATTCACCAGCAGTTTTTACGCGGTTTATATCTGCAGTTTTGATGGATTTAATACGTGACGGTACAATTATAGTCTACATGGACGGCATCATCATTCCCTCCAAGGATGTTATAGAAGGTCTACATAAGTTTAAGTTAGTATTGGAAAGAGCAGCGATGAGTGGTCTGCAAATAAAATGGAGTAAGTGCCAGATTTTACAGCAGCAAGTGAATTTTCTCGGTTATGTGGTGCAGAATGGTTCAATAAAACCATCAGACGAAAAGATAAGAGCGGTGAATAATTTTCCCATCCCCACCGATCGGAAAACAGTTCAAACGTTTTTGGGCCTAACATCATATTTTCGGAAATTCATAGAGAATTATGCAGTATAGCTAAACCACTGACTGATTTATTGAGGAAGAATATACCATTCAATATCACGGATGATGTGTTAATATCCTGCCAACAGTTGAAAGAGTCTTTAGTCAGCGCACCAGTACTGAAATTATATGATCCGGACGCGATTACAGAAGTGCATGCAGACGCAAGTAAATGTGGATATGGTGCCATATTATTGCAGAAGAGTCTTGATGATCAGCAGTTGCATCCCGTACAGTTCATGAGTCGGCGAACGAAACCCTATGAGGAGAACAACCACTCTTACGAACTAGAAGTTCTTGCCATAATTGAAGCGCTGAAAAAGTGGCGTGTATATTTGCTTGGCATACCTTTCAAAATTGTGACAGACTGCAGTGCTTTCAATATGACGATGAATAAAAAAGATGTGCCACCCAGAATATCTCGATGTTTTTGCAAGATTTCTCTTACGAGATAGAACATCGTTCCGGCACGAAGATGAAGCACGTTGATGCATTGAGTCGAATGTCATGTTTAATTGTGGAAAGCAGCCTAACTCATCGAATGAAAGAAGCTCAGGAGACTGATGATCGAACCAAGGTGATAAGAGCTATTTCAGAATTTGGGGACTACGAAGAATTTTATATGAAGAATGGTGTTTTATTTAAGGATCCCGTTAAGGAACTTATAGTAGTACCAGTCCAGATGGAAGAGGAAATTATAAAGCTTGCACACAATCAGGGTCATTATGGTATTGCAAAGACCCAGGAAATTGTCGAGAGACAATACCACATATCAGGCTTAGCCGCAAAAGTGCAGAAGGTAGTTAGAAGTTGTGTGGAGTGTATCGTCGCTGATGCTAAGACTGGAAGGAAAGAAGGACTGCTTAACCTTATCGACAAGGATGTTCCTCTGAAAACTTACCACGTGGACCATGTTGGTCCGATGGAGATGACGAAAAAGGCGTATAACTGTATTTTTGTTGTTGTTGACGGATTCACTAAATTCGATGTGAAGTCAGTAATCGATTGCTTGGAAAAACAATCTGCGATTTTTGGGAACCCAATGCGAATAGTATCTGACAGAGGAGCAGCGTTCACCTCACACATGTTTAAAGACTATTGTAAGGATGAGAACATTCAGCATTTGTTAATTGCTACCGGTGTTCCGCGAGGCAATGGTTAGGTAGAGCGTATGCACAGAATAATAGTTCCCATGATATCAAAGCTGTGTAGTGAAGATCCGAAAAGTTGGTACAAACATGTAAGGTGTGTTCAGAGCGTGATTAACTCTACAGTGTCCAGAAGTACTCGGTACTCACCTTTTAGATTGTTGACCGGTGTTGAGATGAGGTTGCCTGACTATCCTGACTTGCGTGGAATACTTTAAGAGGAATCATTGACTGAGCTTGTTAATGATCGTGATGAAGTACGAGCTTCAGCTAGGTGCAATATCGCCAAAGTTCAAAAAGAGAATGTTAAGACTTTCAACAGCAAGCGTAAAGCAGAGGAAGAGTATAAGTTGAATGAGTTGGTCGCCATTAAGCGTACTCAGTACGGAACAGGTCTCAGACTGAGAGGAAAATTCCTCGGTCCCTATAAAATTTTGAATAAGTTACCTCATGGGAGGTACGAAGTGCAAAAGGTAGGAGACCATGAAGCTCCAGCCAGAACCACCACGGTTGCGGAATTTATGAAAAAATGGCAATCCGGGACGTATTGCCGTCAGGAGGGCCGATTGTAGGATATCAACTGCAGTCGACCTATGTTGATAGACAAAGGAACGGACGAGATCGACAGGGACAATGACAATGAAACAGATAGAACAAAGAAACAATACAGACAACGGACAGTTTAGTTATCGACTGACAATTGACGGGAGCCCAACAAATTAGTATTAAATAAAATTATCTATAAGCAGTAAATAAGTGTGTTTTGTTTAAAGGGAGAATTCCTACATATATACATATAAAAATGAATGTGTGTTTGTTTGTTTGTGGGTTTGTTTGTTTGAAGTCTATAGACGGCTAAACGGCTCGACCGATTTTCTTGAAATTTTAACAGTAGCTTCCTGTATGTCTGGAAGGAGTTATAGGCTACTTTTTGTTTTAAAATTTCAAGTAGACGAGGTGCCACGCCCACATACCCAATAAGTATTTAATGTCGCATATCTCATAAACTGCAACACAGTGGGCCCTATATAGCCTAGGGGCTATAGTTTTCCATTTTTCCCCTAGTTCCGAAACCATTCAAAGTTTTCGATGAAGCAACTCAGACTAGCAATAGCAATGCATGGCATCTTACCATATATGTAGTAGGCACCCAAGTGGTTCTTTCTTCTCTACAGCTTCTACAGAAATCATTCGCGAGGTGTCCAAGACCAATGCACTTCACATACGTGGCCATTATGCAGTGCCGTAATGAAACCGACAATAATGATGAGTGGCGAGTAAGTTAATGCTTAATATGTTTACATAGGATTGGGAAGTCATTGTAAAAAATATTCTGTGGGCTATTGCAATACGTTTAGATCTCAAGCTACCCCACACCATCACCAATCCACTACCCCACATTAAAGTTGATTTGCTATCTCTTGTTTGTTAAGTTCTTCTAGTCTTTCGTGAAAACCATTGCTTACTCTCCTATCCAAAACAATTAATTTTGGTCACATTTAACCAAATAAACTTCTACCAGTCGCTCGTCGTCTACAAAGCATATTTCGGTGCAAATTCTAAGTGGATTTGCTGTTGAATAAAAAATTAGCTAATGAGCAAAATCACTGAATGCAGAAAATATACTCCACTAAATATGCCCGCTTTTTTTAGGAAAGACTGCGCATGCTTGAGATTTGTTTTTTCCTATAAGTTCAGCATTCCAACGACCGACTTTCCCGTTCCAGTTGATTTACCTACAGTGCTGCTAATTTTTAAGTTTTATGAGATTCGTGAAACTATTATTCAACTCAACCTAAAGACAAGACCAATAGCTGATTTAACCCGTCAGGATTATTATTTTTGTTCATAATTTTGAAAACATTCTCTCACTTTTTTTCTTTATTTGCTTATTTTTAATTTCATTCAATAACATTTATGGTGGTTAAATACTGTTAAATAATGAAAATTTATTTCATATTTTATTTTAAGCGGCACAAGGTTTATATAATTTATTATAAACAAATTAAAAATTATTAATATTGATAACGCATTTGTTAAAACAATAAAAATTTAAATTAAAATAAATGACACGTTTTAATAATGATACATTATTTACAAAATACCTCGTGGTACTGAAGGAACCTCAATGGAGACAGTAAAATTTTATTTTTAATTACACTAGGCGACAAAGATTTATTCCTATTTTTTTTTATTTTTAATTAAAAATTGTTACCATGTTCTTATCTAAAACACCTAGAATTTCAAACTATAAGGAACGGCGAAAGTTCTATATTAGAAATGTAAATAGTTTTGAATAAGCCCTAAATGTATTTGAACATTATCAACCGTCGAAAAAGTTATAATTAGCACACCCATCCATCAAAGAGTTTGTGTTGTATATTGTTACGTTTTTACTTTTTAAAGACGTTTAAAATATGAGCTCGTAGATTGCAGATTGTTGTCTGTCTGTTTAATTAAAATTCTTTATTATTCGCACTATTCGGTGTGCCACTGTTTAGTTTATGTATATGACAACAAATGCTTTGTTTGTTATTCCTCCGTTTACACCCTTTGCATAAACAATAACAATTACTAAACAATTGTTCGACTGATCTTTATAATGGAGAAGATCCACGATTATTCTTTTCAAACACAGCATTTTCACGCATGACTGACTGAACTTTTACTAACTCCTTCGCCTGCTTTACCTTGTCTTTTAAATGCAAAGTAAACAGTGTGATGAATGTTCTTGAAGGCAAACGTTCATGACTCTATATATCTAAATCTCTATATATGTAAACATCGTTGTTTACGTTTATTATTGTAGTGTTATTGGTATATTTTTGTTTACTTGTTTATCATTTTTTATGCTGGTGTTTGTTGTCATATTAAGCAGTTCGACAATTTGTAAACAAGTTCATTATTTTGTTTTTGTAGCTTTTGTTTATAATTTTAATGTTAAACGATGTAAAAGCAGAACACCAGTATATAGATTTTTCATTTTCGTAACAATATTTTATTCTCGAAACGATTAATTTTGTTGTCACATGTTATTTAAAATAACTTACTGACTGTAATTAATAAAACCTAGTAAATAAATAGTAACAACCACAATTATAGAAATTAACTTTCTTTTTTGTAAAGATCAAGAAATTCTTAGACACACAATTAGCAACATTTTGTTTTTTTTTTTTTTTTGTCAGTGATATGAAAACAATTAAAATAGACTACATGGTTTCGTATTGTTTTCTTAAAAATATATATATATTTTCTGTTTCTTCAAACCTAGATATCTTAAAATTATAATAAACTAGCTGCACCCTGCGCGTGTTGCTGCGCCACCAACTAAAATAAATTTGAACGAAAGACATTACACAAATGTCCAATTAACTTTGAATCATTTTATTGATTTTGTTTCCCGTGGTCAGTTTCTAATCTTATTTGTCGTTGTTCAAGTGGCTCAAACGAATGGGTCTCAGCGGCATATACTCGAAGATTTTCCAGTCTCAATGCTCGTCTGATTCTGGGGCTCGTAATGCTCTTTTCTTCCGTGCTTGAGGTGTAGGTCGACCAATAATAATAAATAATAATTAATTTTCAGTGACGCCGTCCATCGAAAATTAATCGCACCAACCTCCGTCGACTCATTCGCAACAACTTTGTTAAAGAATGCACAGTTCACAATTAAATTCATTTTGAGTAGTTTTCAGTGGCGCCACCTGTCGGAAATTGTTCATACTAGCTTAGAAACCTTCATGCGCAACAACTTTGCTAAAGATCGTAACATGATCAAATGCACAGTTTACGATTTAATTAATTTATGTAATTTTCAGTGGCGCCACTTGCAGGAAATTAGTCATACTATAGTGCCATCACTTGTTTAGTTTTATTATTTTTAATCTAAGTAGTTTATTCGTTAAGTTTTATAAGTTTATTCGTTAAGTTTTAGATATAAAAGAAGAGAAATAAAATATTTATGAAGCAATTCAATTTTAACACAAAACGAGTTTAAATGGCGACCGTGACGAAAAAATAAAAAAAAATTTAAAAATAAAAAAAAAGAAGATATGTGAAAAAAAGGATATTTAAAAAAAAGGATATTTAAAAAAAGGATATTTTTATTTTATTTAAAGAAATAAATAAAAATTGTGGTATAAAGCAATTATTATTGCATTTTTGTGGGTTAAATAAAAATAAAAGGATTAAAATCATATCCTATGTGGAAAATATAGAAAAGGTACAAACTCAAACCACCAAGAAATAAATTCAAAGAGTTCTCTATTTTGGATTACTAGTGTAAAAGAAAAACAATTAGTTTGTTTTTGTATAAAAAAAAACCAAAAAAAAAAAATTTATAAAATAAAAATGACACAACCCTTGAAAAATATAATATCGAAAAGAACAATGTGGAACTGGAAGTGTGTGTGAGTGAAGATAAAATAAAAACATTTAGTTTTCTATATGAACTATAAAGAAAAATAGAGACAAATGCAATAAAAAGAAATATTCGAAATTTCGAAAACAAATTTTCAAAAAAAAAAGAAATGAGACAACTATAAAAAATTAAAACAGTTTAAAGAGAGGTACAAAATTTAAAAAAAAAAGATATATGAATAAAATATAATATGTGTGAATATAAAATACTACAAAAGAAAAAAAAAACATTGTGTATTGATTGCCAGAGAAAAGAATTCCTAATCAAAAAAAAAAAAATAAATAGAAAACTGTTGAAAAAAAATATTAAATACTTTTATTAATTCGGTTTAAAAAAAAAAAGTAAAAGAATTGCGAACTTAATTTTTCTTAAATAAATCAATATTCCTAAAAAATACCTACAAATATTTAGACAAAATGAGTCAAATTGTGAATGTTACTAAACAAACTAGCCGCTTGCTACCCCAAATAACCTAACAAGGCAAAACACCTTTAGGCAAATTAGATGAATTTTCACGTCATCCCTTCCAAGAAGTCGAACCATTGAGACAAATTTTTTTTAATTGAATTAATACAAAAATTCGTGAAAAAATGGACTATAGAAATTAAAAATCGAAAATTGTCATAATCGTGGTATAGAGAAAATTTGTGAAAAAAGGGAGACAAATGTAAACAAAAAAAAAATTTGAAATTTTGAGACAAAAAAGGTACTATGAAAAAAAAGAGGAACAACAATATAAAATATGTGGAAAAAAAGGATAACAATATAAAGAAGTGAAAAAAGGACAACAATATAAAAGAAATGTAAAAAAAAAGTTATTTGAAATGAAATAAAAACAAGTAAATATATATATACAAAGAAAAAGTTATAATAAACTTGATATAAAAAAAAGAAGAAACAAATATAAAATGACATTATTTAAAGAAGAAAAAAAATACAATAAGATGTGATATAGACTTAAAAATAAATAAAATAAAAATGATTTAAGTAAATCAAACAAAAACAAAAACAAAACATTTTATGTGCCTCATATCACATTCTTTTTATTATTTTTATTTGAAATAAAATGAATTTTAAAAAAAAGGAATAAGGGATGAAAAAAAATTTTTTTTGAGAAAACTTTGAATTGAAAAAACAAAACAAAATACAACAAATTCAACATTCAACATTTTTTTCTGAAATGAAATTTAAAAAAAAAGGAAATAAGGGATGGAAAAAAAAAGAATGAAACAAATATGAATTTAGAACCAATATATAATATTGATAATTATAAAACAGAAGTTAAACACAGATTGCAAAAGACAAACATTTTAGCTAGAACTTTAATAGAAAAACATAAAAAAATAAATAAAAGTTTTTATGACAAACATGCTAAACCTATTGAATTAAAAATTGGCGATAATGTTTTGTTGAAAAAAGAACCTTATGACAAATTTAAAAATATTTATGATGGTCCCTATATTGTAAAAAATATAAATGATGTCAATGTTACAATTTATAATAATAAAAAAAATGAGGAAAAAACTGTTCATAAAAACAGGTTGAGAAAAATGTAAAAAAAAATAAAAAAAGTATATACTCAATAAATATGTAAATATTATGTAAAAAAAAAAAAAAAATAATAATAAAAATTAATTTATAATTTTTTTATTTTCTCTAAAAGGGAAGGAAATCCCTATAAATGTATTTATTTTTAAGTATAGTGATAAGATAGTTTTAAAAAATATAATTTCTATAAATGTATTTATTTTTAAGTATAGTTTTAAATTTAGTGATAAGATAGTTTAAAAAAAAAACATAATTATAAATTAATTTTTTTTATAAAAAGGGAGGTATAGTGCCATCACTTGTTTAGTTTTATTATTTTTAATCTAAGTAGTTTATTCGTTAAGTTTTATAAGTTTATTCGTTAAGTTTTAGATATAAAAGAAGAGAAATAAAATATTTATGGAGCAATTCAATTTTAACACAAAACGAGTTTAAAATACCAACTTAGAAACCTTCCCCGGCTCATACGCAATAACTTTGCTAAAGATCATAACATTATCAAATGCATAAATTACGATTCTATAAGGTACATACATTCATTTTTATATATGTAGATTATGGGAGGTGACACGCCCACTACAGCCAATCCGCCCATTTTGTTCATATATACGTCAAAGTCGTCCATACAAAATTTGAGGACTCTAGCTGTAGCAGTTTATGAGATATGTGACATTAAATACTTATTGGGTATGTGGCCGTGGCACCTCGCCTAGTTGAAATTTTAAAATAAAAAGTAGCCTATAGTTCCTACGAGACATACAGGAAGGTACAGTTAAAATTTCAAGAAAATCGGTCCAGCCGTTTAGCCGTCTATCAAACAAACAAACCCACAAACAAAAAAACACACATTGATTTTTATATATATAGGCATATTTCAATTAGGCTGCCTTCCAAAATGTATCAATACAAAGTTTGTATGTAGTTCTACTACTGTATATAAACTATGTAGATATACAAAGTAACCAAACAATGCATCAACTATAAATTCGACGCCCAATTGCTTTTTGACTGCGTTAAAAATACACATTGACGACGTTTTGAAATAGAATACATTGTATATATTTTGTACAGCGGCATTATGAAACACGATACTTTGTTCAAACACAAAGCAACTAACATTTTGGAAGGCAGCCTTACTGTCGTGTATAAAATATTACATAGAGCTGACGGGTGACGTATACGTAATATTTTGTTAGACAATAACACTCATACTTTTTTTTATTTATTTTATTTTATTTTGTTTGCCTATTTCAACATAAAAAGTAGCCTACAACTCCTTCCAGACATACAGGAAGATACTGTCCAAATTTCAAGAAAATCGGTGCAGCCGTTTAGCCGTCTATAGACTTCAAACAAACCCACAAACAAATAAACACACATTCATTTTTATATATAAGAAGAAGAAAGATGTGCACAAAAATGGGGAAAAAACTGTTCTGAAATTGCAAGTACTACTGGTAGACACCTAAAAATTGTCCAATAATACTGTCCTATCAAAATATTACAAAACAACTGCGGCCATTGGAAGAAAGCCTTCATCAAGAAACACTAATACGAACACGAACTCCTTCATAATGCCTTCAGAAATGCAGAAATTTGTTATGGAGGAACACAACATATTAATTTTAACAAAAAATAATACTTTAGATCGTCTAATAAGTACTCATGCGGGAAAGAACATCTTTATAGTGTTGTTAGAAATGCGGAGGAACACAACACATTAATTTTAACAAAAATCATCCATCACAGACTAAAGGCAACCAACTTTAGTAAGCAGCAATAGAAACCTATGGCATCAAAAAATCTTAAGGCTCGTCTCTATTTTGCTAATAAGTAAACAAATAAATTAAAATTATTGAGGAACAACGCTTTAGGAGTGATGAATCTAAATTAAATTGAATTGACCGTAATTGAAATAAAAACGTGTGACAAGATCTAAATCCACGCTACACTTTGAAGTCAATTAAGCATAGAGAAGTTTCATAATGTAGTTCGATCATTGAGAATGAGAAACAACATTTCACCAGACGTATTCTGTAGATTCATTTGATTCCATTTGCTCAAGTTATGTGTAAAATTGATTTTTACGCAAGATAATGGTGACACACTGCACAAAGAATGCATTGACAAGGTATTAAGGGCCATTATTACAACTTGCCGTTAAACTTGGGTTTAGTTAAAGGAGCCTTTAGCTAAATTGAACTGTAAAGTTACCTTTAACTTATTTTCGTTATTACAATTTACAGATAAAGTTTTTTTTGCCGGAGTAATGTCGATAAAACTGCTCAATTATGCAAGTTTTTTTAACGCAGTGGCAACCGCAGGCTTCGTTTTTTTTTCTTGTATATGCTAATTTTGTTTAAATTTGAAGTTGCCACATTGAAAATAATATATAATATGGTAAGTTCAAACATAAAGTGACCTTTAAATGTTAAAGGTAGGATGATCCTCCTTTTAGTTTAACGATCACTTCTATCTTATTGGGTACTCATAATAACGACAAACCATTTATCTGCCCGTTAAAATCCTCCCTTTAGTTAACGGCAAGTTGTAATAATGGCCTCAAGTCTTCTGGGCCCCAAATATGGCAATTCTGCTTATTAACGTGTCCACCAAGATGAAAATAAGTTTCATTCGAAAAGATAATTTTTTTTTGGCAAAATCGACAATATACTGCAGTTTCACGTTGACCTAATAAATCCCAACGTTGCTCAAGCGTAAATCATTCCGTGGAGATAATATGCTGAATAGAATGCCGGATTCGAAATAACAGATGGTACAAATTTAAAGTGATAGATGGTCCACCCTATATAAAATAAAAACGAACTTTTTAGGAAAATCAGTCAGCAACAGTCCCAAGTAGGATTTAATGAGGAGAAATACTCATCACTGCATTCTTAGCACTTGAAGGAGTAGATTAATTACCTGCTTAACTGTATAAATTAAAGAAACTGAAACAAAGTAAAGTTCTTTTGTTTATGAAAGGTATATCAAGGAATAAGTAAAAACTGTAAACTTCGCAGTGGTATTCAAATGAACTTTTGAAAGTTTATCGGTATGCTACGTTGCAAAACAATATCCGTTGTCCGCATTCCGGATTTTTCTGCAGCGGCGGGTAGGTAAGTAGGCAGATGTATGGATACACTTAGGCCATATGGGACACATTGTTATGCCACAGTTTTCCATTTTCCTTCTAGTTCAGAAACCATTCAGAGCTGCCGATGACTGCAACTCAGACTGTCAATATCAATGCATGATAATTCATCCAGATGGCTCTTTCTCCTTAGGCATAATGCCAGTCTCCCCCTCCTCCCAATTTCTACAGCTTCTATAAAAATCATTCCTGAGGTGTCGCAACGCCCCGTATAACTCCGGCAACAATACTGAGCGGCACGTTAATGTTTAAAATGTTTACATACGATTGAGAAGTCATCATAACAACATGCAACATTCATGCACCGAATTCACCGGCCCACTTTAAAGTTCAAAGTTCAAAAAAAAAACGGAAAACTATTGTTCAACTCAACTTAAAGAAAACGCCTGGAGCTGATTAAATCAGAAAGAAGATGTTTATCAATCTGGATTACTATTTTTATTCATAATTTTAAAAGTCTTCACACAAGACTGACTGAACTTTTACTAACTCCGTCGCCTGCTTTGCCTTACCTTTTATACGGCAACGTAAACAGACTGATGAATGTTCTTGAAGACGAACGTTAATTGCTTCGCCTTCTCGAAATCTCTATAAATTTAAACATCGTTGTTTACATTTATTATTGTAGTGTTGTTGGTATATTTTGGTTTACTTGTTTACCATATTTTTATGCTGGTGTTTGTTGGTATATTATTATTTACATATTTATTATTTTTTGTGCTGGTTTTTGTTGTTCCAGTGCGATAATTTGTAAACAAGTTCATTGTTTATTTTTTGGAGCTTTTGTGTTTAAAGGGAGTAATCGTGGTTTGAAGACCTCCGTTACAAAGAGCAGTCAAACAATTGTATATTAATTGTTATTGTTTTTGCAGAGTGTGAAGGGTGTTAACAGAGGAATAACAAACAAAACAATTGTTGTTGTTTACATAAAGTTGTGAACAGTGGCACATAGAATTATGCGAATAATAAAGAATTTTAATTAAAACTAAACACAGATTCATTTTTATTATATTTGCAATCTACGAATCCATATTTTAAAAGTTTTTTTAACAGGTGTTGAGAAAAATCCTTTTAAAATATTTCGTTAACTTATGAACTAAAAATTGTTAACAAATATGCGTGCACAATAATATTAAGATGTTTCAAACGACTCCTGTATTTGGAAAACAATTGACCCAACAAAAATTGAGTTTTTTTTTGTCAATAATAACACTATGCGACAAAACATAAAAAGTTAAATACACCCGAATAACTACCTGTTCTAAGTTGTTCTGTTAGATGAGTAGAACTAAAAAATCCTTTTTTAATTTTTCTCGCACCCTCCAAACGTGTTTTATTTGACAAAAACGGTTTTTTTATCTTTTCACACAAAATTATTGATTACCCAAATATGGTTGAACCTATTTTAAAAATCCAAAGTTTTTGCCTTTAAAACGGTAACATTTTGTTCAAACTTACATGTTAAGAGTTTTGATGGGGTAAACTTGGAAAATATTATTTTTTTTATTTTTTCAAGTTTGGCCGTTCTTATTGCAAAATTGAATTAAAAACTATGAAATAAACGCCGACATTTTGAAAGTGCATTATATTGTGAAGAGTTTGACATTTCGTTTTATAAAATTGGACAAAAATGGCCGTTGTTATTTTTTAAAGAGTATAACAGCTTAGTCATATTTTTTATATACATTTGTATGTTGTCTAATCAAATGAACTCTCATTTCAAAAATTTTAAAAATTTTTGATGAATCTTGACTGTTTACCTGAGAATTTGTTTTTTGCACGTTGATACGACTACCAAAAGTAGCCTAATATTTCTGTTTTTGGCAAATAGTATTGTTTCGCTTTGCGCAAACATTAGCCAAATTCCGGTGGTTGGTAGAACGGAAAAAGGTCTCATTTTTCAATAAACACTTAAGATCCATCAAAAATTTTTTAAATTTTGAACTTCAGTTGATCTGATGAGACAGTATATATAAAAAATATGACAAAGCTGTTATACTATTTAAATAATAACTACTGTCATTTTTGTCCAATTTTATCAAACGAAATGTCAATCTCTTCACAATATAAGGCACTTTCAGAATATCGGCGTTTGTTTCATAGTTTTTAATTAAATTTTGCTACTATGAACGGACAAACTTGAAAAAATATGAAAAAAATAAGATTTACCTAGTTTATCCCATCAAAACTCATAACATATAATTTTGGACAAAATATTTATGTATACTGTGTTAAATCTCTCCCCCTGCTAAGAAACTTCGAATTTTTAAAATAGGTTAAATAATATTTGGGTTATCAATAATTTTGTGTGAAAAGAACAAAAAAAAAAAACGTTGTTGTCAAATAAAACAAGTTTGGAGGGTTCGAGAAAAATAAAAAAAGTATTTTTTTGAGTTCTACTCAACTAACTGAACAACTTAGACCATGTAGACACTCGGATGTATTTTTGCACTGTCGCACCGTGTAATATAGAGCGGTTATGTAAACGTTCTCATCATTTTAAACAGAATCGAAGATATGCAAATAGTGTGAATATTGTCTATTATCCTTTATAGAATACCTGGTTTTCCGTCACATGAGTTAAAGTTAAAAATTGAGCCTGCTTTTATTGGCTTAAGTGTCGTTATTTCATCGCTACTTCCATGAAATGTGGTCAATGGAAATAAAGGTAGTTCTTGATAATTTCATACTACGTAATACATATACGTAATATTGGACAGAGTACCGCACAAATTATTACAAACAGAATTTGTTATTAACCGTATTATACCGTATGAAGAACTTTCTTCCTGCATAAGTCTCTTCTGTCACTTATAATATTGTTACGAAAATGGTAATGGTTTTACATTGCTTAACAGTAAAATGATAAACAAAAGCTTCAAAAACAAAAACTATGGAGTTGTTTACATGATCAACAAATAAACAAAAATATATCAACAACATCAGTATAAAAAAGGGATAAACAAGTAAACAAACAGGTAACAACATTCATCAGACGGCTTACCCAGCAATATAAAAGGCAAGACAAAGCAGGCAACATCATCAGTAAAAATTCAGTCAGTCTTGTGTGAAGACGCGTTGCGTGTGAAGAGAATAATCTTGGTTTGAAGATCTCTGTTGTAGAGATAACTCAAGATTACAGCCTAGCTTCTCACACCACTCATGTTATGTGTGCTAATTTTTTTTAAGGGTGTCATTCATGAGTGTCTACAATGAATAACGGATTTGAGAAAATTTTAATAGCAATTTTTTGTTTTTGATCGAAGACTACTGACAACTTCAAATATAAACAAAATGAGCAAATACAACAAAATGCGAAACCCGTCGTTGCCACTGAGTTTAAAAAAACTTGTTTAACTGAGCAGTGTTATCGACATTGCTCCGGCACTGCCATATTTTTGAAAAAGTTAGTTTTATTTATCTGTAGGTTGTGATAACGAAAAGAAGTCAAAAATGACTTTAAAGATCGCTTTAGCTAAAGTTGCTTTTAACGAAACCCAAGAATCCAAGAAACCAAACCGGGAAGTTGTAATAATGACCATAAGTGGTTTTTTATTTTTGGGTAGTAGATTAATTACAACTCAAACTTTTTCCAAAATATTTTAAGCAACACTATACGTACCTGTAGCATTAATGGATTGTTTAACTAATTAAAATTGATTTTTGTTTAATTTAATTAAATTGTAATAATTTTTTCAGTTTTCTTAATACTTGGTATAAACCTATACGTATAAACATTATTTATAGAACCTTGAACAGGAATTTGACATGACAAATGAACATCAATTGGATGAATTTTTGATTTTACGTGGAAACCATATCAATCTGGCAAACAACATTTCTAATAAAAGTAATTGAACGAAATTGTAAAAGAGTAGGCTGTATACTAACAACTCTTAATTAATTTATTTTTAATTTATCCATTCCCATAATTGATGGGGAGGAGTAGATATTAAGATGCGCGTGAATTTAATTTTATGTTGGCAATTTTTTATACTTTTCTTTAAAAATTTTTTTATTAACAGATTCTGTGCCTTAAACTCACCATCTTTTGCGCCATCTATTTATATAAGGACAATAAAAGTGTCCATAATAAAAAAGGAAATGCGTGCCATAGTAAATAGAATCCCCATAATTTCATTATGAAACTCATTATATTTTCTAACCTAAAATTTATTACATTTGGACTTCCACTGCATATTGACTATTGCCCTTTGGGACACTACGCAATCTTCTTAATTTCTTATTATTATAGCTTTCTTTTATTCATTGGGAATAGATGCATATACAAAAATATATACATTGGCTAAAATAAGTCTTCGTACACTAAGCAGGCGAAGACAATTTGCACAATATTTCAAAAATTGCCTACCGGATTTGAATAAAATAAAATTGTTTTAAAAGCTCTAATTGTGGTTATAATAACACTGTGCGAGAGTGAAGATACACCCAGCTCATGATACAATGTAGGTTGTGAGTTTTGTTGAGTAGAACTCAAAAATATTTTTTTTTTATATTTCTTGAACCCTCCAAGCTTGTTTTATTTGACAAAAACGGTATTTTAGATCTTTTCACACAAATTTATTGATTACCCAAATACTTTTTAATCTATTTTCAAAATACAAAGCTTTTGAAAAGGGGACGGATGAGCCTTTAAAATGGTATCTGTACATAAACATATGGTTCAAAATTACATGCTATGAGTTTTGATCGGGTTAACTTGGAAAATATAATTTTTTCTCATTTTTTCAAGTTTAGCTATTCTTAATTGCAAAATTTAATTAAAAAATACAAAATAAGTGATGACATTCTGAAAGTGCATTATCTTTTGAAGAGATTGACGCTTCGTTGAACCGACTTCTGGCAATCACGCAAACGTGAAATTGTCACATTTTGCGATAAACAATCCAGATCCAACAGAAATTTAAAAATTTTTGAATTAAAATTTCATTTGACGAGATGACATATAAAAAAAATATAACACGACTGTTATACTATTTATATAATAACTACAGTAATTTTAGTCCCATTTGATTAAACGAAGTATCAATCGCTTCACAAGATAATGCACTTTCTGAATGTCGTCACTTATTTCATATTTTTTAATTAAAGTTTGCTTCTATTAACGGACAAAATTTGAAAAAATATGAAAACAATTAGCATTTGTCAAGTTTACCTCATCAAACCTTATAGCAGATTATGTCAAATAATATATATATGTATATGTATATCGTATATGTATTGGCCCATACCTCTCCTTTCTATTAAGGTTTAAATTTTAGATATCGATTCAGAAATGTTTGTGTAATCAATAAATTTGAAGTCGCCCTGCTCTAGTAGTGTGTTGGCTTATTACACGGTTCAAATTCCAGGTCGAGCATCTCCAACTAAACGAAATATGAAAAAATATATCTTCGGCGACTTCCTCTCAGCAGATTTCTGGCAAAAACTCTGAGAGTAAATAAAAATGCCATGAAAAGTTTCTCCAAAATCTGTCGTTCGGAATCGACTTTAAACTGTAGGTCCCGCCACTCATGTATACAAAAATTAACAAACACAACATAAGTGGTGTAAGGCACTAGGTCGTAATCTTGACTAAAGGGTTATAATGACCAATTATGCGAGTATGCATTATGTATGTAAGTAGTTCTTGAAATCTTATGTTGGAGACTAATTTAAGCCATTGTAAATTAACATCGACAAAATGGTTGAATACTAATACTAGCGTAGGTTGATCCAAATCAATTTAAAATTTCTCTTTTTTTCGGAAAATGAGTTTTTAAGGGCTGCAGAAATCAATTTATAATATTAAATTTTGTTTTTAATATTTTTGCATTCATTTTACATCCATTAAACAACAATTAATTAATTGACAATTAATTTATTTAAGACACCATCTCTGGTAACAGCAACTGTTACAACGACAGCCAGCTGTGTAATGCCTTCAGGTCAAGGTGTGAAAGTTATGGAAAAAAAATAAATTTTAATTGCAACAATTTTAATCACGGTTTGAATAATAGATCAATAAAAATAAAGTGCTAGAGAACGATAATACATAACATTAACCATGACCAATTAAATTCGTGAATTTCGCATCTCTGTTTACTCGTTTATCTTATCTTAAGGCAACTGTGTCATTTCTTACTCAGAATGGCATACGTATTCTATACTAATATCGAAATAACAAAAGCATTTTTATTTCACTTCTGTTCTCAGACAGAACCAACGTTTTGTTTTCAACGTTTTGTTTTTGTTGTTTTTTTTAAAGAGAGTTATAAAAAATGTAGAGATTTTTTGTTATCACCACCATTATTTTATCGTTGAGTTTCAATTTGCTGTCACATAAGGACACAAGTTTTACTACATTGACGAAATATTTGTGGGGTAGGTAGGATATTTGAAAATATGTGACAATGGTAGTTAAAACTATTTGAAAACTAAAACATGTTTCTCATGAAATTTCAACGTGTAAAAATAGCGATAAATATCTGTTGTTACATGGAAATTTCCTGGAGGATACGAGGATTACTTTTTAACTTACATAATTGGCCATTACAACCCTTTAGTCAGGATTACAATCTAGCTTTTCACATCAGATATGCTGTGTGTCTTAATTTTTATCCAAGGGTGGTGGAACTTACAGTAGAAAGTCAACTGTAAGTTGACAAATTTTTGAGAAAATTTTCATGGCAATATTATTATTTTCTTTGAGAGATTTTACCCGGAAGACGGCTGAGAGATAGCTTCTGAAAGAAATATTTATTTATTAATTACAATACAATTACAAATTATATTCTAATTATATACGAGCGGATTAACTTGACCATATGCTCGGTGTAGTATCACAGACCAGTGTCTCTGTGGGAGTCGAACCCACGACCCTTACGCTAATAGTCTAGCACTCTACCCACTAGACTACCAGGGCAGCCGCCTCAAAGGAATATATTTTTCATATTTCGTTTAGTTTGATATTTGAACCACGGTCTTACGTCTTATAAGCCGACATACTACTTACTATTCTACTGTGACTTCTAGCGAGGATTCCTTATGAAAGATAAGAAATTGTTATTATTAATTTGGTTACACCAACATTTTATTGTAATGACAGAACTTTACACTGTGTAATGCAACAGTATTGAGATTTTTACGTTTTTACCTTTTTAAAAATGTTTAAAATATGAGCTCGTAGATTGTAAAAAAAAATTAAAATAAATTTGTGTTCAGTTTTAATTCAATTCTTTATTATTCGCACAATTCTGTGTGAAGTTGTTCACAACTTTATGAAAACATCAACAATTGTTTTGTTTGTTATTCCTCGGTTTATACCCTTTGTATAAACAATAACAATTACTAGACAATTGTTCGACATATCATTGCAACGGAGATCTTCAAACAACGATTACTCCCTTCAAACACACCGCGTCTTCACACAAGACTAACTGAACTTCACTACTCACTCGCCTGCTTTGCCTTGCCTTTTGTATGGCAAAGTCTGATGAATGTTCTTGAAGGCGAACGTTCATGACCTCGCCTTCTCGAAATATAAATATCGTTGTTTATTATTCTAGTCTTGTTTGTGAATTTTTTGTTTACTTGTTTACCATTTTTTTATGCTGGTGTTTGTTGTTATATTAAGCACTACGATAATTTGTAAACAGGTTTGTTTACTGCATTGTTTTGTTTTTGTAGCTTCTGTTTATAGTTTTAATGTTAAGAGATGTAAAAGCAAGTATTTAGATCTTTCCATTTTCGTAACAATATAAAACTGTAAAGCGAAAGAATGTATTCGTGCATCGATGTGAATATTCAATAGCTTTTTATTTATTTACTTTTTTTAGTCTTTCAATTTCAAATCGTTCCTCAGTGTACTTAAGATAGTTCATCCTATAGATATGCTACATTTTATATATTTTCTTAATATTACTTTTAAGCGTATGAGTAATATTTAATTGCATATATAAAATATTCGTCATACGTTACAATCTACTGTTGAAATTTTCTTACGAATTCTAAAAAAAAGATTGCGATGTGCTTACCTTAATTCATATTTCTCAAACTAAAGGGTGTTTTTTTATAGAGGTATAGAACTTTAAGTTGACATTACTTTTCAACATGGCGACCGATTTAACAGCTGTCAAGTGATTTATTCTCAGTTTGGTTTGGCAATTCATCATGAATAGACTCACGCCTGAACAACGCTTGCAATTAGTGCAATTGTATTTCGAAAATAATGGTTCTGTGCGGAAAACGTATCGCGCACTACGTCCTTTTTATCGTCGACAAAATCGTCCATCAGAGCAGTTAATTCGATTAACCATGGAACGTTTTCACACCACGTTTACTCTTATTGATAACTCGCATCCCCAGAGACGCTGTACGGTGCGTACAGAAGAAGCTATTGCTGCTGTAGAGCGTAGCATTGAGGAAGACCCGAATGAGTCCATCCGCCATCGAGCACAGGAATTGGATCTGTGTCCATCCACTTTATGGAAGATTTTGCGGTAGGATCTTAGTTTGCGTGCTTACAAAATCCAACTCGTGCAAGATTTGAAGCCAAACGATCATCAAGTAAGGCGTAGATACGTCGAATGGGCCCAAAACGAGATTACCGTTGTTCCCGATTTTCATAAGCGAATTTTGTTTAGCGATGAAGCGCACTTCTGGTTGAATGGCTACGTCAACAAACAAAACTGCTGCATTTGGAGTGAAGGTAATCCTCAAGTGTATGTGGAAACACCGTTACATCCAGAAAAACTGACTGTTTGGTGCGCTTTATGGGCTGGTGGAATCAGTGGTCCGTACTTTTTCAAAAACGATGGTGGCCAGAACGTTACAGTCGATGGTGATCGGTATAGAGCCATGATTACTAACTTTTTCATTCCTGAATTGAATAACCATGATGTCCAGGAGATGTGGTTTCAACAAGACGGCGCAACATGTCACACAGCTCGTGCCACAATAGATTTATTGAAAGACACGTTTGGTGACCACCTAATTTCACGTTTTGGACCTGTGAATTGGCCTCCAAGATCTTGTGATTTAACACCGCTAGACTACTTTCTGTGGGGCTATGTAAAGTCATTGGTCTATGCGGTAAAGCCACAAACGCTTGACCATTTGGAAGACAACATTCGCCGTATTATTGCCGATATACGGCCACAAATGTTGGAAAAAGTCATCGAAAATTGGACGTCCAGATTGGACTACATCCGCGCCAGCCGTGACGGTCATATGCCAGTAATCATATTTAAAATGTAATGCCTCAAGATTATCTTTCGGATAAATAAAATTCATGTCTATCGAATAATCCATCGTTGTTTTATTGCAACTTAAAGTTCTATACCTCTATAAAAAACACCCTTTAACAATGTATGTGCTCAAATAACTTTAGTGCAATGCACAGGAATGTTTATGTTAATCTATACGTCTAGATAGCGTGTGCATAGTGTGCTGCCTTAGACGCAAGTCCGTTGTTTAAACCCCATCTCAGACATTTTGAACAGAACGAAATATGGAAAAATATTCCTTCGGCGTCTTTTTCTAAGCAGTCTTGTGGTAAGAACTCTGACAGTAAATATCAGGCAAAATTTCTCACGTCTCGCCTCTCACGGATAAAATTAAAACACTCAACATGGATGGTAATCCTAACTAAAATGTGGTAATGCCCAATGAGGTAAAAAAATATGTAAGTATAAAAAATATGCAGAGAGAAATTCTCTAGCTAGGCCCAGAATGAAACTCTTGAAAATAGCCGTACGG
Organism: Sarcophaga variegata; assembly: GCA_932273835.1. NCBI lineage: Eukaryota > Metazoa > Arthropoda > Insecta > Diptera > Sarcophagidae > Sarcophaga > Sarcophaga variegata. Next base: position 28,170,891 of record OW026358.1, on the reverse strand, counting down.
GTGTGGCAATAGATTCAAAGCTCCTTTTTAAAAGGAGATAAGATCCCTCTTTAATGCCAATATATACTAGACCCTGGAAAAGATTATAAAATTACCTGAAAAAAGTGAGCGAAAGGGCGCAACCATGATACCGCAAAAGTCAAATATTCAAAGCTACATGGAGCACTGGAGCTGTGCAGAGTATCTTTTCTTTTGATACGGAGATCTGCGGAAGTCGGCGAAGAGGACGACCTTGTCTACGTTGGAAGGACCATATCGAGGAAGCCCTGTCATCGATTGGTGTGACCAACTGGTGTAGGCGCGCAAGAAGCGGAGGCGCCTGGAAGTATGTGTTGCGGCAGGTCTTCTAGCAAACACTATGAGAAAAAATACTTCTTAAGCGACTTCCTCTCATCAGATTTCTAGCAAAAACTCTGCGAGTAAATGTAGTTGATTTCAAACAGAAGGTAGTGTATAAAATTAAAAAACACAACGTAAGTGATGAGAGAAATGAGGTTGTAATCGTGACTTAAGAGCTGCAAGGACCAATTAAGTCATTAGTCTCTGAGAGAATTCTGTGCTGTTTCTGTAAGACAAGTGGTTTCAGATGAAGGTCTATTTGTACAGAAAATACACCATGAAGGCTGAAAAAGCATATTTCTGCCGATAAAGACCGCAATACAATCGTTTCTATACATTCAGCGATTTATCAAAAACCACATTCGGTGAAATGTAATCCATTGATGTAATCCATTCATGTATAAACCGAAAATTCAACAGGTCACTAGCTTCTCCTTCTAAGTAAAGTACATGTTGAGAGGTGCCAATACAAGTTTTATATTCAGACCAGAAGTATAACTAAATAACAAATATTTCACAATATTTGTATCACTTGTTTAACTCCATATCTATCAAATCTTGGGTACTTCAATACTATTTGCTGTTTATGAGGCATCAAATGTTGTTGCCATCTTGTCACATCCATTCATATCGTACGCACGGAATGACTTTTTTCTTTTATGAACAAATAGAAAAAGGAAAGCTTGGGAAAAAAGGAAAACACAAAACCCTTTAAAAGTACATAAGAAGACACTGAAACTGTGTATGTATGTACATCTACACTGTAAACACATTTTTACTAAAACAAACACATGCACACTGAAGTTTCTGTTTTTATTATTGCTTAAATTCAATTGTTGATCAGAGTTCTTTTGTTATTCAGAAGAGCCACTTCTTCTAAATCTTGATTTTTTCTTTCGATATTCTTGTTTTTGTGTTTTCTTGCTATTTCCTTGGTAGCTATTTTTTTGAAAAAAAATTTTGGTGAAGAAATTTTAAAATTAAAAAAATTATTCAAAAAGCAAATTAAAAACGAACATATCAACATAACAGCTTTATAAAATATAAATAAATACAGTCATGGGCAAAAGTTATTACAACACTTCTGTCATGATTACGGCCTAGTTTCTCACACCACTTATGTTGTGTGTGTTAATATTATATAAGTGGCGGGACCTACGTTAGTGTGGACACCGAAAGACAGATTTTTTTGAGGAACTTTTCATGGCAATTTTATTTACTTTCAGAGTTTTTGCCAGAAGTCTGCTGTAGGGAAGTTGCCGAAGAAATATTTTTCAAATTTCGTTTTGTTGGAAATGTCTGGTCTGATGCCAACCTACTAGACTACGACGACTTCAACAAATTTGAAGAAAGTTCGAAGTATTCTGAGCCTTTTACGATACCTTTTTCCTGTCATTATTTCCTCCTGGAAAAAAACTCCTCACAAACTAATCGAATTTCCAATATTGATATTGAATTCTTGGCATCGGAATCAACCGTAAAGGTGTATAAACCTCACCACCAAGCTCCTGGTACTTGAGACATAATCAATACAGGGACCTACTTACAAGTTCCTCTCTTATTGATGAAAGCTGACAACTTAAAACTGGATAAATCGTTTAGCTGTTACAATTGCTGGCAGTACAGTTCCTAGTTACGAGTTTGGACGATAGAACATGATCTTGTGTAAATCTATCGAACATAAACTAAAATCGTTGTGACTGTCATTCCTGATATTCTTATCGTGTCTTCCACTAAATGCTTCCTATCTTTAAATTTAAATAAAACGAAGCGTGTGTGAAATATCATCCAAAATTGTATGCGTTTGGAAGACCTATTGACATGAAATATACATATGTAAATGTATATGAAATATACTATCATTCATCATTCCGCAATAGCTTCTTTTCTATCACTGTGGCACATAAATCAGGCTGAATTTGACTAATTGCATGGGTTCTATTGACTTTAAAAACCGCTGTGGCTTGTGATTTATTTATAAACACCTGCGACTTAAGATTGTCCCAAGCTCTCGTGCATGATATTCAATTGGAATGAGCTAAGGCACACTTAGCGCCTTCCTTCAGGTCATTTAATTCAGCTCAAAATAGCGCTAGCCGTTTGCAATGATAGGATGGCAATTGCTTATTGGTATCGCCCAAAACAAAATATTTCTTCGGCAACGTCCTCTTAGCAGATTTCTGGCAAAAATTCTAAGAGTAAATAAAATTGCCATGAAAAGTTTCTCAAAAATCTGTCGTTCGAAGTCGACTTTAAACTGTAAGTCCCGCCACTCGTGTCTAAAAATTAACACACACAACATAAGTGGTGTGAGAAACTAGATCGTAATTCTGACTAAAGGGTTGTAATGACCAATTATATTATGTCTTCAAATTCGTTCAACAAACAGCGCTTATAAGGTCCTGTGGTTGTTTCCAACTTTAAATATGTTTTATTTAAACATCCTGTCTTTCATATTAAAATTGCTTCATGAGTTTTTATTTTCCAAAATACTTTTTTTTTTGTATTTTTCGTTAATTCTAGTATTCATACTTTTAAGGCATAAATTTAAATGGAATAGAGAATAAAAAGTGAAAAATTGAAAAACATTTTTACTCATAAATAAATTATTTCTTAATGCAACACAAAAAACTTTAAAATTTTAATTAAAATTTCTACGGAAAAAAAACAAAACTTTTTTACGCTGGCTTCCTGGATTTCGTAAACTACTTGATTTCAATACTTTCTATTTGGCAACTTTTAATTAACAACTACGGTAACGTATTAATTTTTCATTCAAATCTATTATCCCTTGCCAACACAGTTTTTACACAGGCAGCGTTTTTCACTAACACGTTCCTAAGTCTTGTTGTTTAATTTTTAAACTTACTTTAGGGCAGTCGCAAACTTTTCTATTTATTGTACACAGTGTTGGATAAAACAAAAGGTGAATTCCTAAACACCACATCAACAAATTTTGTATACTGAGCTTTTAGTGATTCACTGATTAATGTTTGTCGCCGTAGTAGTCTAGTTGTGTTGCCTCATCAGATGTGAGGTCATGCTTCAAACGCCATTAGGGAAAATGAAAAATATTTCTTCGAGCTTTCAGTGATCCAACTCACATCCGAATTTTTACAAAATTAATGTAATTCTGCATTAATGTTTGTCGCCGTAGTTTAGTTGTGTTGCCTTATTAGACGTGAGGCCATGGTTCTAACCAAAGGTCAGACATCACCAACAAAACGAAAAATGAAAAATATTTCATCGACGACTTCCTCTCAGCAGATTTCCGGCAAAAACTCTGAGAGTAAATTTAATTGCCATTGAAAGTTTGATTCTCCTTGACGCACTCTGTTCCAGCCCGTTATCTGCCTGATTCTCTGCCTCGTTAATGCTATAATAGGATTCTTGACTATGTCTATAGAGTCTGCTGCGGATACATCTCCTTCAGCAATTTCTTCGCCCGGCAAATTAGAAATTCATTCACCACGCCGAGCTGTAGGAGATGATCAAAGCCCTTTCCGACTAGCCGACATTCCATCGAATACAAGGCCATTGACAGCAGTGAGACAGCTGGAATGACACAGGGCTATTAACTAGCAGATGCGGTATTTAGATATAGGAGTTTCCCGCTTATATCCGTGAAAAATTGTATTTAAATATCTGATCCTGCACACGACTTATGTGATCGACAAATTGTTTCCTCTCGAAACGAGAAACGTATACAAGTAGGTGACGTGAGTTTCTTCTCATTTTGTTTTCACCTGCTCTGCCCTAGAAGTCTCCTAAGTCTAGTAGGTAGTATGTTGGCTTATTAGACGTAGGGCCACGGTTCAAACCCCAGGTTAGACATCAAAATGAAATATGAAGTAAATTATTTCTTCGGCGGCCTCCTCTAAGCAGATTTCTATCAAAAACCATGACAGTAAATAAAATTGCCATGAAAATTTTCTCAAAAATCTGAGAATAAACAAAAAGCAGTCACGAAAAAGTTTCTCGAAAATCTGTCGTTCGGAATCGTCCCGCCACTCACGTATAAAATTCACACACACAACACGAGTGGTGTGAGAATATAGGCCATAATCCTGACTGAAGGGTTGCAATGGCCACTTGTGTATGTGTATAACGAAGAATGAGGTCACCAAAATTTTTTACATTATTTTTTAAAATCTCAATAGGAACAGGATTAATTTAAATTTTACTGGCTACGAGGATTGCTTAGTTAGTCATTCCAATCATGTAGGCATATTCACGACATAGCTTTTCACATCACCCATGTTGTAGGTTTTTATTTTAGTCACGAGTGGTGGAATCTACAATCTAAAGTCAACTTCTAATGGACAGATTTTTGAGAAACTTTCCATTTCACTTTTATTTTACTCCCAGAACTTTTGTGCTAGAAAACTGCTGAGAGGAAGTCCATGAAAGAAATATTTTTATATATTTCCTTCTGTTCGAGATGTCTGAGACAGAGGTTGAACTACAGGCTCTCGTCACATAAACCCACACACTGCCTACAATTTCAATTCACAGAAACATGAGTGGCGGGACCTACAGTTTAAAGTCGACTCCGAACGACAGATTTTTGAGAAACTTTTCATGGCAATTTTATTTACTCTCAGAGTTTTTGCCAGAAATCTGCTGAGAGGAAGTCGCCGAAAAAATACTTTTTGTATTTTATTTTTATGTCTGGCCTGGGGCTCGAACCCTGGCTTTTCGTCTAATAAGCCAACACACTACCTACTAGACCACGGCGACTTGAAGTTCAATTGATTAAAACAATTCCATGTAGACATAGAACTGTAATGACTTATGATCTTCGATGGATTGAAAATACTCGTTCATGTTCCCAAGAAACCGTTCAGCATGGCCTCGGTAGTACAATGCTGTGGCGACGTTTGTCGGCACCAGATGTGGGCAGTCTGCTATTTGTTGCGGGAATAATGCATTAGAGAGAGTATTTAAACAATCTAAAGAACAAATTCGTTTAAAGTGCGAAGGAGTTAAGATTTCGTAGTGATTGTTACTTCTAACATGTCAATGAACCCAACCATACTGCTGCTAACGTGAAGATGTTATTCACTTGCCAAAGTCCCCCCACATTCTTAATACTCTTGCACAGTGCCGATATGACTTCAAGATAGGATTTAGGAGATCATTTGGAAGAACGGCTAAGTAGTCGTTTAATCTGAAACAAAAGTGAAACGAAAAGTTTGCTCATGAGTGAATGGCGGTAAATATCAACAGAAAACGTTAAAATAAAACTGGTACATACAATGCTAAATGGGTTAAATGGAGTGCTTGGCTTTAAGCGGTATCCTACTAAATATTGGGCATAACATTTCAATATATTGGGTCTTTGAGCTTAAAATTTATTCTGAGTTCTTCTTGGAGGTACCTACACTTTTCCGGTGCAAAAATATGGAGGTAGCAAAAACTTTTCCTCAGTTTTCTTTTAGTTTGCGAAAGACCTTAAATATCTTTTTGTTTTATTATAAAATCGAAATATATTGTTACGTTTTTACCTTTTAAAAACGCTTAAAATATGAGCTCGTAGATTATAAATAAAATAAAAATACATTTGTGTTTAGTTTTAATTAAAATTCTTTATTATTCGCACTGTTCACAAATTGATGTAAACAAAAACAATTGTTTTGTTTGTTGTTCATCTTTGCACTCTTTTGAGTAAACAATAACAATTATTAGTCAATTTGTTCGACAGATCTTTATTACGGAGATTTTCAAACCACGATTACATTCTTCAATCACACCGCGTCTTCACGTAAGATGGACTGAACTTTTACTGACTCGTTGCCTGCTTTGCCTTGCCATTTATATGGCAACGTAAACAGTCTCATGAATGTGTTTGAATTCGAATGTTCATGGCCTCACCTTCTCGAGATCTTTATAAATGTAAACATCATTGTTTCACTGTTGTTTGTGTGTTTTGTTTACATTTATTCTTGTAGTGTTTGTTGTTGCCTTTTTGGTTTACTTTACCAGTATAAAGTTTGTTGCTATATTTTTGTTTACTTGTTTATCATATATATATATATTGTTTATAATTTTAAAATTAAATGATATAAAAGCAAAACATTATATCCATTTTCATAACAATATTAATAAAATTAATATAAAAAAATATCAATTATATACATACATAATTGGTCATTACAACCCTTCAGTCAGGATTACGACCTAGATTCTCACACCACTTATGTTGTGTGGGTTAATTTTATACATGAGGGGTGGGACCTACAGTTTAAAGTCGACTCCGAACGACAGATTTTTGAGAAACTTTTCATGGCAATTTTATTTACTCTCAGAGTTTTTGCCAGAAATCTGCTGAGAGGAAGTCGCCGATAAAATACTTTTTGTATTTTGTGTGTTTGGCCTGTGGCTCGAACCCTCGCTTTACGTCTAATAAGCCAACACACTACCCACTAGACTACGACGATCAATTACTTTTATAAATTATGACTTAAAATTCATATGATTACATACAGAAACCAGGATACCTAGACTTTTGCAGTCTAATACAAATGACTTTGAGCCCAACAAAATAAATATAAAAAATATTTTACAAATTATTGCTTAAAATTACCGAAATTGCTAAAATATATTCGGTAACTAGATCTTTGTTGTCCACTGTATGTTTTATTCCTCTACGAAGCTCTTCACAATCGTCAGAGTGTGCGTAGGGTTATTGACGTTCATGAACGTTCCACATTCATGTTAAATTTTCTCCGTGTAATGGTTTTGCGCACATGTAGGTCTATTCTTGAATTGACTCCCGAAATTGTTTCAATACTATGCCGAGAAGAGGCTCACCACACCATAATATTCCCGCCATCGTACTTAATTGTTTTGATTGTCAATCCGGAATTGTGATGTTCGCTAGCTGTGGATAAGTAGAACGTTATGCTTACCATTTTTTATTTGATCCTTATTGATATCGCACAATCTAAACTTGATCAATTTTTTTGTTTTGTTTTTGGTTACTAAAGGTTCTCGCTGTGCGATGCATCCACGTAAGGATGCTTCATTAAGCCTTCGCCTAGTAGTTCTAGTGGATATATGAATACACATATAATGATTATGCTAATGCAACTTTTAGCTGCTTAGAGCCTTTAGGAAGGTCAGCTTTTAGATCCTCTTATAATTATTGCAACTTCTCTGGCTATGGTTTTACAGAATTTGGGGCTCTGAGTACATTATTTGATCTTTCAAAATTATTAAATGTTTCATTACATTATAAATGTTTCCTCTAGAGCAACCAAGTAACTGTCTTCCCGCCTTCTTTGATGTTAAGTATTACTTTCTTTTCTTTGTCTGTACACTAGGGTCGCTTTCAAAATCTTGCGGTTGATTTTTATACGCATTTTTTCTGGTATTCCTTAAAACATAATAATTACCAATTAAGTTGTGGTAATCTAGCAGGTAGTGTTTGGCTTATTACACGTGGGGCCTCAATTCACGCCCCATTTCAAACATCTTCAACACAACGAAATAGAAAAGAATATTTTATCGACGACTCTGTCTCAGCAGATTTCTGGAAGAATCTTTGAGAGTAAATAAAACTGCCATGAAAAGTTTCTCAAAAATCTGTCGTTCGGAGTCGATTTTAAACTGTAGAGTTCGCCACTCACGTACAAAAATTAACGCACACAACATAGGTGGTATGAAAAGCTAGGTCGTAATACTGACTGAAGGGTTGTATTAACCAATTACACCATGCTACAAAATAAAAAAAATTAAATACACCCAGCTAATGACACAGTTGTGAGTTTTGTTGAGTAGAACTCAAAAATATCTTTTTTTATATTTCTTGAACCCTCCAAACTCGTTTTATTTGACAAAAACTGTTTTTTTATCTTTACACACAAATTTATTGATTACACAAACATTTCCGAACCGATGTCCAAAATTTAAACCTTATTAGAAAGAAGAGACGTGGGCCTTGAAAACGACATACACAAATATATTATTTGACTTAATATGCTATGGGTTTTGATGTGCTAAACTTGACAAATGCGAATTTTTTTCATATTTATTCAAGTTTGTCCATTCATAGTACCAAACTTTAACTAAAAAATATGAAATAACTGATGATATTCTTAAACGGCATTATCTTGTAAAGAGATTGACACTTCGTTTGATCAAATCGGACAAAAATTTCCGAGTGTTATTACTTAAAGAGTCTAATAGTCGCGTTATATTTTCCATATACTATACATTTTTTTCAAATGAACTTTTAGTTCAAATGTTTTCAGAATTTTTGATGGATCTTGACTGATTATCGGAAAATGTGACAATTCCACGTTTGAGAGACCACCAGAAGTGGGCCAATGTTTGCGCAAAGAGAAATAATAATATTTGAAAAAAACACAAATATTAGCTGACACATTTTGCGATGAACAATCAAGATCCGTCAAAACTTTTGAAAATGTTTGAACTGAAAGTTCATTTGATAAGATAACATATATAAAAAATATAACACAACTTTTATACTCTTTAAATAATAACTACGGTAATTTTTGTCCGATTTAATCAAGCAAAGTGTCAATCCCTTCACAAGATAATGCACTTTCAGAATGTCATCTTTTATTTTATACTCTTTAATTAAATTTTGCAATTAAGAATAGTTAAACTGGAAAAAATGGGAAAAAATAATATTCTCCAAATTTACACGATCAAAACTCATAACATGTAAGTTTGAACTATATGTTTATGTATATCATTTTAAAGCCACATATTTCCCATTTTCCTAAAACTTTGGATTTTGAAAATAGGTTAAAAAATATTTGGGTAATCAATAATTTTGTGTGAAAAGATCAAGAACACCGCTTTTGTCAAATAAAAGAAGTTTGGAGGGTTCGAGAAATATAAAAAAACATGTTTTGAGTTCTACTCAACAAAATTCACAACCTACGCTGTCATTATATGGGTGTATTTCGACTGTCGCACCATGTTATGTGTGTATGTAATTTCCAATAGAATAACAAAAAGCAACTTAAATCAGATATTAACATTAACTTATTTTGTTAGAAAATTGAAAGGAGTAGAATTATAAAGCTGGAATCAAGTGCAGAAGCCCCTTTGAAATATAAAGAAATTATTTACAAAACCGAACAAATGAAATATCATACTTATGTTTAAATTATATGTCCACCACTGTATACTCTCGTTTATGTATTCATGAAATTAACGTGTAAAGTCCGTAATATAGTGTAATAACCATTATCCTCATACTTGTTGCTTATCAATACGTACATATGTAGGTATGTAATACATGTATTGTACTAATGTCGGAGTGTTCATTCATTTATTTACTTGCGATTGCCTGTGAAGCGACTATGATAATGTGTTTGGAATGATTTCAAAGTTAATTTGTGATTTAACTCATATCACATACATCTTTATTTCTTTTATCCTTTTCTGTTTTTATACATTCATCTATTCCTATACATATATGTAATCTAAACGCTTTTATAGCCGAAAAATAAATGGCTTTGAAGTCATATGAAGACATAAATGTATGGAAGGATTAGAAATAGACTTTTAAGGGTAAACAAAAGTCAAAATTCGCACCTAAAGCCATTTCATATTAAAACAAAAGTTCATGCTTTTATCTCTAAACTAAACTATTATTTAAACTATAAATGCCAGTGAAACTGAAATAAAGTTTTGCTAACAAATGTCAAAACTGTATGTGAAAAAGGTTCAGAATTTTATATTTAAGTTGCTATACCCTATGGGCTGAGTTAAAGGTTTTATAAATAATCTGTTGCATTGAAATAATAAATTAATAAGTGGGAAATATGAGGGAGTAAGGTTCACTTCTTCAACTAAAGTTATTGTAAATACAGTGGTGGACATATAATTGAAACAGAAATATGATACCTCATTTGTTCTGGTTTTTATGATTTCTTGATATTTGATCAGGTCTTTTCCACTAGAAGGATAAGTTCGATCACTTCTACACTTGATTCTTTCATTATTTTTTTATTCTGTTCAATATTGTTACCGAATAAGTCATTATTTAGTTAAAGCGTTATTTTTCAAGTGGACATCATAATTAAAACATTTTTAGTTTTGTTACTTTCACAATGTATTATCTGATTTTGGTCGTTTATTGTAAAGTAAGTTTGTGGCATTAGAATGAATATGTACAAAACTTATTCATAAGGTGAGGGAAACGGACCAAATTGTTTCGCTAAAGGAACGAAAGTAATTCTCAATCTCAGAAGAGCCGTTAACTAGTAAATGAAGTTCCCCATTTATTTGCCTACTCCAGAGAAAATATTTATAATGCAATGTTACATTTTAATGCATTTTGAGCCCCAAATAATGTACCCAGAGTCCCAAAATGTGTAAAGCCACAGCCAGAAAAGTTGTAATAATCATAAGAGCGTCTAAAACTGACCTATATAAGCTTTAAGCAGCATCAAAATATGGTATATTATATATAAAAATATTGTATATAAAAATGAATGTGTGTTTATTTGTTTGTGGGTTTGTTTGTTTGTTTGAAGTCTATAGACGGCTAAACGGCTGGACCGATTTTCTTGAAATTTTAACAGTACCTTCCTGTATGTCTGGAAGGAACTATAGGCTACTTTTTATTTTAATATTTCAAGTAGGCGAGGTCCCACGCCCTCATACCCAAAAGCATTTAATGTCGCATATCTCACAAACTGCAACAGCTTGAGTCCTAAAATTTTGTATGGACGACTTTGACGTATATATGAACAAAATAGGCGGATTTGCTATAGTGGGCGTGTCACCTCCCATAAAAAATTAATGTTTGTATGTATGTATAACGAAGGTTTCTAAGTTAGTATAACCAATTTCCGACGTGGTGCCACTGAAAATTACTCAAAGTGAATTAAATCGTAAACTATGCATTTAATCATGTTATGATCTTTATCAAAGTTGTCGCGCATGAGCCGAGGAAGGTTTCTAAGTTGATATGACCAATTTCCGACGCGTAGCGCCATTTAAAATTATTAAAAATGAATTAAATCGTAAACTGTACATTTTTGGACAAAGTTGTTGCGCATGAGTCGACGGAGGTTGGTTGAAAATTATTCAAAATAAATGACAAGCAATTGGTCGAGCTACACCTCAAACGCGGAAGAAATGAGCATTACGAGCCTCAGAATCAGACGAGAACTGAGACTGAAAAATCTTCGAGTATATGCCGCTGAGACTCGTTCTCTTGAACCACTTGAACAACGAGAAGTGAGATTAGAAACTGATCGAATGCGAACTACTCAGGCCCGTTCATCTGAATCATCTGGACAACGGGAAACAAAATCAATAAAATTATTCAAAAGTAATTGGACACTTGTGTAATGTCTTTCCTTCAAATTTATTTTAGTTTGTGGCGCAGCAACACGCGCTGTGTACAGATAGTTAATATATAAACCAGATCTACTAGAAGAAAACTTAATGAACCTTTTTTAGACCTTTAGTTAAAAAAATTCAGTTTAGATTGTGACAAACAAAATATGTAATAACAAAAATATTTAATCGTACGATGAATTCAAAATTTGTTGTTGACCAACCTAGTTCCAGATATAACATCATACATACATAAATGGTCCTTACAACTCTTCTCACGGCACTTATGTTGTGTGTGTTAATTTTACATATCAGTTTAAAAACCGACTTCGAATTTAAGGTTTTTGAGAAAATGTTCGTGGCAATTTTATTTACTCTTATAGATTTTGCCAGAAATCTAAGAGAAAGTCGCCAAAGAAATTTTTCTTCATACTTCATTTTGTTGGAGATGTCTGATGATGCATCATCATATGGTATTAATATATCAACTAGAACTATTTGCCGAAGACTTACTGTAGCTTTCTAACCCAGTTGCATGGCACAGCGAACACCTTTAGTGTCAAAAAAGAAAAAAACAAAAAATTAATCCAGATTAGATTGTAACAAACAAAACATGAAGAAACAAATGAGTTCTTGAAAAAATTTTTACTCGGGCGCCGAATCCAAAATCTGTGAGATAGGTATGGCATCCAGCTAACCAATAGTTAGTTCCAAATGTACTATCATACAATATACATACTATAATCCTTCACCCAGGATTATGAGACCTAGTTTCTCACACCACTCATGTTATGAGTGTTAATTTTATATATGAGTGGCGGTATCTACAATTTAAATTCGGCTCCGAATGACAGATTTTTAAAAAAAAATTTATGGCAATTTTTTTTACCGCGACCATCAAAACAAGTCAATAAGACTGTGAGAAAATTATGGTATCGGTGCTTCTTGTTGGTGTGGTATTGCACCAATCTTATGGGACAGTTCCGGAATGGACATATTTACAAAAACTTTAGACAAAACACAGTGCAACCATAAGCGGAGAAAAATTTAAATTTAAGCATACTCGTGAGAGGCTGCTGGATGAATAAAACATTAATGTTTTAACGTGGCCAGCTCAATTTTCTGACCTTAATCCAATTGAAACTTTGTGAACTAAAGTTGAAAAGAGAATGGTAGGCAAAAATGGAAATGTGTTGAACGGCTATTCCTAATTCTTTCTCTGTATTATACAAAGTTAAAATTATATTTAAGTTGCTGAAAGTGAACAAAGTAAGCAATCATTAGCAATTGAACAGCTTTAGATGGAGTATCTCAATTCAGATAACAGTATTAAAAGCTATCAAATAATCTCAAATGAAAACAGAAATCAGAACATTGCCAACGCTGTCAAGAATTGCTGTATATTTGTGCAAAAACGAAATACAAACTCCTCTCCCTTGAGCTGTGCAAGATAAGCTGGCCTGATAAAAACTAGAAGCACTGTCGTACTTACTAAATATTGTGTTAAATAAATATGTATCCATTCGCCCATATAGTAGAATAAATAAATCGCATGCATCCCGTCTTAGGTCCCAGTGGAAGTTGCTCAATTCAAGGACAAAAATAAAAAACAGCTGCTTAGCCTTTTTATAATAAAATATAAAACTTGGTTACTAATTGCCCTCTTAATCCAAACTGTGTGAAGCAGCCTTGGAAATGTACCCCAAAAAAGAATCTGAAGATAGAAGTCTCTTTTCTGTGAAGGAGCAATATCATAATATTGTTACGTTTTTACCTTTTTAAAAACGTTTAGAATATGAGTTCGTTGATTGTAAACAAAATAAAAATAAAAAGATGTTTAGTGTCAATTAAATTCTTTATTGTTCTCACCACTTTTGTGTGCCACTATTTGCACTTTGACGAATACAACAATAATTGCTTGTTCACTATTATTCTTTGCTTACAACGCAGTTCTTTTCAACGGAGATCTGCAAACCACGACTGTTTTCTTCACACGCAACGCGTCACCATAGAAGACTGACTGAATTCTTACTACTCGTCGCCTGCTTTGTCTTGCCTTTTTATATGCCCACGTAGAGAAATGAAGCACCAAATCGTCAAAAAATCGTCAGAAAAATAAATAAATAAAATAAAAGTTTTAAAAAACAAAATTAGTTCTATTGTAGTAAAATATATAAAGTCAATGTATGTATGTACACATCTGAGGTCAAAAATTAAACATTTAACAAAAAATTTATTGGAAATTAAAAGCTTGCGTCCCTCATTTTCATTTATTTTTTTTTTCCAAAAAAATGGAGAAATTTTATATCATTTTCAGGAAAAAATTGTTTAAGGATTAAACAATCTATCCCAGTGTTGTTTATTGACCCAGCAATAATATTGCATCATCTTAATATATGTGTTAATGTGTAAATAGTATTAACGAGTCAGAAGCTATTGACATTCTAGGCATGCAAATTCAGTGTAATGTTGTCTGCAACTGACAAATTTTTCAGTTCCTTCAGTTCCTTCTTAAGATTTTATTTATGTACAGGAGAGGCCGTAGTAGCTGGTTTATGACGGTAGTGATCCAACTCCATTGAATTATTGGTGCATCGTTGCAATGTGGTTTATGATTCACTGTTCTATCACTACTACAAAAGGATTTTGCTGGAACGAAATAGGAGTACTTGTTCCCGAAAATCATATATTTCTACGTAACGCTCGTCTTCTCGGTCAGGACATCCGTATGTGGTCGATTGGCCAGTGGATCGCACACTGCATTGCAGAAAAAGTACGTTTCTTAGTCGGACTATTCGTATGTGGAACTCAATTAATGCAGAGGTCTTTCTTGTTACTTATAGTATAAAATTATAGAAGCCTAGTGTCCATAAACGCTGTTCTCTCTTTCCTTCTTACCACATATTTTCATAGTTTGAAACACAATGCTATCCATCCCCTGAGTGTTGGTCGTACAAACAAAAATAACGGCGCTTGCCTTTGTTCTTCCGATGGCATATTATATTATAAGCTATGTATACTCGAATTTTTAAAATTGTTGTAACGACAAGTGATAAATTATTCTCAACTAAGAGGTATTTAAGAGTTGTAATTTTTCAGCTTTTAAGGGGTTAAAAAGGAATAAAATACATAAAAATCATCACAGGTATTCGAAATTAGCTTAAAAATAGAATACTTTACTCCTTGTAATTATTAACATAAATTTCCAATAGTAACAATTGCAAAGTAAATACAAAGCTTAAAGTGGCTTTTAACGAACTAAAGTAAAGAATATGATGTAAATTTTTAATTTCCAAAAATCATCAAAATATCGCCAAATCTGGCAGCCATGCCCACGTAATCAGTCTAATGAATGTTCTTGAAATCGAATGTTCTTATGTTCGCCATTTCGAGAGTTCTATCGCGTCTTTTACTTTTGGTTTACTGGTAACAAGTTCGTCGTATTTCTTTGTGTAGCTTTTGCTCATTTTAATGTTAAACGATATTACACCGTTTCCATTTTCGTAACAATATACAACACTGTTTGGAGTTGGCAATACAACCAATTTTTGAAAGCGGTTATAATCAGTATTATGCTATAAAAACAATAAACGCAATACAGCACTTTGGAATTGCAGCCTGAGGTAAGCTGCATGCGCGTAAATTATAATAAATTTACGCTGCGTTTAATTGCTATTGCACAAAATAAAAAATAAACAGTTGATTAAGTCAATGGTGCTACTAAAACATTATTTCGCGTTATATTTCATCATGTTTTTAAAACCTCTATTTAATGCATCTTATTGTAATGACAGCATTAATCCTAGCATTACCACCAGAAGTCCTTTCGCTCTGAGCACTAATTCTATCATTGCTGCGAATAAAAATAAATTAAAATTAAATTAAACTAAAATCAAAGCAGCAAATTCGTTGGTTGTTGTCGCGTTGCCCTTAACATAATCACTTCCATATACAACCACGTATTCTATTTTTAAGAAATTAGTGTGTGTACTGCGTTGTGTTTATTGTGTTTTATGCCATCCCATTTTATTTCACTTGAACTATATGAGGAAGCTCATAGAAGAGCTCATAATAGGCAATATGCAGCTTTTATTTCGCTTTCTATTTTTTTGCATGATTAGGTCTGAAATCAGTTGTTGCTGTAGTACACCAAGCAAACTTAGCTAATACTAATTTCGTAATATGCTCCTCCCAAACTTTTTGCAGCTTGGTTACAACCTTTTGCGAACAGTCTATCAGACTGTTAGTGTAGCAGCGATGTTCTTGTCTATCGTTAAGCACATACTTCCCACATTCTCTTAAAGATAGTGGAACGTGAATAGATACAATTTCAATAGTGAGAACTGTACCCAAGTATAATGCATACATACATAATTGGTTATTACAACCCATCAGGCAGAATTACGACCTAACTTCTCACACCACTTATGTCGTGAGCCCCATATAAAATAGACAAGCAGCATTAAATCGAACGAATGGGACTAAATATCATTGATATTTAGTATATGTAATGTAATGTCTTCGCTCCAGATATGATAGTTTCACTGAATAACGTAGCCATATAGTCAGATATGAGCTTCATCTCTAAACACAATTATTTGATTAAAATATTCATCTTTGTTCAGTATTTTATAAGCAAGAACTTTAAGACCAAAATTAGTGTGAAACTGATTAATAACTGAAAATAATAATAATTGAAATGAAAGTAAAATGAACGAATTTGAATGAATTTTTTTTCAAAATTATTTTTGAAGTGTTGCTGTGAAGTTAAACGATTCATGATAAATGGTCATTACAACCCTCCAGTCAGAACTACGACCAAGCTTCACATGTTACTTATGTTATGTGTGCTAATTTTTTCCATAAACAGCTGAACCTACAGTTAAAAGTAGTCTCAGATTTTGGACAAACTTTTCATAGCAATTGCTAAAAATCTGCTTTCGTTTAATTCCAGATGTCTGACCAGGGGTTTGAAACGACACACTACCACACTTTACTTACTTATAAGTTTTAATATTTAATAACAACGAACACTCTGCTACTAAAAACTACATAAACTGAGCAATTAACAACAATATGAGTAAGTTTCCACCCAAAAACATAAAAACCAATTTTGGCTTTACATGAAAATTTAATTGTGAAACTTTCCCTCTAAACGACTTTTATGCCATACAAAGGATATAGTTGTTGCGCATTTAAGGCAATAAAGAAAATCTGATGATTCTTCAATATTCCATTCATTCCTCCACAGATATTATTTACTTCACTTTACTTATTCCACGTTTTATTAGCATGTGTTGCATGGAAATCATAAATCTTTATTTAATGTTAACCAAAATGTTTTAAATGTTACAAGAAAAAAAAATAAAAATAAAATATTTCAGCAGTAACTACAAACAATTAATTTATTTTTTTGAACACTAGTATGAAGATTTTTATTTATCGATAGCTTTAGAAACTTTATGCAACAAAACACAACTGAAGTAGCCTAACGTTCATGAAATGGAACACACTGGCTGACTGCCAGAATGTAAGTTGCTTTGTGTTTTAACAAAGTATAGTATTTCATAAAGCCGCTGTACTAAATGTTTACAATGTATACTATTTCAAAACGTCATCAATGTATATTTTGAAAGCAGTCAAAAAGCAATCAGGCATCGGATTTATAGTTGATGCATTGTTTGGTAACTTTGCATGTCTACAAAATTTATATACCGTAGTAGAACAGCACACAAACTTTGTATTGACACATTTTGGAAGTCAGCCACTGTTACAAAAATGGAAAATTCTAGATACTCGTGTTTTGCTTTTACATCGTTTAGCATTAAAATTATCTCACTGCGTAATATAACAACAAACATCAGCAATTATACAAAAATATGCTAACAAACACTACAAGAATAAATGTAAACAGAAAATACAAACAACGATAATGAAACAACGATATTTACATTTATAGAGATCTCGATAAGGCAAAGCCATGAATATGCAGCTTCAAGAACATTCATCAGACTGTTTACGTTGCCATATAAAAGGCAAGGCAAAGCAGGTAACTGAGTTAGTAAAAGTTCAGTCAGTGTTGTGGGAAGACGTGGTGTGTTTGAAGAGAGTCATCGTGGTCTGAAGATCTCCGTTACAAAGATCTGTCGAACAAATGACTAATAGTTGTTACTGTTTATGCAAAAGAGTGCAAAGCAATTGTTGTTGTTTACATCATATTGTGAACAGTTTCAATTCGGTGTGCAATTGTGCGAACAAAGAATTTAATAAACTAAACACAAATTTATTTTTATTTTATTTGCAACCTACGAGCTCATATTATAAACGTAAAAACGTAACAATACGTTTGTATTTAGATTAGGAAAAGCGAGGGAGCGAACCGTAAAGTACTGTTATTTTTGGTAAGTAATTGCATTAATTTTCATATATGATAAAATCAAGAAAGAGCAGAAAGCTGTTCGACGCGCTATATGATTTGTCAACCATATCAATGGCCTTAGAATAACAGTGCAACCGTCGATAGAATAGCTTTCAACATTTTATTTAACATTCCTGGAATTTGAAGAAATGGTTATGTTCTGTGTGTTAATTTTGTAAATGAGTGACGGGGCACATAGTTTGAAGTCGACTTCAATCCACAGATTTCTGAGAAACCTTTCAAGGCAATTTTACTTACCGTCAGGATGTTTGCCAGAAATCAGCTGAGAGGAAGTCACCGACGAAATATTCTTTTTTGTTACTTTGTTTTGTTGAAGACGTCTGATCTGGAGTTTGAACAGTGGCCTCACGTCTAATAAGCCAATATAGTACTGGCTAGACTACCGTGACTTCAATAATATATCCACCTTTTGAATGGAAATCTGAAAATCTAGATAGGAAATGTAGATGAACATTAGATTGTTACTGATGGGAAGGATGTGTTCGATTACATTCAAGCAGCAATCACAGTGTTTAGTTACACGAAATGGCTGAAATTGTGAACATATATACCAACATAACAAAAAAAAAAGCGCAAATCGAACATACGTAACTCACGAAATTTGAAAATAACGGTTATTTTTGATCACATCTCATATAGAGGGTGTTTTTTATAGAGGTATAGAACTTTAAGTTGGCATTACTTTTCAAGATGGAGACCGATTTAACAGCTGTCAAGTGATTTATTCTCAGTTTGGTTTGGCAATTCATCATGAATAGACTCACGCCTGAACAACGCTTGCAAATAGTGCAATTTTATTTGAAAAATAATGGTTCTGTGCGGAAAACGTATCGCGCACTACGTCCATTTTATCGTCGACAAAATCGTCCATCAGAGCAGTTAATTCGATTAACCATGGAACGTTTTCGCACCACGTTTACTCTTATTGATAACTCGCATCCCCAGAGACGCTGTACGGTGCGTACAGAAGAAGCTATTGCTGCTGTAGAGCGCGTAGAAGCTATTGCTGCTGTAGAGCTGAAAACGATGGTGGCCAGAACGTTACAGTCAATGGTGATCGGTATAGAGCCATGATTACTAACTTTTTCATTCCTGAATTGAATAACCATGATGTCCAGGAGATGTGGTTTCAACAAGACGGCGCAACATGTCACACAGCTCGTGCCACAATAGATTTATTGAAAGACACGTTTGGTGACCGCCTAATTTCACGTTTTGGACCTGTGAATTGGCCTCCAAGATCTTGTGATTTAACACCGCTAGACTACTTTCTGTGGGGCTATGTAAAGTCATTGGTCTATGCGGTAAAGCCACAAACGCTTGACCATTTGGAAGACAACATTCGCCGTATTATTGCCGATATACGGCCACAAATGTTGGAAAAAGTCATCGAAAATTGGACGTCCAGATTGGACCACATCCGCGCCAGCCGTGACGGTCATATGCCAGTAATCATATTTAAAATGTAATGCCTCAAGATTATCTTTCGGATAAATAAAATTCATGTCTATCGAATAATCCATCGTTGTTTTATTGCAACTTAAAGTTCTATACCTCTATAAAAAACACCCTTTACATACATAATTGGCCTTTACAACCCTTCAGTCAAGGTTATGGACTAGCTGCTCACACCACTCATGTTGTGTGTGTTAATTTTATACGTGAGTGGCGGGACTTACAGTTTAACGTCGACTCCGAACAACAGATTTTTGAGAAACTTTTCATGGGAATTTTTTCTCAGAGTATTTGCCAGAAATCTGGTGAGAGGAAGTCGCCGACGAAATATTCTTTTTTTTATTTCGTTT
This sequence comes from Sarcophaga variegata, assembly GCA_932273835.1. Classification (NCBI taxonomy): domain Eukaryota; kingdom Metazoa; phylum Arthropoda; class Insecta; order Diptera; family Sarcophagidae; genus Sarcophaga; species Sarcophaga variegata. Next base: position 28,150,980 of record OW026358.1, on the reverse strand, counting down.
CGTTGGAGATGTCTGACCTGGAACTGTCTGACCTTGAACAATGACCTTACGTCTAATAAGCCAATACATTACTGACGAGACTACCGTGACTTTAATTATATATCCACCTTTTCAATGGAAATCTGAAAATCTAGATAGGAAATGTATGGATGGACGTGTTGGATTACATTCAAGCAACAATCACAATGTTTTGTATATACACACATAAACGGTATCGGCGGGGGTCCCGCAAGGTTGCGTGCTGGGCCCAATACTATGGAATGTCACGTATGATGGTGTACTGGGGCTTAGATTCCCTAGAGGTACACAGATCATTGGTTTTGCGGACGATATTACCCTGGTGATAAGGGAAAAACATTTGAATGAATTGGTGAGAACGTTTAACACTGCGGTTGGCATAGTCAGGAGCTGGATCACGGGAATAGGTCTCAAACTTGCTGATCACAAGATGGATGTACTACTTGTAAGCAGTAGGAAGAGGATGGAATTAATTACCATAACGTTAGGTGACCAGCGCATAACATCAAAGCAGGCGATTAAATATCTGGGAGCGATGATTGATACCAGCCACACGTTTAAGGAACACATGACGTACATCGGTGGAAAGTGTGCGGCGACATCATGTGCACTTGCCCGAATAATGCCTAACCTAGGAGAGCCCAAAACAGGAGAGGAGGTGGTTACTGATGAAGGTAGTGACATCGATCGCTATATATGCAGCCCCTATATGGGCCATGGATAAGAGGACCTGTAGAGCGTGAATAGAAGCGGCCTACAGGAGACCAGCTCCCAGGGTGATTTCTGCCTTCCGCACGGTATCTACTGATGCAGCATTGGTGATTGCGGGGATGATGCTCCTGAGGCTAGTGTTGGATGTAGAGAGGAGGAAACATGACACAAGGAGGGGAATGGATCTTTCCAAACCTGTTCAGTTAGTGGATGATGCTATTCATAGATGGCAGCACGACTGGTCCAATTCAACCAAGGGAAGATGAACCCACAAACTTAAACCGAGCATAGGCGAATAGACCAAAAGGGGGCACGGTCAGGTGAACTTCTACCTGACACAATTACTAACCGGCCATGGATGTTATAGGGCATATCTCTATAAGTATGGTCATGAAGTAGATGGGGCATGCCCAGAATGCCGTAATAAAAGGGAGATGGCGGAGCATGTTTCCTTTATTATTACCATGTAATTTAATATTTTTGTTGTAATATTTAGTATTATCATGTAATGAGCCATTGGGACGGTTGTTTGAATTCAATTACTTATGGAAGATATCCTTGCTTTTCATTAAAAAATTTAATTTCTCTAAAGTTTATTTTGTGTATTTTTATTTTTGTTTTTATTTATTTATTTACTTATTTTCTTCTCTTTGTTTTATTTTTTTACTAAGAACAAGAGAAGATTTTCATCACAATCAAGAAAACAAATAAAAACAAGAATCGTTTGGTTGATTTGTAAAATAAAATCACAGTTTGCAACAACTTTAGTACATGTATACAACATTTTCCATTTACTTCTTCTTATTATTTTACAAATGAATTCGCAAGTTTTGTTACTCAAACCTACAAAAACTTATTTGCCGAAGAAGTATTGACCAATGAAATTAAACCATTAACAGGATTTACGAAAAGTTTGTAAAGTACATTTATTTAAAACCATAATTTCATTGTAATTGCAACTGTTTTCCTGTAATTGCTGTAACAAGCCATCTTTCTTACATTGTACTTCAATTCTTTAAATAAACCGGCATCAATCAATTAACTTACATTGTGTACCTTAAGGATTTAAACTAAAACTCAGTTTATTCTACAAGATTTTTATTGGAAGTGCTAGGATAATAAGAAACTGTAACAGGGTGGACTTTAGAAGTAAAATGAAAAGTTGTAAATAAAACAGCGAAAAGTTGTCGTTACTTAAGTAACAATCGTAAAATTGGAAGAATATACTAAAAAAAAAAAAAATATTAAGACGATTTGAAATATAAAATGAATAACAAATTTAAAGACATCCGTTTGACCGCAGTAGTTTATGCTTTTAAGTGATATTTGTTTTAATTTAAACTTAAAATTTATATTAACTAAGTAGCCGTTACCTAGTAGCCGTAGTCTAGAGGGAAGTGAGGTCCATCGAGATGTAGGACCACGGTTCAAACTCTAAGTCAGACATCTCCAACAAAACGAAACATGAAAAACACTTCGGTGACTATCTCTCAGTGGCAAAAACTCTAAGATTAAATAAAATTGCTATGAAAAGTTTCTCAAAAACTAATCTGTAGTTCGGAATAGAGCTTGGATCTGAAGGTCCCGCCACTCATGTATAAAATAAACACACACCACATAAGTGGTGTGAGAAGCTAGGTCGTAATCCTAACCGAAGATTTGTAATGACCAATTATATATATATTTCTAATCTGTCCTAATGAATACACTACCTACTAGACTAAGGTGACTAATCGAACTTAGATACAAGCACCATCGATGTATTGGTTTGAAAATTTGGACAACAACAGTTTACGGAATCAAAAACCTTGCTGGGAGTGTAAAAATTCGATTTACAATTACTCCAGGTATGGTGCAGTTCGCATTATATTGGTAGCTAGGAGGGATCGGAAATAAAATAAAGAATATTTTTGCTAACCGATCGAAGTTTGCATCAAAAATGATAGATTTCAATATTTCAGACAATATAACTTTAATTCAGAAAAAGTTAGATGCGTGATATTTTTTAATTCGTTAGTATTGTTATCGCCATTATTTTAAATCAAATAAAAATAGAAAATTTTAAGCAGGACTTAAAAAATTCTAAAACCTTATATTTCTGGCTCTTATGTATAATTATTGACTTTCCTAAGGATTCTTTGGTGTTGTGTATGTACTTTTTTAGGTTTTCAAAGATTTTGTGAAGTTTTATCGTAAATACTACATTATTTATGGTATTTGAGAAGGATAGTTAAGTGTTGAATGAAAGTGAAAAGGTTGCATTTTCTGTTCTTGATATGTTCTTGATTAGATTGCAGTAGTTGTCGTCTAGTACGTAGCGTGTTAGCTTATTGGATATCAGACCAAGGTTCAAACCTCAGGTCAGTTATTTCCAATTTACAACAAACATGACAATAGAATATTTATAGCCAAAAATGGTACTACGTAAATAGAGAATCATATGGCTTTAACAATTTGGAAGGGGAAAATATTACCAAGTTTCACTCAGATTGCTAGCAGCTGTGTCTTGAAATGTTGTAGAGTCTTTCTTACTGCTCTTCTCATATGTATCTCAAGTGATAAACAAACATTAGAAAAAAGTATTTCGTCCTATGTTTTATTTCATAGAGTTTACAGAATTATATTATTTCGGTCAGCTACGTACGTATGAAGTAACGGAAACATTCCCTTTGATAACATCCTACTCGAAAATGATGATAAATTTACACCTATAATGCCTTTTCGAGAAATGAGCTGAAACACTTTCGGCTTTTGATAATTCCAATAATTTTGTCGCTGTAGATTCAATACATGCTGCGTGCGTAGCAACTACTTACAGCCGTATTTGGGAAACCCGTAGCCGGCAAACCCGAGAGGAATCAAAGGGAGAGCATTGTTATTAAAATAATCGATGTTCTATTGCAACGGGAAACTTTTTTATCTCACATGACGTTGACAATAAATATTATAACGAAATATGACAATGGTTTGTACCATCAGGTTTCAGCCAGCCCTCAATTGACAGTGTTGCTGATACGACTGAGAATAAGCTGCCCCATCTAAACAATTGGAAACTTATAAATCGCTGCAAAGCAAGAGTGCTAAATGTCAAATTATTGCCATTTAGAAACAAATATAACCAAGCCTACATGAAGTGTTTGATCATCATCTCAAAAAGTTTGACGTAAATTTAATAAGAGTAATAATAAAATGTAAGAATATAAAATAGTTTTATTAAAATTAATTAAATAAAATATTTAAATTTTTTAACAGAATCTATCAACAATCGTGACAATTATATGTTACTACAAGTATGTGTCAAAAGTGATACATAAGCTAGAATTATGAAGTTTTTTAAGGCTCGATCTGCGGCTAATAATGATAAAGGACTGCATTGAAGACCAAGCTAAGAAAGTAGACAGAAATGTCATATCCTCTATTGTGGATTAACACCGTAGGGAAAACTACTAAGATATGCTGGTTCGATTCTGTTGGGAGCAAAACCATCGTAACGGCGACTTTGGCACACTGAGGGGCGTTCTTACAAGACACTCCACCTAACTTGTACACGTAAACTTTATAAGCGGACTTAAATGTATGGATGTGATATTCTACACGATACAGAGTTCTTATAGGAAGTAAGGTTGGTATCCTGAAATGGTGAGCGCACAACAAGCGCTGGTATATGTCGACAGGCTACCAAATACCTACCTAGTTTGATAGTATTCCTCTCTAAAGAATCATATTGTTACGATTTTACTTTTTATGAGTTCGTAAATTGTAAATAAAATTACAAATAAATTTATTTCAGTATTAATTAATTTCTTTATTGATCGCACAATTCTGTGTACCATTGTTCACAACTTGATGTAAACAACAACAATTTGCTTTGTTTGGTATTCTTCTTTAAACTCTTCTGCGTAAACTCTAATAATTGTTAGACAGATCTTTATAACGGAGATCTTCAAACCACGATTGTTCTATTTACACGCAAGGCGTCTTCACACAAGACTGTCTGAATTTTTTACCGACTCCGTTGCCTGCTTTGTCTTGCCTTCTATATTGTAGGGTAAACAGACTGATGAATGTTCTTTAAGGCGAATGTTCGTGGCTTCGCTTTCTCGAGATCTCTATATATCACAAAATATACAGAATGGAAACTAGAGTTTGACAGTTAGAAAGGGACGGCCAAAATTACCAAAAAGTATTTCTGTCTCTCTCTGATTGTAACTCTGTTTTGTTTATTTATGTATTTTAGTTTTCGGGGTGGGTAATTTATATTGGCGAGAGTTAAAAAAAATGTAATTTTTGTGTGAAACTATTAATAAATAATAAAAACAACAAATAACAATTACAATTTTTAACTTTTTCTTTCAAGAAATTAAAAAATATTGGCAACTTACAACAAGAAAATTTTTTTATGAGCAGTAGGTCTTCTTTTGATCTTTTAATATTTAGCTTCTTAATTATCTTTTGCACAAGAAACTATATTCATTGTGACCGAAAATCACACACTTTTCGATTAATATTTAAAAATATAAGAAACTTTAAACTTTTCATTTAAGAAATTTAAAAAATATTCCAAATTATCTCTTTTTTAACACAAAATAAATGTTTATTTACATTTAGTTTTTCTACTTTAACCGCCAGTTTTCACTCTGTATATCTGTTGGTTCTAACACATTTGATTCGCAAAACATTATAATATTTTTTTTTCTCCCTCTACGAGGAAGGTTAAGGTGCTGCTTTAAGCGTTTTTAAACGTCAAATGTTTCAATTCTGTGTATTTTGTGCTATATATGTAAACATCGTTGTTTCATTACTGTTGTTTGTATATTTTGGTTTACATTTATTCTTGCAGTGTTTGTTGTTGCATTTTTGTTTACCGGTTTATACCTTTTTTATACCGTTGTTTGTTGGTATATTTTTGTTTACTTCTTTATTATGTAAACATTGTTTTTATTTTTGTAGCTTTTGTTTATAATTTTAATTTTAAACGATGTAAAAGCAAAACACCATTTCAATTTTCATAACAATATTTTTTAATATAATTATAGATTTTTGTTTTTAATAATATTTATTATATTAAAATATATATCCGTCCTTAGTGATTTGACAAAACAGACTGAAAAAATTATAACTAAATTGACAGATGTAGCTTCAACTAGGCAGCAACATCAAAAGCTCGATACTATAAAATGGGTGGTGAAGGATATGAACACCTACGAAAATTTAATATGAAATTTAACCATTTCTACTCCACTGTAATACCTTTGAACATATATGCTATATGAATATGCTTAGAAGCTTCTTTTAGGAAGGCAATAAAGTTTATGTGTGTAGTCACCATTTGCTTCTTTAAGTGTGAATTTCAAATAGTGTCTTCATACGATACGGAAAAGTGTGAAACCACAAAAACCTAACGCTTTTTTCACATGATATATGAAAAGTTTTTCTCAATGTTTGTTGAGAATGAGCAAAAGAACAAAGAATTTTATATTTAATTTATGTATGTATGTATGTCGCTGAGGTGTATGGTAACTCAACCGACTGGGTAAGAGTATTTTGTGAAATATTTTTTCCGGCAGAAATGGTGCTGTATATGGGCGTTTAAGATGGTAGCAGACAAAGTGTATGTATAGTTGATTTTAGTAGATATTACTAACCTGAAAGTATGTGTCTTAACAACAATAACAAACATATGAAACAGATTTCCATGGGAAAAATAAAAATTGTCTATTCCCCCTGAGTTCACATTAAATATTGTTGTTTTGTTTTTTTTTTCACCTACAAAAAGTACTGTTATTGACAAAAATTTTTCTATTATTCATTATTGTTTTAGTCCAGGACAATATTTATATTCTACAGTGGAGCTTTAGAACCATCCAAGACAAAAAGGTGTCTCATATTTGTGAATTGAGCTAAGTAGGAGAAAAGTGTATATATTTCCGAGCGAACCCATGGCCACACTTTAGTAAAGTTCAAATAGTCGTTAATGTTAATAATCATTTTAAAACTAAAAACCAGAAAAGAAAGAAAATTTTGCTTATGTTGATTGTAATAGAATTCATCACATTGTTTAAATGAAGTTATCGTCGTATAGTAGGTAGTGTGTTAGCTCATTAGACATTAGCCCGTGGCTCAAACCTTCGTTCTGATATCTCGAACAGAAGAAAGATGAAAAAATATTTCTTCGGCGACTTACTCTCAGCAGATTACCATGAATAATTTAATCAAAACTCTATGTTGTGTGTACATGAGTGGCGGGACCTACAGTTTAACGTCGATTCGGAACGACAGATTTTTGAGAACTTTTTACGCCAATTTTTTATTTACCCTCAGAGTTTTTGCCAGAAATCCGCTAAGATTAAGTCGCCGAAGAAATACCTTTTGTATTTCGTTTTGATGCCTGACTTGTGATTTGCACCCTGGCTTTACGTCTAATAATCCAACACACTACCTACTAGAGTACGGCGACTACGTTCAAAACCTCACACTACAGGTAAAACGATATTCCTCCTCATCGCGATTTAGGTATTTTTAATTTTGCAATGAAAGTAAATGAAGACTGACTACACAAATGATCCTATGAACTATATATACCCAATATTTAGTAGAATAGGGCAAACATTCCATTGACCTATTTGCCATTGAGTGCACCAGTTTTTATTTGTTTTCTGACCCATAGCTTTTAATGGTCAGAAATGGTTTGTTGTGGAACATTTAACATTTCTGGCATTTGTTTTTGACTCAAAGTTTAATCTTCATCCAATATCGTTTGAAAACTTTTTTGGAGGTCTTCCGCGTTATTAATTTCTCACATCAAAATCATTGCCCCTGAAAATCGAAACCAACGAAACATATTAAAATTAATGCTGTCTGCAAATCATAATTTTTTCTGGTGCTAAATTCACGAACTATAATACGATGATAAAATATGCTATTGCTTGATCGTTGATTCGAGTGTACTTTAACTGTAGCACCGTGTAATTAACTTAACCCTCCGTTAATAAATTTAAGCACCACAATTATTATTATTATGTGTGTTTAAGTATAAACTTCATGTAATAAAGTAATAAAGGTAGACAGACAGAAATTTCAAACTCTTAAGGATTAAGTTTCACAATAAATTGTCAATTTAATGATGCAATTGAAAACTTAATGAAATGGCATAATTATTTGAAATTAATTACATCAGTTGTATAACTACAGGCCCATATGGTTTTCTGGTTATGCGTTGGTGATTGGAAAAATCTAACGATTAATTGTTTAAATTGAATACCTTCGCAAGGTATCGAATACAATTTTTGATAATAATTATAACTGTTTATGTTGCTGATAGTGTTATTTGCACCATTGCGTGGTTTATTGCAGTCATTAAATGCTTATCATTTAATAACTAACAGTTTGAAGCAACATTAAAAATTTTTATTTTTCATTACGTCATAAAAATTTCATCAAGTGTGCTTCAGAAGCCATCAAATGCTACGTAATTGATGGAAGATCCATAAGGCGTGGTGAACGCACGCTGTTTCATCATTATCGAGATACATTCGATCAGAAGATGAACGACGCAGATTGGATGATAATATGATTGAAACTGTCTAATGTTATGGTGACTTCATTTTACTGCCTATACACACCAGAGATCAGCAATGAGTATTCAAAAAGATGAGCAGAATCGAACCATACTCACAATATCTGATACTTATACGCATTCATACTTATTGTAATATTATATTCATACTACACATATTCAAAGTTTAAAGTACTCATCGTACTCACACTTAACACCACATATGATGTTGTTGATTTCGAATCCCCATGACTCAACATTTACAAGAATCACAAAATAAGTATGATTTACGTACGAACACTACAATACTCACTAGAAGGTTGTGTGTTTCCTTTGCTTGCTATCTTTGTGTTTTTCGTTTTTGGTAAATGCAACAACAACTAAGACTGTAAATTTTGATGAATTATTCGAGTCATGAATGAGTAGGCTTATGAATCAAACATATTTCAAATGGTATGAGTTTGATGTTAACGTTGTACTCATGCTCATTGCAACATATGCTTATAAAGCAACGTTGTAGTGAGTACGGATATATCAGAATAGTTAAATTTCAATATTGTTGACGCACTTCTACTTAAAATTTCATGAGTACCGAAAAAACGATACATTGCTGATCTCTGATACATACTACAAACATAAGGCTTTCCCGCTTTACAGACCGGATATCGAAGTATGTGTTTATCGCAAACATAATCTTAATAAAAGTTAAGAATAGGGGTCATGTTTATAATTCCGATAATTATTTAAACAGCCAACTAATTTGTAATAATTATACACTGTTTGAATACATTTGCCTCTCTAGAAATCAGAAGAGCATACAATATTATTATTATCAACTCTTGTTTGTAGCATTTTAACATTAAGGGCCACTATTATAACTTGCCGTTAACTAAAGGGAGGATTTTAACGGGCAGATAAGTTGTTTTTCACTATTATAAGTGGACAATATGGTAAAAGTGAGCGTTAATCTAAAGGGAAGATTATCCTACCTTTAACTTTTAAAGTTAAGTTTATGTTAGAACTTGCCATATTATATACATATTATTTACTATATGGCAACTTCAAATATAAGAAAAGTGCGCAAATACAACAAAAAAGAAGCCCGCCGTTGCCACTGCGTTTAAATAAAATTTGTTTAATTTGAGCAGCGTTATCGACATTTCTGCGCCAAATTTTTGAAAAAGTTAACTTTATTTTATCTGTAAGTTGTACTAACGAAAATAAGTTAGAGGTAACTTTACAATTCCCTTTAGCTAAAGGTACCTTTAACTAACTTAACTTAAAGGCAAGTTGTAATAATGGCCCTAAGAGTTCCAATTTCCTTGTATAAAGTTAGTTCTTAAAATTCATTATGAAGCTATGTAAATATATTATTTTATTGAGTACGTTCTTTTGATAAAAAAAAAACTTATTTTTAATTCATTTTTATGTTGCTGATATATTCTTTATAAAAATGGTTTTTGTTTCGATACATATGTATGTTTTAGAACAAAAAAAATTGTAATTAAATGGGAATTCCCGGATGTACTGAAAACTCATAAAATAATTCCAATTCCATAATCTTTATGAATAAATAATATTCAAAATTTTCATCCAATATCTATTATTTCTACAGTTGATAAGATCTTAAAAAAATATGCATTAAAAAAAATAATATTTTTATTTAATCGCCAAGACGCAGTATTGAATATAATATATATGGACATCGCTCCGGAGATGTTGACAACGTTCAACGACGATACAGATTTGCTCAAAAAGGTCATAACTGGTGACCATGTCCTTGCACATTTAATTTCATTTTTTACACAAAACTTAATACAGTTTCTTTGATCCATTTTTTCGAATTGTAAAAATCGAAGAGCACACCAAAACATGACTAACCTTTTTATCTGTCAAAACCAAACTGACAATTCAAAATGGCTGATATTATCAACATATACAACAGACATGTGTACCAACAATAAAAAAAAAACAAGAAAAAAAATACGAAAATCGAACATACGTAACTCACGAAATTTGAAAATAACTGTTTTTTTTACATCTCGTATATGGAAGTGATTATTTTAAACGCATCTCGACAACAGCAAAAGATTATGCTGCTTTGCTTTCTATTTTTATTCGCAGCAATGAGTTCTCACGGTGAGAGGATATGTGCTGGCGATGAGTGGAATAATGCTGTCAATTCAATAACATATATGAAATATAGGTTTTAAAAACGCTATGTATGAAATATAATGCGAAAAAACCTTTTAGTGGCACCATAGATAATGAATTAACTAACTGCTTATTGTATATTTGTATTACTTATGCTTTGCCGCTGCTCTCATTATTATAATAAATAAGGCGTCAATTGCAAATTGCCGTACTTGAGTTACAGTTAGCATTAATTCTCTTCTTGCTGGGAATAATAACCAGCAAAATCGTTGCTTATTGTCGCGTTGCCATTTATTTTACTTTTGAGAGATTGCAGTGTTTGCTGCGTTGCGATTATTGTGTTTATAGCATAAAAAAGGGGTATAACCAGAGCGAAGAATAATGCTGAGACGTGAGTCTGTAACCGAGAGTTACGTTAAAAAGTGTGTATTATTTCGCCCTTTTTTTCAACAACATTATTTGATAATGAAAGCTTGCAGTTAGTAGACGAAAAAAAATTTTTTTTTGGTTCGTCGATTCAACAAAGAGTAACCTTACTGTACAAAAATGACCATCCAGGATTAAAAAATGGCTGGCCAGGGTACGTTTACTCACTACAATCTTTCGTTATCAACCAGCATTGTGGATAAAAAGAGCGGAATTTGGTGAAACATAAAAGAATTATATGATAAAGAGTAAATGAGTATCGTCGATTCGACGAACAGTAACCAATTAGGGTTAAAGAGTTCGTCGATTCAACGAAGAGTAACTAACCTTAATGTATAAAAATGAAGAGTAACCGTCCAGGGTTAAACTGTATTGTCTTTTAAACTAATAAAGATTTTATAAAAAAAACGAATCAAGACCAGAAAGAGAAGAATAAACACCACTATAAATAAACGTTTTGTAAATATAAAAACGTAGCAAACTAAATATCATATTGATTGATTTGTTGTGTATCGGATTTGATCAAATAAAAGAACTTAAAAGTAAGTGGAATTTATTCCTTTCACATTTGCTATAACCAGTGGTGTTGTCGAGCCGGAACGCTTCGTAACGTCGTTCCGGTACTTCCTTTTTGGACAGGAACGCGTTCCGGAACTAAAGATGATTTCTTATAACGAAAATTGGCTGACGTTTTGAAAAAAATAAAAATAAAAAAGAATTGCTGATTTTTTTTTTCTAATTTTTGACGAATTTTTATATATATTTTTATAAGCAAGGGTTTAAACCGAACCCGAACCGGAACAAAAACCGGAACTAACCGGCTTGTTTTTCCGAACAGTGAACGCGCTCCGGTAAAAAAAAAAGATTAGCACAACACCACTGGCTATAAACATACGTCTTCCTAGTAATTAAGCGGTGCGACAAATACTGCAAATAACTAAGGCGTAAGTTGTAAATCTACTTCAATAGCAATCAAATATATATTTTTATTTTCCTTGAACTCTGTAACCTTGTTTTATTTGGCAAAAGCTGTTTTTTTTTCTTTTCACACAAATTTATTGATAATTCAAACATTTTTGCATCGATTTTCCTTATACAAAGTTTTTTGGAATGTGGAGATATAATACTTTAAAACTGTATGCATGCTCATATTGTACAAACTTATATGTTATGAGTTTTGATCGGGTAAATTAGGAAAATGTGCTTTTTTCCCTATTTTTTCTAGTTTGACCATTCTTAATTGCCGAATTTTATTAAAAAAAATTAATTAAGTGCTAATATACTTAAAGTATATTCTCTTGTGAAACGATTGACTATTCGTTTGATAAAATAGGACTAAAATTACCGTAGTTATCGGTGAAAATAACAGTCATGTCACATTTTCTATATGTTTTAATTCAACAAACGAACTTTTATTTCAAAATTATTCGAAACGTTAGTTTACCAGAAAAATTCGCCAACTTCACTTTTGAACCCTTAGCAGAAGTCAACTAATATTTATGGTTTTCGTTTTCTATACAGTTTAAAGTCGACTCCGAACGACAAATTTTTGAGAAACTTTTCACGGCAATTTTATTTACTCTCAGAGTTTTTGCCAGAAATCTGCTGAGTCGCCAAAGAACCATTTTCCCATATTTCATTTTGTTGGACCTGGGGTTTGAACAGTCGCCTCACGTCGTATAACTACCTACTACCACCTCTTGATGTATTTCTTTATCCTGGTTCTCACTGAATTTACTAAGGTTTCCTCTAAACATAGATCACACTTTATTTTATGCTTAAGTACTTTAGGTTTTAAAGTTTTTTTGTTGCACCACATATGCCTCTTATGCGTTTGAATAGAACATTGCGAAAATAATTTCATAATTCTAATTGTAATAGAAAATAATGTATGAATATTGTTACGAAAATGGATAAATAACCAACCAAAGCAATTGTTGTTGTTTACATCAAGTTGTGAACAGTGGAACGCTGAATTGTGCGAACAATAAAGAAATTAATTAAAACTGAACATTAATTTATTTTTATTTTTATTTGCAATCTACGAGCTCATATTTCAAACGTTTAAAAGGCAAAAACGTAACAATAAATATTTAGACTATTGATGCTGCTGTATTACTAATTACTACTCTCACTGTTATATGTAATATTATTAGCACGTACTAAATGAGCGTAAACTATGGTAAACCTACACTTGAAAAGTTTATTAGTTCGTTACTGAGTAGGTAGTAAATAGAATTAGAATTAGAATTAAACCGTGGTTTATGGAGGCACAAACTTTAATACAAACAATTAATTAACCAAAGCTCCTTTTAATCCTAAGTTATTCACTTAATAAAACAATTATGAGGGAAGTTGGAAGTTAGGAACATTTATTCATTTAAAGTGATTAGAATATATTATGAATTAAATAAACAATAATAAATAATTCGTTGTCATAAAACAAATTATTTTTATTGTTTGAAAGAAAGAAAGTTTCTTACGAACGGGACTATGTTGCATACAAGGAGTAAATACTGAAATGCTATAAGTGATATTATCGGCGTCAGGGGAACTTCTGTCATTTTATTCCTTATTTTTGAAACAAGAATAATCCTGTTATGGAAGATTGAAGAGTATAAAACTACGCCATGGCGGCCTATTTTATCTAGTAGGTAGTGTATTGGCTTATTAAAACTGATGACACTTTTCAAATCCCATTTCCAACAAAACGAAATATGAAATAATATTTCTTCGGCGAGTTCCTCTCAGCAGATTTCTGGCAAAATCTCTAAGGGCCATTATTACAACTTGCCGTTAACTAAAGAGAGTTTTAACGGCCAGATAAATTTGTTTTCATTATTACAAGTGAGCATTAAGCTAAAGGGAGGATCATACAACTGGTAACTTTTAAAGTTAAGTTTATGTGTGAGCTTGAAATATTGTTGATATTTTCAATACCGCAACTTCAAATATAAACAAAATGAGTAAAGACAATAAAAAAAGAAGACTGTCGTTGCCACTGCGTTAAAAAGAACTTTTTTAATTAAGCAATGTTATCGACTTTGCTCCGGCACTGCCAAATTTTTGACAAAAGTTAACTTTATTTTATCTGTAGGTTGTAATAATGAAAAGCAGTTAAAGATGACTTTAAAGCTCACTTTAGCTAAAGTTACCTTTAACTAACGCCAACTTTAACGGGAAGTTGTAATAATGGCTCTAAACGCAAATAAAATTACTATGAAACTTTAAACTGGAGGTCCCGCCACTCATGAATAAAATTAACACATACAACATGAGTGGTGTGAGAATTTGCTCGTAATCTTGACTAAAGTTTTGCAATGACAAAATATGTAACAGGTCGAGTCGCATCATCATCATCATACGTTAAACATTGGCTTTTCTAACTAACAGCAGAATTGAAATACATGTCTTCTTATGTTTTTTTTCTTCATGTGACACTTATCACATAAAGTTTATCTACTTTTAATTTTTGACTAGCGTTAAGCACTAGATTTGCTTATTTTCTTAAGACTTTTTTGTTATTGTAAACAGTTGACATTGTAAACATAATGAAACTTTACAAGTGTTTATTGCGTCAGATGATTAAGAACATTTTATCGCTCTCGTTTCTTAAAACGCAAACAAATTAGTTTCATTTCTTATTTCATATTTGGCTATAACTTAAGAGACTACTGATGTGCAAAAATTTATGTCATCTTCATTTTGAATAGCAACATGCTGTGGTGAAGAGGCTTCAAAGAATTCAACTGCAGTATGTACTAAAATTAATTAAAAGCGTTTAATTAATAAGATTTAATAACTTAAGTATTATTGATTGTATTCCGTACAGCTGCATTAGAACTATACGCTTCGTCTTGCTTGAGTGCTGTAATGTATTTGTGAGGAATAAAAATAAAAGTTATTTATATTTATTAATTTATATTACATGGTTTAACTTTTAATAAAATAATAAGATTTTTTAGAATTATAATGAAAGTTGAAATTATTTCTTTCTTAAAACTATAATTAACCGTAGATCGGGCTTTGTAAAAAATACATTTAAGTTTTTTAGACGATATAACTTTAATTCAGAAAAATTTAGATGCCTGATGTCTTTTTAATTAGTTAGTATTGTTATCGCCATTATTTTAAACCAAATAAAAAAAGGAAATTTTAAAAAGGACTTAAAAAGTTCAAATACTTAATAATTCTGACTTATGTATCATTTTTGATACGTACGACTTTCCTAAGGTGTCTTTGGTGTTGTGTATATAATTTTTTTAAGTTCTCAAAGATATCGTGAAGTTTTATCGTAAATAATATATTATTTATGATATTTGGGAAGGAATTGAAAGTTAAGTGTAGGATAAAAATAAGGAGGTTGAATTATCTGTTCTTGATATTGTTTGAAGTAGTCGTAGTCTAGTATGTAGCGTGTTAACTTATTAGATGTCAGACATTTCCAATTTATAAAGAAATGTTGTAGTGACCGATTATATATGCATGACACAGACCTAAATTAGAAAAAAAGTTTTTCGTCCTATGCTTTACTTCATAGACATTACAGAAGGATAATATTTCGGTCAATTATGTACGTATGAGATAACGGAAGCGTACAGTTTGGCTAGATTTTATTAATTAAATTTTTTGAGGGAAAATGTCCCTTCCTTTATACTAAAATTTTGGCTGATTTGACAATTCCAAATCAACCCCTTACTTCTAATACAATTTTTAAATCAGCTTAATACTATAACACATGTTTGTGTGTACATTAAATACTTAACTATATTTAAAGGGTTTGTGTGTGTTTTAATTGTGGGACAAGTGGATGTCATATGACACGCGCCCGCTGCCCATAAAAATTCCCACGGTAAAGTGTGAAGAGAGCCACACACGATCACTAGCAATGCAACACAACAGCAACACACATTTTTCATATTATATGCATACCAATACTGCCGGCGGTCACTCAACAAAGTGTCAAATGATCGTTGCGTGTGCGTATTACTATTGTGGCATTATACGCAGCAGCGACGGTCAGCAACATTGAGTCAAGTGGTCGCTGCTCATATGCAATTGGATATTCTTTTATTTATGCACATGAAATGTTGTGTTGGTATTGACAACTGTAAAATAATGCTACAAATCATTCGCTTTAATAATGTCCTACTCGGAAATGACGATAAATTTACACCTATAACGCCTTTTCGAGAAATTAGCTGAAACACTTTCGAACTTTTGATAATTCCAATAATTTTGTCGCTGTAGATTCAAGTATTTGGTATTTGGGGAAACCTGTATCCTGGAAATCAGGGAGGAATCAAAGAGAGAGCATTGTTATTGACATAATCGATGTTCTATTGCAACGGGAAACTTTTTTACCTCTCATGAAATTGACATCAAATTTGCCTAACGAAACATAGCAATGATTTGTACCAACAGGTTTCAACCAGCCCTCAATTGAGAGCGCTACCGATGCGATATCTATACAATTGCAAACATATAAATCGCCTCAAAGGAAAGGTTCTAGATGTCAAATTATTACCATTTAGAAAACAATAAAACCACGCTGGAATGAAGTGTTTGATTTTTACGTAACAAACCATATTGCAATGTACATCAAAATTTTGGCCAAAATTTCATAAAAGTAATAATAAAATGTTAGAATATAAAATAGTTTTATTAAAATGAATTTCGATAAATAAAAATATTTAAATCTTGTAACAAAATCTATCAATAATCGCGACAATACTATGTACTAAAAGTATGTATCAAAAGTAATACATAAGCTAGAATTATGAATTTTTTAAGGATCGATCGACGGTTATTCAGGTGTGGAGCTATTGAATTCAACAACTTTTTTTGCCTGTTGCATTTTTTTCTATAAGTTATGATTTAAAAGCATTTTTTGTTCAAAATGTTTCAATCGATACTTTAATATAAAATAAATAAAATGCTACGAATGAAAGTAAATAATCGCAAATTAACAAAAGCATACCAACATATCTTTCAAATGTTATATTTGTTGCTTCTGCCGGAATGTGTACAATAAAGAGTTTATTATGTAAAGAATTCCATACACAAACTAAGAGCTTACAATGATGAGGTATTGTGAAAGAATATAATTTCATATGTATTGTGATAAAATGTGAAATTTAATATACATATACACAATATTGCTACAATTCTAGTGTATTAAACAAATAAAATATTTATTATAGACATGCAAGCATTACATGCATGTTATAAATGTACATAAAAAAATTTATTATCTCGACAATATCAAGATACACAGAAACACAATGAGAATAATCAAGTTTTCTTGCAGAATATATTTCGTTTTGATGGCATTCTAAGGATCTTTCGGAATATATACATACATAACACTACGCGACAAAATAAAAGAAATGAAATACACCCATAACATAACATAACATAGTGCAAGTTGTGAGCTTTGGTGGGTAAAACTCAAAAATATTTTTTTTTTATATTTCTTGAACCCTCCAAACTTGTTTTATTTGACAAAAACCGTTTTTTGGACTGGCACAGTTAAGATCAGAAAATTGTAATCCTCAGCTCTAATAGAGAAGGTATACTGCTAGAGTCCTTACGTCGCCAAATATCTATTTCAAAGTAATATTATCTTAGAATTTTTCGTCAATTACGGTGCTGCCATAGGCCTGTTAATAATAATAATACCTCCTAGGCTTAAGAAATCCTATGAATTCTAGCCATTCTACTCCTGTAATCTTGAATAATCGCACGTTTTGATTATTTGAACTAATTATTTGAAAAGTTAAACAATAATGGATTTTTTTTATACAAATTATGAATTTTGTGAATGTCTAAAAACTTTACATGTATCCTTTTTTTGCTTTTTTATTTGCAAGCAATAAAAAACAGCAATAAATTATATATTTAGGCAATTAAACTTGTATGTGGTAGACATAATTTGCAGCCACATGTTTAAATTTAAGAACAAACTTTGAAACTACGTGTTCGGTTTGAAATATTGGACACATAGGCAACAGCAGGCTGCACAGCTACATGAATACAATTACTGTCACAACATCTATATTTTTCAGCAAACGTTTGCTTAAGGGTAATGGCAGTAGATGCATAAAAAATGTATGTTTTAAATTTGTTATTAAAGACGAAATGTTTAAAGCAATCACATAAACCAAATATTGCAAAGATGGTAAATGGCTTGCTGTGTGTCAGATAATATTGATGTTGAAGCAATTAAATTGCATGGTATTGCAGATGAAAGCGATATAGTGTAATAAATGTAATAATAAATGTAGCGTAGAAAAGCGTTTAATTTAATGTAAAAAAACTTACATAGGGTGCACTGGTAGTCTATTGGGTGGTGTGCTAGACTATTAGCGTGAGGGTCGTGGGTACGATTCCCACCAGAGACTCTGGTCTGTGACACTACACCGAGCATATGGTTAAATTACTCCGATCGTATATAATTAAAATATAATTTGTAATTGAATTGTAATTAATAAATAAATAAATAAATAAATAAAACTTGCATATATTGATTGTAATAAAGCCAATAGAAAAATGTAAGCGTATTAATATTGTATAGGGTTTTCCAAAAGGTTGCTCTAGACAGTTGATAACAGTCATCTTGTTGAAGCTTAATCTGCCAAATTAGTTTTTATTTATCCAGCGTGTTTGCCAAAAAGTCGCCGTAGTCTAGTAGGTAGTGGTTGGCTTATTAGACGCGAAGCCACCGTTCAAATCCCCGGTCAGATATCAAAACGAAATATGAAAAAATATTTGTACGGCGACTTGCTCTCAGCAGATTCCTGGCAAAAACTCTGAGAGCAAATGAAATTGCAATGAAAAGTTTCTCAAAAATCTGTCGTTCGGAGTCGACTTTAAACTGTCCTGACTGGAGGGTTGTAATGGCCAATTATGATGTATGTATGTATGTTTTGCCAAATCATCATGGACGACTATTTTGTTTTTTTTTTTTGTGAACATATTTATATAATAGACTTAGCTGGCTATATATTTTTTTAATTTCAGACAATTTGTGGATTTTACCAATAAACCTGTTCATCTTTTGAATCCAAACCAATTAGTCATTCAAATTTCGAATTCCTCAATGGAAACAAATAGTCAGAAGGAGCGAACTCTGGTAAATATCGAATACCGATTTTCTGGATGACTGACATTAATATATGATTTTTTCTATTTAGCATTCTGAAAATAAATTCATTTTTCATCGCCAGTTACAAGTCGGCGCGACACTGTTTCTCTATCGTGGTTCGAAGCAAAATTTCACAAATTTTCAATCTGTCAGTCAACATTTTCCAGACTTTTGGTTTTTTCGCATAGCTTTTAAACGGTTAGAAATTATCTGTTGTGCAACATTTAACATTGCTGTTATATATAGCTCAACGTGCAATCTTAATCCAATATTGCTTCCAATTCGGCGTCTACAAACTTTTTTGAACATATTACTCCTGATAGAGAGTGATCTACTTATGCCTCGACAAGCATTCGGTGCGATTCGTTGCGACAATAAAATAAAATAATGCTTTTATCATTTTCTGCTACAATTTTCACCGTCTTTAACAAGATAAAAAAATATAATGTTGTTTGTTCACTGAAAAAAACAGAAACAATTAGGGCGATAGCTATCCATACGAGATCCAAGACGGCTCTTCCTTGCCATACAACTCATTCCACATTGGCCACTCTGCACTAGCCATTAGAATACAAGGGTATCTCATGTGGAGGTGATGTGAACTGTCCACCGAAATCGTGTGATTTGACAAAGTAATAGGCTAGGATGTAATCCCTACAAAATGGTCGTATTAGCCTTATTTCTTTAAAAACAACTTTTATTGTTTGGTTTCGCACTCAGGCTACATACCATGGGTAGAGTGAAATTTAAGCCGTAACTCTAACTAAAGTGTTATAGTGCCTAATTATGAATGTATTTGTTAAATAAAATTTAATTTATAGACATGTTTTCATTTGTAATATTAATGAAATAATCATCTTATATTGCAATTTTATGTTCAAAAATACTAGAATAGAGCATTAATTTTACTACATATTGAAGTAGGTTATCATAAAAACGCCTAATCAAATGGCTATTAAAATGTCTTAAATACAACGGGTATAAAGCAAACTATATTGTTTTAAACAAATGTATGCATTTATGTCCACACAAGATCTATAAATGTCAACGAATTAATAGAAATTTTATGCTTTTAATGTCTTTTAAAGATGAATGGAATTGTGTAGTGTAATAAAAATTTTATTGCTTGTTTGTAACTTAATGGTTGGACGTTAAGCCAATCTATCTATGTCTAGTTAAGACTATTCCCCGGAGATAGAAAATTTTGATATAATAAAACTGCTTCAGTATGGTGTTTTCGAGTTTCCAGTTTTATTTCATAAATTTAGATGCCCACATACGATTGCCATAAGAATATGTTTGATTATCAAATCTGTTAAATATACTTGAATTGTATATCAAAAGATAAAATTAACATAAAATTTTAGTTTAAATTTAAATTTTAGAAATATTTATCCACATATATATATATTATCCACATATGTATATATTATTATTATTGCTTATGTATTGATGCAGCAGCCTTGAGAGTGTTCCAGAGAAAAGTACTGTGTAAGATCGTCGTTCCAGTAAGAGTTGGCGATAATTTCCGCATCCCATACAACAGTGAGCTGTATGAGCTCCTCAACGACATGAACGTTGTACAGCGTATTAATGTCCAGCCGAAATCCGTTAATCGGGTTGTTATGGCCAATTAATTATTTAAAAATATTATTATTATTATTATTATTATTATTATTATTATTATTATTATTATTATTATTATTATTATTATTATTATTATTATTATTATTATTATTATTGTCGAGAAGAAGTGACATAGTACTGCGACCATATGATATATTGCATACCCTTCATACTCCATAGGGTATCCCTTTTAAGTTTCCTTCAAGTCTATTGCCCTAACACAGTTCAGGATGTGGTTCGGTGTCAACGAAGACAATTCCCTGACCAACAACAGGTATGCATACAAGCGTTACTTTAACATCTCGCCGGTTTCAAAAATGTGTTCCAATTGTTTATTATCATCCTCACACAGTTTATATTGTTACGTTTTCACCTTTTAAAAACGTTTAAAATATAAGCTCGTATATTGCAAATAAAATAGAAATAAATTTATGTTTAATTTTCATTAAAATTCTTTATTATTCGCACAATTCTGTGTGCCACTGTTCACAACTTGATGTAACAACAACAAATGCCTCTGTTTACACCCTTTACATAAACAATAACAATTACTAGACAGTTGTTCGACAGATCTTGGTAACGGTGATCTTTAAACCACTTCTTCAAACGCACGGCGTCTTCACACAAGACTGACTGAATTTTACTATCTCAGTTGCCTGCTTTACCTTGCCTTTTATATCGCAACGTAAACAGTCTGATGAATGTTCTTGAAGGCGAATATTCGTGGCTTCGCCTTTTCAAGATCTCTATACATGTAAACATCGTTGTTTCAATATTGTTGTTTGTGTATTTTGTTTGCATTCATTCATGTAGTGTTTGTTGTTGTATTTTTTACTTGTTTACCATTTTTATGCTGGTGTTTGTTGGTATATTTTTGTTTACTTGTTTACCATTTTCTTATGCTGGTGTTTGCTGTTATATTACGCAGTGAGATAATTTGTAAACAAGTTCATTGTGTTGTTTTTGTAGCTTATGTTTATAATTTTGATGTTAAATGGTGTAAAAGCAAAACACCAGTATCTAGATTTTACCATTTTCGAAACAATATGTTGGGCTGAAGAAGTGTATTCTGAGCCTACAGAGACCTGTTACAAGACCTTTTTTTTTGTTATAACTATACTCAGGAGATGACTGCCCTTACGCCGTGTTTGAATGCAAGAAAGATAATAACAAGAGAAAGGAATGAGGGACATAATGCGACATTTTTTATGACCAGTGTATATATACCTTCTCCACTTTTTTCTCAAGAATAACTTTTTAATAATTCTTACATTATTTTTTCTATTGTAGTTTTTCATATATGTAATGTCATACAAACAATCAGACAATCGCAGACACCCAGGGTCTCTGACAGGAATCGAATCTGCACACTACCAACTAGTCTACTGAGGCACTCAAACATAAGGCGACCTGTCACAAGATCGGTTACCAACTTCAGGTTATTCTTATATAGTCTCACGCATGACTCAGATCTCCTCTTATTGTAATATCCTAATAAACGTTTTCATTCCTTCCAAACCACTTGGTTTGAGAAGAGCCTATACGTACTTACTTAACTGATCATTGCAACCATTCAGTCAGGATAACGACCTAGTTTTTCGCACCAATTATGTTGTTGTGTTAATTTTATACAAAAGTAGCGGTACCCGTAGTTTAAAGTCGACTCCGAAAGACAAATTTTTGAGAAACTCTTCATGGCAATATTTATTTATTCTGAGAGTTTTTGTCAGAAATCTTCTGAGAGAAAGTCACCGAAGTCTCATATTTCGTTTTGATGGATCGTTTAACTTGGAGTTTGCGCCGTGTCCTCACGTCTAAAAATCCAACACACTACCTAATAGATTACGACGACTTTTATCATGACTACATCATCTGCATATCTTTGCCGTTTAATACTCACCTCAGTTTTGTTGGGAGTTAATCCACTCTAAAGCTCCACACTACTGGTAAACGGCACCATGTATGCCGTATCGCCTAGTTACTAACTGTTTTATCTATTTTCTCAAATCGAGTAGCCAACTGCTAAAGAGCCCATTCAGCGTTATCTATTATTGTTTATCTTCAGTTCGTGGAGCAGTTGAATTTACGGAGGACTCGATCAATCCACCAAATGGGAATAGTCCTTTCGGTAGGGTGATCGTGAGATAGAGTAAGCGCTCGCTACGATGCATGACCAGAACGTGTTGCTGAATGTTATTTCTATCGACGGTTATTTGGCAAATTAGACTGAGAGCCATTATTACAACTTGCCGTTAGCTAAAGGGAGAATTTTAAATGGGCAGATAAATTGTTTTTCATTATTATAAGTGGACAATAAGGCAGAATTGCTGCAAAGTACATTGACCAAACACAGTTTCAACAGGACGGAGTTACGTTGAGCGATTTGAAGGACTAGTCATTCATTTAAAGACACAGAATTACAATAAAAATATTGGATGAAGATGATACAATAAAAAAAAACTTACTGAAATGTTAAATGTTGCATAACAAGCAACTTCTGGCCGTTTAAAATCTATTGGAATGATTCAAAATTCTGGAAAATGGTTTGAACATGAATTGAATGCAAACATATGGAAAGACGCAGCAAAATAATTTTGCAACATAGCAATGCAGTTCCACACAAAGCAGAACCTGTTCAGGATACAATGAACAATTGATTTGCTTTTAAAGACGATCTGTTTGCTTGGCGTGGATTCCACAAATTGCATGACAGAAGTAAAAAAAATGTGTAGCCGGTTATGGCCAATACTTTGAACAAAACGATTTTGACTAAACCATTAAAAATTAAGGTTTTATTTCCACAAATAATCGCGTATCTAATAACAATTGGTGGTTCTTCTCATACGGTGATTCAAATTTCGCAATAATTTGATTTCTAATTTAATCTTGTAATTATTTATTTATTTATTTATCAATTAAAATATAATTACAAGTTATATATACGAGCTGAGTAACTTTAACCATATGCTTGGTGTAGTGTACCAGATCAGAGTCTCTGGTTGGAATCTAATCTACGGCGGTCACAGCACACTACCCACTAGACTACCAGGGCAACCTTTAGTATCAACTACTACATGTAACAGTGTTTTTGAATTATTCAAGGGGCACCGAATTTGATTTGCATTCGGGTAATTCACACTACTTTGTATCGTGTATGTTGTATTGCATACATTTGTTTGTTTGTGAACGCTCAATGCTATGCTGTATTGTGTATCTCGTGGCATTCAAACAATTTGATAGCCCGAAACCAACACAACTTTTTAAAAACATATGAAAACATATACACATTTATTGCCATTCACACAATTTGATAGCACGAAACCAATACAACTTTAAAAAACATATATGGACAATTCACACGACTTTGTATCATGTATGTTGTATTGAATACTTTTGTTTGTTTGTGAACGCTCAATGCTATGCTGTATTGTGTATCTCGTGGCATTCAAACAATTTGATAGCCCGAACCCAACACAACTTTTTAAGAACATATGCACATTTTTTTCATTCACACAATTTGATAGCACGAAACCAATACAACTTTTAAAAACATATGGAAAAAATGTGTATAAGTGTATCGGATTTTTATATGAAAAATATCAACAACAATCATACACTGTTGTATGTTCTTCCAACAATACAATGAATACAACGATACAACGGCTTGTGTGAATTGACCAATGGAAAAAATGTGTATAAGTGTATCGGATTTTTATATGAGAAATATCAACAACAATCATACACTGTTGTATGTTCTTCCAACAATACAATGAATACAACGATACAACGGCTTGTGTGAATTGACCAATTATATTTTCGATTTTCTGCTAGATTACGCTCTATTGGCTATTACAGTTTAAATACCATAAACAATATGCCGTTAACTAAAGGCAGGATTTTAACGGGCAGATAAATTGTTTGTGGACAATAAAGTAGAAGTGAACGTTACGGTTAAGGGAAGATCGTTCTACCTTTAACTCTTAAAGTTCAGTTTATGTTTGAACTTGCCATAATATATATTATGTTCAATGTGGAACCTCAAATATAAACAAAATAAGCAAATAAAACAAAATACGAGGTCCTTCGTTGTCACCGCGTTTAAAAAAGCTAGCAGTTTTATCGACATTGCTCCGGCATTGCCAAATTTTTGAAAGAGTTAGCTTTATTTTATCACTAAGTTGAAATAACGAAAAAAGTTAAATGTGGCTTTAAAGTTCACTTTAGCTAAAGTTATCTTTAACTAAACCCAACTTTAACGGCAAGTTATAATAATGGCCCTGAATAAATGACAATTAAGCGGCTATGACAGATGTAGTTTCAAAAAGATTGTCGTTGTCAATGGACGGAAATCCATGTTGGTAGGCTCGTTATTTTAAAGCATATTGTCAACGTTACGTTACTGTAATTTGGTTTTTACGAATTATTAGTTTAAAATCTTCTTGCTTCTCAATCTAAGGACTTTCAACTTACAAAAATGTGTTTATGTGTCCCTATTCAATTTTCGGACAACTATTCTCAATCAACTAAAGTAATAAACTTAGGTCATTCAGGGATACAAATTAAATTTTTAACCCAACCAAAAAAGTTGTAAAACACTATTACATAAAGAGGGAGAGAGAGAGAGAGCGAGAGAAAGAGAGAGAGAATTGTATTGTATTTTGTAGCCTTTCTTTTGACAACAAAGTATTTTCATAAAGGAAAATGAGTCCGTAAGTTCTTATTTGCCTAAAAGTAAAATTTATGAATAATAAATATGAGAAATTATTATGGTATAAACTTTTCATTTTATTAATTTTATAATCCAATTACGTTCTTGTGTAGGCTATATCAGGTTATTTCGTGGTAATGGCTATGGGAATTCATACTGTGTAGCAAATCTGAAAAGAAACTCAACCCTAATGGACATTTTTCGTAAATTTTTTTATTAAAATTTTTGATTATATTAGTTCAATAGACTTGTCCCAAAGAAGATATTCCTTTTATGTTATTCTCTTTTTTTTTGAAACAAAAACAAAAATAACAACACTAATATGTTAAAATGAAAAAGTTTGCATATAAACTTTAGAATTTACAATGTATCCTTTTAAAGAAACATGTTAAAACAAATTTCTATGCAAACTGACCTTATAAAAGCAAATTTAAAGTAAAACCTTGATGGTGATTACAAGGAAAAACTTTATTGGAACTACTATTCTTGAAAACAGCAGAAGTTTATGACATGCTCACTACAAAAATTTCTATGTGAAACATAATAGAAGGCGCAGTAAAAATCTGGCTTTGTGTATCTTACACAGTGATTGTATCAAGTTTAAAATAACTAGTAGGTAGTGGCTTATTAGACGTGAAGCCACGGTTCGGACGTCTCCAATAAACAGAAAAATGAAAATTATTTATTCGGTTACTTCTTTTCAGCAGATTTCTGACAAAAACTCTGAGAAATCAAAATTACCATGAAAAGTACATCAAATAAATCAGTCAGAGTATACTTAAAACTACAACTATATAAAATTAAAGTGCACAATAAAAGTGATGTGAGAAGCTAGGCCGTAATCGTGACTGAAGGGTTGTAATGACGAAGTGTGTGTGAGGTCGCCTATCAGATTTCGATTACAATCTTATATATAAAAATGAATGTGTGTTTATTTGTTTGTGGGTAAGACACCACCCATATGGCTATTGTATTCATGGATTATATTAAGGCAATCGATGTTAACAAACCTTTTTTTCCGAAATGGTTGTAAAGAAGGAAACTTTTATATCTTTTTGAGTGGCATATAAATTCGATTGTTCAACAATGTGCTCAATAATAGTGTCACACAAAAAGTACTCGAAGCATTGAAGGTGTATCAAGCCTTGTGAGATCTTCTCCTCGTTCGGGCTCAGGAAATGCAATCGCAGAGTTATCTAGCATTCAGATCTTTTGGCAATAAACTCTCTTGTTTTACATTTAATTTTATCTTCAGGCTGAATGATATTCTACTCTGCAGGCACTTCGCATTTGCGTTTCTTTGACCGAGGAGTAATTGAATCAATCAAAGTAGAAAGGGATAATAATTTTGCCCAATGACGGGGAACTTCTGTTTGAAGTGGCGCAAATCTCTGATAACTTCATTGATTCTGACATATTCACCGCTCTATTTATCGCCTCGTCAAATCCAACGTTGGAATGGCCCTTGGTCTTACAAGCCTCATCATCCAAGTCGTCTTCCTTATCTTCTTCTACGTCAGTATCGGTCTTGAAATTCATCAAATCCAAAATTTTCCCAATTTCTTCATCAGAAAGCCATGACAACTTTTGCTTTTGTCGACGTTCCATGTCTATTCACCACAATTTTTTGCCTTTTGAAATGTTCCACTTCCAACTTCACCTAATACATGTATTTTTGTTTTTTTGTTCAATTGTCCTAAGACCGCCTACCTTGTTACCTTGCAAGATCAATAAAAAGCTTACAAAAGTTTTTTTCTTTGTGCTTTCTTAACGCTATCAGCAAAACACTAATAATTTTTTTTTTAACTTTGTCCACTTTTAATAATTTATTTTATTTTTTGAAATTCATGCTTTTTGCAAAATAATTATTTCGTCTGCAATAACGAATTTAACGATACTTAAGTTACTAAATCGCTCTACATATCTCTTGTAAGGCTTATATTCGAGTATAGTAGTGGATCCATAATATGGGATCCTCTATGTAAAAAATATTCCGACGTCATCGAATCTATACAAAAGCAATTTCTGATGTTTTGTCTCCGAGGACTGAATTTTAATCCCACAAGTTTACATTCTTATTCTGCCAGACTAGCATTAATCAAACTTTCGACACTTAAAAGCCGCAGAATTATGTATGTTAAATATCTCGTTCATATTCTTGTTCATATTAATGTGATATAGGTTCCAGTTTTTTAATCCATATTATCACGTTTAATATTCCTCAACGTCCGTCACGTCATTTTTACGTATTATCAATACAATTTTTTAGATCCAACTAAGCTGGTGCTGAATGTGTAACGAATTTAATAAATTGTATATGCTAATTGATTTTTCTTTATCGAATAATGGTATAAAAAATAATGTAATTATGTATTTAAATTCATAGTTTTTTAGAATTAATATCTTGTAATATTACTTAATTGCCTGCAAGGAATATTTCCATAGGCAAATAAAATAAAATAGATAAATAAATTTCACAATTTTTCAACTTTAAATGACAATGATATCTTCTCAAAGCATCAGCATATGTTGCAAATATAATAAAAATAATTTTTGGACTTCCCTGAATTAAACAAAATATAAAAAGAAAGCAAAACAGAATTTGGAAAGCGAAAAATGAGCATTGAATTCAAGCCGTCTGCAGGCGGTCTTGGGCACTAGGGGGTTAATTCACATGGTCATTAAAAATCTTAAAAAATAAATAATTTTAACTTTTTTACCCTTTCAAAGAATTTCAAAGAGAACAAGAGAATATTTTTGCTGGAAAATTTAAGGTCTATTAAAAATATATACTCATACAATACTGCATTAAATACTTACACCATAAATAGAAAAAGAGTTTTCAAATAAAATGATTTTAATTAATTTCCGTCCAACAATCTGAGACTGTATAAATAAAATTTACATTTTAAGAATTTTAATTACAAGTTTATTAAGATTTTAATGAGTTGTAAATAGACTCAAGAAATATAAACAAATAAAAATAATTTTTTTATGATTTGAATTTCAAAGAATGAAAAATGAATGCCATTAATTTCATAATTACAGTGTATTCTTCCATAAGTTTGTTTATCAGTATTTTCTGTAGAATTTAAAACATGAGTACGTATTTGTAATTCCGATGTTCAAAACAACGATGATGTAAAACAAAAATGACTTTAACAACTTAACTGTTCACAATAGTACCGAATGAAATAATTATCCAAAGAGTTCAGAGAAAAGGGGACTACATAAAGGCTCTCAGCAAAATGAAAACAAGAAAATCTGGGAAGCTGTTGTTGATCTTGCGAGATACCAAGAAATTTCAAACCATAGCTAATTTGGAAATAATCGCGAAGGTATGGTTATGTTTTTACCCTTTAAAAATGTTTAAAATATGAGCTCGTAGATTGCAAATAAAATAAAAAAATTTGTGTTTCGTTTTAATTAAAATTTTTCATTATTCGCACAATTCTGTGTGCCACTGTTCACAACTTGATGTAAACAACAATTGCTTTTCTTTGTTATTCTTCTGTTTACATCCTTTGCCTAAACAATAACAATTAATAGACAATTGTTCGACTGATCTTTGTAAAAAGATCTTCAGACCACGATTACTCTCTTCAAACGCACAGTGTCTTCAAACAAGACTGATTGAACTTCACTAACTCACTCGCCAACTTTGCCTTGCCTTTTGTACGGCATAGTGAAAAGGCCTGTCCCTCTATCGTCTTTTCCTTAGACATCTCCAATTCCTTCCCTGCTAGTTAGTCCGGATTTTTATTTCCCTCTATGCTACGTTGAACGGAACTAATTAGACGGGGGTGTTGTGTCGACGTATACGATGTTGACAGTCTATTCAACTCCAAAAGCCTTTGGATTCCAGCGCTTTGATTGTTGCTTGTGTGCAAACATATGTTCAAGTTCGAATGAGGTTTCAATTCCTGGTTTCAATCACACGTGCAGCTGAAATACGCTGACCTGGTTAGTTAACCTGTATGACCACTTGAGTGCCAGCTTATCGGAATAGATCCCAGTTCGCACTTGTTCGTTGACGAAATGCAAACCTTCTTGAAGGTGAATGTTCATGATTTCGCCTTCTCGAAATCTCTACATATGTAAACATCGTTGTTTACATTTATTTTTGTGTTGTTGTTATATTTTTGTTTATTTGTTTCTCATTTTTTATGCTGGTGTTTGCTGTTATTAAGCCGTACAATAATTTGTAAACAGGTTTGTTTACTGCATTGTTTTGTTTTTCTAGCTTTTGTTTAAATTTTTAATGATAGGCAATGTAAAAGCAAAAACACCAGTATTTAGATTTTTTTCATTTTCATAACAATATTTATCATTAAATGCTTCAGAATCATATTGAAGGGTATTGTTAAAAATAATCACCAGAAATAAGCGTCACCGGAACTTAATTTATGAAAACCGATATGGAGGCGGATCATCAATTTTAACAGGCATATGCACGATATTATCACAATGATGACAATAGAGTGCAACTCCCAATGCTTAAAAAACAAAATTCAACCAAAAATATCGGGAGTCGCAAGATAAACGAAGAAATAGATTGGTGTGATCTCACATGGGTAAAAAAGTGTAAGCAAGTAATTTTGTTTACAGAGGAATCATGCATGACATTTTTGGAATATAAATTAAAAATAAAATGAGTGATAACATACTACTATGCGGTTCACCGGCTAAATAAACCGGCTCATGAAACCGTATTGTTTTTTTTTCTAAATAGAAATTGATTGTAAGCAATACATCTGCTTGCATTTAATATCGGTATGTGTTTAGATATCAGCAGCTTTTAATTGCATTTGTAATAGACTTATTGGTATGTAGGAGAGTCCTCTATAGTTTGATCCTGACCTTAATCAGGCTTTGGTATTGTTTTAACTAGAACTAATATTCGACTCAATAAATTTTAGCTCATCTGAAATGTTCAACTTTTCATGACTCTGCTTCACAAATCAAACTGAATTTAATCAAAGGCGAGGGTTATGTTGGATTTAATTACCGCTGGGGTTTGTGGCTTATTCGCTTATACCTGCAGCATAAGACATTCTCATCGGTGTCAAATTGCATGACCTCGATGTTCAATTAACATAACCTTACAATAAGATGAACATGTGCTCAAATCTCTTGTGCAAAACAGTCAATGTGGCATGAGCTATGTGGTACGTAGCGCCGTTATTCGATCGATGTTGTTCGATCGTTTACTGAACCAGTGGACATTGCGAATAGTCTTCTCGGGAGGATAATTATGGCGATCATAAAATAGGCAAAATCGATTGAATTAATATCAACTAATTTGATAGATATAGCTTCATAGTGGATGTAGAATTCACCTATTTTCGATAATAATAAGGGCGCTAGTTAATTGGCAAATTAATAACACGGTGCGACAGTCCAAAATCATCCAGCTAATGACATAATGTAGGTTGTGAGTTTTGTTGAGTAGAATTTTTTTTATATTTCTCGAACCCTCCAAACTTGTCTTATTTGACCAAAACGGTATTTTTGACCTTTTCACAGAAAATGATTGATTGCTCAAACATTTTTGAACATATTTTCAAACTTCAAATTTTTTCGAAAAGTGGACAGCTGAGCCTTTAAAATGGTATACATACCCATATGATTTAAACTTACATGTTATGAGTTTTGATCGGTTAAACTTGGAAAATATAATTTTTTTCTAATATTTTCAAGTTCAGCTATTCTTAATTGCCAAATTTAATTAAAAAATATAGAACAAGTGAAGACATTTTGAAAGTGCATTATCTTGTGAAGAGTTTGCCAAATCGTTTGATCAAATCCGACAAAAATTACCGTAGTTATTATTTAAATGAATGAAGTAACCGTGGTCTAGTAGCTAGTGTGTTGGCTTATTAGCCGAATAAAATACAAAAAGTATTTCTTCGCCGACTTCCTCTCAGCAGATTTCTGGCAAAAACTCTGAGAGTAAATAAAATTGCTATGAAAAGTTTCTCAAAAATCTGTCGTTCGGAGTCGACTTTAAACTGTAGGTCCCGCCACTCATGTATAAAATTAACACACACAACATAAGTGTTGTGAGAAACTAAGTCGTAATCTTAACTGAAGGGTTGTAATGACCAATTATGTTATGTATTATTTAAATAGTATAACAATCGTGTTATATTTTTTCTACATGCCATCTTATCAAATGAATGAAAAATATAAGTCGACTGTTAGACTCTTTAAATAATAACTACGGTAATTTTTAACACATTTTATCAAACGTAGTGTCAATCTCATCACAACATAATGTGCTTTCAGAATATCATAACTTATTTCATTATTTTTAATTAAAGTTTGCCACTATGAACGGAAAAAATAAAAAAAATATGAAAAAAATTTGCGTTTATCAAGTTTACCTCATCAAATCTCATAACATATTAAGTCAAATAATATATATATGTATATAGTTTTAAACGTCCATCGCTCTCCTTTTTAGAAATGTTTAAATGTTGGACATCGGTTCAGAAATGTTTGTGTTATCAATAAATTTGTGCGTAAAGTCCAAAAAAACAGTTTTTGTCAAATAAAACCAGTTTGGAGGGTTCAAGAAATATAAAAAAAAAATTTTTTGATTTCTACTCAATGAAACTCATAACTTACACTATGTCATTAGCTGGGTGTATTTCATTTATTTTATTTTGTCACATAGCGTAGTCCATGAGTTTAGTTATTCCGATTCTATGTTTATAGAAATCACGTTACGTGTTGCATATGTATCTACATACATACATATATTGGGATAAAAGACCGACGGAAATTAAAATCCGGAGACACAAAGTCATTTATCCATTGAACCATACAAGTCTTCTACTAACACTATTTCAGCGAAATATAAGTTTAAATATTCACTACCTGCGCTGTGCCGATATAAAACGTTACCAACTTAAGGATATAAGAGAGCCAAAACATATAAGAGAACGAACTATTTTATTCGAAATTGCCGTCATACTGTCTGGCAATTAACAAGAGAAAAACAGTGTCTGATTGTATAATGTCATCTTATATTTTCGAATACGCGTATAAGAGTTATTCGTAGAAAACTTTGAAAATATAAAAGAGAACATTGTTATCGAAAGCAGAATATTGTTTAGACGCAGAGTGTGATTGAAGAATTCGTACAACAAGTTATTCTCTTGAATATACAATAATTTCGTTTTTAGTTTTGTTTTAGTAGGTAGTTTATCTTGACCATGTAGCGGACGGAAGGTTAAAATATTTTTTCAATCTTAAATGAGTTTCATAGAAGATGTAATATATTTCTATATATATGTGTATGGATATTAAGGTTTCCCTTTAATAAAAATTCGGTGTTTATATTTAAAGCTGAATCAGAAAGTAGAAAGCGTGATAATGAAAATCTTTTTAGTAAATGTACTACAGTTCATTTATACAGAAAATCACGAGAGATAAAGCACTGGAATACAGACACGAGGACTTGAATTTCTCATCAATATTTTCAAATTATAAATTAACAGCCTTCAATACTTCTCCAATTATTATGTCTAGGAAGCCGCCCTCAGAGGGGGGTACTATCAACAGCGAACATCTTAAGTCATTTAACGCTTGCTTTTTTTCTAGGTAATGATAGATTGGTTGGCTCTTCCAGCCCTTTCAATGTTACTTCAAAATCACCTTTCTCTTCTTTTAATCCACATTTATTGAAGAAATGTTTCAGTTTGTATTTGATATGGAATATGACAAGCCTATGTGTTGTCTTATTAGACATAAGGCCACGTTTCAAACCCCAGGCCAGGCCTTTCGATCAAAACGAAATATAAAAAATATTTCTTGGTAAATTCCCCTGGCAAGAACTCTGGGAGTAAATAAAATTGTCATGAAGAACTTTCTCAAAAAAACTGTCGCTCGGAATCGATTTTAAACTGTATGCCTCGCCACTAATTTATAAAATTAACACACACAACATAAGGCTAGGTCGTAATCTTAACTGAAGAGTTGTAATCTTCGTTGTCTTCCTCGTGCTATTATCATTTGCTAGAGGTATTGGGTTGGTTATGATAGTTTTCCATGTTATTGAAGATTTCTCACTTATGACGTCCAAAGATAAACTATCTTTCTAAATACTTATAACTCCATAGCCAGTCAATCTACTTTATGAACCCTATCAGTTTGTCAATCAGTCTAAGGAGTGCTATTCTCCATGTTATCCCTCGTCTACTCACGCTTAGGATTAGTTTCGTTCCTATAGGATTGAGCTTTGGGCATAAGGCTCTTGCAATCCTACGATTGCACGATTCATAAGTGAAATGAGCGTTATTATGTGAAAGTAAAACATTAATTTTTAAAGGGAAAGTAAAAAACATTTTATTCAATACATTTTCAATTGCTGCTGCACATTTTTTCCATCTTTCAGTCAATTTTTGGATTCCACGCCAATCAAACGGTTCGTCTTTTGAAGCAAACCAATTAGTCACCCAACTTTCGACTTCCACGAATTGCTGCTCAGCCAATGCGTGTCCCATCGATGGAAACAAATAGTTGTCGGGAAGACCGAAGTCTGGTAAATACTACGTGTGTGGTTGCGGCAGCCAGTCTATTGCTTTGATTGTATCCTGAACCAGTTATGCTTTGATTGTATCCTGAACCAGTTATGATGTGTATAACGTTGCAAAATTACTTGGTGTCTTGTAGCTCATTCTGCTCATTTTGTATGATTCAAATTGATCATTTGTATTTGTATTAAGAGTTTTGCCAGATTTTAAAAGCTCGTTTTACGCTACACCTCTCTGGTCCCACCAGACAAACATAATCTGCCTGCCAAAACGATCGGGCTTTACATCCGAAGTTAATGGTGGTCCTGGATTAATCCATGATTTTTTCCGTTTACGATTCTGAAAATAAATCCATTTTTCATCGCCAGTAACAATTCGATTCAACACTGATTTTCTATCTTGTCTTTGAAACAAAATTTTAGAAGAGGGTTTTCAGTTTTCCATCTGTCTTTCATTCAATTCACGTGGCACCGATTTTCCAGACTTTTGTGTCTGAAGTTTTTTTTTTTGCAACATTAAACATTTCTGCAAATTGTTTCTGGCCCAAAGTCACATCTCTACCAAATATTTTTTGCTATTTGCCGTCTGCAAATTTTTTTGGTGGTCTTCCACGTTATTCATTTTTCATATCAACCGTCGAAACCATCTTCTACATGTTGCTCTGATAGAGCATCAATCCGCAAGAATTCGATACGAATTTCCAGCACTTTTCTTCGAATGAAAACATTGATACTTTTCGGATATCATCGTTTTCTGGTACAAAATTCGCCGCAGTCTAGTACGCAGTGTGTTGGCTTATTTGACATGAGGTCATGATTCAAACCCCTGGTCAGACATCTCCAAGAAAACGAAATATGAAAAAAATATTTCTTCGGCAACTTCCTCTCAGCACAAACTCTGAGAGTAGATGAAATTGCCGTGAATAGTTTCTCAAAAATCAACATAAGTGGTGTGAGACGCAAGGTCGTAATCCTAACTGGGTTGTTATGACCGGTTATGTATGTATGTATAACACTATGAAAGAATATGCTGTTGTTTGTTCACTGCTTTGATGTATACTAAATATTGTTTAAATCGTTAAATATTAAAATTATAAACAAAAACAATGAACTTGTGTACAAAATTATCCCACTGAGTAATATAACAACAAACACCAGCATAAAAAGATGATAAAAAGCAAACAAAAATATACCAGCTAACACCAGCATAAAAATGGTAAACAAGTAAACAAAAATACAACAACAAACACTACAAGAATAAATGTATATGAAATACACAAACAACAATAATGAAACAACGATGTTTACATTTAAAGAGATATCGAGAAGGCGAAGCCACTAATATTCGTCTCCAAGAACATTCATCAGACTGTTTACGTTGCCATATAAAAGGAAAGGCAAAGCAGGCAACGGAGTTAGAAAAGTTCAGTCAGTCTTGTGTGTTGGAAAAAAGTAATCGTATTTTAAAAATCTCAGTTGCAAAGATCTGTCGAACAATTGTCTAGTAATTGTTATTATTTATGCAAAAGACTGCAAAGGGGAATAACAAAAAAGCAATTGTTGTTTACATCAAGTTGTGAATAGTGGCACACAGAATTGTACGAATAATAAAGAATTTTACTTAAAATTAAACACAAATTTATATTTATTTTATTTGCAATCTACCAGCTCATATTTTAAACGTTTTTAAAGGTAAAAACGTTACAATATGCTTGACAGATGTTATCACAAACACAAAAAAAAATAAAAAAATGAAGGCTCGTTTACTACAAATATTTCCTATGCAGACTTATGTATTTTGAAGCTTCCTTCATACCGGTATACCTTGTTGAATAGAGCGACTTAACTTTCGAATCAATTATCATTTTGAATGTTAAAGGTACTGTCCACGCATTATATGGGGATAAGCCACAACTGAAATCTCAATAAAACCAAGAAAAAATAAGAAAATGGAAGTAAGCCCTATGACAGTCGTATGCTCGTTAAAGGAAAAGAAGTTAATAAAAGAATTTTGAAACGCAGCAATAATTTCAAGATGATACCAAATAATTTTTTATTTATTGATTTAAAATTTAAACAAATTTGAATAAAAATAAATTTCAAGAAAGTCTTTCTATATACGATGCTCAATAACTTTTCTCATGAAATAAAAATTTCCAGCCATCAGTGTTTATCGTTGAAAGTTAACATAAATTTTCATAAACAACCAAAAATATGTCTCCATACGTCTGGGCTCATTTTGGTAAGTTTAAAACAGGTTTAACAACCCCATTGCATTTATTTGCAGAATTTATTGTTTTTAAGAATTGTTTGCCATCCTGCTGCGAGCAGACGACAACGTATTACAGACAACATGTACAGACCACACAACGTGTTCATACAGCCTTGATGAAAACAGGCATACCACCTGTTCATTCGTCGGTCGGCTATTTATCTTCTCTGGTTTTATGAGAGTTTACAAAACAAAAAATATTATATGCGACTCACTAAACGTATTGAATTTATAGTTAACAGACTAGATTATCAAAATTAATGAAGATTTAAGCTGATGAAACGTTGACCATAATAACAATGCTAGATTGCTCTACATCTAAACATTAAAAAACCTCTGTAGCGAGATTAAACGCTTGATGAATATAATAAACTTTACAGAGATTATTACAGCGGTAATCAAATGGTGGCGGACATTGGTCCGGAAACAGGCCATAACATTGTTTGTTATCAGATCTTTCATTAAGCGCTTTCCATTCTCAAATTTGTATAAAACAAAGTGTGTGCGAAATATCACAGAAATTTGATATTCGTTTATTTTTATAGCTTTTTTATAGCTTTACGAGCTAAAGGCTGGGAATCTTCAAAAGACATTGGTAGCCCGGCCTACACGATTCGCCGCAAGACTTACACTCGGCTTGCTGAGCGCCTGCATATTAAACACTTTTTCGACTTAGAATGTTATAGACCGGAGGCGTCGATATGCGGTTAATATCAGGTTGACTACATTGTCGGGCGTTAATTGGTATCCTATTGTCCTGATCAATTTCGTTGATCATCGTATCGCGGGCAGGTAAAAAAAAACATGCTGCGCCGTCTCCCTTTCATTATGGCATTCTGGGCATGTTTCATCTACCTTGTTGACCGTACTTATAGAGGCATCCATTGCCCGTTCGCAACTGTGTCGGATGGAAGTTCACCTGGCCGTGTTTCCTTTTGGTCCATTCGCCTATACTCGTTATGAGTCTTAGGTCCATCTTCCCTTGTTGGAATTGGACCAGTCTTGCTGCCTTCTTCTTTTGAAAGATCTATTGATGCCATAATGTGTGGAACACAGTATCGTTCCAATGTCCGCCACGATTCTGGGTGGAGAGAATATAAAAGGTCCCATTATCCATGACACTGGTGCATTAAACAGATGGTATTCTGGCTAATTTTGGCTTTGATTACCGCTGTGGTTTGTGCGTTATTCTCATATGCCTGCGATTTAATAAAAAGCCTAATGGCCAAGAAAAAGCCTAATGGCTTCAAATCGCACGATCTCGGTAATCAGTTTACATCACCTCACTGAACTGTGTAGCACGTAACGCCGTCATGTTAGAACGGCTTGTTTTTGGTGTCCCAATCATCCAATTCAGGCCAAAAGAAAGTGGTAATCATTGACATATAGTGCTCGCCGTTAACAGTGATGGCCTGGTCTACATCGATTCAAAAGAAATATGGAATGATGTCGCCGTCTGCTTAAAATTCACATTAATCAGTAACTTTTTCAAAATGCATTAGACGCTCTTGGATCTCATTTGGATATCGCCCCAAATTCGACAGCCATGGTACAAATTCCAGGTCAAACATCTCCATCAAATCGAAATATGAAAAAATATTTCTTAGGCGACTGCCTTTCAGTGGCGTTCTGAGAAAAACTCTGAGTGTAAATAAAATTGTCATGAAAAAGATGAGCTCAACGCGCTCAATCAACAAAAATGTAACACAAACGATGGTCATTTGTTACAATTCTTATATGAACTGCTATTCTTAAGCCAAGATATTTACGTAGAATTTTTTTCATATTTTGGTTTGTTGGAGATATCTGACAAACCCCACCTCACCCTCGACACACGCCTAATAAGTCAACACACTACCTACTAGAATAAGGCGACTACAAATCACTATCACAGCATAAAAATTAACTGTTTGTTACTGAATTTTTTTAGAAATTAACTATGAGCTGCCGTTACGATGCATTGGCGAGCAATGCTGTCGAGTTTGCTTTCCAAAAACATCTAACGATTGCTGATATTCGATTCCAACAAGACGGCACAACTTATTGTACAGCGTGCATTTCAATCGATTTTTACAAAATCAATTTGGTGATACATTTCTTTCTAAAAGTTATCTTCTTCACTACCCCTATAGCTCATGCGACTTAACGCTTAAAGATTATTTTTTTTGGTATCGTAATCGTGGTTTGAAGGTCTCCGTTGCAAAGATCCGTCGAATAATTGGCTAGTAGTTGTTATCGTTTATGAGTGTTTATGTCTGAAGGTGCAAACTTCCCATCCTTGGCGACATAAACAGGATTGTTTAAAAGAAGGCAAATTAGCAACAGAGAGCGCTGAAGTATATATATATATATTTAAGCTTTTTTATATTTTAATATTATTGTTGTTTTTTAACATTAAATTTTTGTTTATTACAATTTTGTTATTCTTCTTTGTAACATCCAAAGGGATGCAACATAATTCACTTACTTTGTTTTTAAAAATTTAAAAATTTGTATAATAAATGTTTTGTAACCAGCATAAGTCGATATTGTTTAGACACAAAGGAAAAAAATTGTGGACGGGTGAAAAGTAAAATTTATAAAGCTTGTGAAAAAAGAGAAAAAATAAAAATCTGAATAATAAATAAGGGTGTGAAGAAAAACAAGAAAGTGAATTTACTATTTATTTTTGGAGGAAATAAAACAATATAAACTTGACTGAAGGCAAGAAGATAGAAGTCAAGCCGAAATATAAAGGAAAGTGATTGATCATTTTTGTGTGCCTAACACCGTTTTGGATTTTTTATAATTTTGGTTCCTATTTTTTTTTTAGTATCGACTGATTTGTATCAACAGTTTGTGTAACGTTGGTCTTTGGTTTCCCCCCATACAGTCCACGGAGTTATCATTTGGTCCTTCGATCCGGATTTTGGAACTGTGTTTTTTGCCTTTTTCGGTTGTGTGACCTTCATCCCAACAATTTTAAAGTAACCACCAAATTATAAGGTAAAGTTGTTTTTGTTTTCCCTTTATATTTTTGGTATTTTTGGTGGTAATTTTATATACAAGTAAAGTTCTGTTAGACTAGACAACAAAACTTTGCTTTTATATAAAATTTATAACAGTGCATATTTACAAAGTGTTGTGTTATAATTTCGATAGCACTGGCACACTTTGTAAATTTATCGAGTATAAGAACCAAAGTGTTCTTTTTATGCACTATTATACCAACGTGTCTTGGCTTATAATAAAGTCAAAAGTGACTGAGATATCGAATTGTGGTGTGAAGATTACAATTGGTAAAGTTCAACCACCTAATTTGATATCGGTTATAAGTCAATGGTGGTATTATAATTGGTGATGATGCGTTGGCTAAATAGCAAAGCACATTACCATTTATAACAATTCTTCAAATCCACCGGATATATGAAGGAGGTTACCCATAACAAAATGTTACTCACTTCTATTAGTGACAGGTCTGGAATTTTTTTAGCAGATCTTTAAGTAAATAAAGGGTTTAAATTTTCATTAAAGTGAAGTGAATAACACAGAAAATTTATTTATAGGTTTCCGTATGAATTGTATGCCTTTATTTATTCATTTTTTGTAATCATTTGAATTAATTTAAGTCAACTTATTTTTTGTAATTGAAATTACTGGAAAATTTGAAATTAATTTTTTTAAAGGAAACTTTAATACAAATTTGTTGGAATATTTGTCCATTTTCGTAAATTGTTTACCAAATAATTTATGGCGGTTTATTTACTTTTATTTTATTATCAATTTTTTATTTAAATTTAAACTTTATAAATTTTAATATTGATTTGTTGTATTGGCAAAATTTATTTATCTGTTTATTTTTATTTGTTTGTGATTTGGAATATAAAATGAAAACGAGTAGTTGTTCGGTACTCTTTTTCACCTTTGTATTTTGTTTATTGTTCCATTTTGATTTTTGAGTACAGTAAGAAGTATCGCGTTATTTGCCATGGGGAATTCGTCCTTTTGGTTTAATTTCGCGAAGTACGTAATACCTTTGAAATATATGCTCGTTTTATTTGACGTATATTACTTTTTGTTAAATTTGCGGTACGGCGCTAAGTTAATCGCGGTAGTACATTGTCAGGGTGATCGCGATGACCTTTTGTTTAAATTTTGAAATATTGTCGGTTTTTAGTTGCGTATCGCAAAATTAGTTACGATCGAGGCGCGATCATTTTCGAGTTTCGTTGTGGTGCCATTTATTATTTATTTGACTTTTGATATTTTTTGTTTGATTTTAATTTCGCTGGGGAGTTAGTCTTGAATTAGTGAGGAACAGAATCTCAACCATTCTGTTGATTTTTTTTGGTTCCTACTTTTGTTGCTGTTAGTTAGCTGAAAATCTTCCTTTATTAATCTGTCGGTGCGTAGGTATAATTTTCGTTTATACAAGCTCAGCTTATTATTCAGGTTGATTCGTAGAACTGTTTTCGACAATATTTGTGACCATTGGAGCTATACTACCATTTGGGTAGTTATTTAGAGCTGATTTGGAGCTGTAAGTTTGAACGTTCGTTTGGAGAGCGTTTCAATCTGTCACAGAATCTTTTCATCCTTGGCCAAAGTTTTTTGGTAGTAAAACAGAACAACCTGTGTACTGACTGTTTCGATGTTGGTCATAGGTTGAATGAATACAGGCGGAATTTGGATTGTTCGATCTGCGATTTGCGACATCACCCTTTGCTGCACCGGGAGGAGTTTGGATCCTCTCGGGAACTTGTAGTTTTCGATGCAGCAAGTTCTGGCATGCAGCAAAGCTTGGTAGTGATGTGCAAAACTGTTTTGCTGCCACATATGGGCAGATTCTTTTAGAGTGTTTGTCATCGAGTGCAAATATTTAGAGCTAGGGCTCTGATAGACTCCGGTTCGCAAGCAACTTTTATTTCGGACAAGTTGCAGAAAAAAATTAGGATTGTCAACAGCAGCAATAAGATAAGGTATAGGGCCTACTACTGAATGGCGATTAGGTCGCATTCGTAATTTAGGTTTAAATAATAATGGTTACGTAGGAACTGTGGATGTAGCAACTAAACGTGGAACAATTATAAAGCCGATTGGAGAGCTTGTAATTCTTCCAACGAATTGAATATTATGGAGAACAACTTTAGCTTATAGTATCATGGTACAACGAGGAAATCCCGCAGTGGTGAAGATGTCTAAGATTTTAAATTATAAGGTTGCTTGAGCCACGATCGTACCTGGTGGACGTGTGCGAATATGGGCCGCTGAAGTTAAACCTTCCATTTACCGGGCAATAGACCTAGTCCGTCTGTCCCTAGGAAAGTTAGATTAGAAAACTGAAGCATCGAAAAGGACACCCGCCCACTAGCCAAGAAAAATATCGGACCTCGTTCGTCCTGATAATCCACCAGTGGACCTAGTTCGTTCAATGGTCGTGAGAGCGGAAGACCTAGTCCGTGTGAAGCTCTAGTTCCGATTTAGCAGAGGAACAATAAGCCTCAAGAATTCGATACCTAATTTCAGACCATGATACTTATTCCTGAATATATCTTTCTACACTGGCTGGCGGATCAGAATTGGAATTGCAGCCATTCCAAAAATTTGGTGAAATTTTTTACGGTGTTCACACTAATACAAAAGTTTTTCTTTTTTTTATTTATATTCTCTAGAAATAGATTTGGAGGCGATTACTTTTTGGTTGCAGTACTGCAAGGGCGCCGGCATGTTTATGTCTGAAGGTGCAAACTTCCCATCCTTGGCGACATAAACAGGATTGTTTAAAAGAAGGCAAATTAGCAACAGAGGGCGCTGAAGTATATATATATATATTTAAGCTTTTTTATATTTTAATATTATTTTTGTTTTTTGACATTAAATTTTTGTTTATTACAATTTTGTTATTCTTCTTTGTAACATCCAAAGGGATGCAACATAATTTACTTACTTTGTTTTTAAAAATTTAAAAATTTGTATAATAAATGTTTTGTAACCAGCATAAGTCGATATTGTTTAGACACAAAGGAAAAAAATTGTGGACGGGTGAAAAGTAAAATTTATAAAGCTTGTGCAAAAAGAGAAAAAATAAAAATCTGAATAATAAATAAGGGTGTGAAGAAAAACAAGAAAGTGAATTTACTATTTATTTTTGGAGGAAATAAAACAATATAAACTTGACTGAAGGCAAGAAGATAGAAGTCAAGCCGAAATATAAAGGAAAGTGATTGATCATTTTTGTGTGCCTAACACCGTTTTGGATTTTTTATAATTTTGGTTCCTATTTTTTTTTTAGTATCGACTGATTTGTATCAACAGTTTGTGTAACGTTGGTCTTTGGTTTCCCCCCATACAGTCCACGGAGTTATCATTTGGTCCTTCGATCCGGATTTTGGAACTGTGTTTTTTGCCTTTTTCGGTTGTGTGACCTTCATCCCAACAATTTTAAAGTAACCACCAAATTATAAGGTAAAGTTGTTTTTGTTTTCCCTTTATATTTTTGGTATTTTTGGT
Organism: Sarcophaga variegata; assembly: GCA_932273835.1. Taxonomy (NCBI): domain Eukaryota; kingdom Metazoa; phylum Arthropoda; class Insecta; order Diptera; family Sarcophagidae; genus Sarcophaga; species Sarcophaga variegata. Next base: position 28,108,336 of record OW026358.1, on the reverse strand, counting down.
GGTAATTTTATATACAAGTAAAGTTCTGTTAGACTAGACAACAAAACTTTGCTTTTATATAAAATTTATAACAGTGCATATTTACAAAGTGTTGTGTTATAATTTCGATAGCACTGGCACACTTTGTAAATTTATCGAGTACAAGAACCAAAGTGTTCTTTTTATGCACTATTATACCAACGTGTCTTGGCTTATAATAAAGTCAAAAGTGACTGAGATATCGAATTGTGGTGTGAAGATTACAATTGGTAAAGTTCAACCACCTAATTTGATATCGGTTATAAGTCAATGGTGGTATTATAATTGGTGATGATGCGTTGGCTAAATAGCAAAGCACATTACCATTTATAACAATTCTTCAAATCCACCGGATATATGAAGGAGGTTACCCATAACAAAATGTTACTCACTTCTATTAGTGACAGGTCTGGAATTTTTTTAGCAGATCTTTAAGTAAATAAAGGGTTTAAATTTTCATTAAAGTGAAGTGAATAACACAGAAAATTTATTTATAGGTTTCCGTATGAATTTTATGCCTTTATTTATTCATTTTTTGTAATCATTTGAATTAATTTAAGTCAACTTATTTTTTGTAATTGAAATTACTGGAAAATTTGAAATTAATTTTTTTAAAGGAAACTTTAATACAAATTTGTTGGAATATTTGTCCATTTTCGTAAATTGTTTACCAAATAATTTATGGCGGTTTATTTACTTTTATTTTATTATCAATTTTTTATTTAAATTTAAACTTTATAAATTTTAATATTGATTTGTTGTATTGGCAAAATTTATTTATCTGTTTATTTTTATTTGTTTGTGATTTGGAATATAAAATGAAAACGAGTAGTTGTTCGGTACTCTTTTTCACCTTTGTATTTTGTTTATTGTTCCATTTTGATTTTTGAGTACAGTAAGAAGTATCGCGTTATTTGCCATGGGGAATTCGTCCTTTTGGTTTAATTTCGCGAAGTACGTAATACCTTTGAAATATATGCTCGTTTTATTTGACGTATATTACTTTTTGTTAAATTTGCGGTACGGCGCTAAGTTAATCGCGGTAGTACATTGTCAGGGTGATCGCGATGACCTTTTGTTTAAATTTTGAAATATTGTCGGTTTTTAGTTGCGTATCGCAAAATTAGTTACGATCGAGGCGCGATCATTTTCGAGTTTCGTTGTGGTGCCATTTATTATTTATTTGACTTTTGATATTTTTTGTTTGATTTTAATTTCGCTGGGGAGTTAGTCTTGAATTAGTGAGGAACAGAATCTCAACCATTCTGTTGATTTTTTTTGGTTCCTACTTTTGTTGCTGTTAGTTAGCTGAAAATCTTCCTTTATTAATCTGTCGGTGCGTAGGTATAATTTTCGTTTATACAAGCTCAGCTTATTATTCAGGTTGATTCGTAGAACTGTTTTCGACAATATTTGTGACCATTGGAGCTATACTACCATTTGGGTAGTTATTTAGAGCTGATTTGGAGCTGTAAGTTTGAACGTTCGTTTGGAGAGCGTTTCAATCTGTCACAGAATCTTTTCATCCTTGGCCAAAGTTTTTTGGTAGTAAAACAGAACAACCTGTGTACTGACTGTTTCGATGTTGGTCATAGGTTGAATGAATACAGGCGGAATTTGGATTGTTCGATCTGCGATTTGCGACATCACCCTTTGCTGCACCGGGAGGTGTTTGGATCCTCTCGGGAACTTGTAGTTTTCGATGCAGCAAGTTCTGGCATGCAGCAAAGCTTGGTAGTGATGTGCAAAACTGTTTTGCTGCCACATATGGGCAGATTCTTTTAGAGTGTTTGTCATCGAGTGCAAATATTTAGAGCTAGGGCTCTGATAGACTCCGGTTCGCAAGCAACTTTTATTTCGGACAAGTTGCAGAAAAAAATTAGGATTGTCAACAGCAGCAATAAGATAAGGTATAGGGCCTACTACTGAATGGCGATTAGGTCGCATTCGTAATTTAGGTTTAAATAATAATGGTTACGTAGGAACTGTGGATGTAGCAACTAAACGTGGAACAATTATAAAGCCGATTGGAGAGCTTGTAATTCTTCCAACGAATTGAATATTATGGAGAACAACTTTAGCTTATAGTATCATGGTACAACGAGGAAATCCCGCAGTGGTGAAGATGTCTAAGATTTTAAATTATAAGGTTGCTTGAGCCACGATCGTACCTGGTGGACGTGTGCGAATATGGGCCGCTGAAGTTAAACCTTCCATTTACCGGGCAATAGACCTAGTCCGTCTGTCCCTAGGAAAGTTAGATTAGAAAACTGAAGCATCGAAAAGGACACCCGCCCACTAGCCAAGAAAAATATCGGACCTCGTTCGTCCTGATAATCCACCAGTGGACCTAGTTCGTTCAATGGTCGTGAGAGCGGAAGACCTAGTCCGTGTGAAGCTCTAGTTCCGATTTAGCAGAGGAACAATAAGCCTCAAGAATTCGATACCTAATTTCAGACCATGATACTTATTCCTGAATATATCTTTCTACACTGGCTGGCGGATCAGAATTGGAATTGCAGCCATTCCAAAAATTTGGTGAAATTTTTTACGGTGTTCACACTAATACAAAAGTTTTTCTTTTTTTTATTTATATTCTCTAGAAATAGATTTGGAGGCGATTACTTTTTGGTTGCAGTACTGCAAGGGCGCCGGCATGTTTATGTCTGAAGGTGCAAACTTCCCATCCTTGGCGACATAAACAGGATTGTTTAAAAGAAGGCAAATTAGCAACAGAGGGCGCTGAAGTATATATATATATATTTAAGCTTTTTTATATTTTAATATTATTTTTGTTTTTTGACATTAAATTTTTGTTTATTACAATTTTGTTATTCTTCTTTGTAACATCCAAAGGGATGCAACATAATTTACTTACTTTGTTTTTAAAAATTTAAAAATTTGTATAATAAATGTTTTGTAACCAGCATAAGTCGATATTGTTTAGACACAAAGGAAAAAAATTGTGGACGGGTGAAAAGTAAAATTTATAAAGCTTGTGAAAAAAGAGAAAAAATAAAAATCTGAATAATAAATAAGGGTGTGAAGAAAAACAAGAAAGTGAATTTACTATTTATTTTTGGAGGAAATAAAACAATATAAACTTGACTGAAGGCAAGAAAATAGAAGTCAAGCCGAAATATAAAGGAAAGTGATGGATCATTTTTGTGTGCCTAACACCGTTTTGGAGTTTTTATAATTTTGGTTCCTATTTTTTTTTTTAGTATCGACTGATTTGTATCAACAGTTTGTGTAACGTTGGTCTTTGGTTTCCCCCCATACAGTCCACGGAGTTATCACAGAGTGTATAAACAGAGGAATAACAAGGAAAAGCATGGCAAGAAGAAAACGAAAAAATGGAACATCTTTTGTAAGCCGCATATACCAATATTTTTGGGAGAATACTGTACTAGCCATACCTCGTCTCTGAAGTGTGAGTTGAACGTAGTTAAGGAAGTTTCTACAAAACTTTCTATAGGAAGTATGCTTGATGCTCTTATGGGGTCATATGGTTTGTCTCCTTCCCTTTAACTGTGCCTACCTACCTACCATGGTATAAGAAATATAGAAGGTAGTTTCAATCAAAATTTTTTTCATAAAATAAGGTTTTTTGAAGCTTTACTTTCTCATAAACTATACATGTAGCGTTGCCATATTTACAATTTTATTGTATATTCTCAATAAATTATTTATGAAAAATGTGTAATTTATAATTTTGTATATTTATGTACGAAAAAATGTTCGCCCAAGATAAAACCTTTTAACAATTTTTATATCTAAATTTATATTAGTTAAGTCCAACAAGTTTAACACGTAATTTGGACTAGTATTTAAAGAATTTCCTTAATTTAAGAAAAATTGAAAATGGGGGAAATTTAAAATTAATGTGGTAGCATTATTTTAACGAAAACGTCAAAATCCTAAAGCATGTCAGATAGTGAATTTTAAAAAATAAAGAGAGAATGAAACTACCTTCTATATTTCTTATAACATGCTACCTACCTATTTTTGTACTGAGAATTTCAATACAAAAAATTTTACCAAAAAATTATTTTCCGTTATAAAAATTTACAATTAGCAGCACAGACATGCATGCACTTAATAGATAAAGTGGCGTTTTTATTATTAAAGGAACTGTGAGTCAAAATATAATTAAAAAGCTGATAGAACAACAACAACTAAGAATGTGAAGTGAAGTGAAGTGAAGTGAAGTACCTCTTAAGTTAAAAGTTTCCAGAGTATGACATTTATTTAACACTTAAAATATAACAACGAATGAAAGTGATGACAGTTAAAAGCAACCTCCTAGAAAACACATCCAATACACTTTAGTTAACTATGTATGCGTTTCGACTATTTAATATGAATACTATTCAAACTATGCTGCTGTTGCATGCAATTGTTTTTATTTTATGACATTGTTGTTGTACTTTATGTTCTCAAGGCTTTAATAAGTTTATATGTCTGAAACATGACTATAAGATGTATGTGAGAGCGACTGTCTACATTGAATACATAGAGTCCTTGTTAATATCAACTACAAGAAGATTAAAGTGACGACGTTGTAGAAAAACAGGCAATTTAGTTGTAAAATTTCAAAAGAAGAATTTGAAGGCAACATTGAACATGAGAAATGAATATTCAACACAAACTAAAACAGAAGACCTCGGCCAAAGTTTTAAGCTTTTAGCAAAATATGGTAACAACCTTCGTATGTTTGAATTAGCTTCGTCACCACATTGTTAAAGATTACGTTCGACTTAGATGGTATATTTTATTCCTCTTTACTGTGATAAGATTGCTACCGGCCTAAACCGAGGCCAGCTCTATTCTACGGTGTCGAGGTTTGTTGATTAGCTTTAGAGAAGAGACATCGTCAAACCTGGTTTATATATATACATACATAATTGGCCATTACAACCCTTCCTTCAGGATTACGGCCTAGCTTCTCACACCACTCATGTTGTGTGCGTTAATTTTATACGTGCAATTTAACGTCGACTCCGAACGACAGAAACTTTTTTATGGTAGGTTTTTTCATGGCAGGTTTATTTACTCTCAGAGTTGTTGCCACAAATCTACTGGCGGAAGTCGCCGAAGAAATATTTTTTTTTATATTTTGTTTTGATGTCTGACCTAGGATACGAACCCAGGCTTTACATCTAATAAGCCTACACACTACCTATTAGACTACGGCGACTTCAAACCTGGTTTAAGTGTACTAATAACAGGTGCTCTTACAACTAGGAACTAAGGCGTTTTTTACTATCCTCAACTATCTATCTGGAGCATATAATCAAGATTTTGGTATGACTTCAATTATTTTGCAGTGCTCAGTCCCATTGGAATCACTTGTTTCGTCAACATGTTTAAAGGTAGCCAGTTAAGTTAAAGTCTCCGAAGTTTAGTAGGTAGTGCCTTATTAGACGGGGTTCAAATCCCGTATCTTAAGGTATGGTCACATCTAAAAAATATTTGGCCCAAAACGTAAAATATTTCTTGGCCTAATGTGACCACAATAATAATTTTGAGGGGCAAACAGAAAAATCTTCAATTTTGGGCAAATAAAATTATTTTCCTTCAAACAAAAATGTTTTAAGTGTGACCACCCAGTGTCAAATATTTTCATAATTTTTGGGCAAATATTTATTTGCTCTTGCATATTTTTCGTAAGGTCAAACAGAGGCAAATAACAGCTGTTTAAGGCTGTGTTGTCTGCTAGCAAAACTAAACCACCAAAACCATAAGAAAAATATATGAAATAAAATTTGATGTAAACAACAAATTTGTTTTATGCAAACCTTTTTATTCATTGTAGACGTATTAATTATATACGTATAAATATATGGGTGCCTGCATATACATACATACAAACATTCATATAGCAAGGCTTGTGTGTGAAAAATTCCAATTAATTCTACGCAGTAGTTTTTGGTTGGTGCCCTTTTAAATATGGAAAGCGATAAGCAGCATTTCCGACATATCTTTCTGATTTACTACAGAAAGGGTAAAAATGCTGTTCAGGCCAGAAAGAAATTGACCGATGTGTATGGAGAAGGTCTGTTGACAGTACGCCACTGCCAGAACTGGTTCACTAAATTTCGATCAGGCAATTTTAATATTGAAGATGCACCACGTTCGGGAAGGCCGGTTGAAGCTGATAAAGACGCAAAAAAGGCATTAGTTTATGCGAACCTGCGAATAACAACGTGTGAGATCGGATTGAGGTTTAATTTATTAAATTAAACAAGGCCTGTGATTATACTTGAAGCTCAGTGTATGGGCTACGAAATTACTTTCCGAACAACACAATAAAAAACCATCAATTATTTGTACATATTATTGCTTAAAATTCTTAGACTTTTGCTGCCCAATGTAATTAAAAATAACTATAATATCTCATTTGTTCGGTTTTTTTATATTTTTTCTTGATATTTGAATGGGCCTTCTGTAAATAGACGGCTAATCTCTTTTACCCTTGAGTCCTTATTTTTTTTTTTGAATTTTCTTACAAAATAAGTCATTATCTAGTGAAAGTGTTGTTTTTGTTGCAAACATAATTAAAACATTTTTAGTTTCACTGCTACTTTAATAATGTAAATATGTGGAGATGTATGTGTGTATGAATTAGAAATGGTGTGAGTGTTACTGTTTAATTTGAATTTCATTAGCATATGATTAATAATATCTACATTATGGCATTATGAGAATTGATACCCTCTTCACTCTCTTGAATGTGAGTTTGTGTTCATACACTCTTAAATAATTGTTCATATTTACATAAAATGTTTATGGACATAAAGTCTAGCAATGACATTTTCTATATTTAGGGCCATTATTGCAACTACCCGTTTAAGTTGGGCTTAGTTAAAGATAACTTTAACTAAAGTCAACTTTAAAGTAACCTTTAACTTCTTTCCGTTATTACAACTTAATGATAAAATAAAGTTAACTTTTTCAAAAATATGGCAGTGCCGGAGTAATGGTGATAACACTGCTCAATTAAACAAGTTTTTTTTAACGCAGTGGCAACAACGGGCTTCTTTTTTGTTGTATCTGCTCATTTTGTTTATATTTGAAGTTGCCATATTGAAAAAAAATTTATAATTTGGCGAGTTCAAGCATAAACTTAACTTTAAAAGTTACTGATGATTTTCCTTTAACGCCTACTTCTACCTTATAGTCCACTTATAATAATGAAAAAATGAAAAAAAATATATCTGCCCGTTAAAATTTCCCTTTAGTTAACGGTAAGTTGTAATAATGACCCTTAGTGGATTACTTAGCGGCCGTAGTCTAATGTGTGTGGTAGTGTGTTTGCTTATTAGACGAAACCCCGTGGTTCAAGAACTGGTTCAGACTTCTCAGAAAAAACGAAGTATGAAAAATACTTCTCTCTGCGTCTTCCCCTCTGCAGTTTGCTGTCAAAATCTCTGTGAATATATAAAATTGCAATGAAAACTTTCTTAAATCCATCGTTTGAATAAGACATTAAACTGTATATCCTCCATGCATGGATTATATTGAACAATACAACATGAATGATGTGAAGAAGCTAAGTGGAAAACCTGACTAAAGGGCTGTAATGACCAAGTAAGTAACTAAGTAATACACTTGCAAAGCGCCTACATTAGGGCTCTCAAAAACGACCAAACTTTAACAGTTTATAATGGCCATCTTATTGAATCTTTATCTGTCAAATTAGTTGTGGTTTACTCACTTAGTTTTACTAAATCACAAAGGACAACCATAGACAAAAACATATCTTCCTGAATAGACTCTGAAGCAGTCGGAGATTGAGCATAAATTTCATCAAAAAATCAACTTTAGCGATGAGTCCTGAATGAATGTTTCAAGAACAAATTAAACTGTTGAACTTGGAGCGATATCAATTCACATAATGTTCAGGAACTTTATGGGGCATTTCTAAGTGTCTACTGACAATCGCATATAACGTACATAAAACAAAAAAAATTGTTTTGATATAGCGTTGTCGTAAATCATCCAATATATATAATATTTAACTTGTTATTACAACCCATTAATAGTACAACGTCATCCTGTTGACAATATATGTCTTTGGTATACAGATCAGAGATCAGCAATGAATCGTTTTTTCGCTACTCATAAGCACTCATAAAATTTTGAATGTAAGTGAGTCAACAATATTGAAATTTAACTACTCTAATTCATTCGTACTCAATACAACGTTGATTTATAAGTATGAGTACAATGTGTATGAGTACAACATTGACATCGAACTCATACTATGTTTGATTCATATGCCTACTCATTTAGATTCATAACCTTAGAAAAACACTTTTAATACTTATAAATGATTCGAATAACTCATACTTATTTTGTAATTCTTGTAAATGTTGAGTCATGGAGAGTCGAGATCAACAACATCATACGTATTGTTAAGTATGAGTACGATGCGTACTTCAAACTTTGAATATGAGTAGTATGAGTATGCTATTATAATAAGTATGAATGCGTATAAGTATCAGAATCTATTAGTATGATTCGATTCTTCTCATCTTTTTGAATACTCATTGCTGATCTCTGATACAGATCATTCAATTCAGACCAAAAGAAGTTGGTATTCATCGACCTAAAGTGCACGCAGTTGACAATCATCAAGATAAAAATGTCTCCATAGGGAACATTTATTGTGAATAGTGTACATTAAATCAGTGAACAAACATCATCATATTTCTTCATCGTGAGAAAGATGGTGAGCTAAAAAATTACGATTTGCGTAAAGCATTAAGTTTATGTTTTTATTTGAACAAAAGTGCTGAAGAATCACACCGAATGCTTGTCTAGGCATATGGTGATCATGTTCTATTAGAAGCAACACATGCAGAACATGGTTTCAATGGTTCAAAAATTATGATTTTAATGTGAGAAATGAAGAATCTGAAAAATCATCAAAAAAGTTTGAAGACGCCCAATGAATAGAATGACAGATAAATGGAAAACAGAACAACCATTTGAGAAATCTTACTTAAAAGTTGCCTTGTTGTGTTGGCTTATTAGACGTAAAGCCAGGGTTCGCGCCCAAGGCCAGACATCAAAAACAAAATACAAAAGTATTTCTTCGGCGATTTCCTCTCAGCAGATTTCTGGCAAAAACTCTGAGAGTAAATAAAATTGCCATGAAAAAAGTTTCTCAAAAAAATCTGTCGTTCGGAGTCGACTTTAAACTGTAGGTCCCACCACTCATGTATAAAATTAACACACACAACATAAGTGGTGTGAGAAACTAGGACGTTGTACAATGGGTCAATTCGACCTCCAGGTACTATGCTTGAGTTAATTGACAAGTACACGTCCTCTAACCTAACCTAACCTTCCCATTAAAAACGTTTTTTTCATATTGGTACACCTGGCATTTGGTCGAAATGCGTAACGATGTTTTAAAAAGCCAAAATACGTTTCATTTTCAGCTTGAATTATGTTTTCAATATAATATGTTAATAAATTAGCGCCATTGTGAACAAAGAAAATTAAATGAAGAAAGAAAATCAATTGTAAGCAAACGAAATGTATTTCTGTGAAATTTATTGATGAACGGCTATTCATAATTTTCGAAATTGATTAAAAAATTGTGTATGAAAGAATGTTAATTATCGCTCATAATTCTCACTTTTCACAATATTTGCTTGTTTCATAATAATTGTGTACAACAGAAACTCATTTACTGACTTAATGAAAGAGTTATGAAATGATTAATTGCCAAATGGTTTTTTTTAAAACTTTTTCCTTTTGTTTAATATCTTAAGACTAAAATAAAATAAAGAAAGAGCATTGAAAATTTACATGAAAGAACATTTTTTTCCAGAAATATGATGAAATATTGTGCACATTAATAGTTGGAAGCTATTGGAAAATTGTATTTTGTAAAGCACTTAATGAGCTTAATAAAGCGTTTCAAATATGAGCTCGGAGATTGCAAATGAAGTACAAATAAATTTGTTTTTAGTTATAATTAAAATTCATTATTATTCGCACAATTATGTGTACCACTGTTCACAACTTTATGTAAACAACAACAATTGCTTATCTTTGTTATTCCTCTGTTTATCCCTTTGCATAAACAATAACAATTACTAGAGAATTATTCAACTGATCTTTGTAACGGAAACCTTCAAACTACGATTACTCTCATCAAGCACACCACGTCTTCATACAAAACTGACTGAACTTCACTAACTCACTCGCCTGCTTTGCTTTGCCTTTTATATGGCAAGGTAAACAGTGTGGTGAATGCTCTTGAAGACGAATGTTCATGACTTCTCCTTCTCGAAATCTCTATAAATGTAAACATCGTTGTTTACTTTTATTATTGTAGTGTTGTTTGTGTATTTTTGTTTACCATTTTTTATGCTGCTGTTTGTTGTTATATTAAGCAGTACGATAATTTGTAAACAGGTTTGTTTACTGTATTGTTTTGTTTTTGTAACTTTTGTTTATAATTTTAACGTTAAGCGATGTAAAAGCAAAACGCTAGTATCTAGATTTTTCATTTTCGTCACAATATCAACAATCTAGCAATACAGTGCCATGAAGTTAAAAAAGTTTTGCAGCATCCTCCTTCCCTGGCTGCAACGTATCCTATGAGACCATGGATATCCACTGCGAATGGTCTGAGACCCACCAGTCTAGCCTAATTCGTTATCAAAACAATGGAAAGGATTGTGGACCTCGGGATAAAGCCATAGCACTTGCCAGTATTGCTCAATACGACTTCACTAGGGACAGGTTCCTTAACACTGTAATGAGCTCATTCGTGGGGAACATTGAGAAAGCTCTGACAGTAGTAGTAGTAACAGTACTGCTCAACCTCGACTACGCTAGGGGCTGGTTCCCTAAGACTATACTAAAATTCTTGGAGGGGGACATTGCGAAAGTGTTCATAGAGGGGTGCGCCTTCAACAATATCCATTCGGAAGCTGATGTCACGACCCTTAATAAGCGGAATGTTTGAGACCGTATTACGAAATTCGCTACTGAACAAAAAGTATAATTAATGCCTCTCTAGGTGAGGTTCATATAGCATGGGAAATAAATAAATAAAATTTGGTTCTCTTACCAAGCCTGTGGAATATCGTAGTAGAACAACTGTTAGATTAACAACATGGTTTTATAGTTTATGGTAAAGCGGACGATCTGGCCGTTATGGTATCATGTTTCAATCCGCACACACTTTCTATCTGAGGTGTAACCAGGCTCTTAGGCTTATAATTAAATGGTGCTCATGATGTTTAATCGTCAATCCTAGCAAAATGGAATTGATGTTTTTACCAAGCGATATACCCATTTTTAACTTATTGATCGTAATTGGGGTTCAATTTCATTTATCCATGGGAGTTAAATATTTGGGAGGGGGATTATCCTTGATCCCAAGGAGAGCGGCAATAGCGGTAGATGCCAAAAGAAAGAAAAAGAAACTGGTCATTTTACGGAAAGTAATACTCCTATGAGTCAACGTATCAGTCGGTCGGTAATCTAGAATGAGTTAAAAATATTAATTCGGTCTCATTCTTAACAACTTCAAATTTCATGGGGGGAGTTTTAACAAAAGAAAGGGGCAAAGAAAGTTTGTTGTTGCACTTTCCCAATATGTATCATACATAATTAACTAACATTATATTTTAGTGCTCACTGTACGTACATATTTAAATAGTTCATGCACGCATAAATAAAAACTTCAGGTAATTTTTTTTGTAAATTTTTGACACTTTTAACGATTGCGTGATGAACTGTAGTTAGGCAGTATCGTTCATATGTTTGCCTGTTACAAGAACTGCTCACAACATGTAAGTTTGAACCATATGTTTATATATACCATTTTAAAGGCTCATATGTTCTCTTTTCAAAAAAACTTTTGATTTTGAAAATAGGTTAAAAAATTTTGTGTGAAAAGATTAAAAATACAGTTTTTGTCAAATAAAACAAGTTTGGAGGGTTCGAGAAATATAAAAAATATTATTTTGGGCTCTACTCAACAAAACTCATAACCCACGTTATGTCATTAGCTGGGTGTATTTTGACTGTCGCACGGTGTTATTGTTTAAGCCAAAGCCACACTTAGCAGGATTCGCTACTACTTTGGATTGTTGACATAATCGTTAAATTTGAGTTGTCTGGCTCACTACAACATGAAAGAGGACTTAGACGATAACACAGGTCATACAACATTTTAATTTTTTTTTTTTAGAAGAAAACTAGTAGTATCATTAAATTTAATTTACGATGTTGCAAGAAAATACGACTCTCTCGCTTTTAATACTTTTCAAAATCCATCACTATTCATTAGATCAGAGATAAATTCAGTTCACTTTCTTTTAGTATTTTACTCTTTATGGAAGCGCTAAAGGATCTTCCGTAAGATTTTTACTTTCGTTCTATAAATTAACTCCGAAATACTCTCTTGGAGTCTTGTCGGTACTTTGTGCGAGAGTATTAAGCCTGTAGAGACTTTGGCAGGCAATTCAAATCTTCTCATTAGCAGCAGCATGATTGGGTTCTTGTACTTGTTCAAAGTAGTACCCATTACGAATTTTGAATTCTTACGTGAATTTTTTTTTTAGAATGCTTAAATGGTTTACCTTATTTATTATTTCCTTAATAAATTCCAAACTGCCCATACCTTGTGCCGATGCACATCACCACAGCAGTTTACTACAGAGGTCATGCTCATCAATTTCATGGAAGTTCTTTGGACTGAGCTGCTCATTTTTCTGCCTCAATACTAATGCATAACAAATGAGTTTGGAAATAATGTGTTTTTTTTAAAGTATATCATTTCAACTCGTACAGTGTATAGGATACGGGTGTATCGGCACCTTCTTCTTCATGCTGTGTGTGTTAATTTTATCCATATGTGAAGTATGAGTAAATTCAAGTTGGCAATTGCACGCAAATTCTTGCGAGACGCCAACCTATCCTGGGTCGATGAAGAGTCTTGCTCTACCGCTAGTCTCACCTGGCTCTTGATGGATAGAATGCGTACCAACCAGTTACTTGGAATTGGTCTCAATCACAGTGGTCATGCTTACAGGTCACTGTGTTATGGGAAGACACGCGGAAAGGATTCGACTCCCATTTAACGACTTCTGCCGTGGGTGCAGGTCCGTTGAGGAATATGAGACTGTTATCCGCCTTCTTTGTCAATGCCCATTTCTTGCGAGGTGCAGATATAGGTTATATGGTTCTCCATTTCTTGTCAGCTTGACGGAGCTATCTTCTATTGATGTCAAGAATATAGCTTCGTTTATCAAAATTTCTGGCTGGCTTTTCAGCGTAGTGTAGTCGTGCTTTTGATGTGCAGCCCTGCGCTGACAAACTTCTTTCTCTTTCCTGATTTTGGTAGAACTTGGTCAGTACAGAGACTGCGTTCACCTGTGGCATCACAACGGGCAGCTATGCATGCTCAAGTGAGCTTTTCGATATCAGAGCTACCATTCCGATCTAAACCTAAACCTATACTTTATCTACTCTTAGAGTTTTTGCCATAATATTTCTGGGATGAACTCGACGAAAGAAATAATAATTTTAATTTTTCGTTTAGTTTAAGACAACATACTACCTACTAGGCTACGGTGATAGTAGTTATTACAACAATAAGTTAAAGAAGACAAATAAAGCGGGGTCAAGCAATTTCCCGTGTCAATATTATTCTTAAACTGGATGGGCCATTCAGTATATGTATGAACTAATATGAAAACCCTTCGTTAAAATGATAGTTTAAATAGGTACAGCTTCAACTTTTAAAGCTCTGTTTAATAACAACAATAGTAATTCAATATAGCAGAAAATTTAGTGATAAGGAAACTATCATTCCTAATAGAGTACATTTTGTTCCATGTAGCCTTAAAGAGTGAACATGAACGATGAGTTAATAGTGAATAAAACAAAAAGAAAACAATAATAAATGGTAGTAATAAACTAATACGAAAGCAAAAAATTATTCAGTCTGAAAATACAAGGTCATTAGACATTTTATAGCTATTTTTTGTGCCACTTTTTAGTAACCTTTCCACAACCTGTCAAAATATTGTCGACTGTCGTAAAACATAACAAAAATAATGTAAAGAAAAAAGCAAGTTTTACAGTGAACAGCGAAATGTGTACTATGCTTTCAATTGCAATAGAAAATCGATACGTATACAGAAAATATTAAATTATTTTTATCAGATCAATCTATTTTTTGTTTAAGTCTAACCCTTCCGACAGTAAGCTTAAACAGTAAAAGATAAAGAGTTCAGCTTCCTCAAGTCTATTCAGGGAACCATTTTCTAAAGAATTTTAGCATTTTGTGTTATTCTAGATTTGTTAAAGTTATTTGTTAAAATATTATCTGTATATAAAAAAGTAAGGATTAAATTCTATTTAGAATAAATATAATGAATAATAAATTTTAATATATGAGTATATAACTTTCTACTGATGTCATTGCATCAAATAAATGTTAAAAAATTAACATTTTGTGCAGCGAGGACCAATTATTTTGCCATGTGTTGCGCTTTGGCCATTTACAGCCATCGCATGTTTTGTGTTTTGCAATCTAATTTCGAATCAATAGTCACACAAAGGTAAGTGCATCAAAAATGTCTAATTTTCCAAGACTTTGATGCATAAATCAGGATTTGACTGCTAGCATGATTGTGGTTTTCGGCTTATTCGCATACAACTGCGACTTAACCCATTGCACTCGGTACCGCTTCGGACATTACCTACCAGGAACTCGACCTGATTATATAATAATCGATTTTGTTTATATGAGCCGTTTATTCTGAAAGTAGTTTAAGTCCATTTTTTCTTATATTGAGATATTTAAGGGTTTGCGTTTGAATTGTTTCAAAAGCATTGGTAACTGGTATTAAGTTGTTTTTATGGCTTTGTGACCTTAAACATGGTAGAATGTATAAAGTAAGACGTTTTCTAAACTTTACTAGAAAAATAAGCTGTGTTTCAGAACCAAAAATGGACTTAAACCACTTTCAAAATTAATAACACGACTTTTTTGTTTGTGAAAAGGAATAACTCCACCTTGTGTTCTTTATTTAATATTATAAGTTATTGATTCCTCTAAATAGTTATGTTTTTAAGGTAACTTCTTGAAATTATTATTTTAAAGAAATTAAATGTAAATATTTTATTTTTGATGTAGATGAATGTAATAGCTTTAAAATAAATAGGGAAGCTTTCAATTTAGATACAGATTTTTATTTATGTAATTAAAAAAAATGTATTTAAAAATAAATATTAATTCATTTATTAAAAAATTAAACTAACATTTATTTTTTAAGGGTAATATTAAAGATTTTGCTATATTATTTCTTCTCATTTAGGTTATGGGTGAGGTGGTTAAAGTATTCATGGTGTGTAGGTGGTATACATATACCTTAGTAACTCCATCATATCCTTATACTTAGGAGTTTAAATGGGGCGTACATTTTTGTATAATGGTGTTAATTTTATTTTATTGAAGTTCCTTGATCTTCCCCGACAAGATAATAAATCATTTTCAAATTTCATCCAATTTTTTGTTAGCTGTGTTACTATGTGATGTAATTTCAGTGTAATCTTTGTCAGACATATTAAAGTTTATAAAGGGTCCGTCAAATAAATTTATTTTTTTGAAAATGCTTTAAAAAAAACTACTGAATATTTTCTCAAAATTCTTTTTTTATTTGAAAGTACAATCCTTCCGGTTAATAATGAAATATAATTTCATTGAAATAGCTGCCTCGGCTGGCCATACAGTAGCCTACACGATCGGTCCAATTTTTAAGCACATTATCGATTGTGTGCAGCTGTATTTCACCAATGGCTTCACGAATATTGTCCTTTAAAGCGTCAATTGTCTCTGGCTTGTCGGCGTTACACTTATCTTTGACGGCACCCCACAAATAATAATCCAACGGTGTCAAATCGCAGCTCCGAGGTGGCTAAACGACATCAGCTCTGCGGCTAATAATGCGATCTTCAAAAACAGGGCGCAAAACATCGAGTGTAGCTTTGGCTGTGTGGCACGTAGCGCCGTGCTGTTGAAACCAAATGTTGCCAATATCCTCCTCTTCAATTTTTGTGAACAAAAATTCGTTCAACATAGCCCGATAACGATCGCCGTTGACTGTAACGGCCACTCTTTGCTCATTTTCGAAGAAAAATGGCCCAATTATGTCTCTGGACCAAAATCCGCACCAAACAGTGACTCGTTTTGGGTGCGTCGGCTTTTCAATGTATGCGTGCGGGTTTTCAGTGCAAAAGATGATTTTTTTTGCCAAAATCGGCATCTTCTGGTGTAGGCTACTGCATGGCCAGCCGAGGCAGCCATTTGAATGAAATTATTTTCCATTATTAACCGGAAGAATTGTACTTTCAAATAAAAAAAGAAATTTGAGAAAATATGCAGTAGTTTTTTTTAAAGCATTTTAAAAAAAAGGTTATATGGCGGACCCTTTAATTTGAACTTAAGTAATTTTTTAAATTATAGTTGATAAACACAACTATTTTTATTGCATAGTTAAAGAATACTAGAAATTTACTTACTAAAAACACTTTTATATTATCGAAGAAACGCCAATTTAAAATCCTTTCCCGTTATAAATTTTACTGCTTCGTAGTGAATTTTATTGCTGTACTGTGCAATAATGCATTTTTTCGGAATTATGTAACACAAAACATTCCATATCAAAATTATTTGTTTCAATGGACATAAACCAGTTTCAAAATAATTTTTTTTTGCATTTCGTTAATTAGCTAATTTTCAAGTTCCCCATATCAAAGCGATTTTAATGACTAGACTTAAATTGTTTATAAAAAAAGATTATATAGGATTGTGGTTATTGTTATCATTAACTAAATTTTTTTAAAAATGGACTTAAACCACTTTCAAAATAAAAAATACTTTCGAAATAACTAATGGTAAATTACGAAAACACAAGATCTTTTTTATACGACGCTTCTGTACGAACTAAAATCTTCTCTCGGTTATCGGATTTCTTTATTATCGTATCAAGTTTCCCATTTCATTTAGCTACACCCTTGCAGCTTTGTACGCCCAATCAACTATATCTATAATTTGCTCAACGGATCAGAGAAGTGTACAGTCTCTCGTGAACGCACTTCGCACGTTATTTTTCGACATATAAAACAGTTGATTTATTTATCATGCATCTTGTTAACTTTATCACATTTCGATAAAATTTTTTGTGCCATTTTAATAGAAAACTACAGGAGAACCCGTGTTTCTGAAAACATTGCGGTGGAATAATTTCATTTCATTATGTCCCCTTAGAGGGGACAACCGAGTGATAAACTAGACTTACGTTGTCCCCTCAGAGGGGACAGTCGAGTGCAAAGCGTTAAGATAACCCCTAAAGAAAAAATCTAAAGGGTCACTCGTTCATAATATCCAATGTGGAATAAACTGCGTGGTGTAAAGATCATGCAATTCAGTCGAAAATAAGTTGGTAATCATTGACCCATAGTACTCGTTGTTGACAGAGGTGGCGTAGTTCTCAAAAAAAAAAAATAAAAAATGTGGAACAATGCACACAGCAAATAGCGACTGTTTGGAACACATTTGTTCTAAAGAACAAATTCACCAAAAGTTCGGAAAAATTAAGAATTCTTGGTGTGACAGTCAAAATACACCCATCTAATGACATAGTATAGGTTGTGAGTTTTGTTGAGTGGAACTCAAACATATTTTTTTATATTTCTCGAACCCTCCAAACTTATATTATTATTATTATTTGATAAAACCTGTTTTTTAATCTTTTCACACAAAATTATTGATTACCCAAATATGTTTTAACCTATTTTCAAAATCTAGAGTATGTTGAGATGATGAGCGGATGAGCCTTTAAAATGGTATACATTAACGTATGGTTCAAACTTACATGTTATGAGTTTTGATCGGGTAAACTCGGAAAATATGATGTTTTTTTTAATTTTTCCAAGTTTGGCCATTCCTAATTCAAAAATTTAATTAAAACCTATAAAAGAAATGGTGATATTCTTAAAGCGCATTCTCTTTTGAAGAGATTGTTTTATAAAAGCGGACAAAACTTACAGTAGTTATTATTTAAAGAGTATAACAGCTTAGTCATATTTTTTTATATATGTTGTCTTATCAAATGAACTTTAAGTTAAAAATTTTCAAAATTTTTGATGGATTTTAAGTGTCTATTGAAAAATGTGTCCTTTTTCCGTTGGACCAACCACCGGAACTTGGCTAATGTTTGTGCAGAGCGTAATCATTATACTTGCGAAGAACGGAAATATTAGATTACTTTGGTAGTCGTTCAAACGTGCAAAGAGTAAATTCTCAGGTAAACAATCAAGATCTGCAATTTTATTTTATTTTATTTTATTTTATTTATTTGTTTAAGTCAATGGACAAATTCCTTACTGACTAATAACAAATAGGTACGAATAAAATTAAATAGAATTACAAACAGTTTCTTCAAAAATACAAGTAATTGTTACAATAAAAATATGAAAAGTTTTATAACGCAAGAATTTAAAGAAAAATCAACAAAGTCTGACGGATCAGTATAATTAGTCCTGCAGAAAATATAAATAACATTATAACAACGGAATATTGAATTTAACAGATCTTAACAGAAATTCACAGCAAATATTACCATTGATCACGTTAACCATAAAGGTTATATTTAACATTGTTCAACGACTCTTAAGGGTAGGCAGTTTTATTCTGTCAGTCTGATAGTATATGAAGGCATATCCAAATAATTCCATCCAAGGCCACGTAAACAGAAGAATATAAATTGTTTCTGAACAGATTCATGTGTTCGCTGTAAACATTATAGTGAGGATCCCATACGTTGGATCCATACTCCAAAATTGGTCTGACAAGCGATACATATAGCTGTTTCGTAATAAATGGATCAGAAAATTATTTTGCCCAACGTTTTATGAAGCCAAAAGTGCTTCTTGCCTTATTTACAGTCAAAGTGATATGATCATTAAAGTTTAATTTTGTGTCTCATAGGACCCCAAGATCTGTAAAACTATCTCCAGTTGATGACCTCCAAGCAAGTAATTAACCGCGATGAAATTATTCCTTGAGCTCCATCATGTTGTACTCGCACCACAAATATAAATTATTTGCTCGATGAAATTAGAGAATTAGAGAAAAACTTTTACATCGTCAGCATACATCAAGAAATTTGCAAAATTAATCATGTTGGCAAGATCGTTTATAAACAGCGAAAAAAGAAGTGGACCTAGATGGCTACCCTGAATAACACCAGATAACACATAAATATACTTAGATAAGCTATTGTTCACCCATACGGTCTGCTTTCTACCAGTCAAATACGACTCTAGCCATCTTAAACTCCTATGATTTACACCCATTAAAACCCATTTAGTTAACAGGAGTTTGTAATTCGCTTTATCGAACACCTTACTAAAATCCGTAAAAACTAATTCAGTTTGCTTCTTTTGAGAAAAGGCCGCATTTATCATGGATGTTAACTGAAGCACATTAGTCGTTGTTGAACAGCCCTTACGTGCCTATAATATACGAGTCCTTCCAAAACACAGGAAAATATCCATCAAAAATTTTGAAAATTTTTTAAATGAAAGTTCATTTGATGAGACAGCATATATATAAAATATGACTAAGCTGTTATATTCTTTAAATCATAAATACGGTAATTTTTGTCCAATTTTATCAAATGAAGTGTCAAACTCTTGACAAGAGAATGCACTATAAGAATGTCTTATTTCATATTTTTGAATTAAATTTTGCAATTAAGAATGGCCAAACTTGAAAAAATAAGAAAAAAATAATATTTTTCAAGTTTACTACTAACTCAAAAAAGTATTCGTACAGCAACGACTATTTAAATCGATTAATTCGAAATTTAGTAACGGTTTTGACGTTCTTTGACAGCTAAAAATTTTAAACAAGTTTTTATAGCAAAGCCAACTCCATGAACAACATTGGTATCTTTAGGCGTTTGTTTATTTGTTATCATTTTATTCCAAAATCTGTGGTCTGGGTGATGATATATTACGTTTGTCATTATGTTATTCTCGCTACGTCACACAAATCTGTCATCTGATCAAAAAATATTAGACATGCTCAAGTCAGAAACTTTAACCATTTACCAGAAGTTATCTAACTTAATGACAAATCTTGTGACATAATATGAACGCAGTTTTATATCCTTGCTTAGAGAAAAGGTTTCTTATATGGAAACATGTCTTATATTTCTTAACAACCAGAAAATTCTGTAAGATTTGTGCATTTAATTTTTCCACTCGGAAATGATATTCCTTCCATCATCGCGTTTTAACAATCAAGTCTTTGACGTTAATACAAACATTTTTGTAATTTTTGTTTTAGAGCAAGTGGCATAAATAAGTTTCCAAAGTCAATTATAGGAGTCGGGAAACTGGGGATACTGTAATATTTGTATTACCTCACATATGATTATATACTCCGTCAACGGTTGAAACTGTTTCCAGGTAAATACTTGAAAAAGCTCACTTTCCATTCAAATCCCCTGGCTTATAAAATCTTGAACTTGATTGCCCACATCAGACTATAAAAGAGTGATAGTGCAGCTCTCTCTCTTCGAATATATACCTACGTCTACATAAAGCATCCTATATGAAACCCAAATTTATAACCGAATACTGATCGGGAATAAATAATCATATTTTTTTATTTTCTACTTTTAAAGATTGAATTAATTACTGTGAATTAATTTTACCAATTCAATACATAAATTTCATGAACAAAATAAGAGAAAAAAATTCTCCAACATTAGACCTATTTGAAAATTTTTGACATTCAATGCAGCAACAATAACCGTGTCATGAGGGTGAGTTTTTATTCTTATTTTTTGTCATTTTGTCTATTCTCTCGATTTCCTTTTTGATGCTTTAGATTTTCATTATTGTGGCGTGATGTGGCCTTTTGTCTATTATGAAAAGTTCAAAAACAGCCAAACAGCGGACTATATGTGAAAATGTGTGAAAAATAAACCATCGCAGTGCTATAATGTCGCTAGAAATGCCATAAGTAAGCCTACACTACTATAACGATGAGGAGAGTGGTGATGATAATGATGGCTATGGACCTTTCTAAGCAAAAATAACGACGACATACAATACAATGGCGATAGCAGCAACAATGACATGATGAAACAAAAGACTACGAAAAAATAAAGTATTGCCGTCATTTGCAACCCGTATCAAAAACAAGAGTACAATTGCCGGTTCATTTCTATTTTTGGCTGAGCCTTTAGCTATTATGTTTTAACGCTGAAGAAAAAAGCGCTGTCAACGCGAATAAATCTTTAATTCCGATATTTTGTTTTTTTTTTGTCTACGTTTTGCCTTTTTTTAATATTTTGAATTCCTGTTTAGATATACAGTGGTGGACCTAAACATAAGTATGATACCTTTTGCTTTTGGTTTTTTTTTTTTAATTTTTACAAAAATGGATATATCTAGATACTGCCTAGATACTGTCTTATTCGACAGATATTAGTATTGGACATCTTCAAATCACGATTACTCTCTTCAAACGCATCGCGTCTTCACACAAGACTGACCGAACTTTACTAACTCAGTCGCCTGCTTTACCATGCCTTTTATATGGTAAAGTAAACAGTCTGATGAATGTTCTTGAAGGCGAGTGTTCATATTCTCGAGATCTCTATAAATGTAAACATTGTTGTTGACGTTTATTCTTGTAGCGTTTGCTGTTGTGTTTTTGTTTACTTGTTTACCATTTTTTATGCTGGTATTTGTTGTTATATCAAGCAGTACGACAATTTGTAAATACGTTTGTTCACTGCATTGTTTTGTTTTTGTCGCTTTTGTTTATAATTTTAATGTTAAGCAATGTAAAAGCCAAACACCAGTATCGAGATGATTTCGTTTTCGTAACAATATTATTAAAGTTAACACAATCATAAATACCCAGGGTCTCTGGAGGGAACCCTTGGTCTCGGCATTTGAAGTTTAGCACACTATCAAATATGCCAGCGGGACACCCAACTTAATTTCGGCACTAGAGCGAACGAATAACTGAAAATGGATTTGGAACGATTAGATTTTTTCATTAGCCCTCATGGCTGCATTTGAGTTTAATAAACATACGTACTTAATTGGTCATTACAACCCTTCAGTAAGGATTACGACCTAGTTTCTCACATCACTTATGTTGTGTGTGTCGATTTTATACATGAGTGGTGGGACCTACAGTTTAAAGTCGACTCCGAACGACAGATTTTTGAGAAACTTTTCATGGCAATTTTATTTACTCTCAGAGTTTTTGACAGAAATCTGGGGCTCGAACCCTGTCTTAACGTCTAGTAAACCAACACACTACTTACTAGACTACGGCGACTTTAATAAAGCTTGCTATTATTTTTCTCTCTCTCCATGTAAGTTTGTACATCCCCAAGTGTTTTTTTGCCTTCTTGAGCCTTAATAATTCCACTCTAGCGCTCTCCTCTTTATACGATCATGATATTTTTTGTAGTACGGCCCATTCAACTCTATTTTTTAAGTTTTATGGCATTTGTTTTATTATGGATTCCTCGTTGGCAAAGTTCCAAAGATTCATGTTGCTGATATTATTAGGCCAAAATATCCTGCATATGATTATGAGGCATTTGTTGATGAATATTTGTAGATTTCGAGTGATAGTATTCGAAACTAATTAGTCTTTATATTCTATATACTATGCCTGTTTCGTCTTAATTGTAGCTGTCCGAATAACGCTTTCGATTCATTAAGCTCGATATTTACGACTGTTTCTTGTTCTGTGCTGCGGTTTTAGTGTCAACCCATAGAATATCTGTGAATACTCCATCTTAGCCTCCTATCTTCTTGTAATTGCAATGTCAATGGCAGCACCTCTTCTGCTTCTGGCATCGCTTTTGTATGATCGTTTTCGGATTGACAATTGCATCCGTTGACACTAAGTGATTTCCACGAGTGTTTGCATATCTTCTTGCGCGGTAAGATGAAGTAAGCTATGACAAGTTTAAATGTTTAGCACAGTTCAATTAATCTGTCTCTGTCTCTGTTTTTTTCTTTTTTTTTGGTTGTTTTGCGAAATACTGTTACGATAATGGATATGGTGTTACGTCGTTTAACATCAAATTGATGAACAAAAGCTACAAAAACAAAACAATAAACTTATTTACATGGTAAACAAGTAAATAAAAATATACCAACAACATCAGTAAAAAAAGGGGATAAACAAGTAAACAAAAATGCACTACAAGCAATGTAAAAAATACACAAACAACTATGTTTACATTTATAGAGATCTAGAGAATGCGAACCAACGAACATTCGTATTAATTACGTTGACATATAAACACATACATACATACATAATTGGTCATTACAACCCTTCAGTCAGGATTACGACCTAGTTTCTCACACCACTTATGTTGTGTGTGTTAATTTTATACATGAGTGGCGGGACCTACAGTTTAAAGTCGACTCCGAACGACAGATTTTTGAGAAACTTTTCATGGCAATTTTATATACTCTCAGAGTTTTTGCCAGAAATCTGCTGAGAGGAAGTCGCCGAAGAAATACTTTTTGTATTTTATTTTGATGTCTGGCCTGGGGCTCGAACCCTGGCTTTTCGTCAATAAGCCAACACACTACCTACTAGAACCACGGCGACTATGTTGACATATAAAAGGCAATATAAAGCAGACAACGGGGTCAGTAAAAATTCAGTCAGTCTTGTGTGAAGACGCATTGCGAGTGAAGAGAATAAACGTGGTTTGAAGATCTCCGTCATAAAGATCTGCCGAACAATAGTTAGTGTGTACGCCAAAGAGTGTAAAGAAGAATAACAAACAAAGCAATTGTTGTTGTTTACATCAAATTGTGAACAGTGGCCCACAGAATTGGGCGAACAATAAAGAATTTAATTAAAACTAAATACAAATTTATTTTTATTTTATTTACAATCTACGAACTCAAACGTTTTTAAAAGGATAAAAACGTAACAATACTTTTAAGTAATAATTCTCACTTCCTTTCTTCAATTCTGGTTAATCACATGTAATGTCTGACAAGCAAACAGACAATCACAAACATTCAGAATCTGTAAAGAAGATCGAACCCACAGCCTCTGCACTTGACGTGTAGCACTCTACCAACTATTCCATCGAGGCACCCAATATTTAATTACAATACCTGAATCTACCCCGAGGGCCCATATGTAACCGGAAATTTTGAAGAGAGTTTTTGGCTTAAAAATTTATTTGTTAATTTGTGTAAAATTTTTTATTACATACATACATAATTGATCATTCCAACCCTTCAGTCAGGATTACGACCTAGCGTCTCACACCACTTATGTTGTGTGCCTTAATTTTATACATGAGTGCAGGGACCTACAGTTTAAAGTTGACTCCGAACGACAGATTTTTGAGAAACTTTTCCTGACAATTTTTGCCAGAAATCTGCGGAGACGAAGTCGCCGAAGATTTTTTTTTTATATTTTCATTTTGATGCCTGACCGTTGGTTTGGAGTTTCATTACAATTCTGTAGACTAATTTATGGTTATGTGGTGTGTGTTAATATTATTCATTAGGCTACACTTAAAATTTTTGCCAGCAGATTGCAGAAAGCGGTTCGCAAAAAGACATTTTTTTGATTTTTTTTCCTATTTCAGATGTGAGAGTCGATTGAGCCCGATATTCTTAATCCTTTCACACAA
Source organism: Sarcophaga variegata (assembly GCA_932273835.1). Classification (NCBI taxonomy): domain Eukaryota; kingdom Metazoa; phylum Arthropoda; class Insecta; order Diptera; family Sarcophagidae; genus Sarcophaga; species Sarcophaga variegata. The sequence goes on along the minus strand of OW026358.1, from coordinate 28,083,554 downwards.
AATTATTGTTTAACCAAATAAATAAAAAAAATTTATTTATAAAATAAATATTACGGTTCAATCTTACATGTTATGAGTTTTGATCATGTAAACTTGGAAAAAATTATTCTTTTCATATTTTTTCAAGTTTAGCCGTTCTTAGTAGCCAAATCTAATTAAAAAATATAAAAAATATTGTGAAGAGAAATACTTCGTTTGATAAAATCGGACAAAAATTACCGTAGTTCTTATATAAATAGTATAACAGTAGTGTCATATTTTTTTATATATGTCACCTTATCAAATGAACTTACAGTTGAAAGGGTTTCAAAATTTTTAATGGGTCTTGATTGTGTACCGCAAAATATGTTAATTTCACATTTGGGCGACTACCAGAAGTCGACTAATGTTTGTGTTTTTGCAAATATTATTATTTCGCTTTGCGCAAACATTGCCCAACTTCTGGTTGCCGCTCTAGCGTAAAATTGACACATTTTTCAACAAACAATCAAGATCCATCAGAATTTCGGAAAATTTATTAACTAAAATTTTATTTGAAAAAATATATATAAAAAATATAACTCGACTGTTAGACGCTTTAAATAATAACTACGGTAATATTTGTCCGATTTGATCAAACGAAGTGTCGATCTCTTCACAAGATAATGCACTTTCAGAATATCATCACTTATTTTATAGTTTTTAATTAAAGTTTGTTGGTATGTATGGACAAACTTGAAAAAATATAAAAAAAATTCGCATTTGCCAAGTTTACCTCATCAAACCTCATGGAATATTAAGTCAAACAATATACGAGTGTATACCGTTTTAAAGGCCTATCTCTCCTCTTTCTAAAATTTAAATTTGTGACATTGGTTCCGAAATGTTTGTGTAATCAATAAATTTGTGCGTAAAATCCAAAAAAAAAAAATAGTTTTTGTCAAATAAAACAAGTTTGGAAGGTTCAAGCAATATAAAATAACTACTTTTGAGTTCTACTCACAAAAACTCACAACCTAGACTAGGTCATTAGCTGGGTGTATTTATTTTTTTTTTATGTTGTCAAATAACCGGCCAAGTTTTATTAACATTTTATGCAAAACACACATTTTTATTGTTTGAAAATAATTTTGTCGTAATAAGAAGCCATTCAGGCCGTGTACACCAGTATCCTGTTTATTTTTATACTATTGTCCTTTAATAAGGACAAAAATTGGAAATACTCGTATATGTTGTTTTTGTATTTTTGGTTTTATAATTCAGTGGGGTTGATTGGTTTGCTTTGTTGACTCATACCCTGAGGTTGTATTGATGCTGTAGCTATTGATGATTCTACTGCCAATCGATTTAATACTGTACCGTATTGCACGTTTTCGGTTCTTGTTTTCTTTATTCTTTATATTCTTGTTGTTGTTGGTTTTTAATACATACTAAAAATATGGCCACTGGTGTTATTTGCTACTCCGGATGCTGTTGTTTGTTTATGTTGGTAGTGTGGAAATGAGGGTATCACGTTGGCTCTTAGCAGCACTCTTATATAAAGACGATTGACCCAAATCAAGTTTCGATTTTATTCTTGTTGAACTAAAATTGAAATTGGGTTTCCTTCTTTTTTTATATTCTGTTTGGGTATAAAAATAAATGTTAATTTTAATTCGATTAATAGAAACTGGAAGTATTTCATAAAATATGACACACAGATGAAGAAAGTAGGGGTGGGAAATATCAACGACTAAAATGGTAATTTTAATGATTTCAAGTTCAATTTTGCAAGCAAAAGATGGAAAAATAATATAGAAAACCAATAAAAGCATTAAATTAATGACTTTGAAGGCGTTTTCCATTCAGCATCTTAATGAATGAATGAATGATTTTCTAAGAATTGTTGGCATCAATTACATGGTGCGACAGTGAAAATACACCCGAGTAACTACATAGTCGAATACTTGTGGATATCATGCTCTATCAGAACCAACATGCAGAAGATGATTTCGACCGTTCATTGACAACAATTTTAATGTGAGAAATATAAAACGTAAAAAAAATTGAAGACCGATTTGAAACGATATTGAATGGAGATGGCGCTTTGTGTGCTCGTGATTTGCTTAGAGGCATATGGTGATATGCCTCATACAGAAGATGGTTGAGACGGTTCAGAGATAATGATTTTAATGTGAGATATGAAGGACATGAAAGACTATCAAAAACGTTTGAAGACCGAAATTGCAAACAATATTAAATTAAGATGACACTTTGAGTCAGAAACAATTGGCAGAAATGTTAAATAATACACAACAAACAATACCTGACCGTTGAAAAGCTATCGTGTTACTTCGTCTTCTTGTTTCTTCCCAGCTATAACAGTTTAGGTTAGGATAGGTAGGGGGCGACAGACCTCCTTGAAGGAAGAGGTCCCACTTAGGCCAGCATTTAGTATGATTGTGATACTATAATCAATTATACCCGAGGGCCAAAGAAAACCAACCAGAGTGCAAAATAAATCTAATAAATCTAGAAATCCTTTATTAGAGATCTCTTTTAAAGGTGTCAAAAAGTTTGAACTCTTTATGACAAGAGCGAAGCATTGGCACATACGGTGAAAGACGGTCTCTTCCTTCTCCTCAGACTCATAACTACTGCAAAAGTGATTTACCGGAATGCAGGGGCCCGTAAGAAGGGAGTATGTCACAGAGTGAATCAGTGTAATTTCCAACAATAGCGTTATGTCTTGGAACCCATGTAAGGGTTACCATCGAATGTACCGAAATTCCCTCAGAAATCCTCAGTATTCATGTTGAATTCTCCCTGGGTAATACGGCAGAGGGTAAGTAGTCTACAGAGTCGTGAATGCCACAATTAGGCTGTCAACAATTTACATACATACATACATAATTGGGTATTACAAACCTACAGTCAAGATGACGACTTAGCTTCTCACACCACCTATGTTGTGTGTTAATTTTATAAATGAGTGGCGGGACCTACAGTTTAAAGTCAACTCCGAACGACAGACTGTTGAGAAACTTTTCATGACAATTATGATTTACTTTCAGAGTTTTTGCCAGAAATCTGCTGAGAGAAAAGTGTCTGAAGAAATATTTTTTCATATTTCGTTATGTTGGAGCTGTCTGACCTGGTGTTTGAACATTGGTCCCACGTCTAATAAGCTGACACACTACGTACTAGACTACCGTGATTACTTTGAATAGTTTACATGTAGTCAATTCGACCAATATTCTGGAATTCACGAATGAAATTCAAATCATAAAGATTTTTATTTTCTCTTCCCAACCAAATAAACCCCTACTGATGCCCAACCCCTACATTCTTCAACCACTCTCCTCCCGCGGGGCTGTCGTAAGGTATTACTTAGCAGAGAGCTGATTAGCTTTAAAGCCTTCGTTCCTCCAACCTACGAAGTTCCAGCACAATTTCGGCCATTCCTTGGCTGTATAGCCTTCGTAGAATTCTGGAATTCAATACCTCTTCTATAAGCCGATTGGGTCTTAAACTTGTTTCCCCGGCAGATGTTAGAATACGCTCCGCATTTTCCTCCTCATATACACATTTTGGGCATGTAGGCGAAGTATCATGTCCAAATCTGTGCATGTAAAGGGTGATTTTTTAAGAGCTATAGGAAAAAATTTCAAAAAAAAAAAACACATAAAATTCAGAAAAATTCATGAAATCTTTATTTGAATCGATAGTACGGTCCATATAATTTAATGTTTGAAGATTATTTCATGCAAATACTGACCGCGACTGTGCCTCAAATGGTCCATCCGCTTAGTCCAATTTTGGCATACTCTTTCCAACATTTCAGCTGGTATCTCACGAATAAATGCTTCAATGTTGTTTTCCAATGCGTCAATTGAAGCGGGCTTCTCTCCACAAAAAATAGTCTAAAGACGTTAAATCGCACGATCTAGGCGGCCAATTGACCGGTCCCGAACGTTAAATAAAATGTTCACCAAACTCGCCTCTCAATAAGCCCTTTGTTACGCGTGCTGTGTGGCATGTGGCACCGTCTTGTTGAAACCACATATCATGCAAGTCAAGTTCTTGCATTTTGGGGAAAAAAAAAGTTGGATATCATCTCACGGTACAGCTCACCATTCACAGTTACGTGACGATTCGCAGCATCTTTGAAGAAGTACGGTCCAATGATGCCACCAGCCCATAAACCGCACCAAACTGTGACTTTTTCTGGATGCATTGGTAGATTTTGCAATGCTTCTGGCTGATCTGCACTCCAAAATCGACAATTCTGAACCAAAAATCAGCTTCATCGCTGAACACAATTTTTCGATAAAGAAGTGGATCTTCGGCCAACTTTCCAAGAGCCCATTCACCAAAAATTCTGCGTTGTGGTAGGTCGTTCGGCTTCAATTCTTGCACCAGCTGTATTTTGAAAGGCTTCACACCTAAATCTTTCCGCAAAATTGTCCACGTTGTTGAGTAACAGAGGCCCAATTGCTGCGAACGGCGACGAATCGATAATTGATGGTCATCATTAACACTGGCCGATACAGCTGCGATATTTTCTTCAGTTCGCACTCTACGTAAGAGTGTTGGTGGTTTAATGTCCAACCATGTAAATTTGGTGCGAAATTTAGTCACAATAGCCCGAAAACTGACCATAAAATGGAAGAAGCGCGCGATTAACTTTCTTAACAGAGCACGCATTTTGATAATAAAATTCAATGATTTGCAAGCGTTGTTCGTTTGTAAGACGATTCATGGTTAAATTATAGCCCAAACTGAAGATGTTTGACAGTGAAACAAAACACGAAACGTGCGTGAGCTGTTTAAACCAGTATTGCCAAAAAGATAATAGCTAAAAAATCACCCGTTATTTCCTGAAGTATCCATGACCAGTTAGGTACTGGGTCGTATAGTAGTTCAGCTCGCAGTGCCCGTTTTCCATCCAAAGGGTTATATCAGGGACAAGGTGAAATGTCCATCTTCCCTTTAAACTGTTCTTCCATCGTGACTGCCATTTGTGTATGGAAGTCCAGTTTGTCCTGGACACTCGAAATGGCGAAAGTATATCCGCCTCATCTCATACGTCAATATATCTATCGCTATTGTCTTTGCCAATACCAGTACCGCTTCACCAGACACTGTCTGAAGCTACTTACCTATCTAATCGCGCTTATACAGGTACACCGAGGACGGTTTCCTCCTTGTCGTCGCAACGCAGAGTGCCTCCGATCATATTGGGCAAACATAACATTATCGACGTTACAATCCTTGATATTATTTTCCTGTTAAATTTATTTGGTCCTCCAATATTTGGCATCATCCTCGTCGGTGCTCCCTGGGTTACAGTTGCTTTTTCGCCGATGAATTTCACGTGCTCCTTGAAGTTCAAGCTGTCGTCGAGAATCACTCCCAAGTATTTTATAGCCCTCGTCTATTCGATCTTAGTACCCCCAACGGTCACTGCCATCTTCTTCACTATCTTCCGGCCACTATTCCCTTTACCGTATAAGCGACAGAGACTATGGCAATGTCATCTGCAAAGCCCGCAATTGTAGTCCCGTTTGGCTTTGTATTGCTATTTATACTAGTATGTGTGAGTATGCAAAAATCCTTTGGAATTGTAATAAAACCATCGTTTATCAATTGACATTAATACCAAACAACATATCGCAGCTGATGGATCAATTTTGTAATTGCGCACCTACATTGAGGGTGAGTCTAATGAATGGGTCGAATATGGTTAGCAAACTTCAGTTGAGTTGCCAAAAATGCTACAAATTATTATTAAAGATTGTAACCGAGAACTGATAACATTTTAACATTTCACTTAAGAAGTAATCAAACCAAACTAAACACGCATTTAATTTTCTATATCGAGAAGCCGTTGTCGTCATTTGAATTATGTTATACGGCGTTCAGATATGCACCTTTATTGCGTAAATCGCAGTAAACACCATTATTGAGGTCAATATTTCATATAAAGTTTCAATTAATAATTGCGCAATAAATACGCAAATTGTTATAATATTGAATAAAAGTAAAAATCAACACTGTCATAAGTGTGTTTAGTGAGCATACTACAATTAACCGAATACTTTTTGTTGATATTTGGCAACTCAAATGTCAAGAACGATAAACAAAAAGAAAAACAAAACAACAAAACAAAAAATAAAAACAATGTTGTTAAAAGAACCAGCTGTTTTGTTTACCAGCTGTCGAATGAATATTGAATAATCAGCTGAAATGCGTATATTATTATGTCTGAACACTTAAAATATTGTACTCAATAAACCGAATATTGACTCAATAGAAGTGCATACCTGAACATCATAGTATTATGTACCACACATAATGGGCTGGCTCAATAGGTGTTTGAAAGGAATAAAAATTTCTCAGGCGTAATTTATTTCATTTAAATTTAAAGATAACATCCGCTTAATGATAGAGCCTATAAAATTTGTTATTGAAAAATATATTTTGTTTTTAAGTACAAAAATAGATGAACTCAGAAGTAATTATTTATGAATGAGAAGATGTTGAAATGACGTAGAAAAAGTGTAAATGTAGTAATTTTATGTGTTTTGTTTGTAAATCTTATTATGGCCACAAACAAATTGTGTTGTTTTCGTTGAAATTAAATCAATAAATGAATTTGAATTTTTATGGCAGTTATGACTACTCAACATCAGATACGAAGTACACACTTTTTCCTGAAATGTCTGTCTGTCTCAATGTTTTATGGCTGTTGCTGTTGTGGCTATGTATAGCTATAACTGTGTGTCGTCTGATTATTATTGTTTGTCTATCTTTAACAGACAGTTTCAATGGCTTTTAGATTTTATTGTCAAGTACTTTACTGGCCAGAACATTAAGTGTGCTGTTGTTTTTCTATAACAGAGAAACGATAAGCACGTGAAAGGGTGTAAAACAAAGAAAATATTTATGTCGGCAATAAAACCAAATTTATCGCAAAAACCCCCATAAAAATTACGTTTAAACTGACTTCCTTAAATCTCAAAAGAAAATTTATTTTATAGGAAATGTCATCAAACTTAACGTAAATAAAATATAGCGACTTTGAAAATCAATTGGATTATCTTGAAGAGGAGCAAGGCATGAAATTTTGTATTTTTAAAGATTTTAGATTTTCTTTTTCATTCATATTTATTTTTGTTGCAATATTTTTTTTTTTTTTTTTTGTTTTTACTATTAATATTTCGTGCGATAATCTTACTTTTTATTAACATTTCCACATTGGTTTGGCAAACTTTGAATAAAGTGCCGACAGAGAAATCGAGAAATAATCAAGCTGCTATTTTAAACTGAAACAGGGAAATTGGATGGCATTTAATATTAAGCATAGAGACATTTGGGCAATTCACACAAGCCCATGTATCGTTGTATGGTGTGTATTGTTGGACGAATATACAACAGTGTATGCTTGTTGTTAATAATTTGCATATAGAAATCCGATACACTTATACAAATTTTTTTCATATGTTTTTGGAAGTTGTATTGGTTTCCTTCTATCAGTTTATGTAAATGCCAGTAATCAAGAATAATAATAAAAATACAAAATATTTTCTATGCAACTTTAGTCAACAATTGACATATCAAAATTATAATTGTTCGCACAGATAATCAATTAATTTACTCTCTTCCGTAATATTGTCCATTTTGTTGCTCGAAAATCAAATTATGAATACTAGTCCCTACTTCTTACCGTTTTTTGACGTTTGGAATACGAAATACACAATACAGCATAGCATTGAGCGTTCACAAACAAAAAGTGCATTCAATACAACATAAACGATACAAAGTTGTGTGAACTGGTTTCCACGACTACCAGAAGTCGCCTAATATTTGTGTTTTTTGCAAATATTATAATTTCTCTTGCGCAAACCTTGGCCAACTACCAGCAATCGTGCAAACCTGTAATTGATATATTTTGCGATAAACAATCAAGATCCATAAAAAATTCTGAAAATTTTTTAACTGAAAGTTCATTTGAATAAATATACATACATACATAACTGGTCATTACAATCCTTCAGTCAGGATTACGACCTAGTTTCTCACACCACTTATGTTGTGTGTGTTAATTTTCTACATGAGTGGCGTGACCTACAGTTTAAAGTCGACTCCGAACGACAGATTTTTGAGAAACTTTTCATGGCAATTTTATTTACTCTCAGAGTTTTTGCCAGAAATCTGCTGAGAGGAAGTCGCCGAAGAAATACTTTTTGTATTTTATTTTGAAATCTGGTCTGGGTCTCAAACCATGGCTTTTCGTCTAATAAGCCAACACACTACCTATTACACCACGGCGACTTCAGAAATGTATATACACCTAATTCTGTTTTTACACGGTCTTTTTTTACACGGTTTTGATATAACACGGTTTGAAAATAAAATATTTTTAATTTTTTTTATACGATTTTATTCCATTTAGCACGATTTAAAATTTTTTGTGCTTAATTTTTTTTGTCAAATTTAATTTTTGCAAAGTATGTTCATATCAAAAATTTAAGGGAATTCCCTTTTTGCGCGTACAAGCAAATTTATTGGTCAAAGCAAATGTAAATGGCACAAATTTAGGGGAATTCCCTTTTTGTGCATACAAGCACAAAAGTCAGAGCAATTGAAATGTGTTAATATTTTGTGTTTGGTAAAGAAATTTCTTATTGGCAAATTTGTTTTTCTATCGTTACATTAAATTTAACGCATTAAGATAGAAGGCAAGCCAAAAATATTTTATATTTATTTAGTTATTTATATTCTTAATTTTGTTAAATATTTTATGAATCCCTAAAAGAAAATGTCAAATACAAAACTTCTTCTTAAAAAATCCTTGTTTTTCACTAATTTTAATAGGTTTTAGAGATTAGGAACCAATCACCTATTTTTGCATACGATCAGTGTCTTTTTTTACACGGTTTTTTTTTACACGGTTTTTTCTGGAACCAATCTACCGTGTAAAAACAGAATTAGGTGTATGAAAAAATATATATATGAAAAATATAACTCGACTGTTAGATTCTATAAATAATAACTACGGTAATTTTTGCCCGATTTGATTGAACGTATCATCAGTCTCTTCACAAGATAATGCACTTTCAGAATATCATCGCTTATTTCATATTTTTTAATTAAAGCTTACTGCTATGAACGGAAAAACTTTCAAAAATATGAAAAAATAAGTCGAATAATATATATTCATATGTATATCATTTCAAGGGCCCATCCTCTGCTTTCTAATAAGGTTTAAATGCTGGACATTGGTTCAGAAATGTTTGTGTAATCAATAAAGTTGTGCATAAAATCAAAAATAACAGTTTTTGTCAAATAAAACAATTTTGGAAGGTTCAAGGATTATAAAAAATATTTTTGAGTTTTACTCAACAAAACTCACAACTTACACTATATCATTAGCTGGGTGTATTTAATTTTTTTTATTTTGTCGCATAGTGTTATTAATAAACTCTGAAAATATCTGGCAGATAGACACAATGAAGTCGCCGTGGTCTAGTAGGTTCATAACCCAGGTCAGATATCACCGACTAAACAAAATAGGAAAAAATATTTCTTTGGTGACTTCCTCCTTTCCGGTCGTTCGGAGTCGACTTTAAACTGTAGGTCCCACCACTCTTATATAAAAATTAACGCACACAAGATAAGTGGTGTGAGAAACTAGGTCGTAATCCTGACCAAATGGGTTGTATTGACCAATTATGTATGTATAAAGAGACTATGTTAGTTAGATTTCAACTTCGAGCAGTAAATTGAAGTGACAATTTTTTTGTATACGTTGATGGCAACCCCATTTATGAGTCAAATTCAGTTAAATACTTTACGTTACAAAGTAACTTATCTGGGGATTGTCACATTAATAGTGTTAAGAAACAAGTAGCCCCAGCCATTGGTATCTTATACGAATTTAAATATAAATTATCAGAAATATCAAAAATAGTGATTTATAATACATTAATTGAATCGAACTTCTGTTATTTAGTTTGTATTTATGCTTTTAATAAAAACAATATATTGTTAAAATCTTTACAACGTTGTCAAAATAAAGCATTAAAAATTGTTTATAATTTACCAATAACTTTTTCCACATTGTTGCTTTATAAAGATATATGTATGTGAAAATGTTTTGCCAATTAATGGCTTATATATCAGGTTCTATTGTTTGTTTTTAAAGGTCTCCCCAAATAGGTGATCATACAATTCCATATCTTCAAAACCAAGCGCATTTTTACACAAGAAATTCTTCAAACTTAAGAATCCCAAGGTATAATGTTGATAAGCTTTCGTTGTCAACTAACATTGTTGATAAAAAGAGCGAAATTTGCGCAAACATAAAATAATTATATGATAAAGAGTAGATGAGCTTCGTCGATTCGACGAACAGTAACCAATTAGGGTTTAAGTGTTCGTCGATTCAACGAAGAGTAACCTTAATGTACATAAATGAAGATTAACCGTCCAGGGTTAAAAACGTTTCAAATATGAGTTCATTGGTTGCAAATAAAATAAAAATAACTTTGTGTTTAGTTTTAGATAAATTCTTTATTGTTTGCACAATTCTGTGTGCCGCTGTTCACAGAGTGATGTAAACAATATAAATTGCTTTGTGTGTTATTCTTCTTTAGACTATTTTGTGTAAACACTGCCGAACAATAGGCAGATCTTAATAACGGAGATCTTCAAACTACGATTATTCTCTTCACAAGACTGACTGAATTTTTACTGACTCCGTTGCCTGCTTTGTCTTGCCTTTTATATGCCAACTTAAACAGTCTGATGAATGTACTTGAAGGCGAACGTTCGAGGCTTTGCCTTCGCGAGATATACATAAATATAAACATTGTTGTTTCATTGTTGTTTGTGTATTTTTTTACATTGTTTGTTGTTACATTTTTTATTTACTTTGTTATCCTCTTTTTTATACTGATGTTGTTGGTATGTGTTTACGATGGCCACCCTAATTTTACGTATATTGTATTAAGTAGTCTAAATACGCTTAAGTTATGTGGAATGTAAGGAAGAAAAGGAAAGAGAAGAAAATAAAAACAAGAATTGATATTATTCTCGATCAATCCCCAAACCCGAAAGTATGTCTTTAATTATTTATTTAATTAATGGTAGAATATTTCTAATATACTTGATTTTTCTTTTCTCGGCTTAAATTAAAATATTTTGTTTAGTTTACTCTGCGCCCCCCGAAACAGTATGTTTTTGTTTACTTGTTTATCATGTAAACAAGTTCATTGTTTTTGTTTTTGTAGCTTTTGTTTATCATTTTAATGTTAAACGATGTAAAACCATTTCCATTCTCGTAAAAATATTCTTCGGTTATGTTGGCCGCATTATTACGATGTTTTTTTATACATTACATGAATATATTTCAAATCGATTAAAATTTCTGTGGGGATTATTTGATTTCCTTAAAAAACTTTATAGTGTTTGAATTTTTCATGAAATAAGCCATAATAAATAGTATTATTTATATCGTATTAAATTTAATGTATCCCTATGCTAAGTAAGCTTATAAGATATGAAACATTTTTTATATAAAAAGAGCCAAGTCAGTAGAGGGTACCGCATATTTGTTATTTACGTCATGCGGTGTGTTAACTTTTGTAATGAAAGTCACTATGTCTAGTTAAAAATCCAATGCCATTAATAATAATAATATTTCCATTGTTGTATACTTTTTGTATTATATCCTAACCCTTTAGAAGTCAAAACTATGCGTTTTTCTTTTCTTACTAGAGTACATGCGTTCATACAGACAAATTACGTAATGCGGTATAACACGTTACAATGAAGTTTCTTTGTTTAATAAAAGGTTTCAAAAAAGGCACAACATATACCAAATGACTTAAGGTGTATAAGGAACATTACTTGTGAACAAAAATTCCGAAATCATGTTCTCAAAATGTGTAACCCAAAAAACGAACAGAAAAATTGGTCTACAATGACAAAGTGTGACCGCAACAAAATACAGCAAAAAGGCAGAACGGAACAACACAATCTACAAATTCCTACAAGTTCAGCAAATGTTACAGAGAAAAGGTAACAACCTCTTCAACATAACCGTTATCATGTAAGTTTGTTTCTTTTTGTATACTTGTACTAGGATGTATGAAAAAAGTTTCAAATTTTTTATTTCCTTTATAAGAAATAACAATAAAAAGTGCCCCTGTTTACAAAATTTGTCAAATGTGGTGTAAATATTCTTACTTCCTTAGGACGCATTCAAATATCGATAAAACAACTCTACACTTGCAGTATTGTGAAGAATCAATAGATTGAATGGCCACAGTGGAATACCTTTTGCGGTTTAAAGTGGTGTAAATTTAAAAAGATTACTTCAAAAACCTGAATGCTAGGGTTATGTTAAACATAGCTTTTAGATACATTATTAAAGTCGCCGTGATCTAATAGGTAGTTTGTTGGTTTATTAGACGTAAAGCCCGGGTTCGTATTCCAGGTCAGGTATCAAAACGAAATATATTTCTTCGGCGATTTCCTCTCATCAGATTTCTGGCAAAAACTCTGAGAGTAAATAAACCTGCCATGAAAAAGTTTCTCAAAAATTTACCGTTCGGAGTCGACATTAAACTGTAGGTCCCGCCACTCTTGTATAAAATTAACACGCACAACATAAGTGGCTTGAAAAACTAGGTCCTAATCCTGACTGAAAGATTGTTATTAACAACTATGTATGGTATACAAATTATACAAGAAGTATAAAATTGGTTATACCTCTTCTCAGAAGGGAACAAGCTGGCTTACGCTCCAACAAATCTTGCGTCGACCAGGTCTCAGTCTCAGGATTATTGCGGAACAGTCAGTTGAATGGAGATCGCTTATTCATCCCGTATTTGTTGACTTCGAAAATGCTTTTGATACACTCACACTGCCATATGGAGCGCATTGGCATGCAATGGTGTCCCTATTAAAATAATAAGCTCAATAAAGACACTGTACAGCAATGCAACATACCGCGTATTACATGAGAAACAACTGGAGCATCAAAATAAAAACCGGAGTCCGACAAGGCTGTGTGCTGTCACCACTCGTCTTTAACTGTGTCCTCGATGTAGTGATGCAAAAGTTAACAAGTCATAGGAGAGGGATTACATGGTGTTTGCAAGACAGATTGGAAGACCTGGAATATGCGGATGATATATGCTTACTAAGTCATTCTTTCTCCGACATGCAGTCAAAACTAAATCTAGTTAGAGAAATCGCAAAGCAAAACACTCAGGATAAATGCCAAAGCAGCCCGAAAATTCCTAATATACTGCAAGGAAATTGATGAAGTGGAGCCCTTTTTCTATCTAGGCAGTATAATCGATAAATCCGGTGGTTCATCAGCAAATGTTGCCAGCCGCATTAATAAGGCACGCAACGCTTTTGTCCAACTTAACCCTCTTTGGAAATTGTCTAACATATCGAGACAAACCAAAATTAAAATTTTCAACTCCAACGTTAAATCCGCATTACTGTACGGTTGCGAAACGTGGAACATGGAACTGCGCGATTGGCAGTCTCTTCATGTATTTGTTAACAAATTCCTGCGAGAATCTTGCGTATTTACTGGCCCTCCATATTATCCAAAGCCCAACTCTGGTCAGATACAAACCAGCAACCAATTGAGAAAGAAATAAGGAGACGCAAGTGGGGATGGCTTGGACACACTCTTCGCAAGCCATTAGATGTCATCAGAAAGAAAGCCATAGACTGGAATCCCGAGAGAAGCAGACGCATCGGTCGGCCATCACACACCTGGAAACGCCAAATCACTACCGAACTGTCCAAACTACGTCTAATGTAGAACGAAGTCAAACATCGCGTTGATGGTCGAGCCCATTGGAATCAACTAGTTGCGGCCCTATGTTCCGTAGAGGAGTAAAAGGAACATATATAAATAAAATTGGTTAAGTTAGGTAAGGGGGAAGATCCGACTTAGGGCAGCATTTGGGTCAATTTAATTCTACCACTGATCAAACATTCACAAAAGGAAACCAAACCCAGTGCAAAATAAATCTTTCTATTGAGCAATCCGTAGATTAGAGAGCTCGGTTAAAGTTTTTAAAAAGTGAGAGGAAGGAAACTACGGTGTCTTTATGGCTTGGTTGTACAAGTAAATCAAGAGATTTTTAGGGAAAATCTCGCCACCAAAAACACATTGCGTGGGTTCCAAATAGCCATGACCTCTTTCTCAAAACGCTGAAGTGGTCAGATAGCCTACAGGAAAATAAACTACAGTGTCTTTATGCCTTGGTTGTACAAGTAAATCAAGAGAATTTTAGGGAAAATCTCGCCACCAAAAACACATTGCGTCAGTTCCAAATAGCCATGACCTCTTTCTCAAAACGCTGAAGTGGTCAGATAGCCTATAGGAAAATTTAATATAATACCACAGCCCACCATGTCACTCATCTTTAATATATCAAGGTTAGACCTCAAGAATCTTATTTGAAATCACCGGCTCTTGAGACCAGAAGTTCCTAGTTGGACTTCTAAAACCAAATATTTTATTTAGAAAGCCTAATGTGTCTATACCTTCGTAGAATAGCAGCATGTCCATAGCACAGATGAAACCATGATTTGACTGCATGGAGCCATACTGCCACCAATTTAGTCCTCTGCTTTAATAGTAGATCAAAGCGAACCAAGCAAACAACGGCTTGGTTGGAGTGGAGTGAGAAGGTATAATTATTATCCGATTACATGCACAATTCATTTCTATTCTAACTACGAATTGCTAAACATATGTCTATGTCATGGACATAAGCATAATGTTCGTGGGCGTACTAGATTCTTTAATTTCATTTAACATTTATCGCACAAGCTTAAATCAGACGTGGGTAACAGTGGAAGAACGCATGTTGTCCTTACGGTATTTATTTGCAACTCAGTAGTTGTCACGATTATATCCTTTGCATAAACAATAACAATTACTAGACAATTATTTGACAGATCTTTGTAACGGAGATCTTCAAACACACCGCGTCTCCATTCAAGCCTGACTAAAGTTCACTCATTCAGTCGCCTGCTTTACCTTGCCTTTTATATAGCAAAATAAACAGTCTGATGAATGTTCTTGAAGGCGAATGTTCATGACTTCGCTTTATCGAAATATCTATAAATGTAAACATCGTTGCTTACATTTATTATTGTAGTGTTGTTTGTGCATTTTGTTTGCATTTATTCTTGTCGTATTGTTTGTGTATTTTTATTTACTTGTTTACCTTGTTTTGTAGGCTGGTGTTTGTTGTTATATTAAGTAGTATGATAACTTGTAACCAGGTTTGTTTACTGCATTTTTTTGTTTTTGTAGCTTTTGTATATAATTTTAATGTTAAGCGACGTAAAAGCAAAACACCAGCTTTCAATTTTAAGGTCAACAATATTGTCGCGTAATTCCTGCATCATCACGCATTCTGCTATAGTCTGTCTGTTTGTATAACATATTTTATCGTTCCTTTTCTTAAGTATATTTGTTTATACTCCTGTGTAGTAAGCTTAACAACAAACAATCACGTTGTATTGTGTGTAAGTAGATCCCACTTCATTGAAATGCGATCAACAGCTGTTATGTGCTACCATCACCACCACTATGCAACCGCAACATTTTCCTTGGAACGCTTTTAGCGTTGTGGTCCACTGCAACACTGGCTTTTTCGTCAATCGTTTGGCGGTTTAACAGTTATACGTAAAGGGCTGACGCAGCCAAAACGTAGTATAATTACTCCATAGAGTAATATTTGAATAAGCCAAACGTTTACGCAACGAGCGTGCGAAGACTATGAGAGCGATTAAAAGCAATAGGAAAGGTCCAAAGATCTATAAAATGGGTGCCACATGTGAAACTTATTCCAAATATGTTAGCTATGTGATAGAGGCTCCTGTAAACGTTAGGGCTGTAAACTCTTATTGTATAATAAATTTCTCAAACCTATCTATTGCTACTCTGTTCCTTTTAAGGGAAACTGACCAATCCTCATAATTAAAAAAAAATTCAAAGAGGCTAAAACAAAGTTTTACGCATGGTATACACATCCAATATGCTTAAGTATACTTAAGATACTTAAGTTTTCCAAATTTATAAGCTCATATGCACATAAGCACATATATGAGTCAATGAGAAATAATTAGAGCTTAAGAATACAGTTGGCCGAATATTATCTAAATTTTTACCAAAAGGATTGTGAAATATTGAAGCATACAGAGGATGCTATTTATCTTTAATAAACACTACCACATGCCCTTAATCTGCGTCTTTAATTCTAAAGAAAATCTACAAACGTACTTCGAATGGAAAAACCAACACAACTTAGTAACCAAACCATAGTGAAGCAAAAATATATGGGTATTAAAGACACTTTAATACTTTCGGAATGTGTCCTGAGACATACCTTAACACATAAAATACCATACCAATACCAATACCACACATACCCAGTAACCAAAGAGAAACTAAAAAAAATGGCAAACAATGAAGGAGGACAATATATATACGAAATAATTTTGTATGTTTTGATATATAATCCTGGTAAATCCGAAAATAAATAGTAACACGAAGTGAAAAAGGAGAAACGTATGTATCTAACAAATATCACAGATAAAAAATGAATGAAAAGAGTTAGAAAGGTAGTAAATAATCTTATTATGTGATAGTGAAAGAAGCAGTAGTAGTAGACGTAGTAGTTGTAATGCTTGTGTAATATTTTCTTTTTATTTCGTACAGTTGGAGAATGCTCTGATGGCAATGAATGACATATTGACTGTAATAAAGCCCCTTGGCAAATATGTTAAGTACTTGACAGAATTTAGTTGCCCCTATTTTTCTTTATGCATTCAATTCCTTGTGTAAACTTTTCTCAGGAAAAATTTTACAAACAATTTTTTTCGATTTATTTATCCGATAGTCACAGTGGGAATATTTAGAAAAAATAACGTTTCATAACAAATAAAATATATCGAAGTGATATAAAATTTTATGCAATTTTTTTTGTCTCACATATCATTACGATTTCCAGATAATTATGAGAATGCAGAAAAATTCACTTAAGTATACGTATGTTATTTTGGCCACCTAACCTTTAATTTACTTGACATATCTGAAGTGCGCCGTAGTCTAATAACACGGAGACAGTTAAAATACACCCAGCTAATGACATAGAACTCAAAAATATTTTTTTTATATTTCTCGAACCCTCCAAACTTTTTTATCTGACAAAAACGGTATTTTTGTTCTGTTCACACAAAATTATTGATTACCCACACATATTTAACCTTTTTTCAAAATCTAAAGTTTTTTGAAAAGGGGACAGATGAACCTTTAAAATGGTAGACATCAACATTTTGTTCAAACTTATATGTTATGAGTTTTGATCGGGTAAACTTGGAAAATATAATTTTTTTTCTTATAAAAAATAAATAAAATATGTGATGTCATTCTGAAAGTGCATTATCTTGTAAAGAGATTGACAATTTTTTTGATCCAAGCGGACAAAAATTACCGTAGTTATTATTTAAATAATATAACAGTCGTGTTATAGTTTTTATATATATGTATGTATATGGTTCCAAATGAACTTTCATTTCAAAAACTTTCAAAACTTTTGATGGATCTTGATTGTTTACCTGAGCATTTGCTCTTTTCACGTTTGAACGGCTACTAAAAGTAGTTTAATATTTCCGTTTTTCGCAAATATTACTATTTCGCTTTGCGCAAACATTACCCAACTTCAGGTGGTTGGCCCAACGGTCCGCTAAAGAAAGAATAAAAATTTTGAAAATTTTTAACTTAAAGTTAATTTGATGGGACAGCATATATAAAAAATATGACTAAGTTGTTATACTCCTGAGATAATAACTTCTGCAAGTTTTGTGCAATTTTATCAAAAGAAGTGTAAATCTCTTCACAATATAATGCACTTTCAGAATGTCGACACTTATTTCATATTTTTTAATTAAATTTTGTGAAATTACCAAACTTGAAAAAATGAGAAAAAATCATATTTTCCAACATATAAGTTTGAACAAAATGTTTATGTATACCGTTTTAAAGGCTAATTTCTCCCCTTTCGAAAAAACTTTGGATTTTTAAAATAGGTTCAAATATACTTTTGTGTGAAAAGATCAAAAAAACCGTTTTTGTCAAATAAATACAAAATATATTTTTTAGTTCTACTCAACTAACTAAACAACTTAGTAGTTTCTCGGGTGTATTTTCACTGTCGCAGCTTGTAATTAGTGTGTTGGTTTATTAGATGTAAGGCCGAGGTTCAAACCCCAGGTCCGACATCCCGAACAAAATGAAATATGATAAAATTTCGTCGGGACTTCTTCTCATCATATTTCTGGTAAAAACTCTGAGAGTAAATAAAGTTGTCATGAAAAGTTTTTGAAAAATATATCGTTCGGAATCGACTTTGAACTGTAAGCCCCACCGCTCATGTATAAAATGAACACACAACAAAAATGGTGTAAGAAGCTAGGTCGTAATCCTGACTGAAGGGTTGTAATGACCAATTATGTATTATGTATTAGACAAATTCGTAACAGTTGACGTCCATTCTACAGCCCTTTCAAGCCTGCGGTAGTTATTTAATCTGGCGTCCTTATAGCGCAACTTTAAACGATTTCTTTCTTACTTACTTTTGCATATGTCGCTATCTTAATTAAGGGAGATGTGCCCCAGCCACCGAAAAATACAGTGATGTGAAAAATAATAAGGGCACCAATGTAACAAGTCGCCGTAGTCTAGCTGGTGGTGTGTTGGCTTATTAGATGTAAAGCCAGGGATCGAGCCCCAAGCCAGACATCAAAACAAGATACAAAAAATATTTCTTCGGCGACTTTCTCTCAGCAGATTTCTGGCAAAAACTCTGAGAGTAAATAAAATTGCCATGAAAAGTTTCTCAAAAATCTGTCGTTCGGAGTCGACTTTACACTCTAGGTCCCGCCACTCATGTATAAAATCAACATACACAACAAAAGTGGTGTGAGAAACTAGGTCGTAATGGTTGTAATGACCAATTATGTATGTATGTATGTATGTGACATATAGCACTTTTCCTCAGCTTATAGTACTCTAAGTTAGTGGGTAGCGGGTAGCTCACCGTTCATAACCAAGTTCACTTGGTGGCCCATATTTGTCCATTGTGTTGCCCAGTGTAAGTTAAGCCCCTTTGCCATGATCCGTTAGTGGTGGGTTTGAACCAGACCGAGCTATGAATAAAACCAGCCAGTTCCATTAGTGGCACGTTTGTCACCACACCCAGATCATTAAACGTTCTATTACCCAAAAACCGATAATGTCTCTTTAGAAGGAAAGGAGACTCACGTAAAAGGTTTTGTACCTAATATGTTTCTTCCTTATTTTGGCAGTAGTCTCTGCTTCTCAGCAAATTTCCTATAGTGCAGTGTCCCCTTTGAATTCCTGTTAGAGTGCGAACCGCTTTCTTGTCGAACTCAAGTGATTCTTTGGTTTACCTGATATCCACTACTGAACACACATAAATACCTATATAATTGGTCATTAATTAATTTTATACATGAGTGGAGGGGCCTGCAGTTTAAAGTCGATTCCAAACCAAAGATATTTAAGAAACTCTTCATGGCAACTTTTTTAGAATCAGAATTTTTCCCTGAATTCCCTGCTTTTTGTAATTTGAGAAATTAGGGCGCATATACCACTTTTTGGTCTCTTCCTCGGTAATATCTGTTCCTTCCGTGCCAGTTTGTCCGCCTTTTCGTTTCTTTCTATGCTACAGTAACCCGGAATTCAGTAGAGACGGATGTTCTGTCGATGTATATGGGATATGCAACTCCTGACGCCATTTAGCGAGGTGGGATCCCATAGTTTGGATTGTTGCTTGACTGTTTGCTCATATGATCAAGTTAGAGCGTCGGCATTCAGTGCCAGCTTATATGAATAGACAGTAGATTCAGTACTCTAACCACAAATTTTTGTTTGACATCCTAATATTTAAAGTTCCGTGTTTTTATAATTTTTAATACCATGAAAAGTTTGTATAAATTTGGATAAATGTATTGAAAAAAAAACTGAAGCAAAATTTCACTGCTTTTAGACCAAAATGAGCTAAATGTTCCCAGTACAAGTATACTGAATCTCCGAGTACACCTCTATGAAGCCACGAAATATTTTCTTTTAACCCATTAGTGTGTAGAGTTTCTTATAAGGGGACATGTTGTTACTGACATTCCACGGAAGCAAGAATATCAATTTGTGAAAAAAAACGCGAATTCCGAACTGAGTAAGAAAAACTAGAATATTTTAACAGTAGATCAAGCTTTGTATCAAAAACGATACATTTCAATTTTTTAGAGTACACAACTTTAGTTTAGAAAAAGTTAGACGTCTGATACTTTTATAATTCATTAGTATTTATCGCCATTATTTTAAACCAAATAAAAAAAGAAAATTTCAAACAGGAATTAACAAATTCAAAAACTAATTCTGGCTTATGTATCATTTCCGATACATACGACTTTCCTAGAGATTCTTTGTATGTAATTTTTTTAAGTTTTCAAAAATTTTGTGAAGTTTTATCGCAAATAATACAATATTTATGGTTTTTGAGAAAGAATTGAAAGTTAACGAATTGAGCGACGAAAGTGAAAAGGTTGAATTTTCTATTCTTGATATGTTCTTGATATTGATTGAAGTAGTCGTAGTCTAATATGTAGCGTGTTACCTTATTAGACGTGAGACCAAGGTTCAAACCTCAGGTCAGACATTTCCAATTTATAACGAAAGGTTGTAATGACCGATTATATATGTAATATTCCTGCTGCTAAAGACTTTGAAGAAGAAGAAAATAGAAGCTCGTCTTATGAACTGAAGAAAGTATTGGCAGCAACAAACATGACAACATGAAAAGATTTTTTTTTTTTTTTTTAAATATATTTATCTTAATTTTTTGTTAGAAAATTTTAACCATTTTCATAAAACTTTTATCACACAACTTGTAGTTTTATGTAAGAAATAATACTGTATAAATAGTTTGGGATTAGCTATCATACTTTCAGAGCAGCTCATATACCCTTTTTTTAAGATTTTTAAAAATTTAATTTTTTGTTTGCCTAAAAGATAAGAAAATTAAAGAAAATATATTTAAATAATGATGCTATGGTTTTATGTTCCTTTTTGGTATATTTTCAAATCAAAGTTCTCAAGTTTTTTAGCAACAGAATTCAAAAACTTTTTAGTTTTATTGTGGAAAATGAAAATTACCTCCAGCGATTTTAATTGAAATTTGATACTTAATGATGGAATACTTACAATGATTGTTAGGGAAATTAATTTAAGGATATTTGTATAAATCAAGCTTCATAAAAAGATTCACGGAGTAATGCTTGCTATTGATTTATGTTTTCTTTCCTTTTTGTTTTGTTTTATTTCCTTTTCAACTCATATTTACTTCTATCGCTGTAGATTACTAACTAATTGAATTTGATGGTCGCTATAAATTTCGTGATCCAACGAAGTAAAATTGACAGTTTTAGACTCAAGTACATGTATTTGGGGAAACCCGCATCCGGGAAACCAGAGAGGAATCAAAGAGAGAAAATTGTTATTGATATTGATATAATCGATGTTCTATTGCAACGGAAAAGTTTTTTTTTACCTCACATGACGTTGACGACAAATATTTCTAACGAATCACAAGAATGGTTTGTACCATAAGGTTTCAACAAGCCCTCAACTGAGAGTGTTACTGATGTAAGTAACACCCACAAAGCAGGGTGCTAGACGTCAAATTTTTACCATTTAGAAAGAAATAAAACCAAACTGACATGACCACGCCAATGTACATCATGTCAAAAATTTGGTCTCAAATTTCATATAAGTGATAATAAAATGTAATAATAGTAAATAAATAGTTTTATTAATATGAATTAAATTATAAATTTTTTTTTAACAAAATCTCTCAATAATCGTGACAATTCCATGTACTACAAGTTTGTATCAAAAGTGATACATAGGCTCGAATTATGAAGTATTTTAAGGCTCGATCCACGGTTAAATATGTGTGTACGGTTTTGTTTCATTATTTGTGAATAAGTATAATGAATAAGTACAGTGAATAAATATAAACAAATTATGACAAAATGTAATACCATGCGCGTAAAGGGACTTTCAATGTAACGTCCCCTAAAAATGACATTGCGTTCGTAGTGCAATTGTTAAACGATAATTGGGTAAATTTTTTTCATATATATACCAACAATTTTCGAAATATTGTTTGAACTGGAAGACCTTAACGAGAATGAGCGTTCCAATTTACACAATTCCCCCACTAGATGGATATGATACTGATCAAGATAGCGATAGAAGTGATAATGAGCATGCAGAAAGTCGTTTGTGCAGTTTCTGTAAGACCAGCTGTTCAAACGAACGTCTGTTCTTATGGAAAAGAAACAACAAACGTTCGTCTGAAACCGCATAATATCTTACAGAAACAACACATTAATCATTTCGGCTTAAAATTCATCTTTACAACATGTAAAGTAGTACAGGATGGAAAGGGCATCTGTATATCATTGAATTAGAAATAATGGAAATGTATTGTTTATACGACTGAAGAATAATAATGTTGTCATAAAGGAGACATTGATAAAATGGATCTATTAGTTGTAGTCTGCTACTTGAGAATCAGATATAAAAAATGGTGGTGGCCAATCTTTGCATATCTCTTTGATGTCTCAGTAGCTAATACATGGCTGCTGGTAAAAAAGTTACATCCCAATGATCTGACATGTGAGTCTCTCCAAATTTTTCGTAGAAATTTTGCTAATTCTTACCTTGAAACGTACAAGGGGTTTGCGCATCTACAAGAGGTTTGCGCATAAACAAGTTGATGACATAGAAACAACCGAACAAAACGATGTGGATATTGCGGAAATAAAACTAATTTTGTTTGCAACAAATATGAAAAAGGCTTTCATTCCTAAGAATTCTTTAAATGTTATCATACGCCTAGTGTACCTACTGCCGTCTACAACACCAAAATTATAAATTTTTTTGAAAAAATAAAGTTTTTTTAGATGAATTCTTCACATCATTTTTATTATCAATTGATGAAAATTATAGAAGGAGAGTGGCCAGGGAGCTTTGTCCACTAATCAGTTAAAACAAGTTTGATCCTATCTTGCACCAATTACAAAAACTGACTATTTGATTAAATCAGAAATTTGTTTCTAACAGTTGAGTAAAATTAAACTTTTTTATTTCCAATTAAAACTAAACAAATTATATAGCATTATTAACCCTACGACTTGTTTTGAAATAAAGCAGTACTTATCCAATGAAATTTGCCAAACTACTATTTCTGCTTGACATACAATGGTGTCCACTGCCATGTCTACCAAATTTTTACTCATAACTAGACATTTTCAAATACGTCCAGACATGTCCATTTAAAAAACTGAAATAAAAAATAAAAAAATAGGCAATATTAAAAAAAGAAACCAGCCCTATATTCAAAGTCGGATAAAGTTTTCCTGTAAAAAAAAAAGAAAAATTTTAGACATTCTTCATTTGGGCAATTCAGTTATTTGCTTCTCATTTAAAAAGCACATGTCTGATTTTGTTTGCCAGCTTCTTTATTGATGTTTTTATATTTATTTCATTAACTTATTTCTATTTTATTATAAAATAAAAAAATTTTGTTTGACTAATTCTTTTTCACAAGCCAAAAGAAAAATAAGTAAAAAATTCTGGTGACGCCATATTCCTACACAGCAAAGGTGTAGGCGTTCCCAAGATGAACTCAAAGAAAACATTTTTTCTAAGGCCCCTGTGTTTTGCACTTTATTTGAGTCAATATTTGGTTAAATGAGTACAATATTTTAACTGTTCAGGCATAATAATTTACGCAGTTCAGCTGCTTATTTGCAACATTTGAGTTATCAAATATCAACAAAAAGAGTTCGGTTAATTGTAATACACTCACTAAACACACTTATGCTGAATTTTAAGTTTTACTTAATATTATAACAATTTGCGTATTTGTTGCGCAATTATTAATTGAAATTTTATGTGACATATTGAGCTCAATAATGGCGTTTATTGCGATTTACGCAATAAAGGTGCATGCCTGAACATCGTATTACACCCAATATTTACATACATATATATAATTGGTCATTACAACCCTTTGGTCAGGATTACGACCTATTTTATCACACCATTTATGTTGTGTAGATTAATTTTTACACATGAGTGGCGGGACCTAAGGTTTAAAGTCGATTCCGAACGACATATTTTTGAGAAACTTTTCATGGCAATTCTATTTACTCTCAGAGAAATCTGCAGAGAGAAAGCCGCCGAAGAAATATTTTTTCATATTTCGTTCAGTTGGAGATGCCTGACCTGGGGTTTGAACCGAGGCCTCACGTCTCACGTCACGACCACGGCGACCACCCAATATTCACCTTACCCCATATTTAGTATAATATTCACTAAGGCCAAGCAATCTATTTTTATTTGTTTAGCGTTTTCTGTTGATAATTGCCGCTTTGTACACCATCAGCAAGTTTTTCAGTTGATTTTTGTTTGAGGTGTAGCGACTACGTAAAAGTTTTATCTCCTAAGTACTCTCTTGGAGTCATATCGGGACTTTGTGTAAGAGTATTAAGCCTGTGGGGACTTGGGTAGGCAAATCACCATCTTCACATTAGTAGCAGTATGATTGGATTCATTGACTTTTGGCGAATTTGTGCTTTAGAATGTTTAAATACTCTCTCATATTTATTATTTCCTCAATATATTTTAAACTGACCACAACGAGTGTCTACACCAGAGATCAGCAATGAGTCGTCTTGTCACTACTCATACGCACTTATGAAATTTTAAGTAGAAGTGCCTCAACAATATTGAAATTTAACTACTCTGATGCATTCGTATTAACTACAACGTTACTTTATAAGTATAGATTGCAATGAGTACGAGTACAAAGTTGATATCAAACTCATACCATTCGAAATATGTTTGATTCATAAGTCTACTCATGCAGATTCATAACTTTAGAAAAATTCTTATAATACTTTACTCTAAAGTCTTAGTTGTTGTTGCATTTTAAAAAAAGGCACATAAGCAAAAAAGACAGAGTATCAAGCAGAGCAAACACACAACCATTTAGTGAGTATTTAAGTGTTCGTATGCGAATCACACTTATTTTGTGATTCTTGTAAATGTTGAGTTATGGAGAGTCGAAATCAACAACATCATACCTTGCGTTAAGTATGAATATTATGAGTACTTCAAACTTTGAATATGAGTAGTATGAGTATGATATTAAAATAAGTATGAATGCGATTCTACTCATCTTTCTGAATACTCATTGCTGATCTCTGGTCTATACACATCCCCTACCAATAAATTTATTTTAATAAAATTTTGCAATTTCAGAATTATTTACAAGAAAAACTAAAAAAAAATGTATAATTAAACACAGACACTTTAAACAATTCGAAGAGTAATTAAATTCGTCAATAAATTTTAAAGTTTTGTCTTGTCTGTTGAATTGGTTTGTAATAAATTTGGCCTCTTAAATAATAAATACACTGCTGTCTGCAAATGAATGTGTATTCATGTAATTTATTTATTTAAAAGTGTTTACTTAATAACTTGTTGCACTTACACACACAGAGAAAAGAATGTTTTTAATGTACAATTGCACAATTGCAAAACATTCAAGGCAAACTCACGTATGCTCTCTTACGTGCTTATTCAGTTTCTCTCACTCTCTTTGGATTTTAAATTAAATTTATTTAATGTGCTACGAGTAGAAACGGTGTTGAGAAACACAGAAAGAAAAACGAGCGACAAACGCTATCTCTACCACCTGCTCTTTAAACGATATATTGAAAGGTTTAAAACGAGAAAAAAAAGAGAGAGACGGGGTGAGAATCCTAAATTATTTCAACATCCTTGAAGTGGAAAAAATTTATATTGAAACCATGGGAGATGTAAAGCGTAATGGCTGGGTGGGTATAGCAAGACCTTCGTTAAGTGATTTGTTTACAAGTCAGAATGGCTGAGGTGGATTTGGGTGCAGGAATACAAATGTTTTCTTGTGTTTTTGGTCATTCATTATTATTTTTGTTTTTATTTACATATTATGCAGACCATGATTATAAATAAACAGTTGGTTTCTCATTCATTTTTATTCTGCTTATCACTTGTTTTTGGTATTTTGTTTACATTTTATGCTTGTTATTGTTTTGTATCCATCGAATAGCTAAAAAATATGTTTCTACCTCAAACATGACAAAGTAAGCCTTAGCCAAGGAGTAAAAAGCATTTAAGGTTTTTGAAATTTAAGAGAAATTTTTAAGAGTTCCTATATTTATAGGGAAAGTTTTAACGCATGCGTGTTAGTTACCTTAAGAGCATAAACTTTTATTGTGACTTTAAATCTTATGTATGTGTTCGTTCGTCGCCCTTTTCTTAAAATCCCGTTAGAAAATAATATAAAAAAGTATTTCTGTTTGTTTTTTTACTGTCTGTTAAACAAAATAAATAAAAATTTTAATCATATTTAAAAAATAATTCTTCAAACATTTCGTTGGTTATAAAGGTACATACATTCGGAAGTACAGTGGTCAGCATAAGCCTTAGTATACCAATTTTATGAATTTTAAGCAATAATTTTCAAAAATAAATGATATTTTGCTACATTTATTTCATTAATTTTTTTATATTTCATAATAAAATAAAGAAATTTTTAATGTTTTTCATAAACCAAAAGAAAAATAAGGAAAACTTTCTGATGATCTCTTATTTTTGCACTGCATAAGTCTAGGTACCCTAAGAAGAACTCAGAGCAAATATAAAATTCGAAGGCCCAATATATAAAAATTTTATTCGTTATATTTAGTAGGATATCCTTTAAGGTCAAGCACTACATTTAATTTGTTTGTTGCGAAATGTATCAATTTTTTCTTGTATTTACTGTTGATATTTGCCGCCATGCACTAATATACAGTGAATATATTTTAGAAATTTCATCAATTTTAGCCAAAAGTTTGTATATAAATTTATAAGTTTTATATTTATTTTATTAATTTATTTCTGTTTTATTATAAAACAAACAACTTTTTAATGTTTTTCATAAAACAAGAGAAAAATAAGGAAGTTTTAGTTGACTCAATAGGTACCCCCAAGGAGAACCCTGATTAAATTTGAAATTCAAAGGCCGAATGAAAATGTTATCCCCTGTACTTAGTAGAATATCCCTTAAGGTCAAGCACTCCATTTAACCCATTTGGAATTGAATGTGCAAGTTTTGTTTAGTGTTTTCTGGTGGCACCATTAGCAAGTTTTTCGGTTGACTTCTGTTTGAGGTTTAGCGATTACGTAACCGTTTTTCAAATGATCTTCTAAAAACTCTCTTGAAGCCATATCGGGACTTTGTGCAATAGTATTAAGCCTGTAGGGACTTTTTTTTTGTCAAAATATATTGGAGTACTAAGACTTTTGCTGTCCACTGTATAAATAGCTTAAATAATGTAGAAAATAGCAACGTATGAGCAATATTTTAATTAACAAAATTTCCTATACATCACAGGGTACATCGGCACACTTTCTATTGTGCTATTGAAAGAATAAGACAAATTGCAACATGTGGTGATATTCAAGAGATTTCAATAACCCGCTATCATAAATGGACACTTTAGAGTTCCAAAATACATACGTACATAATTGGTCCTAACAACTCTTTAGTCAGTTTTACGATCTAGCTTCTCAGAACACTTATGTTGTGCGTGTCAATTTGTTCATTAGTGGCGGGACCTACAGTTTAAAGTTGACTCCGAACGACATATTGTTGAAAAACTTTTCATGACCATTTTACTTTATTTCCACTCAGAGTTTTTTCCAGAAATCTAAGCAACAGTCAGTTTATGAATTCTATCCTAAGAAAACAGTTCGTGTTTTATAGCTAAGATGCTTTACATTTAATATATTGTTACGTTTTTACCTTTTTAAAAACGTTTAAAATATGAGTTCGTTGATTGCACACAAAATAAAAACAAATATGTGTTTAGTTTCAATTAAACTCTTTATTGTTTGCTCTACTTTTATGTGCCACCCTTGACGAATACAACAATAATTGCTTGTTTGCTATTCTTCTTTGCTTACAATGCAGATCTTTTCAACAGCGATCTTCAAACCAGGACTGTTCTCTTCACACGCAACGCGTCTTCACACAAGACTGACTGAATTCTTACTACTCGTTGACTGCTTTGTCTTGCCTTTTATATGCGCACGCAATCAACCCAATGAAGGTTCTTTAAGTCGAACGTTCAGGGTTTCGCCTTCTTGAGAACTCCGTCGCGACTTCATTGTTGTTTGTGTATTTTATTTTGTTCACATTGCTTGTTGTTGCGTTTATCTGATGTTGTTGGTTTACTTGTAACAAGTTCATTGTATTTGTTTGTGTAGCTTTTGTTTATTATTTTTAATGTTAAACGGTGTATACCGTTTCCATTTTTGTAACAACATGTTAAATTATCTGTCAACGGCCCTCGACTTCGCTTCATATGACATCCAATTTCATTGCTTTTGAATAGATGCCTCTGCTTTTAAACGTTTTGAAATGACTGCTGCAGTCATACGAACTGATTATGGAAACTCTTCCTGCGTATGACATGAATCTTAATCTATTAATGTTGTCAAGTAATATCACTAGTAAAAAATTCAAATTTGGTTTGAACTTAAACAAGTTGAAAATCAATTTCTTTATTAATTGTTTTTAATTAATTAAATCAAAATACGCTTCGCCCTTTTGTAAGCTTTAGTTGGGTTTGCCCAGCAGTCATGGTTTTATATATTTTTTTTATTTTGTGACTAGGTCAGGTTTAGTTCAAATCACAGCCGCCTCAGTAGACACAGACTACTTGGGTCCTATAAAGTCCTATTGAAACACGGTCACATAAATACAGTTTCTCTCAACCATATTATGAGTCTTGTGATGATGAATTTTTCTGCAAATGACCTTTGACATTTTGCCACAAGATTCTACATGTAGAAGAAATCTCTTCTCAGGTTCCCAACATCCGGACGATGACAGAGAAGATGTTCTGTAGTCTTCTTTTCTTTCTCGCCATTGCAGTTTCTGCAGAAGTCGTTGTGTGCTATTCCCAATCTCCTGGCGTGAACAGTTGAAAACTAGTGTCCCCTTATAACTATAATTAGGTTTCTTAGATGAAATCACGATGGATTCTAAGCAAATTCTACTGCACATGTATCCGGAAGAGTATAGTCAGTAGGCTCGGTGTGGAGTTGCATTCTCAACCGGTTGCCGTGACCCAAGGTCGCAAGGAGTTTTAGATAGGCTCCTCTCCTAACCAAGGGGGAAGTCATGTCGAAATACATGGCTTCGAATTGGTACTCAGGTGTAGCAATCTGCTACATCTCGGGGCGTTGGTAGACGCATTGTATTTTACCCTGTGCGAAGAGCACCGTGGTATTAGGTCCACGCGGTCAGGTACCTACATTAAATCAGTCGTCGTTGTACATGTATTCACGTCGGGCCAGTTCTGTCTGATGTCTCTACAAGTGCGATATCATTATACCATCTTAATCAATTTTTTTAGTTATTGTAGAACCATTTGTTGTCCTCCCTGTAGAGGAACGCCAAACGAATGCAGAATTTAATTTGAATTCCGTGGTTCCATCTTTAACAAGTGCGTCCTTGTTATTACCTTCGATGTACTAGCGTTTAGGAGCCCAAATGATTGTAACTGCCGAATGTCTTTCTATCTCCTTCAGAAGTGCCCGATATTCTTGCACAATTTTAGTTGTTGTGTTAACATTTTATGGGGATCTATGGCCGCTTTACATACATACATACATACATACATAAGTGGCCATTACAACCCTTCAGTCAGGATTACGACCTAGTTTCTCAAACCACTGATGGTGTGTAAGTTAATTTTATACATGAGCGACGGGACCTACAGTTTAAAGTCGATTCCGAACGACAGATTTTTGAGAAAATTTTCAAGGCAATTTTATTTACTCTCAGAGTTTTTGCCAGAAATCTTTTGAGAGAAAGTCGCCGAAGAGATATTTTTCATATTCATGTTTTGATGTCTGAATGTGAACAAAAAAGATTTCATTAGGCGACTTTTTCTCAGCAGCCTCCTGACAAAAACTCTGAAAGTAAATAAAATTGGCATGAAAAGTTTCGCAAAAATCTGTCGTTCGGTGTTATTAGACTGTAGGTCCCTGATGTTAAATAAGTCACTCAGAGTCAATGTCAACCTGTAGGTCTCGTCACTCATGGAAAAATGTACAAACACAATACTGCTGCTGTGAGAAGATAGGTTGTAATCCTGACTAAAGGATTGTAATGACCAAATTAGTAAGCATGTGAGTAAGATTCCCAGAATTTAAGAAGTTAACTACAGTTTTAAAGCAAAACTTTCACTTTTGTAAGCAAAATTAAATCGGTGCCCTGGTAGTGTGCTAGACTATTAGCGTGAGTGTCGTGGGTTCGATTTCCACCAGGGACTCTGTCTGTGACAATACACCGAGCATATGGTCAAGTTACTCAGCTCCTAACAATTAAATATAACTTGTAATTGTATTTTATTTGATAAATAATAAATAACTACGAGATTAAATAAGAACTCAAATTATTGAGAAATTTGAATCATCGTATGAGAAGAACCACAAAATGTCATTAAATAAGCGTATTTTGTGGTGGTCGCGTTAGTCTAGTAGGTAGTGTGTTGGCTAATATAATTAGAATATAATTTGTAATTGTGCTGTAATTAAAAAATAAAATAAAGTGAATAAATAAATCGATAGTAATTATTTTGATTGACCTGGTAGTCTTATGGGTGGCGAACTAAACTGTGAGTGTAAGAGGGGGTTTTGGGTTTGAGTATTGGAAATTTAATATTATTCAAAATTATGATGGCAGTTTAGAAATAGAAAATATTAACACCAATGTATGTAATTTATTACATTTCCTTTAGAATTCCTGCACAATGTATAGCCTGTGCAAGGGTTATCCCCAGAGTACTGAATTCAGTCCAAAAAAAAATTAACAATTTTTGTGTACTTGAAACACACTTTTTGTAGAATTTTTTTTGAAATAGCTAAACAGATGCTTAAAGTTAAGCAAACAAACTTCTAAAGGATACCTGTTTGTCAATAATCAGGCCACGTGTGTTGAAAGTTTTACGTACAGGAATCATTGGTTTTGGAAAAAAAATCTCTGCCATGGGACTATAAGGAGAGAGAAAGTTAGGATTTTGTAAGGAGGAGATTTTTTTTTAAATACTCTCTAACTGAAGTAGTAAGCTAATGGGAAATATTAAAGTTTCTTACGAAAAGCTTACAGTATAAGAGAAAATTTAACAGTTATGTTTAACTAATATGCATAAAAGCATTGCAAAAGAAAGAAGCTTTCAAGTTCAATAAATTCGAAAAAAAGGTTTTTTCCTGCTAACGAACTTTGCTTATACGAAGCCCTTATGTTTGGGAGTGTGTGTGTGTATAGGTGTGTATGTGTTTTTTTCGTTAGTATAAGTGTTTAAGACGATTTATATACATAAAAAGGATATACAGGAGATACTCAAATACAGTGTGTAAGTCCATTTCAAATATACCTGCGCTATGACAGTCGGTTATGAAATCTGAGCGTATACGCACGTGTTTAACGGATAAATGTCCATAATAAGAATCTAAAAAAATAAATTTTAAATAAATTAGCAATAAAACAAAGGATTAATTGAAATTATTTTCATTAAAAAAAATATATATTGAAATGGAAGGGTGCTTGTGGTTAAAATAAAGCATATGAAGAAAATTTTACGAGAAAACAAGAAAGATTTCATAAATTAATCAAAAAAACCCTAATAAATTTAACAAAAAAATTAAGATCAATTGAAAGAATCTTTAAAGAAAAGTTTTAGTGAAACTCATAAAATGTAATTGAAAATCAAAATAAAAAAAAAAGTTTTCCTCAAAAGCCTAATAAATTTGTTTAAAAGTGGAAGAAAAAAAATTATAAAAAATTGTGTAAATCGTGTAAATGATGTTGGTGCTGGTTGTCTGCATAAATCTATGACAAAGAGCAATAAAGTCTAAAAGAATTTATAATCAGAAAAAAGGAAAATTTTAAGCCTAGAAAATCTTATAAATTATGTATGAATATAAATGTGTCTCACGTTAGCAAAATGAATAAACACACACACAACCTGCAACACATACTACTTACTTCTTACTTCTAATGGTATGCATGTGTTGCTTTGAATATGTGTGAGTATTTTCATGATTACCATAATAATGCTAATGATCTTCTGCTGTCAAAACAGATTTGCATACGCAATAACAAAAAGAAAAAAAAAACAAAAAACAAAAGAAAAAATTATTGAAAACGGAAATATTAACAATGAAAACAAAAAAAGGAAAATTATACGGAATTATCTTTGCTTATAGTTTAATTTGTATTCAAAAACTTTTAAGGGGTGTACTACACACACACAATATTTCCACATTATTTTCCTCTTTTTCCGTTTGAGAAAATTTCTTATCAAACAAAAACGACAAAAACATGAATTGAAATACAGTGAAATATACAACAGCCTAGACTCATACGATTATGTATGCGAGTTTGTAAATACATGTAAATATTTACATTAAACACACACCCGCACACACATACTTCCTTCAATGTTACAATACAGGCGTATGTATGCTATTAAAACCAGTTGCTTGTATTTTCATACCAAAAGCCTGTCTGTACTTTTGACTTTTTTGGTAATAATTTATGTCGGCTGTGTGGTCTTAACGTAAATTGTCAGCAATTAATAGTTAATAGCGTTAATTGTGTAATAAAACTGTTCTTCTAACCAAATATAGGGTAGGCCAATAAAAAGTTTAAATTCAATGAAACAATGAGACAAAAATGGTTTTAAATTTTGCCAAATTTATTTTGTTTGTTGTGAAATACAATCGTGGAAGTCGCCGTAGTAAGACCACAGTTCAAACCCCAGGTCAGACATCGAAACGAAAATATGAAAAAAATATTTCTTTAGCGGCTTCCTCTCAGCAGATTTCTGGCAAAAACTTTGAGATTAAATATAATTGCCATGAAAAGTTTCTCAAAAATCTGTCGTTCGGAATCGACTTTAAACTGTAGGTCCCGCCACTGATGTATAAAATTAACGCACACAACATCAATGGTGTGAGAAGCTAGATCGTAATACTGACTGAAGGGTTGTAATGACCAATTATGTGTATATGTATGGAGAACAATCGTTCCGGCTGGCATCACAGTACCTCATTTGATCGGACAAAGTTTCGTGCAGTTTTTCGACTGTATGGGGTCGTATCTCGCCAATGGCATCACGAATGTTGGCTTTCAAATCCTCAATTGCCTCTGGTTTGTCGGCATAACACTTTTTAACAGCGCCCTACAAAAAGTAGTCCAACGCTGTCAAATCGCATATGCTTGGCAACACCATTTCGTCTAATTAAACAGCCATTAAACGTTTGACGCAATAAATCGATTGTGGCATGAGATGTGTGGCAAGTTGCAACAGCCTGTTGAACATCGTTCACATCAATACCATGAAGAGCGGGTACAATAAATTCGGTGCTATAGGTGTCTCCATTGACTGTAATGGTTGCGCCGTTTCGTTTTCAAAGAAATATGGAAATATAAGAAATGATTCCGCTCCACAGTCACTCGTAATGCGTGCATTGGCTTCTGTAGGACCACTTGTGGGCTTTCTGAGCTCGAAATACGGCAATTGTGCTTATTAACGTATCCACCAAGATGAAAATGTGCTTCATCCGAAGAGATGATTTTTTTTTTGTCAAAATCTACATCAACGTGCAGTTTCTTGTTGGCCCATTTACTCCAATAAATCCTAATATTACTCAAGTGGAAATCGATACATTACATTTAGTGGCGGTAATACACTGAATTTTGCGACAGATTAGAACGACATGATTCAAATTTAAACCGATAGATGGCCCACTCGATATAACACAAGCAAAAACACACACAGAAACAAATACAAAGAAAAATAGTTGAAAGTTTCAAAATTAGGAGAAATATTTTACACACAGAAATTTTATTTTGCAATCAATTTAATACTGCCTGAACCGAACAGTAAGCCATGAAACCACACATACAATTAAAGTTTTTATCACCAAAATTTTTGGAAGAAAAAAACAAATTTTTTTCCATCATGATCGCAGCAACCACAGCATAGAAAAACGTGTACTAAAGGCCAATTTACACAATAAGGGTTAATGTACGCAAAGTCAGTAAAAACTGATGTGTGATGGTTTTTGAACAATTTTTTACACAATCATATGAATTTTCTAAACCAAGTACCAAACATTTTCTAAACCAAAACCAACACATTTTTGAGCTACAGTCTTGTTAACCTATAGAATCTTGCAAGAATAAAGAACTCAAACCGTTGGGATTTTGATATTCTCCAGTGAGCTTCCTTATTACGTCGATATTGTCTTTCAAACGACCAACATAGAATATATAGTATACGGTGATATATTTACGTCGTAAAACAAAGCAGTTAATTCACATTGTTCTTTACAAGCAAAATTTTGTAAAATGCAGTCAATAGCCTTCATAGTCTCTATTGCTTGGCATTTCTCATCGACCGCACCCTAAGCATGAATTTTTCAATTGGTGGCCATCGGTAAAACAAAAAATGGTGGCAAAAAAGAGTTGCATTTTCTTAAAGTGCAGTGTACGTACCAGAGATCAGCAATGAATCGTTTTTTCGCTACTCATAAGTACTAATGAAATTTTGAGTATGAGTGAGTCAACAGAATTAAATTAAACTACCCTGATTCATTCGTACTCACCACAATATTGATTTATAAGCACAGGATGCAATGAGTATGAGTACAATGTTGACATCAAACTCAGAACATTCGAAATCTATTTGATTAATACACCTACTCATTGAGATTCATAATTTTAGAAAAATACTTATAAATGATTGGAGTGAATCCAATCATTCATCAAAATTTACAGTCTTAGTTCTTGTTGCATTTACAAAAACAAAAGAAGAAAGGAAAGGACAAAGATAGCAAGCAAAGAACACACAACCTTCTAGTGAGTAGCGTAGCGTTCGTACACGAATCATACTTATTTTGTGATTCTTGCAAATGTTGAGTCATGGAGAGTCGAAATTAACAACATCATACGTATTGTTAAGTGTGAGTACAATGAGTACTTCAAACTTATAATATGAGTAGTATGAGTATAACATTAAAATAAGTATGAATGCGTATAAGTATCAGAAATTATGAGTATGATCAAATTTCGGCATCTTTTTGAATACTCATTGGTGATCTCTGGTACTTACCATTGCTGGATATGCACTTCAATAGTAACTCACGTGAAGAGCAAGAGCTTGATTAAAAGACTCCTATGCGTCGTACGACTCATTCAATTTACATAATTTCTAAAGCCGTCGTAGTCTAGCATGTAGTTCGCTTATTAGACGAGAGACCATGGTTTACTCAGACATCTCGAACAAAAGCGAACATGAAAAAAATATTCCTTTCGACAAATTGCTCACAGCAATCTTCTGACAGAAACCCTGAGAGTAAATAAAATTGACATGAAAAGTTTCTTAAAAATCTGTTTTTCGGGTTCGACTTTAAACTGTAGGTGCCGCCACTCTTGTATAAGAGTAACACATACAATACAATGGTGTGAGAAGCTAGGTCGTAGTCCTTTTTGCCAGAAATCCTCTGACAGTCGGTCGCCGAAGAAATATTTTTTCTTTCGTTGGAGACGTCTGATTTGTGGTTTGAAAGTGTAAAAGAGATCAAACTTATCTTTTCAGTGAAAAATCCGCGTTCATATGTTGAAAAATAAAAAAAGCCGAATGATTATGAATTATGTGTCCATCACTGTACAGTAGTAGTGTTTCCTAACTAATATTTCTTCAACTTCCTCTTACATATCTTGACTTTAACCTAACATTTCATAAGAAAACTTTTTCTTAAAAATATTTTTTTTTTCAAAAAAAGAAAACTTTTAAGTGCACATTTGACGAGGAAGTTTGAATTTTTTGAATTTTTTTGCCAAAATGAATTTGTGAGCTGGCTCCTGTCCTATTGCACAAGTTGACTAAGGGCCATTATTACACCTTGCCGTTAAAGTTGGATTTAGTTAAAGGTAACTTTAGCTAAAGTGAACTTTAAAGTCTTTTTTAACTTCTTTTCGTTATTACAACATACAGATGAAATAAAGTTAAATTTTTCAAAAATGTGACAGTGCCGAAGCAAAGTCGATAACACTGCTCAATTAAACAAGATTGGTAAACAAGATAGGTTGCCAATTGTCAGGTAATTGGGAAAAAACGAACTCAAAAGTTTTGTACAATACAAGCCATGGCAAAAAGTTTTTGGTTTGCAGGGCTAAGGTCTTTGAATTAGATTATCCGGATCTAAACCTGTAAAACTATTTCTTGTTGCCATACATGAAAAAAATGACTCAGCGAAAACAATTCTGCTGGCAACGATTAAATGAATATTCTCACAAACAGATGTCGACAAGTCTTTGTTTTTGGAGGGGCTACCAATATTTTAGAAAAAACTTAGGAAATATCTGGACCTCAAAGAACATACATACATACATAATTGGTCATTACAACCCTTTAGTCAGGATTACGACCGAATTTCTCGCACCACTTATGTTGTGTGCGTTCATTTTTATACATGAGTGGAGGGACCTACAGTTTAAAGTCGACTCCGAACGACAAATTTTTTGAGACATTTTTAATGGCAATTTTATTTACTCTCAGAGTTTTTGCCAGAAATATGCTGAGAGGAAGTCGGCGAAGAAATATCTTTTCATATTTCGTTTTGATGTCTGACCTGGGATTTGAACCGAGGCCTCGCGTATAAAGGTCAACCCACTACCTACTACACCACACCGACGAGCTTAAAGAACTCTATATTAAAAAAAAAAACTTAGAAAATAATACTGCCGTATAAATAATGACCCACCGCATGTCGTAAGTACTGAGAAAAAGGCTGTTGTTGTATCAAGAACATGCAAACCGTCAAGAAAATAAAATTGTACAGAAAATTTTGCAAATTTTTGTTTTTTGCTCCTCTTTTTCTTTTTTATTTTTCATCCTTTAAATTTTTGATTAAATGGGCCCATTAAACGAAATTATTTGTTTTGGTTGAAGTGACCTCGAAATGCTTATAAATTTCATCAAATTTACGGCAATAAATTATTTTTAAAACAAAAATTTTTTTCCTTGAAAATCGTGGTGTTAAATCTACCAAATTTTTGGGATTGAAAAATAAATATATGTCTACATATTTACAACTATGACGTACATCTTTCGGACTGGAAGTCTAAATTCACGGAAAAAAACTGCTGCTGTTTTGTGTATATACACAGTCTCAAACAAATGTGCCTACACCAAGCAGGTGGAAACTACTTTGAAATTTTTCAATATTCGATTTGTTTAAAATAAACTTGTTTTAAAAGTTTAATTTATACATACACATTATATACTTATATAAGTGATCATTACAGTCCTTCAGTCAGGATTACGACCTAGCTTCCCACACCACTTATGTCGTATGTGTTCATTTTAGACATGAGTGGCGGGACCTATAGTTTAAAGTAGATTTCGAACGACAGATTTTTGAGAAACTTTTTCATGGCAAATTTATTTACTCTCAGAGTTTATGCCGAAAATCTGCTGAGAGCAAAACACTAAAGAAATATACGTCTAATAATCCAACACACTTCGACTCAAAGTTCATTCAAATTATTTAAATTATTCATGTAGTAAATCCAAGGTAACTGTTTTCAGTGCTGGTCATGTGCCCAATGGTTGGAGAATATTTCCCTCCTTTTGCTCATGTTTACAGCTTCTGCACAAGTCATTGGACATGTATCCAAGACCGAATGCTCTTAATGCAGTCCTCTTTAGAATGTAGCCGAAGAAATATTTTTTTATTATCTACCTACTATGTATACTATGCCAACTCTAAAGTAAATTTATGCTTATAGTCATTAGATATTTAAAACGTTGCCTTTAATTAAAAAAAATAAGAAAACAATTCGAAATATTAACTCAAAAAATTGTCAGTACTGCAATGGATATTTCAATTGATTTTTTTGAAATTTATTCGTAGTCGTAATAAGGGGTTTGATGTCCTTTGGCGACTAAAACTTTTTCTTAAAAAGTTTTCAAATAGACAATGCCAGCTTTTTTTGTTTGATATCTATTTCAATATTTCAGCCTTCTGCAATAATTGTTTCCGTTGGCATTTGCTTGTTAGGTATTGTGAGCTTCAAATATACCCAAGAGAGACTGGATGGAGTTTGGTGATGAGATATTACTTTTATGTCATTGCATAGAAATCACTCATCCGTAATATTGGAATTAGTGATTCGGATTATTATTGTGAAAGAATCAAAGAAGTTATTGTATGTCTATATTTAAAGCATTCATTTTAAAATTTTCTTTTAAAGCATTCTGATAATGAAATTTGTCTTTCATTATTTCACCAAAAAGAAGATTTGAGGCAATCACAGTACACCGAACCAACGTTCACCCACCTCCAAG
Organism: Sarcophaga variegata; assembly: GCA_932273835.1. Lineage (NCBI taxonomy): Eukaryota > Metazoa > Arthropoda > Insecta > Diptera > Sarcophagidae > Sarcophaga > Sarcophaga variegata. The sequence continues at coordinate 28,044,926 of OW026358.1, read as the reverse complement.
TTTGACGGTTGCTTTTAAGTTCTTAAATTGCAAGGCAGTGTTTTCGCTACGTAACAGAAATTGTCTGATTTCTAGCAAAAACTCTGAAAGTAAATAAAATTGCCATGAAAAGTTCCTCAAAAATTCGTCGTTCGGAGTCTACTTTAAACTGTAGTTCTCACCGTTCATGTATAAAATGAACACACACAACATGAGTCTCGTGAGAAGCTAGGTCGTAATCCTGACGGAAGGTTTGTAATGACCAATTATGTTGTGTGTGGCATTATCTATGTATGTGCAGTTTTATATCCTTGCTAAGAGAAAAGGCTGCTTGTGTAGAAAACATGACTTATATTTCTTCATGAAATACGGTAAGGTTGGTGCATTTAATTGAAACGTTTTCATAAATTCGAATAGTTTCCTGGATTTACAATATATTGCTTTATTAGCAAGCAATCCGTTAACCCCCAAAGAATCATTTTTAATTTTCTTAGACCAACGCTCTGGAGATGACTCCTATTCAGGCGGTCTTGTACTATAGGAGAAATTACAGAGGGGTAGTGTGCAACAAATTATTTTTCGAAAAATTGCTTTTTTAAAAACATCTTAATACTATGTTCAGATGCGCACTTTTATTGAGTCAATATTCGGTTTATTGAGTACAATATTTTAAGTGTTCAGGCATAATAATATACGCAGTTCAGCTGCTTATTCAATATTCATTTGACAGCTGGTAAAAAAAACAGCTGCTTATTACAACAACACAATTTTTATTTTGTTTTGTTTTTTCTTTTTGATTGTCGTTGTTGACATTTAAGTTGTCAAATATCAACAAAAAGTGTTCGGTTAATTATAAATAATATGCTCACTGAACATACTTATGAACATACTTTGACATCAGTTTGATGATTTTTGATTTTTGTTGTTTACACTCGCTTTGGTATTAAATTTTGTGTTCCATCAAACCGAATGCAAATACTAATGACGGAGAATTCTTAGATATTCAACAAATCAAATTTCAAATAATCATTATGTTAGAGAGGGGGTGTATTTGCATCTATCGATGCAAATCATCGGTTGACATTGCTTCCACGTGATATGATCGTTCTCACCAATCGCTCATGTGGAATACCCAATGTGACATATGTGGCTGTGTCGTATATAGCACTGTTCTGTTAAAATTACATCAACCAATTCAGGCTAAGAAAAAGAGGAAGTAATAATCAATTTATTGCGCTCTCTAACCGCTAAGCGTTAAGTGATAACCTGACCATCGACGTTCTCAAGGAAATATGCTCTTATGGCACTGACAATCCAAAATCCATACTAAACAGTGACTTTTTCGGTATACATTAGACGTTTTTGAGTCTCATGTCGATTGGTTTCATTTCAAAATTTGATGATTGTGTTTTTCCGAAAATGGACCACATTACTGATAACTTTTTTTCGATTAAAGTGAGGGTCAATTGTCATCTGCATTGCTTATGATCGTTGTGTATGGTGATTTAGCACAATACAATAAATAAACGGCAACTAGTTTGACAAATGTAGCTTCTATTAACCGTAGATTGAGCCTTAAAAAAATTTCATAATTCTAGCTTATGCATCACTATTGATACATACTTGTAGTACATAGAATTGCCAGGATTATTGATAGATTTTGTTAAGAAATTTATATATTTTTCTTTATTTTAATTCGTTTTAATAAAACTATTTTATATTGATACATTTTATTATCACTTTTATGACATTTACGAAAAAATTTTTGACATGATGTACACTGCAGTATGATTTTTTAAGTAAAAGTCAAACACTTCATGTCAGCTTGGTTTTATTTCTTTCTAAATGGTAATAATTTGACATCTAGCACCCTTGCTTTTTCCAATTGCTTAGATGGGGTAGCTTATTGTCACTCGCATCAGTAACGCTCTCAATGAAGTATTGGCTGAAGCCTGATTGTACAAACCATTTTTATATTTCTTTGGAAAAATTTGTTGTCAACGTCATGTGAGTTAAAAAAGTTTCCTGTTGCAATAGAACATCGATTATATCAATAACAATGCTCTCTCTTTGATTCCTCTCTGGTTTCCTGAATACAGGTTTCCCCAAATACGGCTGTAAGGACTTAAGTGGAGCACGATATTTATAACGACCATCAAATTCAATTAGTTACTAATCTACAGCGATAAAATTATTGGAATTATTAAAAGCCGAAAGTGTTTCAGCACATTTTTCGAAAAGGCGTTATAAGTGTAAATTTATCATCATTTCCCAGTAGAACATTATCAAAGCGAATGATTCTGTTATTTCATACGTATGTATGTTGTCGACCGAAATATTATCCTTCTGTAATACGTATGAAATTAAACAAAGGATGAATCACTTGTTTTCTAATGTTTGTCTGTCACGTGAGATAAGTATGAGAAGAGCAGTAGGAAATTGCTTAAAATTAAATTGTTAATATTTTCTCTTCCCAAACTACTACAGGCATACAGTTCTCTGTTCCAAGTAGTACCATTTTTGACGATAAACAACAAATTGTCATGTTTGTTGCTGCCTATACTTGCGTCAGTTCATAAGACGAGCTGTTGTCAGTTATCAAAGTTCACCGTTCAAGACCTGATATATTTTTTTTATTTGAAATAAACGAATATATTTTATTGACAATTAAAGTTATTTTATTTTATGTGTTTAATTTCACATTATGATATAACATCTTAACTTTTATTCTTTCAACTGAAAAAAATTTGTTAGTCTTCCAACATTTAAAAAATTTACTCTCAAATTCAAAAAAGTCATGTCTAAAGGAAACATGCCAAGTTAAATTGAATTAGTCTGTGGGTTTACAACTGAATTCTACGTGATTTGGTTTCAAAATGAAAAACAAAGAATTTTACAATGCTTATTATAAAAGAAATATACTAATGTTTTATGAACTTAAATATGAGATCTCCTATCAAAGTATAGTCAACCAGAGGATAACGATTTTAAGTGCGTTAATTCAGAATGTTTTCTTGTAGTTCACGCCCTTTTTATATTTTATTTGAACTTAAATGAACTTTTTGTTTTACGGACAAAATTTTATCAAATTCTTGAACAAAAATCTCTACAAAATAGTAGAGTAGGTTGAGGGTAACAATCCCTTAATCGATTGGTTGTGGAAACAAGTGTAAAGTGGGATAAATTAAATCAAAAAATCAACAGAATAAATAAATATTACACTATGCGACAAAATAAAAAAAAATTAAATACACCCAGCTAATGACTCAAAAATATTTTTTTTTATATTTCTTGAACCCTCCAAAACTTGTTTTATTTGACAAAAACTATTTTTGGACTTTACGCACGAATTTATTGATTACTCAAACATTTCTGAACCGATGTCTAAAATTGAAAAATTGAAAACCATATATAGTACATTAGGTTAGGTTAGGTTAGGTTAGAGGACGTGTACTTGTCAAATAAGACAAGTACATTACCCGGAGTTCGAATTGACCCATAGTACAACGTCCTAGTTTCTCACACCACTTATGTTGTGTGTGTTAATTTTTATACATGAGTGGTGGGACCTACAGTTTAAAGTCGACTCCGAACGACAGATTTTTATTTATTGAGAAGCTTCTCATGGCAATTTTTTTTACTCTCAGAGTTTTTGCCAGAAAGCTACTGAGAGGAAGTCGCCGAAAAAATACTTTCTGTATTTTGTCTTTGATGCCTCGCCTGGGGCTCGAAACCAGGCTTTTGCGTCTAATAAGCCAACACACTACCTACTAGACTACGGCGACTTCTATGTATATAGTACATATGTATGTATATTATTTGACTTAATATGCTATGGTGTTTGATGAGGTAAACTTGACAAATGCGAATTTGTTTCATATTTTTTCAAGTTTGTCCGTTCATAGTAGCAAACTTTAATTAAAAAATATGAAATAAGTGATGTCATTCTGATATTGCATTATCTTACGAAGAGATTAGCATTTCGTTTGATCATAGTGCACAAAAATTACCGTAGTTATTATTTAAAGAGTCTAATGGTCTAGTTATATTTATCATATACTCGTATATATTTTTTCAAATGATTTTTCAGTTCAGAACTTTTAAAAAGTTTTGATGGATCTTGATTGTTTATTGCAAAATGTGTCAATATCATTTAGAGAGGATTAAAGAACAATTTATTGTTTATTTATTTTGCTTATGGTTTGCTGCTGCTGTCTAAATTATAAATAATACGCATGCAGCTTAGCTTATATTATAATCAGGCATGAATTTTAATTGAGTCAATATTCATTTAATTGACAAAATTATTTTAAGTGTTCAGGCATACGCAAATCATATTATTCAATAATCATTTGACAGCTAGAAAACAACAACATTTTATTTATATTTTTTATAACAATTCATAAATTTAACACTAAACCAACAGTGACCGGAAAAATTACTCATTTAAGATTTTTTATCAGAATCTCTTGAATATAACATTATAACACCACTATTTGCATTCTATTAAAAATACATCGAATACATTTTTGAAGATTTACTCCTATCTTGTATTTACTGCGGGAAGTTATTTGCCCTGAGCACAGGTTCTGTATCTTGATTTACGTATTTTGCGATATAAAATCACTGTTTTGAACCTTTTTGGCATTGCTTGGTATGATTCTGTATGTTGAGGTATATTGTTTGTTTTCTGGCAGATGAATACTCACTCTACTCCAAGCGGGTATTACAGTAAAAATTTCTAGTTCTATTTTGTTAATAAAAATTCTTATTTCATTGTTTTATTATAGTCCTTACCAATAAAAATTTGAAACAATTTAAATCATTAAAAATTTTAAATAATAAATGGAAGAAAGAGAAATACAGAAGTATTGGTAGATTTAGTGTTAATATAAATAAATTTACCTTCCACCTCAGTCGCCGTTTTTATTTGAGGTTGTTTGAAAATTCAAATATCAACAAAATTTTTTGTCTAAGTTGTAACGTTCTCACTTAACATACTTATGACAGTGCTGCATTTTAAGTTTTACTCAATATTATAATAATTTGCGTATTTATTGCGCTCAATAATGGCGTATTTCTTCGGCGACTTACTCTCAGCAGATTTCTCGCAAAAACTCTGAGAGTAAATAAAAATTGCCATGAAAAGTTTTTCAAAACTCTGTCGTTCGAAGTCGACTTTAAACTGTAGGTCCCGTCACTCATGTCTGAAATTAAAACACACAACATAAGTGGTGTGAGAAGTTAGGCTGTAATGGCCAATTATGTATGCATGTAATTGAACTATTTTGAAAATTGTTTGAAACATTTAAATTCAAGACTACGAGTTAAAGGATGGGTTAACTCATAAGTGTAATTAACACGCTTACTTCTCATACTATCCGTGAAAGTAATATCATACTCGCAGTAATCAAACGTAGAAAAGAAAAACGTATGTATGTTTAGGGGGCAAGGTCTTGGCCTATGGCCATATTAAACGTATAAATTTTATTTTATAGTGAAAGTACTCTAGAATAACGTCATTGTGTAAATTTACTTGAATAGAACTTAAAAAATTTATTTCTTTTCATATTTCTTGAATAGTGTTTAAAATGTTTTTTTTCGTAAATAAAAATATTTTTTTAAATATTTCTTACGACCTACCAACATCAAGAATTTTAAATAAATTTTTTAAGGAACCTTACTAATGCATACAATTTTACAAACATCCATCAAAGTTAATACCATGCAAGCATGTTTAACAAAAACAGACAAGTAAAGATTTAATTCGTTACGAATGTTATCCTTGTCACTTCCTAGTTTGTTATCTAAATTTAAAACACATTTTTGTGGTTTGTGAGTTTTACCACATGCCAGTTGAAATTAAAAATTAAAGATTGGAAAACCAATTCCTCTTCCTAATAACATTTTAATGGAAAAATAAAAGATACATGAGAACAAACAAATGTTTTATTATAGGAAACAGAATAATTTTTTTGCTGCGGTCGGTTACAGATATTTTTGTTTGTACAAAAAAAAAACCAAAGATTTTGGTCACATTTTAGTGGTAGAAACAAGAAAATAATTGAAGCGTTTTTTGAACATTTTTTTGTTGTTTTTTTGATACAGAATATACGGTTTGAAAAAATTAAATTTTTTTAGGAAATTTATAACTCAAGGATTTTTTTATAAAAGAGAAATAAATAAAGAAAGTTTGGAAATAACTTATGGATTACATTATTAAATAAATTGTAATGATTTGGCTTAGAAGACAGGTAGGGGAAATTAATTTAAAATAAAACTTGGTATCAAAGAATAATATTTGAATTGGAAAAAGCTTTTTAATAAATATGTATGTGTCGCATAACGAATGAGGAAATATGGAAATTTTACTTTCCGTGACTAAATATTTAATCAAACTGGTGAGTGTCATCGATTTTGAAATAATTTTTAAAATTAAATTTTTAAAGTAATGTGGACTAGTATGACATTGTTCATGCAGGATGTTTACATTACATACATACATACATGCATTACAACCCTTTAGTCAGGATTACGACCTAGTTTCTCCGAGCCACAGATGGTAATAATGGCCCGAAATCAAATTGTCATGACAATGATCATTACAACCCTTTAGTTAGGATTATGACCTAGCTTTTCACTCTACACATGTTGTGTGTGTTAACTTTGTTCATGAGTGGAGGGGATCTACCATTTCAAGTCAAGAACCAACGACAAATTTTTGAGAAATTTTTCATTGAAATTTGATGTACTCTCAGAGCCGAAGAAATATTTTGTCGTATTTCGTTTAGTTGGAGTGCCTGACCAGGGGTTTGAACCGAGGCCTCACGTTTAATAAGATAACGTGACTAAGTCTTCATTAAGCGCATACTCTTCTTAAATTCCTGTAAAACAAAATTATCAAAATTTTTTATTCGTTAGAAATGTAAAGATTACAACCACGTTTTTAACACCACTCATGTTGTGTGTTTTTTTTTTACCTTTTCATGACAATTTTATTTATATTCACACCAAACAATGACTTTTTGAAGTGCATTGGACGCTCTTGTATCTCATGTGGATTGATATCCTCTCAAATTCGTCATTTTTGTTTGTTAACATACTCATACATCAAGAAATGAACCATATCACCACAGCGGTGAAGCGACGTGGAAGGAGTCAAGCCTGGCGGCAACAGCTCCCAGCCTAATGCTTGGATTGTATTCTGAACAGGTTATGCCTTGTATGCAGGTGCATTATGTTGTAAAGTTACTTTGCCGTCTCTTGTTTCCTATGCTGTCCTTTTTTTCCGTCACTGCGTCATTAAAATTGATTATTTATTGTCCGTAGCAATTTTTAATAGCAATTTTATCATGTTTAAATACCTCATGGTACACCACATCTTTCTAATATCATCAGACACACAGCATTGAATTTCCGCCGAATCAATCTGGTTTTTCAGCGGCGATCTGGTTGTCCTGAATTAACCCATAATTTCTTCCGTTGAGGATTCTGAAAATAAAATTAATAATTCAATGCAACACTGACTTTCTGTAGCGTCTTTTATTACAAGTGGTTTTTCGGTTTCTATTCGTCTCTTCTTCAAATCACATGGTTTTCATTTTCCAGACTTTTGAACCCTTTCCACAGCTTTTAAACGGTCATATAAGGTTTGTTGTGCAACATTTAACAATTCTGCCATTTGTTCCTGCTCAAATTTCCAATAATTTCAATGTAATGGGGGTCGTATTATTGATTTGTGGTAACTAAAAAGGTAGGTATCTGAATCAGTATTGTGTTTCCCCAAGACATATTGCATATAACCTAAAGGATTCCCGCAACTGTGCCAGTAAGAAGAGTCGTAATTGAAGCTAAACGCGTTAAAGGTGGTTTTGATTTTTTTGTTATTTTTGTTCTCAGTAGTGTTTTGGCAAAAACTCTAAGACTAATGGCCATTATTACAACTTCCCCTTAAAGTTGGGTTTAGTTAAAGGTAACTTTAGCTAAAGTGAACTTTAAAGTCACCTTTAGCTTATTTTTGTTATTACAACCTAATGGTAAAATTAAGTTAAGTTTTCCAAAAATATGACAATGCCGGAGCAATGTGGATAACACTGCTCAAACAAACAAGTTTTATTAAACGCAGTGACAACGACGGGCTTCGTTTTTTTAATATATTGAAAATAATATATAATATGGCAAATTCAAACTTAACTTTAAAAGTTACCGGTAGGATGATCCTCCCTTTAGCTAAACGCTCATTTCTACCATATTGTCCACTTATAATAATGAAATACAATTTATCTGCCTGTTAGGTAGGTAGGTAGAGGTGGCTTTCCATCCAAGAAAAATTCTTGGATGGACTCAATTAGGCCGCATTGGGCCCTTTGTGCTACCACAGTTATCCGCTATCCCCTAGTCTCAAACCCGATTGGAGCTCCTGATAAAGCGATTTAGGCTGCCAATGTCAATCCTTGACAGTTCCTCCAGATCATCCATGTAATAAAAACCCAAGTACTTCCTTCTCCTGTGACAAAGAGCCGGGCATGTACCCAGCAGGTGAGGGACAGTCTCCTCTTCTTCCTCATCTATGCAGCTTTTGCCGAAGTCGTTTGCAAGGTGTCCAAGACCAATGCGCCTCGCATGTGTACCCATAATGCAATGCCCCGTAATGACACCGACAACTACACTGAGCGCGTCTCTTTGGAGTTTAAGTAGACTCATTGTGCTCTCCTCATCCAGCCTTGGCCAAATTTTACGAGCCGTTCAACCCGTGTCCGACGCCGCCCACCTGTCGTTGACGGAATTTACTATCGCATTATCAATTATGAGCTTGCAGGTCGTCATAGGGATGCCCAGATTCGAAAATTTATCGGAGGGTTCGATGGTCGTGCCCCATCTGGCAAGTTCATCAGCTCTGCAGTTACCCGGAATATCACTGTGTCCCGGTACCAATACGATTTGGATATCCGCTACCTCGTCGAGATATCTACGACAACCGTACACCGTCTTAGAGTTAATCACGTTAGAACTTAGAGCCTGGCTATCAGAAAGTATGGTGACGTTCCGCTTGGAGACCCTTCCGTCCCCAATTATTCTCGCCGCAGCATGTAGTGCCACCACCTCCGCCTGAAAGACACACAACATATGTGGACTGAAAAGCTAGGTCATAATCCTGGCTGGAGGGTTGTAATTACCAATTAAGTAAAATAATTCCGTAGTAATTTTTAATTTCTGTTATAGGGTTATAACATAACTTCACTATGCTTACGTTAGGAAATTGTATACTGCCTTTATATATAAAGAAAATAATTTAAGTATTTTAAAAAATTGGCCATGGCCCGTATTAAATAAAACTAGTCTTTTAAAATCCAAGAATACGAAGAAAAAAACCTAAAAAAATTGTTCTTAAAACTCCGTTTATCAGACATTAATATTGAATGCCTGGACATATAAAAGTATACATATCCCCCTTAGAAGTGTACATAGAGTTATTTACGAAAATGCCTATGTATGTAAGTATTTGCAGAAACAAAAACACAAATAGTCAGCATCTTGTTGGTATTCTGTTAACATATAAAAAGCAGCAGAACACAAGTATAGATTCACACAACAGAATATCCCCCAAATATGTATAACCTACAAACTTTTGAAGACCTCTGTAAATAAATGTAGGCTTAAGTGCGATTGTAAATGTGGATATGTTAGTATTAGATTGGCGTTTAATTCCCATTTCATTTTTTTTTTTGTCAGAATAAAGAAAAAAATTAAAATTTCCTGTTGATTTGTTCCATACTGTGCCATGGTTTTAAGGTCTTTTCTTCAGCTGCTCTTCTTAATATCTTTTCCATTTTGCCTGCTCGAATTCTTTTAGTTTTTTTCGGTTTCCGGCAACACCCACAGCCATTATGAGCATTTAATACAACTTTTTATGTTTAGCTGGAGTATATGGTAGAGTATGTATGTATGTATGTACATGGTTTTTGTGCTTTCCATAAACATTTATTGAGATGATCATTGTTAACTGTTGTTGTTGTTGTTGGTATTTCATTTACAGGCATATTTAAAAAGTAAATACATTTTTATATGGTACGCATTATGGCTATATGGGGTATTGAATTTTTTTCAGTTTTTTTTTGGGATTAATTTTCTATTAAATGTATTTTAATTTTGCGTTGCCATGTGACCGGCCACATCAAAATCTTATTAAAACAACGAAAATAAGGATTCAAGCAAATTAAATTATGGCAGAGACATATTAAAGTAGTAAAACCTGTAAAATATACATGGATTTTCAGTTACACGACTAGGAATATTATCTTAAGGAGGTTTTATGTTTAAACTTATCAAAAATTACACTATGCGACAAAATAAAAAAAATTAAATGCATCCAGCTAATGACATAGTGTAAGTTGTGTAAGTTTTGCTGAGTAGAACTCAAAAAATATTATTTTTAGACTTCTTGAACCCACCAAACTTGTTTTATTTGACAAAAACTGTTTTTTTTTTTTGGACTTTACGCACAAATTTATTGATTACACAAACATTTCTGAACCGATATCCAAAATATAAATCTTATTAGAAAGGACAGCTATGGGCCTTTAAAACGAAGTACATATATATATTATTTGACTTTATATGATATGAGATTTGATGTGGTAAACTTGATAAATACGAATTTTTTCATATTTTGCAAGATTGTCCGTTCATATTAGCAAACTTTAATTAAAAAATATGAAAGAAGTGATGACATTAAGAAAGTGCATTATCTTGTGAAGCGATTGACACTTTATCAAATTGAACAAAAATTTCCGTAGTTATTATTAAAAAAAGGGTCTAACAGTCGAGTAGTATTTAGTATTTTTTTTTAAATATAATATTATTTTTATTATAGTATTTTTCATACCTATATTTTTTCAAATGAACTTTTACTTCAAAAATTTAGAGAAAGGTGAGGGATAGGCCTTTGGAAGGGTATACAGTTGTATATTGTTCAACTTAATATTCTATGAGGTTTGATGAGGTAAACTTGACAAGTACGAATTTTTTTTGATATTTTTTCAAGTTTGTCCGTTCACAGTAGCAAACCTTAATTAAAAAATATAAAATAAGTCGGGAAATTCTTAAAGTGCATTCTGTTGTGAAGAGATTGACACTTCGTTTGATAAAATCGAACAAAAATTACCGTAGTTATTATTTAAAGAGTCTAACAGTCGAGTTATATTTTTCATATATAGTATACTAGCTGTACAGTGCGCGTGTTGCTGCGTCACAAACTAAAATAAATTTGAAGGAAAGACATTACACAAATGTCCAATTAATTTTGAATCATTTTATTGATTTTGTTTCCCGTTGTCCTGATGACTCAGATGAACGAGCCTGAGTAGTACGCATTCGATCAGTTTCTAATCTCACTTCTCGTTGTTCAAGTGGTTCAAGCGAACGGGTCTCAGCGGCATATACTCGAAGATTTTTCAGCCTCAATGCTCGTCTGATTCTGAGGTTTGTAATGCTCTTTTATTCCGTGCTTGAGGTGTAGGTCGACCAATTGCTTGTCATTCATTATGAATAATTTTCAGTGACGCCATCCATCGGAAATTAATCGCACCCACCTCAGTCGACTCATGCGGCAGAACTTTATTAAAGAATGCACAGTTTACGATTTAATTCAAATTGGGAAATTAGTCATGAAAACTTAGAAACCTTCGTCGGCTCTTGTGCAACAACTTTGCTAAAGATCATAACATGATCAAATGCATAGTTTACGATTCTATAAGGTACATACAAACAAACATTCATTGGGAGGTGACACGCCCGCTATAGCCAATCCGCCCATTTTGTTCATATATACGTCAAAGTCGTCCATACAAAATTTGAGGACTCTAGCTGTTGCAGTTTATGAGATATGCGACATTAAATACTTATTGGGTATGTGGGCGTGGCACCTCGCCTACTTGAAATTTTAAAATAAAACTTTTAAGTCCTTCCAGACATACAGGAAGGTACTGTTAAAATTTCAAGAAAATCGGTCCAGCCGTTTAGCCGTCTATAGACTTCAAACAAACCCACAAACAAATAAACACATACATTTTTATATATAAGAAGAAGAAGATAAGATTACATAGAGCTGAGGGGTGATGTATACGTAATATTTTGTTAGACAATAACACTCATACTTTTTTTATTTATTTTATTTTATTTTATTTGCCTAGTTCAACATAAAAAGTAGCCTATAACTCCTTCCAGACATACAGGAAGATACTGTGAAAATTTCAATCGGTTCAGCCGTTTCGCCGTCTATAGACTTCAAACAAACCCACAAACAAATAAACACACATTCATTTTTATATATAAGATTTTTCAGATGAACTTTTAGTTCAAAAATTTACAGAATTTTTGAATTTTTCACGTTTGGCTAATGTTTGCGCAAAGAGAAATAATAGTATTTGCAAAAAACACAGTCAATTTATTTCGAAAATCTTTAACTTAATGCGTTCTAATTTAGCTTCTATGTGGAATTTCCATATCAGGCGTCTATCGAAGTGAATGCCAAGATATTTTATATGTTATGATATAAACGCAAAAAAAAAATATAACACAGGGGTGTACAGGGAAGGGATTATTTTAAAGGCAGCGCAACAACAAGCAAATATTCTGCTGCTTTGCTTTTAGGCTAATTTCTATTTCCATTTTCAGCAGTGAGCGGATCTGTGTTGGCAATGCAAGGATTAGTGCTATCAATACATTAATATGCAAGAAATATAGGGTTTAACGACCATCTTCAGAGAATTCACGCACTTTCGTTATTATCTGGTACAATCAGAATCGGTGACAATAACTGGTTCTATTCAACCAGATTTTTTGAGAAACTTTTCATGCTAATTTTATTTACTCTCACAGTTTTTGCCAGAAATCTGCTGAGAGGAAGTCTCAGATATAATATTTTTTCAGATATCGTTTTGTTAGAGATGTCTAACCTGGGTTTCGAACCATGGCCTTATGTCTGATTAGGCAATACTATACCTACTAGACTATGGCGGCCTTATTTACACACTGTCGTTACTATTCAAAACAGAACAGAAAGTCAGACATAAATTGGTTCTGCGCAACGTTTATTGTGTATCGGATCTTCCAACAACGACTTCTGGAAATTTTTTGATAAAGGCCACCCTTTTGAAAGGACATTTGTCAAATTAGTTGTCATTTATTCAGTCTGTTTTGAAAAATTACCATGGACAGATATAGCATTGTTACGTTTTTACCCTTTTAAAAACGTTTAGAATGAGTTCGGAGATTAGATAAGAATAAAAATTAATTTGTGTTTTGTTTTAATTCAAATTCTTTATTATTCGCACAATTCCGTGTGCCACTGTTCACAACTTTATGTAAACAACAACAATTTGCTCTGTTTGTTATTCTTCTTTACACTCTTCTGCGTAAACAGTAACAATTGTTCGTTAGATCTTTACAACGGAGTTCTTCAAACCACGACTATTCTCTTCATACGCAACGCGTCTTCACACAATACTGACTAACTGATCCCATTGCCTGCTTTGTCTTGACTTTTATATCGCAGGGTAAACATTCTGATGAATGCTCTTGAAGGAGAATGACTTTGCCTTCGCTAAATCTATATAAATGTAAACAGGTTTTTTACGTTATTGTTGTTTGTGTATTTTGTTTACGTTTGTCCTTACAGTGTTGCTGTTGGCTGTTTATTCCTGTTTTTATACTGATATTGTTGCTATACATACATACACAATTGGTCATCATAATTAGTCAGGATTACGACCTAGTTTCTCATAGTGTTCTTGCTATATTTTTGTTTATTTGCTGGTCATGTAAACAAGTCCATAGTTTTGGTTTTTGTAGCTTTTGTTAAACGATGTAACACCATTTCCATTTTCGTAACAGTATTCCATAAGACGAGCAAATAATAAAATTGTTTTTATCGAAATGGGTTTTCTATTCGGGCAACGTCGCGTGCTCTTTGCATAGTTTACAATCGCCATAGTCGTCCTACCAAGAATACTTAACGGAATGTAGTGGATAAATTTGAGACGACGACGAAACGCAGAACCCGTGTATATGCAATATGGTTTGCTCTGATGATGTGCTCTATCAGTTATGCCCCTAGGAGTAATATAAAAATGTGTATGTTTGAGAAACCTCCTCAAAAATGATACAAAAGTCTTAAAGCGTTTTATAATTCCATTAATTTTGTTAATGTAGCTGAGTAATTGGTAACTGAGCTGGTCTGACTGTTGTAAATTCAAGTACATACTTCGTGGGAAAATACCAGCAATTCTTGGAGAAACAAGTATCATACATACACATCTGGTCATTACAACCCTTCAGTCAGGATTACGACCTAGTTTCTCACACCACTTATGTTGTGTGTGTTAATTTTATACATGAGTGGAGGGACTTACAGTTTAAAGTCGACTCCGAACGACAGATTTTTGAGAAACTTTTCATAGCGATTTAATTTAATCTCAGGGTTTTCGCCAGAAATTTGCTGAGAAAAAGTCGCCGAAGAAATCCTTTTTGTATTTTGTTTTGATGTCTGGCCTGGGCCTCGAACCCTGGCTTTACGTCTAATAAGCCAACACACTACCTACTAGACTACGGCGACCTAGCCTACTTGAAATTTTAAAATAAAAGGTAGCCTATAGTTCCTTCCAGACATACACGAAGGTACTGGTAAAATTTTAAGAAAATCGGTCCAGCCTTTTAGCCGTCTATGGACTTCAAACAAACAAACAAACAAACCCACAAACAAATAAACACACATTCATTTTTATATATAAGATATATGAGTCTGGTTGGAACCATAACACTCCAACTAAATTTTTGAAAACATCACACAAGAAATAATTACAAGGTAACGTCTCCATTTCCATAACTTAAGCATCTTGGTCTTAAACCAACAGTATCATATTTTGTTGAATATAACTTTACCTACAGAAAAATAGATACATATGTATACACAGAAGTTTCTTTAATTTACTTTCTCTTTAAAAACACACTCCCTGTTCATAGACGATAAATGGAAAGCTTATATATGTATGTACATACATACATCACATCTTTAAACATTTTTACACATGCCTTATAGGGCTGTGTTCATACAGCCATACATAGCTACATATATGTATGTAAACATATAACATGAATGTGTATTTAAATTGAAAGCAACAACAACAACAATGTCATAAAAATAAATTTACAGTAATAACATTTAGGAATAGAGGGAGTAAAGCAGGAAAAATTGTATGTATACGATAGATAACCAAGGGCACATTTGTTGCATATGTGTGTACTTAAACAAATGGGTGTGTTATTGCTTGATATTCATTCACCCTTTGGAAAAAGATTTGTAAGTGTGTGTGCGTGTAAACTTGTATACGTTTATAAATATGGTGTAACAAGTGACTGGGTGTGTAACGGTAAATAAAACGACTATAGCACTTACAGTCAAATTGAAATTATATTTGCCAGTCTTGATTTTATTCATTCTCTTTCTGCTGTTTTGTTTCTCTTTCATTTCATTTTTGTATTTACTTTTTGTGTTTTAATTTGTTCTGTTCTGTTGATTGTGCTTTCTATACAATTTCTTTATTTTTTTGTTATTCTTTCTTTGCTGTATACTGGAAATACTACAATTGAGCCTAAAACCTAGAAAATCAAAAGTTGTAACATATCTTTACTTGTTGTCGCTGATAACAACAATTGCTGTGGTGTGTTTAGCAATGATTTGTGTGTACGTGTTTGTGTTGTTGTTTTCTTTTTGCCTCAAGTCTTACTTTCGAAATTTAATTGCTTTCAGATCTTGGCAAATAAAACGTCAGCATTTTTTGAATTTTTTTTCCTTGTTTTCTTTAGCTTTTGTCAATACGTATAGCTATTCTATTCCAACGGTGAAGACTTATTTAATTACGTGGAAACCGTGTTTGATTTTCCTTTTATTTTTATTTTTAACATCAACATCCACATATTTACATAATATAACATGAAAAGCTAAAAAAAAGTTTAACTAAATATTTATGTTGTATGTGTCGGTCGGTGTTATAAAAAATTGTATAAAAAAAATAAAAAATAAAAATTTTTATAAATTGTTTACTTTTAGTAACACCTTCACCAAAATAAAAAAAAAATTACATGAATTTTTCAATCCTAAAATTCGTGAAATTTAGCAGCATATTTGAAAAAAAATATGCATTTGACACCGTAAACAAACTAAATTACACAGTTCGAGTATAGCAACATACAGTGGTGGCCACGAATTTAAGACACGACATATGACTGACTTAGTTGTGATAATATTTACAATCCTGTAATATCAAATTTGATATTCTTTATTCTTCTGGACCCTGTAATATTAAGAAAAGGTCCCATTATTTTATTTCGTTTCTTTTAAATTTTGTTGCTTTTTGATCATATTATTTGAAAATCATATTTATTTGAAACTGGCCACGAATTTAAGACATTTCAGAAATATCTGGGTTTTAAGTGATTTTTGTGTTTTTTGAAACTAAACGGTGAGCATCGAGTGTCTTATTTAATTTTATGTTGGAATACATAGAAATATATAATTACAAATGGCCAGAGGTACTTGGAGTTCCGATGCCGAGCGAAAATTGAACCATCAACTAAAATTTTAACGAAAAACAGTAATGGAGATATCCAAGCTGGTTAAATGATTTAGATGCAAGATTTACAACGCTCAGGAACTCATCAAGCAACATGGTACCACCAAAAATGTCAAACAGCAACCTAGAGCCCGAAAAAGTACACCCTAAAGTAACTGCTAATAATCATTTCACGAGCTCAAGTAGAATAAAAAAATAAAATTGCATTGGATTTTAGTATTAATATTTCGTCTAGGGCAATTAGAAAACGTCTAAATGAGAAAAACTTGCGTGGGTGCATTGCACAACGTAAACCACTTGTGTCAAAGAAAATATCAAATCCCGACTAGCATTTTCGATGATATTTTGGAAAAATATACTTTGGAGCGACGAGTTGAAGTTTTGCCGCTTCGCCACTGATGGAAAGCAGTACGTATGGCGTCCTCCAAACCTGAAGCATCACCCAAAGTGCACCCTTAGAACGGTCAAACATGGTTGTGGAAATGTGATGGTGTGGGCATCAATTTCCTGGCATTGCGTAGGTCCCATTCACAAGATTGACACTAAAATGGACCAGCACCTTTACAAAAACATTCTAACAGACACTATGCTACCATTCACTGAAGACAACATGGCTCTATTAAGGAAATTTATATATTTATCATAATGGCCCTAAGCACACCTCACGTCTAGTGAAGCGTCGCTTAGAGGAAAACAATATCACTGCTTTAAAGTGGCCAGCTCAATCCCCGGACCTCAATCCAATTGAACTTATGGAATGATGTTGAGGAACATGTACGAGCAGTAAAACCCAAAATTTAAATGATTTGTGGGAAGAATTCCAAAAAGCTTGGTATGCGATTCCAAAGCAACATTGTGTGGCATTGGTCGAAAGTTTACCCAGGAGATGTGCTGCTGTGATCCAAAATAAAGGATTTCCCACCAAATACTAGGATTTTTCATGAAGCTGAGCTTTACTTTAGTGAATTAAGTTTTATTTTGCCTATGTCTTAAATTCATGACCAGGATAAAATTTGAGTTGATCTATATAATATGTAAATAAAAATTCTTAACCCTACATTTGGTTAAGAATTTATATTTGCAAAATATTATTAATTTTTCTTCATAATATTACTAAAATATTAAGAAAAATATCATGGACCTAAAATTTTTTTGATAAGATGTAAAAATGATCACAAATATATAAGTAAAATGTCGTGTCTTAAATTCGTGGCCACCACTGTATTTCAAGATTTTAGCTTGAAATGCTGCTGTATTCAACGTACCACTCTACTGTAAATACGATTAGCTATCCAACATGTTGAATCAAATGTTAGTCGTCTTCTTCACGCATTTTGATTTATCAATCAAATTTACTTATAAATTCTTATTGTAGCATTGTATTGGTTTTTAGTTGATTGAAAATAAAAATTGTTTGTTCTTCAAACAACCGATGCCCAAACAGACATTCAACAAAACAATTGTTTGTACAAAATAACAAAGTTCTACAGGCATTCACAACGTGTAGTGTTCCAATAGAGATTTCTGAACTTCGATAGTTGATAACAGTCATCTTATTGAAGCTACATCGACTAAATTAATTGTAATTTATTTAATCATACATAATTACATACATAATTGGTCATTACAACACTTCGGTCAGGATTACGACCTAGTTTCTCACACCACTTATATTGTGCGTGTTAATTTTTATACATGAGTGGTGGGATCTACAGTTCAAAGTCGACTCCGAACGACAGATTGTTGAGAAACTTTTCATTGCAATTTTATCTACTCTCAGAGTTTTTGCCAGAAACCTGCTGAGAGGAAGTCGCCGAAGAAATACTTCATGTATTTTGTTTTGATGTCTGGCCTGGGGCTCGAACCCTGGCTTTGCGTCTAATAACCCAACACACTAGCTACTGGACTACGGCGACTTAAATTTATTTATTTAATCTCTTTTTGTAAATCACCATGGATAACAATAGACAACGACGTGTGTACCAGAGATCAGCAATTTGTATTCAAAATGATGAGTATCGAATCGTACTCATAATTTTTGATACTTATACGCATTCATACTTATTTTAATATTATACTTATACTACTCATATTCAAAGTTTGAAGTACCCATCATATTCATACTAACAATACGCATGATGTTGATTTCGACTCTTCTCTACTCAACATTTACAAGAATCACAAAATAAGTATGATTCGCGTACGATCACAACAATACGCACTAGAAGGTTGTGTGTTTGCTTTGTTTGCTGCCTTTGTCTTATTCTTTTTTCTTCTTTTCTAAAAGCAACAACAACTAAGACTGTAAATTTTGAGGAATGTTTCAAATCACTCGAATCATTTGTAAGTATTATAAGTATTTTTCTAAAGTTATGAGTCTGAATGAGTAGGCATATGAATCAAACATATTTCGAATGGTATGAGTTCGATGTCAACGTTGTACTCATACTCATTGTACTCATACTTATAAATCAACATTGTAGTGAGTACGAATGAATCAGAGTAGTTAAATTTCAATATTGTTGACTCACTTATATTCAAAATTTCATGAGTGCTTATGAGCATTGCTGATCTCTGTTGTGTACGCTAAATGGACTGTATAATAGCTGACCCTAATTTTCATTGAAATATCATCTTCAATGATGTGATCCATTTCCGGGTGGTTAAGTACGTGAACGAACAAAATTCTCAATATAACTTGACTTAAGATTCAATAACGTCCAATTCATTTTGCTAGTCGCATATTCTAGTAGGCAGTAGTGTGTTGGCTTATAAGACGTAATGCCACGTTTCAAATCCTAGCTTAAATATGTATCTACAACAAAACAAAATATAAACAAATATTACTTCGGTCGTAATCCTGACTAAAGCAACTTGCTCTTAACAGATTTCTTATTAGACGTGCGGCAATGGTTGAAACCACTGGTCAGACATCTCCAGCAAAACGAAATATGAAAAAATATTTCTTCGGTGACTTTCCCTTAGAAGATTTCTGGCAAAAACAACAACTTCCCATAATGATCAAGACTAAATAAAATTGCAATGAAAAGTTTCTAAAAAATCTGTCGTTCGGAGTCGACTTTAAACTATAGGTCCCGCCACTTACTACGTATAATGTTAACAAACACATTATAATTGGTGTGAGAAGCTAAGCCGTAATCCTGACTGAAGGGCTGTAATAACCAATTATGTACGCATATATGTATATATTTATGTAAGAACGAAGCTGAACAGCCTGGTCAAATGTGACCACTAAATGTCGATGATTAATTTTGGCACTTTGTTACATTTAAATTTAAAGATAGAACGCTTTTAAAAAAGACCATAAAGTGTTAGACAGTGAAATTATTGTACAAGAAATACTATTGGATAGGCAAATATATCGAAATTAAAAAGTAATTTACATTCCAAATTCGTAAAAATATGTGATTATGGACTGAGGACAATTGAAGATTTAAAGCACAATCTTCGATTTCAATTAGTAAAGGTCTCAATTAAGCTGTTAGTATCATACATCTTAGTGATGGACTTTAAAAAAGCTCCTTACATAATTAATTGGTCAATATAACCCTTCTCACACCACTCTTGCTGTATTGTGTGTGTTAGAGCCATTATTACAATTTGCCATTAAAGTTGGGTTTAGTTAAAAGTAGCTTTAGCTAAAGTGAACTTTAAAGTCACCTTCAACTGCTTGTCGTTATTATAACCTAAAGATAAAATAAAGTTAACTTTTCCAAAAATACGGCAGTGCCAGAGCAATATCGATGACATTGCAACAATTTTTTTTCAACGCAGTGGCAACGACTGGCTCCCGTTTGTTGTTGTGATTGCGCATTTTGTATATGTTTGAAGTTGCCACGTTGAAAATACTATATTATATGGCAAGTTTAAACATAACCTTCACTTTAAAAGTTGCCAGAAGGATGATCTTCCCTTTAGCTTAAAGTTCACCTTATCGTCCACTAATAATAACGAAAAACAATTTATCTGCCCGTTAAAATCCTCCCTTTATTTAACGGCAAGTTGTAACAATGGCCCTTAACATTATACATGAGTGGCGAGACTTACAGTTTAAAGTAGACTCCTAGCGAAAGATTTTTGAAAAACTCTTCATGTCAATTTATTTTTATTCTCAGAGTTTTTTCCAGAAATTTGCTAAGAAGAAGTCGCCTCTAATAAGCCAACACACTACCTACTAAACTACGGCGACTTTAGATAAAGATAATCTGAAGAGAAGCAATCCACAGAAAGAGAAAGTTTTTCAAAAATCATTTAAGGCTTATAAACAAAAATTAAATTTACTTTATTTTTTTTTCTTCTCCTGATATTTTATTAACTGAATATTAAATATTGCAATTGGTTCAATGACAGTCTTAAAAGAAAATGTGTTTAACATACAAATTTTTTCCCGAGGTAAAGTAATTGTTATTAAAATTATTGTATACACGACATTGACATGTTTTTGTTTTGTTTCAATTTTCATGGACAGAAAATTCCCTACAGGATTATGGTTTAATAAACTGACAACCATGACTTACAAAGGTTAAATTTTTTCTTTATTTTGAAATTTCCATTCATATTAAAGTATTTGTATATAAACCAGCACAAAGAGAAATTAATTATTTGACAATTGCCAGTTAGAAAGAGGGAAAGTATTGTTGGCTAACAGTCTCACAGGATTTAGAAAATATTTCATATTCCACTTTCTCTAAGCAGATTTATTGCAAAAAAAAAAAGAATTCTCCTGGCGTTAAATAAAATTGCTTTGAAAAGGTTCTCAAATAAGCTGTTGTTAGAAGTCGACTTTTAGAGGTCCCCCTCTTTGAATTAAATTAACACACACTACATAATTGGTGTGAGAAGCTAGGTCGTAATCTTCACCAAAGGGTAAGTAAGTCAGATTTTCTGTATCTATTAAGGAATTATAAATATTTGTGTTGTTATATTTGCACAAAATTGAGTCTTTAGATCATAAACATTTTTTCTGCAGAGGAATGTGAGTAAATATCGATAGTATATCTTATACTATTATTGAAGTCTTAAAAATCTGACGTTTGGAGTCGACTTTAAACTGTAGGTCCCGCCACTCATGTATAAAATTAACACTCACAACATGAGTGATGTGAGAAGCTAGGCCGTAATCATGATTGAAGGATTGTAATGGCCAATTATGTATGTATAACTTACACGGTGTTTAGATATGCATCTTTATTGCGTAAATCGCAATAAACGCCATTATTGAGCTCAATATTTCATATAAAGTTTCAATTAATAATTGCGCAGTATATACGCATATTGTTATAATATTGAGTAAAACTTAAAATGCAGCACTGTCATAAGTAAGTGAGTCAGTGAGCATATTACAATTAACCGAACACTTTCTGTTGTCAACAACGACAAACAAAAAAGCCGAAGCAAAAGAAAACAACAAAACAAAACAACAAAAAAAACAATGCTGTCGAAACAACAAACAGTTTTGTTTACCAGCTGTAAAATGAATGTTGAATAAGCAGATGAACTGCGTATATTATTATGCCTGAACACTTAAAATATTGTATTCAATTAACTGATTAATGACTCAATAAAAGTGCATATCTGAATATGCATAAACACAATTAAAGCAGTGCAGCAAACGCAACAATTTTGAAACAATAATTTGATTGTTGCCTTTAAAATAATCATTTCTATCATACATTAATCATACACCCGTGTATTCTATTTTTAAAAAATTGTTGTGTTTGCTGCGTTGCGTTTATTATACTCATAGAATTAAAAACCGGTAATTTTGATTGGAAATAAATACTTTTCGGCAATTTATATATTCCGTCTAAAAAGAAAAATTACTTATGATGCCAAGAAAGAGACTATTTTGAATACTCAACCTGAGGCCTTGACTATGGTGCAGAATATGAAATTTGGAATAAGATGTGTAGCACGTAAAGCCGTCTTGTTCAAATTACATATCGTAAGTATCCAGATCATCCAATTCCTGCTAAAAGGCACTTGTAATTATCTTTTTAGGTTGATAATTACCAGTTCCAGCTCGACATAACAATGATAGCCTCCCCAAAGTCGTTTCCAAAGAAATTTAAAATGATGATGCCGCCAGCAATGAATCCATACTAAGCAATACCTTTCTCGGGATGTTTTTATATCTCTTGTGAATTAGTATCGTTTTAAATTCGATAATTTCTTTTGTATGCCGACGTAAACAGTCTGCTGAATGATCTTGAAGTCGAATGTTCGTGGCTTCGCCTTTTCCATAAATGTAAACAACGTTGTTTCATTGTTGTTTGTGCATTTTGTTTACATTGTTTGTTGTTGCATTTTTGTTTAATTGTTTATCCCCTTTTTATACTGGTGTTGTTGGTATGATTTTGCTTACTTGTTTATCATGTAAAAAATTTCATTATTTTTGTTTTTGTAGCTTTTGTTTATCCTTTAAATGTTAAACGACGTAACACCATTTCCATTTTCGTATGTTAGAACTATCGATGACAGTTAAATGAAGTTGAATTTTATACGAGTACAGTCCCAAGTCACAACGCAAAATCTACTACGTTGGGGTCTGCGAAAATAGATATGCGTGATGCAGAATACGCTGAATCGTATTCTCCTTTACATTCTAACGGACAAAGGAAGTGTTACGGCAGATCATGCTCGTCATCGACGTATGGGTGTTGGTCGATTGTTTACTAAACTAATGGGCTCTAACTAATACGGCATATTGCTTTTCCGGTAGGACGATTATGGAGATCGTAATATGGGCGCAGTATGTCGCCCGAACTGAACACATATTTGTACAATGAAGATGTCAGCAGATTTCTGGCAAAAACTGTGAGAGTTAATATAATTGCCATGAAAAGTTTCTCAAAAAAAAAATCTGTCGTTCGGAGTAGACTTTAAAGTGAAAGTCCCGGAACTAATAGATACATTTAATATACATAACATCAGAGGTTTGAGAAACAAGGTTGTAATGACCAATTCAGTAAGTAAATAAATAAGTTTCACTGAAAATAACATGAAATCTTAAAAAAATTAAAATTATTAAAAACACGTATTATTTTAAAGAATGATTAAAATGAAACTTTAAAATGTTTATTTCAACTATTTGGTAATTGAAAGTATATCTTGCTTATCGTTTTTTTTTTGTTTACTAAAATTTTTGCTTCAACCACAATTCAGTTATTTTTCTCAATTGCTTCCAGTTATTTAATTTTCATTGACTTGATGATTCACTTCAATGCTTTTGTTAAAATTTCTTTTATTATCTACTGTTGTATTCATCATTTCATTATACATCAACTGTACAGGCTATTTTATATTCGAGTTTCTTTTCTGAAACATTTAAATTTCATTTCATTTCCTTTTCCCATATAGGAATGCAGAAATGGCGTTGTACTTAAAGATGACTTTTCTTCTGTCGATGTGAGATTGAAGAGGAGTTCCAAATATTGTTACTTTAGGCAAAAGTTTGATGTGATTTTTTTTTTTATTAAATTTTCAATCTCTGTACTTAAGATATAACAACGTAAGTAAAAGAATAAGCAGATTAGATAAACACCAGCTGTCCAGATTTTATGAAGCCACCATAGTCTAGTAGGTAGTGTGTTGGCTTATTAGACGTGAGGCTTTGGTTCAAACGAAATATGAAGAAAATATTTCTTTGGCGACATCTTAAAAAATTTGTCGTTTCGATTAGACTTTAAACTGTTGGTCCAGCCACATTAACACACACACACCATAAGAGAACGGCTTAAAGGGAAGATGGACATTTCGCATTGTCCCTGATGTAACCTCTTGAATGCAGAACAAACATTGCGAGCTGAACTACTACGTGAAGAATAATAGGGTGTGGGTTTAGAACGTACGCACCAGCGATGTTGAATTGTACACTCTTTTGTTGGAACAAAAGTGTCTTTCGAAGATTTCCATCTCCGGCACAAGACAAAAAAAAAACACCATAACTACTAAACTAGGTCGTAATCCTGATTGAAGGGTTGTAATGACCAATTGCGTACAGTACAGTATTCATTGTGAAGTAATTTATTAAATGCCTTCATTGAAACCCATGAGGATTAAATATATTGGAGGTCTTACTCAAAATTTTGCTCCAATGTACTATTAATCCTGCTGTCTTAGTACACACACAAGTTATGAGATCGAAAACTACAAAATAATGTATGATAAGTGTTATATAATGTTTAGATATGCACTGTTATTGAGTCAATATTCGGTTAATTGAGTACAATATCTTAAGTGTTCATGCATAATAATATACGTAGTTCAGCTGCTTATTCAATATTCATTTGACAGCTGGTAAACAAAACAGCTGGTTCTTTCAACAACATTGTTTTTATTCTGTTTTTTTTTTTGTTTTGTTGTTTTTGTTTGTCATTGGTGACATTTGAGTTGTCAAATATCAACAAAAAGTGGTCGGTTAATTGTAATATGCTCACTAAACACACTTATAACAGTCTCTGCATTTTAAGTTTTACTCAATATTATAACAATTTGCGTATTTATTGCGCAATTATTAATTGAAACTTTATATGAAATATTGAGCTCAATAATGGCTTTTATAGCGATTTACGCAATAAAGGTACATGCCTGAACTCCGTATAACTGACTCTCTCGAATAGATTTTAATTACATTAATGCTGCATACATGTTTATAACTCTCCAAGGTCAAGACCTTTTTATTTGACTCAATCTTTGCTTACAATACCACCCTTATCTTGCTTGGAAGCATTAGTTCTCGAAAAAGCTTTTTAATAATTTGGGTGCTCTAATGCCGTATTGGTAGTGTGCCAAACTCTGACTACCGAGGCAATGTGTTCGGTTCCCACTAGAGACTCAAGGTGTAAGTGATTGTCTGATTGCTTGTCTGACATTATATGAGATTACTCACAATAAAAAAAAAAGTGAGAATTATTCCAACGTATTGGCGAGAATTTCTTTACTTTCTCCTACGAACTATATTTCCTGTATTGAATCTGTCTTCAATGACTCTGAATCAATATTGTCAGCATTTTGCTCGATTTGACGATTGTTATGAACTGAGTTATTTTTTGGGAAGGGCTTAGGTTTGTATTAACATTGTCTGTACTGCAGCCACTTTCCAATCCTGTGTTTGTGTCTTTGTTTGAGGAACACAAGTGAATACTTTTATGCTTACTTTATGCTGCCTTAATTAAAGTGTCACTGTAATGTTTAAATGGCTTAATTTGGGTCAGGAAAGGTGGCGGGCCCCCTTAAAAGAAGAGTTCCCACTTAGGATTTAGAGTTTAGGCCCATTGTGCTACCACTATCAATTATACTGGAGAATCAAACAACCAACCTGAAATCAAAATAAATCTTGCACAAATATTTAAATCGTAGAGCTCGGTCTAGGATACCTGAAAGTGTAAGGTCAGAAACCTTTGTCCTTTTATGGCAAGAGAAAGGTACTGGCACTTGATTTGAAAGGCGGCCTCTTCCCTCTCCTCAGACCCACAGCATCCGCAGAAGTCATTTGATGAATTACTAAGCCATTCGGAAAGCGTTTTGAAAGGACAGTTGACCATAAGAACCGCTCTTGTGTGATGGATGATCAAGCGAATTAAGCATAGAAGAGAATCGTACCATTTCATCACTGTCAACGGCGAGTAATATATATAGGTCGATGGCATCCAAATTCTTTCGTCCTTTTTTTTTGTTTTGATCGGTAGAGCAACGATATGTAATCCCAAAGAAACGGCACTACGTGCAACATAGCTCATGTCACATTGGATATACCGCACTAGCGATTTGAGGGAATGATTATCTCAAGGGAAGGTTATGAGAACTGGCCACTGAGATCGTATATATTTTTTTTGCACTCTTAAGTTGCAGGTGTATGAGAGTAAACCACAAATCACAGTGATTTTTAAAGACAACATAACACATGCATACATACATACGTAATTGGCCATTACAACCCTTCAGTCAGAATTACGGCCTAGCTTCCACACCACTCATGTTGTGTGTATTAATTTTATACATGAGTGGCGGGACCTACAGTTTAACGTCGACTGCGAACGACAGATTTTTGAGAAACTTTTCATGAAATTTTATTTACTCTCAGAATTTTTGCCAGAAATCTGCTGAGAGGAAGTCGCCGAAGAAATATTTTTCATATTTCGTTTTGATGTCTGACCTGTTGTTTGAACCGTGGCCTTACGGCTAATAAGCCAACAAACTGCCTACTAGACTACGGCGACTTCCACACATATCGTCATCAATAAGACCTTCAAACGTGTGTTAAATTTCGCTGATAATTCGCATACAATTGGTTTAATATATTAAAGGAAAGGAAGCACTTAATGAGAAACTCTATCCCGTTTTGATACTGGTTTTATGCTAGTTTTTTTTTTAAATACTGCTGGAACCGATTACCATATAATTACGCGTCGACTAGGAGTTTGGTCACATGTCGATGATACGGATGATATGTGCTTTAAATCAGACGAATAATCTGCCTCTCTACTGATATTTTCGAAATAAATTCTTTTTAGAAACTTCGAAGCATTTTGACATTAAATTACCGATATATATAGGGTGTTTTTTTATAGAGGTATAGAACTTTATGTTGGCATTACTTTTCAAGATGGCGACCGATTTAACAGCTGTCAAGTGATTTATTCTCAGTTTGGTTTGGCAATTCATCATGAATAGACTCACGCCTGAACTACCCTTGCAAATAGTGCAATTTTATTTCGAAAATAATGGTTCTGTGTTTATCGTCGACAAAATCGTCCATCAGAGCAGTTAATTCGATTAACCATGGAACGTTTTCGCACCACTTTTACTCTTATTGATAACTCGCATCCCCAGAGACGGTGTACGGTGCTTACAGAAGAAGCTATTGGTGCTGTAGAGCGTAGCATTGAGGAAGACCCGAATGAGTCCATCCGCCATCGAGCACAGGAATTGGATCTGTGTCCATCCACTTTATGGAAGATTTTGCGGAAGGATCTTGGTTTGCGTGCTTACAAAATCCAACTCGTGCAAGAATTGAAACCAAACGATCATCAAGTAAGGCGTAGATTCGTCGAATGGGCCCAAAACGAGATTACCGTTGTTCCCGATTTTCATAAGCGAATTTTGTTTAGCGATGAAGCGCACTTCTGGTTGAATGGCTACGTCAACAAACAAAACTGCCGCATTTGGAGTGAAGGTAATCCTCAAGTGTATGTGGAAACACCGTTACATCCAGAAAAACTGACTGTTTGGTGCGCTTTATGGGCTGGTGGAATCATTGGTCCGTACTTTTTCAAAAACGATGGTGGCCAGAACGTTACATTCAATGGTGATCAACAAGACGGCGCAACATGTCACACAGCTCGTGCCACAATAGATTTATTGAAAGACACGTTTGGTGACCGCCTAATTTCACGTTTTGGACCTGTGAATTGGCCTCCAAGATCTTGTGATTTAACACCGCTAGACTACTTTCTGTGGGGCTATGTAAAGTCATTGGTCTATGCGTAAAGCCACAAACGCTTGACCATTTGGAAGACAACATTCGCCGTATTATTGCCGATATACGGCCACAAATGTTGGAAAAAGTCATCGAAAATTGGACGTCCAGATTGGACTACATCCGCGCCAGCCGTGGCGGTCATATGCCAGAAATCATATTTAAAATGTAATGCCACAAGATTATCTTTCGGATAAATAAAATTCATGTCAATCGAATAATCCATCGTTGTTTTATTGCAACTTAAAGTTCTATACCTCTATAAAAAACATTACAACTGATCAATCTCGATTACGACCTAGTTTCTCACACCCCTTATTTCGTGCATATTAATTTTATACACGAGTGGCGGGGCTTACAGTTTAAAGTCGACTCCGAACGATCGATTTTTAAGAAACTTTTTTATGTTAATTTTATTTACTCTCAGAGTTTTAGTCAGAAATTTGCTGAGGGGAAGTCGCCAAAGAAATATTTTTTCACATTTCCGTTTTGATATCTGACCTGGGTTTAGACCGAGGCCTCACGCCTAATAACCCAACAGCGACTAAAAAATTACCGATAAAAACCGAAATTATTATAAATATTGATGAATTCTCATTTAAACAATGTGCTTCATTTGAATTTAAAAACTATATTCGAACTTAAAAGCCCACCACCGCCTCACACACATTCTCGTAATTTGCATTTGTATTCTAAGTGCAAAAAAAAAAAAGAAATTTCTTTTTCAATTACATCGTTCCGTATCGTTTTTGTTCTGTAGAAAATTATTAAAGCATTTTACTTGCAAATAATGGGAAAATGTTACTACCGGATGAGTATAACAAGTGACTTTAACATACAGAGTTTTTCTCTCGCTTAGGAAATCGAATTACATTTTTTTCATCACTTTTTTTTCTTTATATCGTTCGTTTTCTCTACTTAGCTGGTGTTCGATTAATTTGATTACATTTCAATGTTGTTATAGCCAAATTTTTGTTGTTGCTGTTGTTGTTTTATTGTAATAAAAATTAAAAAAATAAGATAAAAAAGTATACAATATTGCTCTTAAGTTTAATTTTAAACTCAAACCTAGATGAATATATGTATGTATGTACAGTATTAGTTAAAACATAGAAATTGCTTTTTAGAAGAGGATAGTTACAGATATTGGTAAAAATTTGGTTGATTTCAATAGTGCTAACACTGAATAAAAATAAAAGTAACGGTTTGTAGTTAATCGTTTAAACGATCGAAAATTTCAATAATCTGCATAAATAAAACCCTGGTAGGTGTTTTATTTATTTTTAAAGATACTGTTACGGAAATTGAAATGGCTTTTACATTAAAATTATAAACAAAAGCAACGAAAATAATGGACTTGTTTACATGATAAACAAGTATAAAAAGGATAAACAAGTAAACAAAATCGCAACAACAAACACTGCAAGAGTAAGTGTAAACAAAAATATGCAAACAACAATAATGAAACAACGATGTTTACATTTATAGAGATCTCGAGAACTTTCTACTTGAAGATTATTCATTAGATTGTTTACGTTGCCATGTAAAATGCAAGGTAAAGCAGGCGATTTCTACTTACATACAAAGGTCAGTCGAACAATTATCTAGTAATTGTTATTGTTTATGCAAAAGAGTGCAAAGTGGAATAACAAACAAAGTAATTGTTGTTGTATACATAAAGTTGTAAACAATGGCACACAAAATTGTGCGAACAATGAAAAATTTAATTAAAACTAAACAAAAATTTTTTTTGCTCTACGAGCTTATATTTTAAACGTTTTTAAAAGGTATTCAATGCTTCCTATCTATAACCGTGTGTATTCGAACAGTCAATCTTTATAATGGGCGCTTGAATTTCGACAGTTTTTGACACGTAAGATTATAATATTTTGTTAAGGTGTTTTGATATGTAAATCTCATTTGTCACTCAACATATTATAAGATATTTAGCTAGGCATGTATATTTTCTTATTTTAATAAATATAAAAAGTTGTTAGTGTTGAATACTTCAATAACTTATTGAAACCTTTAAGGGACACAGGTATCCAAATAGTCGGTAAACTAACTTTTCTACTTACATACAGAGGTTACAATTCCTTACTATTACCATCATTTACTTACTTGATTACTTAATTGGCCATTAACAACCCGATTAACGGATTTCGGCATGGCGTAACACATTCTTCCTCTGCTTCTTGCGCGCCTACGCCAGTTGGTTACGCCAATCTATGACAGGGCTTCATCGATTTCGTCCTTCCAATGCAAACAACGTCGTCTTCTTCGCCGACTTCCGCAGATCCCCGCATCAAATACCCGTCTCACCGGAGCATCCTCCTCCATTCGAACGATATGGCCATCATTTACTTACTTTTGTTATTGTAGATACTGTGTAGAGGACGTGATGCCATTAAATTTACGTTAATGAAATTTAGCTTATATTGACGGTAGCCAATAATGACGCCGAAGGCATTTAAATCAAAGCCTTTTGAAACATGTATATGACTACTCTCTTCAAACGCACCGCGTCTTCACACAAGACTGACTAATCTTCACTAACTCGTTGGCCTGCTCTGCCTTGACTTTTAAATGGGGCTTCAGACTGTTCAACAAACGAATTTTCACAAATGAGCTGCACTTTCATGCGTATGAATTTTAGGTTACTCAGGAGCTCTAACCTGCGTGCTCAAACCTGTGAAAGCGCTAGAAATTCGCCCAATGAATAATGAAACCGGTTTGCTCCGATGGCCTTGTTGGTAGAGTGCAGAACTTCAAATGCCAAGTCATGCCGTGGGTTCGATTCCCAACACAAATTCTAAGTGTTTGTGCTCGTCTGATTGTTTTACGACATTATATATGATTAACTACAATGTAAAAAAGAAAGAAAGTGGGAAGTTTTACAAAGAACCTCTCAAGAAAGAAAAAGTAACGAAGGTGTTTTAGACGGGTCATTGAAACAAATATAGCACAGTAACCCTCTTTCCCTTCTCCTATTATCACCTTTACTGCATTCCAGCACAATGCACAGCATGAATAGGAGTGACCTCGTGAAAGTTGGTCTCAAAAAAGTTAAGTCAATGTTACATACGACAAAGCACATTTCCAACTGAATGCCTTATGTATTCGCAAAATCTTGACATTTGGATTTCATTAAATTCTAATACAAACCATGGGAAACAAATACACCCACAACGAGCAACTGTTTGATGCGAATTTGGTCAGGCGGCGTGATTGGGCCTTAGTGTTTTAAAGATAAGGCGGTAATGATGGATTTGGACGATGTGTGATTTCAGGACGAAGGTGCCACTTGCCACACCACGTGTGTTTTAATAGATTCAACACATTCAACAGTTTGTGCGTACAGAATAATTTTTTTTCGTTATTTTTTTTTTAAATTTTGAATGGAAGGGGAATCGCAAGTAAATCGAACATTGATATTCTGGAAAGATAGAAGAGAAAGAATAACAAACAGTTGTTTTATAATTAACAGAAAATAAAGTTGTACAGAAGAATTAATACCAATTAAATTTACAAAATTATTTTGATACCAATTTATAGAATTAAATCCCCACCACTCGAAACAAAAAAAACAAAAAAAAAATTACCATTTGCCATTAAAATTAGTTAAATTATGTTTAAAATCCCGCCATGTCTTGCTGGGAAAATAGCAATTAAATAAATTGTTTTTCTTTATACGGTATCCACGTGTTTTAAACAACCAATTTTCCATTTTTATTCGTATATTCTTATGAATATATTTACTAACTCACGCAAAAAACTAATACTCTGTACATTTTGTGTTTCTTTTTCTTTTATTTTCTGTTATTTTCAGCACAATTGCTTGAGAGAAAACGTTTTGTGGTCACGAAAATATTTTGTGAATATCTTTGACAACGTCGCCTCTCCATTCAATAGATGTACACTCGACAAATATAGTCAGTAAAAAAGAATAAAATCAATTATGTAGTCATTTCCGAAAGTTTGTTTGAAACGACCCCACATTTTAAATTAATCAATCGATCTAAATGAAGTTCTTTTTTGTGTGTATACCCGTCCCTATTTCTTCCATAAAATCTTATTCTTTTTTTATTATTTCTTTGTTTATATTCTGTGAGCTAGTTTTACTATTTTTGGTCAAATCGAAAATTTTAATTTGAATGCAAACATCGTAGTGTAGTAGACACAGCTTAAACACCAGGTCAGACATCTCCAACAAGACGAAATATAGAACAATATTTCTTCGGCGACTACCTCTCAGAAAATTTATGGGAAAAACTCTGAGAGTAAATAGATTTGCAATGAAAAAGTTTCTCAAAAATCTATTATTCACAGACGACTTTGAACTGTAGCTCCCGCCACTCAGGTATACAATTAACACACACAACATAAGTGGTCTCCCTCCTCTTCATCAGCGGATCTGCACCCACGGCAGAAGTCGTTAAATGGGAGCTGCATTCTTTCCGCGTGTCTTTCCATAACACAACGACCTGTAAGCATGGCCACTGGTTAGTGCGCCTTCTATCCATCAAGGGCCAAGTGAGTCTAGCAGTGGAGCGGGACTCCTCATTGACCCAGTGTAAGTTGGCGTCCCGAAAGAATTTCCACGCAATGGCTAACTTGACCGAGGTAAGTGCCATACCCAAGTCGATTAAAGAGGATTGTGGAAGGAGTGCACCAACCATGGCGAACTCGTCAGCCCTGCAGTTTTTCGGAATGCTACTGCGCCCAGGGACCCAGACAATTGACACCCTGAAGCGGCCAGGAAAGATGGTCAAGACAGAATCAACATTCCCTAACGGGTCTGTCCGTCTCTTGCGAGGTGCTATTATCCATTGATGTCAAGGATAAAGCTCTTTTTGAGCTGACCAACTTCTTCTTCTTCCCTGGTTTGGTGGAACTTGGTCAGTACAGGGACTGCGTTCACAACGGCCCGCTATGCAGGATCAAGTGAGCATTTGGTATTTGGCATTTGGTGTAAGAAACTAGGTCGTAATCCTGACTGAAGGACTGTAATGACCAATTAAGTATGTGTATACTTGTCCCTGTCGCCGTAGTCTAGTAGATAGTGTGTTGACTTATTAGACGTAAGGCCACGGTTCAAACCCCAGGCCAGATATCAAAACGAAAATAAGAAAAATATTTCTTCGGCGACTTCCTCTCAGCAGATTTCTGGCAGAAACTCTGAGAGTAAATAAAAAATAATGAAACGTTCCTCAAAAATCTGTCGTTCGGAGTCGACTTCAAACTGTGGGTCCTGCCACTCATGTATAAAATTAACACATACAAATTGAGTGGCGTAAGAAGCTAGGCCGTAATCCTTACTGAAGGGTTGTAATGGAAAATTATGTAAAGTAAAAGCATAGGAAAAATCCGAAATATGACCATTCACTTCGCTGAGCCATGCAAGATATATTGCAAGATATATTGGATGCAGTAAGCTTTTTCAGGGAGCGTT
Source organism: Sarcophaga variegata (assembly GCA_932273835.1). NCBI lineage: Eukaryota > Metazoa > Arthropoda > Insecta > Diptera > Sarcophagidae > Sarcophaga > Sarcophaga variegata. Next base: position 28,011,364 of record OW026358.1, on the reverse strand, counting down.
TGTTAATTGAGGAATAGTCTTTCTAAAAAGGTGTCGCTTAGTGGCATTTCTTTGATGTTAATGTTGGGATACTGGTCGTGGTGGCCTGCCTAGATAGATAAACGTTAACTTTAACGTACAATATATTAAGTGTTCATGCACAATAATATACACAATTCAATATTCATTTGACGGTTGCTTGTTTCAACAACATTGTTTATATTTTGTTTTGTTGTTTTTATTTGTCGCTGTTGACATTTGAGTTGTCAAACACAACACAGAAAGTGTTCGGTTAAGTGTAATATGCTCACTGAACATACTTATAACAGTGCTGCATTTTAAGTTTTGCTCAATATTATAAAAATTTGCGTATTTATTGAAATATTGAACTCAATAATGGCGTTTATTTCGATTTACGCAATAAAGGTGCATATCTGAACACCGTATAACATCCTAATAATCCACGTCAAAATATCGGCATTACTTCGACTCCTATATATGCATTGCATACAATACTAAATTAAGGCTCTCGTTTAGATAGAATTTCCATTTTAAACTTTTGACTTTCTTTGCATTAATTCGTGAGAGAGTATTAAACAATATTTTGTTAATGTCAAGGTATTCACCAACTGTTCAGTCTGCCTAATCGGCTAGGTTGAGTGTGCGTGATAGGGAATAAGAAAATTTCTTAAAATTTTTTTTTAATAGAATTTAATGATATTTTTCACAAGCACTTCTGCAATAGTCCACGCGTTAACTAACGTTAAATTTGTATATAAATAAGGTGGTTATTGTGTTGGTTTAAATTATCCCGTATATGTAAGTACATATTGTATAAAGACAGTGTATTTGTAACGAATATTTTTAAATATAAAATAATGTCATCCCAGTGCGATTACTAAGTTTGCGAGTATATAACTGAAGCAAAAGCGTGTTAGCAAAGTAGACAAGCAACCAAGCGAATTATATTTATTTAGAACTCGAAATCAAGCTCGAATTTATTTTTTAAAATAATTTAAAAATATATTTTTAATTAAAATTTATCGTGTTATCTTATGTGAACAGGGACAATGAGAGCTTGTCCTACAGTGAAGTCGGAGGCTCTATAAAAATTTACTTCCACTGCGTATACATACTAAATCAAAGGTTTGGAGACTATGGTTAGATCGATGGGACTTAAAAACGCTATGGGCTAACAGCTTACTCCTTAACCCTGCCTAGACTAAACAAGTAGATTCTATGATTCTGATACACATATTGTCTGAACAAAATTTTTGTCTGGAAACAATTTTTTCTTCCGATTCATTTCGAAAAATCAAAGTTGTTTTAAGCAAATTTGAATCGGCAGCACATAGAGAGACGATGGTTGAGTTGATGGGAGACAAGTCTAATTTAAAATTCATTAGGGAATTTCCCGACCTAAGGAATCGAATGGCGGACAGGTTACATAGCTTACTGCCTAGACAATTTACTCCCCAGACAGCTTACTCCTTAGCTTTTCCCTAGGCAAAACCAATACACATACATAATTGTTCATTACAACCCTTCAGCCAGGATTACAACATAGCTTCTCACACCACTTATGTTGTGTGCGTTATTTTTATACATGAGTGGCGGGACCTACAGTTTAAAGACGACTCCGAACGACAGATTTTTGAGAAACTTTTCATGGCCATTTTATTTACTCTCAGAGTTTTCGCCAGAAATCTGCTGAGAGGAAGTCGCCGAAGAAAAACTTTTTGTATTTTGTTTTGATGTCTGGCCTGGGGCTCGAATCCTGGCTTTACGTCTAATAAGCCAACGCACTACCTACTAGACTACAGCGACTTCAAGGCAGAACTAATAGACTCTATTATTTTTGAAAGTGCCTCTCATCGACTTTTATTAACAAAAATTAATGAAGCTTCAAACTCTTTTAAAAGAGGAATAATTTTGTGGCAAATGGATGAGTAAGGAGATTTTAGTTCCATTGTGAGGAAACTCACGGTTATTTTCTAAGCAGAAGTCTATGCCATCGAAAAAGTACGACAAAGACAGGGAATAGCATACAAAAGGCAGGATCTAGGAATAGTAACTGACAGTCAAAGAGCCATTCAAACGCCCGGCTAGGTAGGCAAAACAAGGATACCCTCTGCTGAGCAATGAAAAACTAGCAGAACTAGCTAGGAGGGGATCTATAAACCCTTTAATGGGGACACAAACCTTTTGTGAAGTGGATGCGGATATTTGGAAAGGAAAGATAAGGAGAGACAAAGACTATTATTAAACCAAATGGTTTTAAGGCAATCAAAACTTTTTTTGAAGTTACAATAATAGGAGTTCGGAGAGATGTTTCAGACTGTGCAGGTCTAACCAAAGGTTGGTAAACAGACAGATCACTAAAGGCTCAGAGTACACCTATCCAGTAAGGGGGCTGTTTAGGAGCCAACATTAGAATGAATCATCGCAACGTATTCTTGGATCTTGCGGGGGCATTAATGCATCTTGGGTGCATATCAGGTGCGAGGTAGGGAATTGTTATTGTTGACAGCGAGCAATAACCTGAAATTTGTCAGGAAAAAAAAAATAGGTTGTTGACATACACACAGTTACTAAAGTATACATACGGTTAACAAATTTCAGAAAATTATTAACCGATCCGTTTTCGTTGAAAATCTTTATAGTTTCCTCGATTTTAAGACGGTGTTTTGCATTGGTTAAAAAATTTCTGAAATTGAACTGAAATGTGGCCCTGCACAGACCCACAAAAGTATACATCCGATTAACAAATTTCACAAATTTCTGAACCAATGCAAAAGACCGTCTTAAAATCGAAGAAAGATGTCAGACAATTATAAATATTTGCCACGAAAACGGATTGGTTAAAAAATTTCTGAAATTTGTTAACCGTATGTATACTTTTGTTTCTGAGTGTATTTACAAGATGAGAGCCTTAAGTTCAAACCCCAGCTTCGACATCTCGACTTTGACAGTCTTCTAACAAAAACTCTTGAGCGTAAACAAAAAATTACACGTATATAGGTAGGTAGGTAGGTGAAGTCGCCGTAGTCTGGTAGGTAGTGTGTTGGCTTATTAGACGTAAATCCAGGGTTCAAACCCCAGGCCAGACATCAAAACAAAATACAAAAATTATTTCTTCGGCGACTTCCTCTCAGCAGATTTCTGGCAAAAAAACTCTGAGAGTAAATAAAATTGCCATGAAAAGTTTCTCAAAAATTTCGACTTTAAACTGTAGGTCCCGCCACTCATGTATAAAATTAATGTACACGACATAAGTGGTGTGAGAAACTAGGTCGTAATCCTGACTGAAGGGTTGTAATGACAAATTATGTATGTATGTCGGTAGGCAGATAGATTGGGGTGGTAGATTTGATACAAAATGTTTACTTGAGCACGCATAGCTGCCCGTTTTAATACCACGGGTAAGCGCAGTTCCCGTACTGACCAAATTCCACCTAACTCATAGAAGAAATTTAGTCGGCTCTGAAGCTGCGCGCTAAAAAAAACCAAATTTATCAAATTTGACATTAGAAGTTGACGCTCAACTGTAGGTCTGGCTTGTAATATATGGAAGTGAACCCCCGTTAGACGAGTAACGAAACAATTTGTGTTGGAAAAATAAAAAAAAAATAAACTTGAACATGCATACTTTAGCTAAATATATAAAATATAAAAATGAACAGGTGGATTTTATTTACGCACAAGTGTTTTGAATACATACATATACACACAAAGAAATATTCGCTTCCACGCCGTTCAAAGTTAACTTTCTCTTGTAGCCATGGCCCTAATGTACTCGTATATTTGTTTAAATAGTTTTCTCTTTTGTTTACATACAGTGCCTGTAGACTAACTGTCTACTGGTTTGTTGGTTTATTTTTTTTTCAGTTTGTTTGCTGTTCTGTTGGGATTGACATTCGACAGAATAGAAAAACGAAAAAAAACAAAAATAAATGTTGTCCTGCGGTTTTATTTAAAAACCAATTTAAGAGTGTCACTGATTTAACAGAACAGCAGGCGATTAGCAAACAAAATAAATGAGAATTCATAGAATAATAGAAGACTGAAGAGAATGATTCATTTGCATGCTTTATCAGATGCCTCGGGTAAATTCTTATTAACCTCTGTATACAGATGACAGTTAGTTTTTCCACATTTTTTTTTACAAAATCATTAACAACAGCAACAACAATAGAAAAAAATTTTCTAATGAAAGCCAAGAGAAATTGAGAAAAATAAAAAACAAAAAATATTCATTTTTTCTCATTTATTTATTTCGTTTCGTTGTCTCATTTTTCTTATTTTTTTTTTACTTACAGGGTTTTTTTGATGTCAATGTCACAACAACGTTTTCACAGATTTTCACAGTAAAATGAAATTAAGACTTTAAACAATAAACAATAGAAAAAAAATAGAAACACAACAACAATAAACAGGAACAACATTTTAATTGTTAAAGTTTTTACATTCAACGAGTTGCAGTCGCTTTAAAAACAGAAAAATACTTCAAAGCCAGTAACCAACAATACCAAGAAAATAAAAACAAAAATTATTTCGTTTTCCTTTCTTCTTTTTGTGTGTTTGAGAAAGTTGATCAAGAAAACTTTTAAGTTGCCATACAAACACTGCATCACAGATATTGACTTGACTCAAGGGTAAGTTCTTAATTTTTTCAGCATTTTTATTTATATATAAAACACTATGCAACAAAATAAAAAAATTTAAGTACACCCAGCTAATGACATAGTGTTAATTGTAAGTTTTGTTGAGTAGAACTTAAAAATATTTTTTTTTATTTTTCTTGAACCCTCCAAACAGGTTTTATTTGACAAAAACTGTTTTTTTAGACTTTATGCACAAAATGTCCAAAATTTAAAACTTATTAGAAAGGAGAGGGGTGTGCCTTTAAAATGATATTACACATATATATTATTTGACTTAATATGCTATGAGGTTTGATGAGGTAAATTTGACAAAAGCGAATTTTTTTCACAATTTGTCTTGTTTGTCCGTTCATAGTAGCAAACTTTAATTAAAAAATATGAAATAAGTGATGACATTATGAAAGTGCATTATCTTGTGAAGTGCATTATCTTGATACTTCGTTTGATCAAATCGGACAAAAATTACCGAGTGTTATTACTTAAAGAGTCTAAGAGTCGAGTTATATTTTTCATATATACTATATTTTCCAAATGAACTCTTAGTGGAAACATTTTCAGAATTCTTGATGGATCTTTATCGGAAAATGTATCATTTTCAGATTTGAGCAACCATCAGAAGTTGGCCAATGTTTGCGCAAAGATAAATAATACTACTTGTAAAACACAGAAATATGAGCCGACTTCAGGCAAACATGAAATTGACACATTTTGCGATAAACAATCAAGATCCATCAAAACTTTTAAAAAATTTTGAACTGAAAGTTCGTTTGATATGATGACATATGTATAAAAAATATAACACGACTGTTATACTATTTAAATAATAGCTACGGTAATTTTTGTTCGATTTGATCAAACGAAATGTCAATCTCTTCACAAAATAATGCACTTTTTGAAGGTCATCACTTATTTAATATTTTTTAATTAAATTTTGCAATTAGGAATAGCTAAACTTGAAAAGATGAGAAAAACCTTTTTTATCCTAGTTTATCCGATCAAAACTCATATCATATAAGTTTGAACCATATGTTTATTTATGCCATTTTGAAGGCTCATCTGTCCACTTTTTAAAAAAGTTGGATTTTGAGAATAGCTTGAAAAATGTTTAGGTAATCAATAATTTTGTGTGAAAAGATCAAAAATACCGTTTTTGTCAAATAAAACAAGTTTGGAGGGTTCAAAAAATATAAAAAAAATATTTTTGAGTTCTGCTCCACAAAACTCACTACCTACACTATGTCTTTAGCTGGGTGTATTTTGTCTGTAGCACCGTGTAACTAAAATTAATAACAATAAAAAAATCTTATTCAAGCAATAAATTTTGCTTTGAAGCCATAAAGTTTGTGGCCAAAGAAAATCTGTTAAACAGTTGCTGCAATTCAAGTGCTTCCTTTATACAGGTAGTTCCAAGAAAGTGTATTCGTTTTCACGGAATTGGTATTAAAAGTTACATAATGTCCCATAACAAAATTTATTTTGACCATGAAATTGTACCAAAAACAAATAAATATTAGGAAAAGTGCAGTGCATCTCAATAACTGCAAAGAGATGACGTGGTATTGTGGGTAAAACGCTTGACAGCAATCCCGTAAAATCATCGCCTTCAGTACACTAATCTAGCTAGCTCTTCATCGTCAATATGTCAGTACCAACAGCCGACACCGAGTAAGGCTAGGCGGAGTTTGGTTTGAACCAGTGTTGTAAAATTCAGTACTTTTGTACTTTTTTCAGTATTTTTTCATTTCAAAATTACTGCAGTACCCCCTCAACTTATTTTCAACTATTAATTATTACATGTTCAACGTAATACTAAAGGCAGAATTAGGCCTTAGCCCAACCTTAGCCAAACGTAAACGGAACGTACATTTGTTTTTAGAACACGAAAAGCAATGAAAACGCTTGTCAAACCGTAATGTAATTTCGTTAAGCATTTGCATTGCTCTGCATATACTAAAATCGAACGTATGTTACATTACGTACGATCGACGTTTGACTAAAAGAGGCTTTTACGTTTTATTACGTTCCAAATCAGCTGTTTTTATCTTGTATGTAAGGAACACGAATAAGTAGTTAATTTTGCTGTTCCGTGCCGTATGTGTATTAAATATAAATATAAATAGTGTGCGGGTTTACTAGAATTGAGCCCACGGTTCAAACCCCATGTTAGACATCTCCATCAAAACGAAATATGAAAAAATATTTCTCCGGTGACTTCCTTCTGACAAAAACTCTGAGAGTAAATAAAATTGCCACGAAAAAAATTGTGGACATTAAACTGAAGGTCCCACCACTCATCTGTAAAATTAACACACACAACATTAGTGGTGTGAAAAGTTAGGGCATAATCCTGATTGAAGAGTTATAATGACTAATTATGTATGTATGTATTATTTTACAAAAGTACCACTTAATTCCAAAGAGTACTTTTTCAGTTATAGTTTAGTACCATTTCAAAATTTCAGTTTTGCAAAACTGGTTTGAACCGTATTATCCCAGCAGTAATCGCCTTCTTAGTTAAATAGCCTTGAAAACAAAGATTTTTGGCGGCATTAAAAGAAATAAAGCAATCAAATGGGATATAGACATACATACATACAGAAGTGGTCATTACAACTTCAGTCACAATTAAATTGTGTTAGTTTTATATATGAGTGGCGGGACCTATAATTAAAAATCGACTCCGAACAGCAGATTTTGTTTGACAAATTTATTCATTTCAATTTTATTTACTCATAGAGTTTTTGCCAGAAATCTGCTGAGAGCAAGTCGCCGAAAATATATATTTTTATATTTCGTTTTGTTGGACAATTCTGACGTGCCGTTTGAATCGCGACTTCACGTCTAATAAGCCACCACACTCTCCACTAGATTGCAACGACTTAATCAATATAAGTTATGACCTAAAATTTTAGCTAAAAAGTTTTTTGGTCAAATTATTACATTCACTTACTCTTTTGGAATTTGCAATGTGGCCTTATTTCTTCAAAACTAATCTCCAAGCTTTTATTGCTCATAAGCCAATTGGGATAGCGAATATTGGAAGCATGGGCGGATTTTGACATTTTTAACACATTTTAAAAATTTCTAGCTTTACCGGATTGAACGAAGACTTTGTAATGTGTGAGTATATCATAAGTTGTTAGCAATATTTTGGCAAATGTACTGCAAAAACTTTCTGTATGTTTACTCTGTTTACATAGAGTGGACATCATTTGTTAATTTGTTCTTTAAAATGCTTAAATACTCTCTTTTATTCATTATTTCCTCTATTAATTTCAAACTGCCTATACCACATCTCCACAGTATGGGGTACCACCTAGGCCATGCTTAACTACATACATAAATACATAATTGGTCATTACAACCCTTCAGTCAGTATTACGGCCTAGCTTCTCACACCACTCAATTTGTGCTTGTTAATTTTACACATGAATGGCGGGACCCACAGTCTATAATCGACTCCGAACAATAGATTTTTGAGAAACATTTTCATGGCAATTTTATTTGCTCTCAGAGTTTTTGCCAGAGATCTGCTGAGAGAAAGTCGCCGAAGAAATATTTTTCATATTTCCGTTGTGATGTCTGACCTGGGACTTTGAATTTTAAATTTTTTGTAAGTTCTTCTTGGGGGTATCCACTTTTGCGGTGCAAAAAAGCTTGGCCTTAATTTTCTTTGGTTTGTAAAAATCGTAATTTTTTTTGTTTTTTAATAAAATAGAAATAAATTAATAGAACAAATAGTTGTACATATTATTGCTTAAAATTCATGAAATTCCTAAAATATATAGAAACCAACATTTCTAAAGACTAACCAATTTCAGAAACCAACATTATTAAAAAGGTGAAAACGTAACAATACTTAAGCTTTACTTATATGTCCAACACTATATATTCTTTACAATTTTAACTGTGGTTGGCTTCTCTTCAGTATTTAAGAATTATTTGCAGAAGAAACCATCGTTTCACAACTCTTCCAACCAACAGAAAAAATATTGCTCCTGTGACAAAAGTTGGTGCAATAAATAAACGCAAAAGACTATCTAAAGGGTGTTGCGAATATTAAAACAAAATTCCACAGTTTTAGTTTATTTTCTTTGGTATTTTCCATTTGTTTCTATTACTTGCTTGCAACTAAATACATGCACTTATTCTCAGTATGACAATGCTTGTGGTTAATTTTCATGAGTAATAAATCCTGGTTTCTTGGTAAAAGAAAAAGAAATGAAAAAGCAAAGAGGATTGCTTAAATCGAACATTTGTTTTATAAAGATTTTCTTTGTTTGGTTTCAGTTGTGTAAAAAATGTTACTCTTAGTCAAACTACATTCATACATGGTCATTTAAGTTAGAACTTTATTAAAGTAAATATAAAAATATAAATAATTTTTACATATTGTTGCGAAAATAAAAAAGCTAGGCATTGGTGTTTTGCTTTTACATCGTTTAACATTAAAATTATAAACAAAAGCTACAAAAACAAAACAATGAACTTGTTTACAAATTATCGCACGCTTAATGTAATAACAAACACAAGCATAAAAAGTGGTAAACAAGCAACAAAAATATACCAACAACACTACAATAATAAACGTAAACAAAGATGTTTACGTTTATAGAGATAACAAGAAGGCCTTCAATAGCATTCATCACGCAAGGCAAAGCAGGCGACTGAGTTAGTGAAGTTCAGTCAGTCTTGTGTTAAGACGAGGTGTGTTTGAAGAGATTAATCGTGGTTTGCAGATCTTCGTTACAAAGATCACTCAAACAATTGTCTAGTAATTGTTATTTTTTAGGCAAAGGGTGTAAACAGAGTTGTTGTTTACATAAAGTTGTGAACAGTGGCACACAGAATTGTGCGGATAATAAAGAATTTTAATTGAAACTAAACACAAATTTATTTTTATTTTGTTTGCAATCAATGAACTCATATTTTAACGTAGCAATATTATTAATTAAAATTTATGAAATTGGTGGAATATATTGGAGTATCTAGACTTCTGCTAACCACTGTATTTGATAAATTAAGGAAAAATTAATTTTAACAAGGAACTTGTATCTGAAAGACCTTGTATTAACTAAACATTTAAATGCAACTCAATTTGATTCGTTTATTCATTCAAAACACTAAAAAAATCGAAACATTTACCTGCTTTTAGAAATCTCGATTACACAATGACATGCCTTTACCATTGTGTTACTTGGGAGAAATGAAAAACACAGAAGTAAGTAGAAATAAATGCAAATGGATAAAGAGGAAGAAAATATATGTTTTTCAATTTGGCAAAGTAATCTTTTAGTCGGGATGCTGTAGTATTTATGGTTACTAGGTATATGCATATTGCTTTTGCTGGGGAATAAAATAAATGCCACTGTGTATCTGCCATGCCATCTGTAAAAGTATTTTCGTATGTAGCATCTACTTAGGACGTCTTCTTATTGTCAAAATCCTCCGCAAGTCGATTTGCGAATATAAAACGAGTGTCTTTATTCGGTGGCACCTTTAAATCTAACGATAAAATAATGTCTTTATTCCCGTTTCTTTTTTGCCACGTTGGCAATGGCGTAAAAACCTGCTTATTCGTTTTTCTCTGTGTTTCTTATTTATAAATTCAACAATTATTTAAAACGCAAAAAAATTATATAAATGGGATGAAATGGAAGGAATATCTGGATGTAACGAAGGAATAAAAAACAAATTTACTGCGTGGTTTTTATTTCTTCGAATTGAATCTGCTTTCTTTGCATTTATTTTTAACGTCACCGTCAGTCTAAGCGTGAACTGACATTGTGTTATTCTGATAAAGAAAACAACAAGAAAAAAGTGTGCCAAACTTACAAATTTCTGTGAATTATCTGTGATGGTGGTTATTTTTCATTCAATAGATTATCTTCTAATTTTTCCCCATAACTTTCCCACCTTTTGGTAAATTTTTCTCGTACACTTGCACCTGTATTGTTTATAATATTGATAAACGGTGTTTACGATTTTTTTTTGTATTCGCAATTGTTTCGGTACATTAACCCTCTTTGTTGAAGGCAATTACTAAGTCTTTGGAGAAAATCTACTTGGCAGCTTCTGATACCAATGGCAGTGCCATTGATATACTTACTGCCATCAACACCAGCTTAATGGTTTTAAAAGAAAAAATTGTGACAAAAATAAAAACTCAACCAATTCAAGTGTACTTGAAAAAAAAAGTATTTTAAATTGATTATTTGCCATTAAATGACAGAAATGTGATTGATATTCTTAAAGGTTAAATTTGCACCACTGTTTCCAATTGTTTCGTTTTAAATAAATTAATTTGGAACCACAATTGATTCCCATGACTTCATGTGGAAGCAATGGCTAGTAACTGATAGGACTGTTCACTGCAATAGGAACATCTTCGTACAATATATGATAAAAGTTTTGATATTAAGAATATCTTACTAAGGGTCATTATTACAACTTCCCGTTAAAGTTGGGTTTAGTTAAAGGTAACTTTAGCTAAAGTGCACTTTAAAGTTAGCTAAAGTGCACTTTAAAGTTACCATTAACTTCTTTTCGTTATTACAACTTAATGATAAAATAAAGTTAACTTTTTCAAAAATATGGCAGTGGCGGAGCAATGTTGATAACGCTGCTCAAATTAAACATGTTTTATTTAAACGCAGTGGCAACGACGGGCTTTTTTTCTCTTTGTTTATATTTGAAGTTGCCATATTGAAAATAATATATAATATGGGAATTTCAAACATAAACCTAACTTTAAAAGTCACCAGTAGGATGATCTTCCAATTAGCTTAACGTTCACTTCTATCTTATTGTCCGCCTATAATAATGAAAAACAATTTATCTGCCCTTTAAAATCCTGCCTTTAGTTAACGGCAAGTTGTAATAATGGCCCGATGTAAGTTTGTTGTTTATTACAAACCTTTAGTCAGGATTACGACCTACATTCACACACCATCTATTTGTTGTGTATTAATTTTTATACATGAGTGCTGTACCCTACAAGTTTAACGTCGACTTAGAACGACAGATTTTTGAGAAACTTTTCATGGCAATTTATTTTTATTCTTCGAGCTTTTGTCAGAAGATTGCTGAGAGAAAGTCGTCGAGAGAAATATTTTTTCATATTTCACCAGCAATCATCTAATAAGCCAACAAACTACATACCTACGGAGACTTAAATTAGGTTAGGATATCAGGTAGCAAGGCATGTTCACTTGGTGGCCTAATGGACCATTGTGTTACCCAGTGTGAGTTAAGCCCCCCTTGTTATGATCCATTTGTTGTGAGTTTTAAATACCCTGAGCTTCGGATGAAACTTCCCTACCATGCCCACGTCTTCAAACGTTCTCTCATGAAAAACCGATAACGTTTGTTCTGAAGTGCATAGCACTCGCTATACCGATTCCGTTTCCTCCACATCATGGCAGCTTCTGCAGTAATCCTGGTGGAGCAGACTTAGCTTGACAGCGACTCTGTCAAAAGCTTATATGGTGCCGAGAATCGAATACAACTCTCATAATGGGCCAGTACCTCAACGTCTAGTTTGAGACTTCTCGGCCGTGTACAGGAGAGGGCGAAGTATCTCGTTGATGATTATAGGGTATCAAACTCCTTTGATTCATTAAAGCATCGTTGCAATGCAATCTTGTGTTTCATTGTTCCTTCGCTACTTAAAGAATTTTGCGCGAGTAAAATAAGGTGACTTCGTCCCCTTGTATTCCTATGTAAAACCTGTCTTTTTCGGAAAGCACCTACGTTTGTGGTGTGGAACAGAGATCAGCAATGAATAGTTTTTTTGCTACTCATAAGTACTTATGGAATTTTGAATATAAGTGAGTCAACAGTAATGAAATTCAACTACACTGATTCATTCGTACTCACTACAACATTGGATTACAAGTACAGGTTGCAATGACTATGAGTACAACGTTGACATCGAACTCATAACATTCAAATTATTTTTGAATGATTCGCCTACTCATTCAGATTCATAAATTTAGAAAAATACTTATAATACTTATAAATAATGCGAGTGAGTCGAATCATTCATAAAAATGTATAGTCTTAGTTGTTGTTGCATTTACAAAAAAAGAAGAAAGAAAAATACAAAGACAGCAAGCGAAGCAAACACACAACCTAATAATGAGTATTGTGGTGTTCGTACGCGAATCATCCTTATTTTGTGATTCGTGTAAATGTTGAGTAAAGGAGAGTCGAAACATCATACGTGTTGTTAAGTATGAGTACGATGAGTACTTCAAACTTAGAATATGAGTAGTATGATTATGATATTAGGGTTAGGCTAGAGGACGTCCACTTGTCAATCAAGACAAATACAGTACCCGGAGGTCGAATTGATCCATTGTATGAATAATATGAATGCGTATAAGTATCAGAAATTATGAATATGATTCGAATCCACTCATCTTTTTGAATACTCATTGCTGATCTCTGGTGTGGAACTCCCTTCCTGCAGAGGTCTTTCCTGTCACTAATGGTATAAAGGGTTTCAAATCTAGTATCCATAAACACTACTCCCTCTCCCCTCCTTCTTATGACATATTTTCCTAGTTCCAACACAATGCACTGCATGTGTAGGGGCAATCCCATTAGTATTGGTCGTACAAAAAAAAATTTGTCACTTGCCTTTGGTCTTCCTATGGTAATATTAGAAGCTGTATTCGCATCTTTAAAAATGGTCTCCAAAGGCAAATGGTAAGTTATGCTCAACTACTAAAGCTGCCAATCTTATTTCAAAATTCTTGGTATTGCTGTTATTTACTGGGTAATGTTTAGGGATGCAAACGATACATCGATGTTTCGATAACATCGAACAACATGTTTTACAACGACATGTTTTACACATAAATTTCGATGTTTAACATCGATGTTTTTATGGACGATACATCAGCGATACATCGGCGTTTAATAACGTTACATCGCTATATGCTGATGTGGGTTGTGTTTATTTCCGTTCTTTATATTAAACTCGTTGTTATTGAAGGCATTAAAATCAAATAACATTGACATCGTTTAAGTGAACGATCTTCTGTATACACGGTTAACTTAGTTGTTACTAAATCTATGGAAATTATAAACGATTTGAACGCGTTGTTAACTAAAGTACGGAGAAAGGCGTTGATGCAAGTGACGAACTAAAAAAGAAACAAAAGGAGATGGGCTTAAAAGAAGGCCAAAATTAAAAAGTTGGTATTAGATGTTCGCACCAGATGGAATTCTTGCTTTTAGATACTTCAAAGGTTTATAGAATTGGTATCTATTGTAGGAGCAATATTATTGTCAACTCCAGTAGCTCCCCCAATGGTTTCAGGAATTGAAATAAACTGTATAAAAGAAATTATAGAACTGCTATATCAATTTGAAAAGTTAACAAAAGAATTTTCTGGTGATAGTTATGTAACTGTGAGCAAAGTTATTCCACTAATCAGCTGTGTTTGTGAAGTTATTGAAAAAATAAAGCCTAAAAATTATATTGATCTTAAATTTAAAGAGGAAATAAAAAAACAACTAGAAAATCGGTTTGACTACATCGAACATTCTGTAATTCTTTCCTTATCGACTACTCTCGACCCCACATTTAAATTAATGCATTTCAAAAGCTCGGAGGCCAAAGGAAAAGTCGTCAGTTACCTTAATAAATACGTTCGAGAATAAAAAGCTTGTCACTCTTCTAAGGGTGTTTTTTTATATAGGTATAGAACTTTAAGTTGCAATAAAGCAACGATGGATTATTCGATTGAGATGAATTTTATTTATCCGAAAGATAATCTTGTGGCATTACATTTTAAATATGATTTCTGGCATATGACCGCCACGGCTGGCGCGGATGTAGTCCAATCTGGACGTCCAATTTTCGATGACTTTTTCCAACATTTGTGGCCATATATCGGCAATAATACGGCGAATGTTGTCTTCCAAATGGTCAAGCGTTTGTGGCTTTACCGCATAGACCAATGACTTTACATAGCCCCACAGAAAGTAATCTAGCGGTGTTAAATCACAAGATCTTGGAGGCCAATTCACAGGTCCAAAACGTGAAATTAGGCGGTCACCAAACGTGTCTTTCAATAAATCTATTGTGGCACGAGCTGTGTGACATGTTGCGCCGTCTTGTAGATCACCATTGAATGTAACGTTCTGGCCACCATCGTTTTTGAAAAAGTACGGACCAATGATTCCACCAGCCCATAAAGCGCACCAAACAGTCAGTTTTTCTGGATGTAACGGTGTTTCCACATACACTTGAGGATTACCTTCACTCCAAATGCGGCTTTTTTTTGTTGACGTAGCCATTCAACCAGAAGTGCGCTTCATCGCTAAACAAAATTCGCTTATGAAAATCGGGAACAACGGTAATCTCGTTTTGGGCCCATTCGACGAATCTACGCCTTACTTGATGATCGTTTGGCTTCAAATCTTGCACGAGTTGGATTTTGTAAGCACGCAAACCAAGATCCTTCCACAAAATCGTCCATAAAGTGGATGGACACAGATCCAATTCCTGTGCTCGATGGCGGACGGACTCATTCGGGTCTTCCTCAATGCTACGCTCTACAGCAGCAATAGCTTCTTCTGTACGCACCGTACAGCGTCTCTGGGGATGCGAGTTATCAATAAGAGTAAACGTGGTGCGAAAACGTTCCATGGTTAATCGAATTAACTGCTCTGATGGACGATTTTGTCGACGATAAAATGGACGTAGTGCGCGATACGTTTTCCGCACAGAACCATTATTTTCGAAATAAAATTGCACTATTTGCAAGGGTTGTTCAGGCGTGAGTCTATTCATGATGAATTGCCAAAAAAAACTGAGAATAAATCACTTGACAGCTGTTAAATCGGTCGCCATATTGAAAAGTAATGCCAACTTAAAGTTCTATACCTCTATAAAAAACACCCTTTACAACTTCCAATAATGACACATCTGATAATGACAAAAATGCTTTACAATCTGATATTTGGAAATACCACAAACTATTAACGCATAAAAATATGAAACAAAAATCATCCTCTACTATAGACACCATTAGCTAAACGGAAGTACAAATGTACCTATCATCGCCGGTAACACCAATAAAAAGCAACGCAATCGTTATTTGGGAGGACATGAAATCTTTGTTTCCAAAACTTTCGCAAATTGCATTTCAATATCTCCCAATTGTTGCTACTTCTGTGCCAAACGAGTGCTTGTTTTCGGAAGCTGGTGCAATAATAACACAAAAAAGAAATAGACTTTTGGGCTCTAGGCTTTCAAAGCTACTTTTCCTTAACTCTATCTCAAAATTATTCAATCACAATTAAAACCAAAATTATTTCATTTTTTATAAACTTTATAAATTAATTAATTATTTGATCAACTAATTAATTATTTATTTACATACATACATAATTGGTCATTACAACCCTTCAGTCAGGATTACGACCTAGTTTCTCACACCACTTATGTTGTGTGTGTTAATTTTATACATGAGTGGCGGGACCTACAGTTTAAAGTCGACTCCGAACGACAATTTTTTGAGAAACTTTTCATGGCAATTTTATTTACTCTCAGAGTTTTTGCCAGAAATCTGCTGAGAGGAAGTCGTCGAAGAAATACTTTTTGTATTTTATTTTGATGTCTGGCCTGGAGCTCGAACCCTGGCTTTTCGTCTAATAAGCCAACACACTACCTACAAGACCACGGCGATTATTTATTTAAGCTTTGTTTTATATGATTTCTTAACTGTGGAAATATATGTACGTATACAATTTGTTTTTTAACATATGAGGCTGTTTTGTTTTACTTTTTATGACAAATAAAATGAATTATTAAATAATTTTTGTCAAAAAACTGAGTTTTCTTTTAAAAATATTTTTTTAGCATTTATTTGTATGAATATAAAACATCGGAAAACATCGATGTATTGATGTTTTATCACCGATGATGATGATTTTCTTAACGATGTTGCATCCCTAGTAATGTTAATTTAAATTTGCAAAATTAACAACTGTAAAGCAAATACAATGCTTAATGAGGCTTTTAATGTACTAAAGTAAAAAAATTATGTAAATTTGTAATTTCTAAAAATCCTCAAAATAAGGGCATAAATCGTCAAATTTGGCAGCTATGGCCCATATACCAAGAACTAATTTTTTATACTGGAAAATTATGAAAAAAGTTACCATAAAAAATGTACCTGTTATATGGTCCTTATAGAGATCTGTTGAGAACGCGCTATGCATACAGATTTTAACTACCAGCTTCATGTCTTTAATACAATTTTTATTGTTAATTAAATTACTTCAGCCAAGTAAATTATAAAGAATATATAAAAATAAAAATTAAGAAAATTGCATAATTCCCCGTAGGGCAATATTATAAAGCAACAGTCCAATAAAGTCCAAATGTAATAAATTTTATATTATCATAATGAGTTTCATAACGTTTACAAGCGAATTTATTTCTGTCTTCTTTTTTGTTTTTTGTCCTTTTTATTGTCATTTGTTTTTGGTCCCTCATGCAGATTTGCTTCAAGATGGGACATTGCGTGGAAAGTGTTTGTTAATTGGAAGCATTTCTTAAGAAGATATTTTTAATTTCCTTTGGTAATAAATAAATTAATTTCTATAAAAAAAAACCATGTCTGGGAATATGAAATTTAATATTTATTATGTTATCTGCCCTCTGGCAGAACATTGAGAATAATAATAATAATAATTGTGTGTGAAAACAAAGTCCTTGAACGGACTCATTAATTAATGCAGTTTTTGCTTTTAAGCTCATCAAGTGAAATTTGTATATATGTATATAGACAGCCTCCCACACTTATATTGTCGATCAACAAACCAACCAACTGCCTGCTTATTTTTTACTTTTCCTCTTAACATTTGTGGGTCATAGAAATTATTTCGCAATTTGATTTATTTGCTATTTTCTACGGATTGAGATTCATATTGAAAATAATAAAAAGTTCTTATAATAACTGGCCACTTGGCAAACATAACTAATAAAAAAGACTTAAGAAATCTAATTAATGTTAAAAAGCCTACTCTAACTAGTTTTAAGATAAAAAAATTACAAGGAATATGAATTATTATCAGATGTAGAAAAACTAGTTAAATAAATTATGTTAGATACACTATGAGCTTTAAATACAAGTAATTGTTTCTAGAAATTAAGTTTAATTATATTGGATAAAGTATGGAAAATAATTTCGTTTTTTTTTTTTTGTGAAAATGAAAGACAGTTTTCGTATAATATCAATCAAGTGGTCAAGTGGTTTTATAAATTTAACCTCAATCCTATATCACGTGTTATTATTCGCCGGTTCGCATCAACTATTTCCTTTTTTGCATCGTTATCAGCTTCAATGGGCCTTCCCGAACGTAGTGCATCTTCTATATCAAATTTGCCAAATTGAAATTTAGCGAACCAGGTCCGGTACTGGCGTACTGTCAACACACCTTCTCCATACACATCGGTTAATTTTTTTCTGGCTTGTACAGCATTTTTACCCTTTCTGTGGTAATGTAGTAAGATATGTCGGAAATGCTGCTTATCGCTCTCCATATTGAAAAGGGCACCAAACAAAAACTACTGCGTAAAATTAATTGGAATTTTTCACACACAAGCCTTGCTATGTGAGCTCTCAAAGCATATAAAAATTATACGGCTTAAGTGTGAAGTTGCTGTAGTCCAATAGGTAGTGTGTTGGCTTATTAGATGTAAAGTCCGGGTCCGTATCTCAGGTCAGGCATCAAAACGAAATAAGAAAAAAAAATATTTCTTCGGCGATTTTCTCTCAACAGATTTCTGGCAAAAACTCTATGAGTAAATAAACCTGCCATGAAAAAGTTTCTCAAAAATCTATCGTTCGCTGCCGACGTTAAACTGCAGGTCCCGCCACTCACGTATAAAATTAACGCACACAACATGAGTGGTGTAATGGCCAATCATGTATGTATGTATGTAAGTGTGAAGTTAGGTACAAAAAAAGAATTAAATCCTCTGTGGGGAAAAAACGAAATTACTTTCCGAAGAACAGAATACATACATATTTAATATCTCGTCACCTACACCCCTGCAATGCCTAGATTACACGATAAGTGTTTACGTACGATATATCAAGTTTTGTGTGTAAGATTATATCGTGTAAACTCAATATGTAATGAGAGCGCACGACTTTGAGAGTAAATGCAAATGAAAATTTGACAGTAGTAGTAGGAAAGAACTAGAGCGGCTTAAGATAAAATAATGCTGCAGGTCCTAATGGCCTTCCCGCTTAATTGTTTAATACCGGAGGTAATAAGCAGGTAGTGTGGAAGCATTAGCTTATATACAAAATATGGCTGGATTAAAGTATGCCCAACGATTGGAACTCCAGTGTTCTCTGCCCTGTCCTAAAAAGGGAGACTCCAAGATATACACTAACTACAGGAGTATAAGCCTTCTCCCCATCATATGTAAGGTTCTTACGGGCGTATTGAAGCCATTTATCCAAACACTAATTGGACCTTATTACTGCGATTTCAGACATGGCAAGTCCACCATCGACCAGATCTTCACACTAAGTCAAATCCTGAAAAAGACCCATGAAAAACAAGTCGACACACACCATCTTTTTGTCGACTATAAGGCAGCCATCGATAGCCCCATAAAAAATCGTGTTTTTGCCGCAATGTCTGAGCTCGGTATATTTGCGAAGCTGATAAGGCTATGCATAATGACGTTGAGCAACTCCTGCAGCTCCGTCAAAGTAGGAACGAATCTCTCCGAATCTTTTGATACTGTGAGAGGTTCAGGTAAAACGATTCCTTATCATGCGACCTCTTCAAATTCATAATGGAGAGTGTTCTGCGGTCTGTCCTGAAGTTGCAGTGGTCTAGTAGGTAGTGTGTTGGCTTATTAGACGTGAGAGCTCGGTTCAAAACCCAGGGCTGGCATTTCCAACTGAACGAAATATAAAAAATATTTCTGCGCAGACTTCCTCTCAGCAGATTTCTGGCAAAAGCTCTGTGAGTAAATAAAATTGCCATGAAAAGTTACTAAAAATCTGTCGTTCGAAGTCGACTTTAAACTGCCACTCATGTATAAAAATTAACGCACACAACATAAGTGGCATGAGAAATTAGGTCGTAATCCTGACTAAAGGGTTGTAATGACCAATCATGTATGTATGTATGAGTGTTTTGCGGAAGGCTTGTGTACACTGTCGACATTGACATCATAGGGCGTACCAATTGAGATGTTACTGCTACATTTAGTGCTATCAAGATGGGTCTGGCAGTACATGACGGCAAAACGGAGTATATTTTTTCGTACGACGAAGCAAATACTCTACAAGACGCTTATCCTCCCCGTTTATTCTGTATGAGTATTCGCGAGAAAAGTCGAAAGTTGGCGTCGATTTCCGCATCCGGCCCAACACTGAGCTGTACGAGCTCCTAATCTAATGTGGAAGTTCTGCAGCGTATTAACATCCAGCAGCTGCGCTGTCGTGAGCATGTCGTTCGAATGATGATGCTCCAGCGAGACGGGTATTTGAACCGGGGTTTTGCGGAAGTCGGCAATGACAACGACCTTATTTGCATTGGAAGGACTAAGTCGAGGACGCCTTGAACAAAAAAATTTATTGAGTTTGGCACATTCCAATTCATATCAGATTCAAGAGTGAGAGCTTTGCAATGATTTTGAGCTGAGTAGCACCATCGTACCATATTTCTTTGAGAGCGGCGTTGGCGAGGCAATCACTGTCAACGGCGAGTACTATAGTTTGATGATTACCAACTTTTTTTTCGCATGAATGATTGATTTGAATACCAACGATTTCAACACAATTGATATTCTGCTTTGCCGATTTGAGGCTCACGTGGGGATGATGAGAATTGGCCAACGAGATTGTGCGATTTGTACCCGTTGGATCAATTTTGCAGTTGCAAGCGCATACCAAAAGGCTATTAAACAGAGGTCCAACATCGGCACTCATGCCATCCATCAAATTTTGCCCGATTTATGTGCCAGAATCATGAAAAATTAAACATTTCGAATGTGTTCCACCCGGAGAAGTCGGGGCAGACATTTGACTTTTGGACACATAATGACATTAACAGGTCTTCGAAATGCAATAAAAAATGTTGACCATATCTCACACATTTACTTAATTGGTCATTACACTTCATCAGTCAGAATTAAGACTTAGTTTCTCACACCACACATGTTGTGCGTGTTCATATTATACATGAGTGGTGGGACTCTTAAAGTCGAAACGAGCCAGAAGACTGCTAAAAGGAAGTCGCCGACGAAATATTTGTTCATATTTCGTTTTGTTTGAAATGTCTGTGCTTTAGGTTCGCGTCTAAAAAACCTACAAAGTACCTGCTAGACTACGACAACTCCAATATCTTACACTAACGTTGTTTTATTTTAAGCGCTTTAATGTGCTTTAAAACTCTTTAAATTTTATTGTGTACCAAAGTTCGTCAGTCTGTTAAATACACTCTGCGACAAAATAAAAAAAAAAAATGAAATACACCCAGCTAATGACATTGTCAAATAAAACAAGTTTAGAGGGTTCGAGAAATATAAAAAAAATATTTTTGAGTTCTACTAAACAAAACTCACAACCTAGACTATGTCATTAGCTGGGTGTATTTTGACTGTTGCACCGTGTTATTTAAAACGAAAAGGAAACTTTAATTAATTATTTCGTACCATTAGGAAAATTTACAAATTTAACTTTCAACTGTTTTTACATTTTAATTTTAAATCTTCAAAATAATAATAAAGCTTTGGACGCTGATTATTATTTTCAAAAGAATTTCTTTTTTTGAAAGCTTAGAAGGTTTTTCGCTTTTCAATGATTTTGGAGTTAATTAATTACGACAACTTAAATAAATATTTAACAAGTAGTAGAAGAAGAAGAAAAATAATAACTAACACAGCCAACAACAAAGAAAAGTTATTGTTTTAATGAAAATTAATATCAGAGAAGATATTTCACATCAATACAGTCATGGCAATGGCCATACAGTAATTATCGCTCGGTAGAGAGTTGAATGAAAGGAAGACCAACTGAGAGAGAAGAAAAAAACTAAAACTGAACAATAACAATTACAAAATCAATTTCATGCTATAAACTGGAGAAAAAAAAGGAATTTCTAACGCAACTTAATTAAAAAGAACTCGAGCAAAGTATATTATGTCAATAGAAGAGCGAGCAGATGGATGGGGTGAAGATGAGAACGAAATCTATACACTCTGTTAATGCAAAAAAATAAAACTATACAGAACGCTGAAATTAGTTATTGGGTATATGCATTAATTTCCATTGTTTTGTTTTTTTATGTGGAACTAATATTATTAAAGTAGGAAAGTTGCATAATAAGTTCTTGCTTTACATGTAGCAGATGGCATACATAATATACATAATTGTTCATTACAACCCTTCAGCCACGATTATGGACTTAGTTTATCACACCACTTCTGTTGTGTGTGTTAATTTTATACATGAGTGGCGGGACCTCCAGTTTAAAATCGACTCCGAACTACAGATTTTTGAGAAACTTTTCATGGCAATTTTATTTGCTCTCAGAGTTTTTGCCAGAAATCTGCTGAAAGGAAGTCGTCGAAGAAATATTTTTTATATTTTCATTTTGATGCCTGACTTCGGGTTTGAACCGTGGCCTTACGTCTAATAAACCAACAAAGTACGTACTAGACTACGGCGACTTAAGATGGCATATTGGGTCCTAAATGTGCCAAATTAGTCGCCATCTTTTCAGCTCGTTCGTTTTCGCCATAATCGTCCTACCAATGTATTAGGTCTGCGATGTGGTGGTCTTGCAAAGCAGCAAGAAGTTCGATGATAAGTGCTTCAGCTGTAACAGATTTTATACATTGGGAAGAACAGACCGAAACTTCGAGGACGCAAAAACAAAAATTAATTGGAAATTTCAATTAAGTGTGTGACCCTAAGAGAAATGTTCCTCACTATTTTCTTTTTAATTTGGAAGTGTTATAAAATTATGGAATTTAATCCCACTATAGGTACATATTTGAAGTCACAGATTTATAGAGAGACGGAAGTCCACTGTCAGTGTATGTTGGGGGCTCCAGGCAGTGGCCTATATGCATAGATACTGTGCCAATCTAGCCACGTGATGACCATCTCATCTACATACATAATTGGCCATTACAACCCTTCAGTCAGTATTATGGACCTAGTTTCTCACACCACTTATGTTGTGTGTGTTAATTTTATACTTGAGTGGCGGGACCTACAGTTTAAAGTCGGCTCCAAACGACAAATTTTTATTTGATCTCAGAGTTTTGGCCAGAAAATTGCTGGGCGGAAGTCGCCGAAGAAATATTTTTCATTTTTGAAACGAGGCCTTATGGCTAATAAGCCAACACACTACCTACTAGACTACGGCGACTTTGGGTGGGTCATCTATCGGTTTAAACTTGAACCATGGGTTATTTCGAATCTGACAATACTTATGTCATTTTATTTTGTCACAAGATTCAGTATTCTTTCTCCTCTTAACGTAATGAATCGATGTACCCTTGAGTAAGGTTGGGATTTATTGGAAATTAGGGACAACGAGATGAAACTGTAGATCAGTTCATCTTTTCGGATGAAGCTCATTTTAATCTTGGTGGGTACGTTAATAAGCTAAATTTCCGTATTTCTGGCTTAGGAAATCCACACGTGGTCCTACAGAAGACAATGCACCCATTAGGAGTAACTTTTTGGTGCGGCTTGTGGAGCGAAGGCATCATTGGCACATATTTCTTTGAAAATGAGGACGGCGCAACCATTATGGTCAATTGAGACACCTATCGCACCATGATAATCGATTTTTTTTGTACTCGTTTTACATGGTATTGTTGTAAATGATTTTTGATTTCAACAGAGTAGTGCAACTTGACACACATCTCATGCAACAGTCGATTTATTGCGTCAAACGTTTAATGGCCGTTTAATTGGCCGAACTGGTGACGTCAATTGGCCACCAAGAAGCTGCGATTTGACAACGTTGGCCGTTAAATAAAAGTATCGTTACAATTTTACCTTTTAAAAACGTTTAAAATAGCTCGTAGTTAGAAATAAAAATAAAAATAAATTTGTATTTAGTTTTAGATTTAACTCTTTATTATTCGCACAATTCTGTGTGCCACTTTTCACAACTTAATGTAACAACAACAATTGCTTTGTCTGTTATTCTTCTCTTTACACCCTTTGCCTAAACAATAACAATTAATAGACAATTTTTCGACTGATCTTTGTACCGAAGATCTTTAAACTACGATTACTCTCTTCAAACGCACCGTGTCTTCAGATAAGACTAACTGAACTTTTATTAACTGAGTTGACTGCTTCGCCTTGCTTTTTATATGGCAACGTAAACAGTCTGATGAATGCTCTTGAAGGCGAATGTTCGTGACTTCAGCTTCTCGAGATCTCGATAAATGTAAACATCGTTATTTCATTATTGATTGGGTACTTTGTTTACATTTATGCTTGTAGTGTTTGTTGTTGTATTTCTTTTTACTTGTTTACCATTTTTTATGCTGGTGTTTGTTGGTATACTTTTGTTTACTTGCTTATTGTTTCTTTACGCTGTTGTTATATTACGCAGTGCGATAATTTGTAAACAAGTTCATTGTTTTTGTTTTTGTAGCTTTTGTTTATAATTCTAATGTTAAACAACGTAAAATCAAGACACCAGTACCTAGATTTTTCCATTTTCGTAACAGTGTTATGCTGACAAACCAGAGACAATTGAGCATTTAAGGTCAACGTTCGTGGTGCTATTGTCGAGATACGACCCCATAATATTAATTTACAAATCTTGAACAAAACAATCCTCATTAAACGTAAAACAACCATTTAATTGTAGGATAATTATCATCAAATGAAAATAAATGCATATACCCAAGACATGCCATCTAAGTACACTCACATTTAACTTAAAAAAAAGAAATCCCTACAGACACTGGCATATATTAAGGCTGATCATACTAAAAGCCGGGTGAGACAGAGTGTCTGTTGCTTTTCTGATAACATTTGTGAATGTGAGTGTGTATTATTAAATATAAACTGCTAACAATATAAGAAAACTTTATTGCACGTAGTGTTGTAAGAGTTGTTGCTGTTGCTTAATAAAATTATAGCAACTTTTTTAAATAATAAATACCCATTTGCTCTTTTATGTACATAGTATGTATATGTATCGATATATGTATGTATGTATATGTTTATCCATGGGAAGAGAGAATCATATAATATTACATTGAAGTAGAATGACACCCAGAAGGGTGTCCTTTTAGAGGTTATTTGCCATATTATCTGTAAAACTTCTACTAAACTATTACGTTGTCTACAATGATACTCAACAATTTCTAAAATACAAACGCTAAGCATAGACTCGACAGGGAGTAAGTGTATGAAATCAACAAAAGTGTATGAAATTATAAGTACAAAGTGTTTGAAATTAAATTTTTTTCTAATAATTTTTAAACTTGAAGTTTAACAAATTATGAGTTATACTACACATTCGAGGAACGAAGTGCTGAGCAGCAACTTCGCAGAATTTGTCTTAGCCAAACAGCATGCGCTTTAATTATTGTAAAGAGTATAAATAAAATACAAATGAACAGTTCATTAAATAATAAAATTTGGTTCACGTATATACTAGGTATTATACTAACAGCAGTAACTCCTTCACTGACGTGAGCAAAAATAAAAATTAGCCTACCTTACTTACACTATCTTAATTGGTCATTTTAACCATTTAGTCAGAACTTCGACCTAACTTCTCATGTTATGTGAGTTAATTGAGTCAATAAGTGACGGTACCTACAGTTTAAAGACGGCTCCAAATGACAGATTTCTGAGAAACTTTCCATGACAATTTTATTTTAATCAAAGAGTTTATATCAGAAATCTGATGAGACGTAGACGCCGAAGAAATATTTTTTAATGTTTGATTTTATTTGAGCTATATGAACTAGCATTTGAACCTACTACGGGCACGAAAGGGTTAAAGCTTAACGAAAGACTGGATATAAACGTAAATGTTGAACGATGTCATACCGCGCAAAATGCAATGCTTAAATTCGAAAATTTTATTTTTGAATTTCAAACACAAATAAAACTGAAAATCAGCTGAAGAAACAATTTTTTTAAAAATGTATCCGGAATTTCTGAAAAGAAAATTGATAAGCTGTTGTTGTAATTTGGAGCCTTGCAGTTCCTGTATTCTAGATTAAATAATTCCCTCAAATTTATTTGCAACTTCCTTATTCCAGCAGCAATTATAAGTGACCTTCAATCCGAATCTTATTTTAATTTGTTCAGTTACTGCTCACAACGAATGCCGAATGCAAGAAAAAATAAAGTATCTGCTAAAAGTGATAAAACATTTTTGACAAAGAATCTCATATCGCAAGATCCTGTACATGATGATGTACATACTCATATATGATGGTTGTGCAACTGGATTCATGTCTATGTATTGTTCTATATTATTTTTGTATCATATATAGAAATAAATAAATATTACTCATACGCATTCGTGCATGAAAACAAAAGCAAACGAAATATTGTTTGAGTTTTAAATTTACAGAAAAATTTTTTTTGACTGCTATAAATTTTAGTTTTTCTTGAAGAAAAAATAATTTATTATGTCATAATGCATTAGAAAAATAAAAGGAAGCAAAAAAATGTTTTTTTTTTCTTGAAATACTTTACGGAAAACCTTTTATTTCGTATAAAATAAAGAAATATAAAGCGTTCTTTTAATAACAAAGTGTGTTAGGAAAATGGAAAAATCTAGATACTGGTGTTTTGCTTTTACATCGTTTAACATTAAAATTATAAACAAAAGCTACAAAAACAATGAACTTGTTTACAAAGTATCACACTGCGTAGTATAAAAACAAACACCAGCATAAAAAATAATAAACAACTAAACAAAAATATACCAACAAAAACCAGCATACAAAAATTATAAACAAGTAAACAAAAATGCAACAACAAACACTGCAAGAATAAATGTAAACAAAATACACAAACAGCAATAATGAAACAACGATGTCTACATTTATAGAGATCTCGAGAAGGCGAGGCCACAAACACTCGACTTCAAGAACAGTCATCAGCCTGTTTACGTCGCCATATAAAAAGCAAGCTAAAGCAGGCAACTAAGTTAGTAAAATTTCAGTCAGTCTTGTGTGAAGATAGGGTGTATTTGAAGAGATTAATCGTGGTTTGAAGATCTCCGCTACAAACCTCGAACAATTGTCTAGTAATTGTCATTGTTTATACAAAAGGTATAAACAGAGAAACAACAAAGAAAAGCAATTGTTGTTGTTACATCAAGTTGTGAACAGTGGCACACAGAATTGTGCAAATAATAAAGAGTTAAATCTAAAAATAAACACAAATTTATTTTTATTTTATTTACAATCTACGAGCTCATATTTTAAGCGTTTCTAAAAGGTAAAAACGTAACAATATTATTATTGCGTGTCTGGCCTTTCTAGAAAAGCTCCCTATATGAACCCTTCATACCAATTTACTATACGGATAGTTTACCCCCAGTTCCTGGGATATTATCTCACCTGGGATGCGAATATTTTTCTATTTAGAAAACGTTCTTCTTCTTGTAGATGATACATTTGTGGGCTTGTCTGTGCTCCAACAACTTACAATCTCAAGACCTCTTTATGTGACGTCACAGAAAGTTTCTTGAAATTTGGCATCAAAATTACTTCATCTGCATATACTTGGCTGTCGATACCCTGCTCACACAGTTTTGTCAGGAGTTCAAACGCAACCACAGTAATAGTGAAAGGGTTGCTCCCTGAGGGCATCCTCTAGTTGTGTTGTCTCTTATTATCACATTTTCTGTGTATGTTTTCGCAAATCGTGTATTTATGTTAAGTTTCTGTTTTATATTGAGAGTTTTCCTTAACTACTCTCTTTCTATCTGTCATAACTAATCGAACGAGTTTTTTTCTATTAAATTATAGTTTCTTTGTTAGAATATGTCAAAAACTTCTTGTATAAGAGCCTTAGATACCATGAATTTAAACTTTTTGACACACTTGAGCTGATGCTGTTTAAACAAAAAAAAAAATTATAATAAAAATAAAAAAAGGAATTGAATTCAAAGAAAAACGAAAGAGAAAGTATAAAAAATTGAAAAAAAAGAAATAAATTTTAGGAAATTTATTTCGTAGCAAAAAGTGGAAAGAAAAACTTAAAGATTTATTTCTGGGGGAGGACAAATAGAATCAAAATAAATATTTGTTCGGTGGGGTTCGTTTTTGTTTGCTACGTAAGAATGAGCGCTATAAACTAATAGTAAAAAAAAAATACAATAGCAACAATAATTGAAAAGAAATAAAAGAAAAAGTACGACCAACTCTCTCGTTCTTAAATTGACATGATTTAGCAAAACCAAATCAAAAAAAAGCAAAAAAATGTACAAAAACAAATTGAATTTTTCTCTTTTGTTATCATAATGGCAAAAGTTTTCAACAATAATATTTTCCTTTCCTGTGTGTAACAACAAAACACAGTAATAGCGACGATAACAAAACTCGGTAATATCTACACTCAAACCATGTTGAAGATGACAAAGTTCGAAGAAGGACTGACTGCCTGACTGAAAAATAC
This sequence comes from Sarcophaga variegata, assembly GCA_932273835.1. NCBI lineage: Eukaryota > Metazoa > Arthropoda > Insecta > Diptera > Sarcophagidae > Sarcophaga > Sarcophaga variegata. Next base: position 27,983,037 of record OW026358.1, on the reverse strand, counting down.
CAACTGGCAACTGTAAAATATTATTGTGTAACGTTGCCTCCACATTACATATATATTTTTTGGATAGAGGGAACAATTCCATTGTACGGTCGTTAGTTACTATACGTTATACCAAAACTTTGAAATTCATTCATTCACTTGGCCACATGCACGTAGTATTGCTATTAAGAAAACGAAAACCAACACAAAATATAACAGTCAAGTGGTTAAAATATCTTCCATTTAGTGGCCAAATGTTTGCTTGTCTGCAGCAACAGAAATTATACAACAGTTTCTGTTGAGATTTATTTTCTTTAACACAGTTTTATCGCACTAAAGTGTTTACACGAAATATAGTGAACGTTTACTGATTAGAGGAAACACTCTAGAAGTATCAAAACAACACTAAAATCTTTGTATTATATGACAATTCGCCATAGTCTAGTAGGCACTATGTTGACTTATTAAACGCAAGGCCATGGTTCAAGTCCCAGATCAGATATCTCCAACAAAAAGGAAATACGGAGTAATATCTCTTCGGCGACTGCCTGCTATGAGAAAGTTTCTCAAAAATCTGTCGTTAGGATTCGACCTTAAACTGTAGACCGAGCTTTGTATCAAAAATGATACATTTTTCAATTTGTGGGACCATATAACTTTAATTCAGAAAAAGTTAGATGACTGATATTTTTTAATTCGTTAGTATTGTTATCGCCATTATTTTAAACCAAATAAAAAAAGAAAATTTCAAACACTTGTTAAAAAATTCAAAAACTTAATAATTCTGGTTCTTATGTATAATTATTGATACATAGGACTTTCCTAGGGATTCTTTGGTATTTTGTTCTTAATTTTTTTAAGTTTTCAAAGATTTTGTGAAGTTTTATCATAAATAATACAATATATATGGTATTTGAGAAGGAATTTAAAGTTAATTGTTGGATGAAATGAGGTTGAATTTTCTGTTCTGGATATTGATTGAAGTAGTCGTAGTCTAGTACGCAGCATGTTAGCTTTTTAGACGTCAGACCAAGGTTCAAACCTCAGGACAGACATTTCCAATTTACAACCAATGTTGTAATGATCGATTTTGTATGTATGTATGTAATTTTCCTGCTGCTGAAGACTCTGAAAAAGAGGAAAACAGAAGCTCGTCCTATGAACTGATAAAAGTATTGACAGCAACAGACATGACAATGGGATGTTAATCGCCAAAAATGGTATGCCTTTAGTAGTATGGGAAGAGAAAATATTACCAATTTTTATGCAGATTGCTAGCAACTGTTTCCTGAAATGTTGTAGAGTCTTTCTTACTGCTCTTCTCATATTTATCTCACGTAACAGACAAACATTAGAAGTTCACAAAGTGATTAACTCCACTTTTCGAAAAATTTTAAATTTAAGTGTGAAAGCGCTTGGGATAGTCATAACTTTTCATATTTTCCTGAATAGTAAAGATTAACGTCATTAAACAACAAAATTCTTTGAGGCATTGAATTATAGGTAATTTATTTCAGAAGACATTTTGATTAACTCCATACTCTTATGTAAATCGTTTCAATTACGCATTTCAAATGCACCACTAGCAACCGTTGAATGATAACAGTTATTAATTTGCAGTTCTGTAAATGTTTTGTCCAACATAAATACACTAGCAAGCGTTTCATGATAATGTCAAATTTTAGTGCCTTTTTACCAGGTTTGAATTATAATAAAAAATTATTTCTTTATAATTCTAAAGAAATAAATATTGTACCGTTGTAGTCAAGATGAGTGAGATTAATAACAATTTGGATGTGGAAAACAGTGAATCATCTGATCGATCTTCAATACGATTTATCAACAGAAAGTCTGACTCAAGAAAACTTTTGTTGTTTTCCTCGGATTAATCTGATTCTAATAGTACAGATATCCCAACAAACACATTGATGGGAAGGAAAAGAAGTCGTAATCCTGAAAATGTGTAATCCACGAAATTTACAAAAGTATAAAAGGACAAAAGGTTTGGTATTCAGGAATATAGGAGGTAATTTAATACCTGCAAGAACATTTATCGATGTTATACGCAGATGCCGTAAAAAGTGCAACGAAAAAAAGGTTAAAACCCCATCTCATACAATTCAAGTATTACTATAACGAAGAAGACTTTAACGAAATTAACATAAGGAAACCTGTAGCAGGTAGGCCACGCAGTATGAAAAATGTAGATCAGGCTTTATTACATCCGAAAGGCAGAACTGTGACAAAAAGGGAAAAAAAGGAGAGACATGCTTAAATTCATTCCTCCTGTTGACCACAATTATTTTAAAAACTTGAGAACAAATCGAAATGACGAGTCTGTACATACATCTGATGAAGAAGACATTATTTATACTGTTGATAAATTAATCACTAATAATATATTATAACATGATTGAAAACACTTTAACAGTAACGTTTTCTGTAATAAAAAACTTACAAATTTAAATACCTAATTTAACTTTATTACTTTTTTCATTTGCCAAATCGATTAACTCCATCAGTCACATGAAATTTATAACATCATTGATATTATTTTTTTGGCTATTCTTTCTTATTAATTTTATATACCAAAGCATACCATAGCTATATATGTATTTATTGCAGTCGCCGTGGTCTAGTAGGTAGTGTGTTGGCTTATTAGACGAAAAGCCATGGTTCGAGCCCCAGGCCAGACATCAAAATAAAATACAAAAAGTATTTCTTCGGCGAGTTCCACTCAGCAGATTTCTAGCAAAAACTCTGAGAGTAAATAAAATTGCCATGAAAAGTTTCTCATAAACCTGTCGTTCGGAGTCGACTTAAAACTGTAGGTCCCGCCATTCATGTATAAAATTAACACACACAACATAAGTGGTGTGAGAAACTAGGTCCTAATCCTGACTGAAGGGTTGTAATGACCAATTATGTATGTATGTATATGTATTTATGTATTCTACAATATACACTGAGCGCCAAAAGTGAGTAAACACCACTGAAATAATTCATTTTCTTAGGATAGCGTGAAAATTAAATGAGAATAGTCTAATAAATTTCCAAAAATAAAAACGTTTATTTATTACTTATAAAATGTTAAAACAAAAACAACAATTCATGATAAAGGAACTTTTTTCCACTTAAGAACAAAACTGTTTTATACTTAAGAACAAAAGTGTTGACTCACTTATGACGCTCACTGTATATTTGAATTTATATTGTAAAGGGAATTTTAAAAAAACTATTTACATTATTTCATCGCATTTTTCAAATTTTTGTTTTATGGAGTTAATCGATTTGTGCACTGAGGGGCTCATATATTACAGAATGACAATATTTCGGTCAAATACGTAATCATTCGCTTTGATAGTGTGCTACTCGGAAATGATAAAAAATTCGTTATAGTCTAGTACGTGGTGTGTTGTTTCATTAGATGAGAAAAAGTGATTCAAACCCTGACATTTCGAGCAAAACGAAATTTGTAAAAAAAAGCAAAAACTCTGAGAGTAAATGAATTACCATGAAAATTTTCTCAAAAATCTGTTGTTAGGAATCGATTTTATACCGTTCGTCCTATCAGTTATGTGTAAAATTAACGCAAACAACATGGCTGATGCAAGAGCGTAGTCGCAATCCTGACTAGAGCATTGAAATTATCAATTAAGTAATAAAGTGCACAAGACTTCTTTTGTTCAGCGAGATAATTTTGTTCTCTGGAGCACTTCTATAATATTGTTACGAAAATGGAAACGGTGTACATCGCTTAACATTAAAATGAGCAAAAGCTACACAAACAAATACAACGAACTTGTTACAAGTAAATCAACAACATCAGTATGAAAGAAAAGGGGAAAGACAAGTAAGGGAGAACGCAACAAGCAATGTGAACAAATTATACAAACAACAATGAAGTCACGATAGAGTTCTCGAGAAGGCGAAACCCCGAACTTTCGACTTCAAGAAGCTTCATTAGACTTATTAAGTACGTAATGTACGTAATTGGTCATTACAACCCTTCAGTCAGGATTACGACCTAGTTTCTCACACCACTTATGTTGTGTGTGTTAATTTTTTACATGAGTGGCGGGACCTACAGTTTAAAGTTGACTCCGAATGACAGATTTTTGAGAAACTTTTCATGGTAATTTTATTTATTCTCAGAGTTTTTGCCAGAAATCTACTGAGAGGAAGTCGCCGAAGAAATATTTTTTGTATTTTATTTTTATGTCTGGCCTAGAGCTCGAACCCTGGCTTTTCGTTTAATAAGCCAACACTACAACTACCTACTGGACCCCGGAGACTTCACGGCAATCAGACTGATTAAGTGGGCATTTAAAAAGCCAAGACCAACGAGTAGTAAGAATTCAGTAAGTCTTGTGTGAAGACGCGATGCGTGTAAAGAAAACAGTCTCCGTTGTAAAGACCTACAGAACACTTGTTAGTGTGTACGCGATCGGAAGTGTAAAGAAGAATAACGAATAGAACAAATTATTGTTGGATTCATCAAGGTGTATACAGTGGCACACAAAAGTAGTGCGAACAATAAAAAGTTTAATTAAAACTAAACACATATTTGTTATAATTTTGTTTGCAATTAACGATGTCATATTTTAAACGTCATATTTTTATATATTAGTGATTACTGTTGTGGATTCAATTTCGATTTGGTTATTTTGTTTAGAAAATTTCATCTGGCATACAATCATAATCTGTAATTATTTTTTTTATAAAAAGAAAATAATTGAATTTTTGTAAAAATTTTCCTTAATGCAGTCTTTAAACCCAAAATTTCAAATTTTTCCACTATCACGGATTTTTATTTCTGATTTTATTTTATAAATAACCCAAAAACAATATGGCGCACTTTGCCAACATCACGAGGTTTACTGGGCAAAAATCGTATTAGAATTTCACATCCAAATTTCATTAAAATAAAACACAGCTGGTGGTCATTAAAATGGAAAACGAAAAAAACGAACAAGAAAACCAAGAACAGAATACAAAAATGTTTCTCCAAATAAAAGTCTGTCAGCAATTTGCGGTCAAAGTTTATTTGTTTCTGTTGTTGTTCTTTGTTCAATAAAAATGGAATTCATTGTTGATTTTTAGATTTCGTTTAAGCACAGTTCGCTTCTGGTTAATAACTTCAACTCATTCATTGTAACAAAAGTTATTTATTTTGGCTGTCAAATAATGACTGAGTCATGATTATTCAATAATTTTTTTTAAGAGAAAAGAAAAATACCTCAAATATAATTACATATTGTAGCCATAATTATAACAATAACTACAACAAATACAATAAAAAATAAACAGACGGTGAAATCTGATTATGGGATACCTTACATCGCAATATAAATTTTTCAAATGGAAAGATTGTGTATGAAAGCTTGAAGCAATGGAATGCTCACAGCAGTGGTAAGATCAATATTGGCCTATGTGTGCCTAGTATGGTGGGAGTTCTTCGCTAGAAAAACAAACTTGAACATGGGCAGTGTTAAGACCTATTTTGGCCTATGGTGGGAGTTCTTCGCTAGAAAATCGAAGTTGAACATGGTACGGCGGGTACAAAGATCTGCCTGTATACTTATTAGTGAGCCTACACCTATGTTGACACTGGAGATAGTTGTATGCCTCATTCCGCTTGATCTCTATTGTACTTAGGGCAACCAGACCATGGCATGTAACAACTACTGGACACTCAACTGTCCTAAGCAAAATTTGGGACTATCGGGAACATTGATTACATGACACCGCCATACAACTTCTCAATGATATTTAGAACATCGATTCCGTATAAAGATGTTTGGAAAAATTGACTGCGCACCTCGTAAAAGGTTTCGTACATTTTTTCACTGATGCAACCAAATTGAAAGGAACCGTTGGTGGATAAATTTTCTCGGAACAGTGAGGCCAGTCCATAGCATCTTTCAGTCGAAAGAGTCGCCAATATAAGCTCCAAAGAAAATTATTACGGACGTAAATACTACCATGAAAGATACTACCATACTTTCAGATACTCAGGCGCCCTGAGCTTCAACCTGATAGGTTCTATGACAGTGTACAGCTGTCACAGTTATCTAAATTGGGGTAGCAAAACGTAGTGATACCTTTTCTAAGGTTATCAGGACACAATGATATTCCAGGTAACTTCAGGGTGGATGAACTAGTCAGGCATGGTATAACCACCAGGTTCTCCGACGAATTCTTAACTTTGGGAATCCAAATGGGGACATCTAAGCTTATAATTGGCAATGTGGTGATCACTTCCATCAAACGCAAGTGGGCGTGCGAAGTCGCCGTAATCTAGTAGGTAGTGTGTTGGCTTATTAGACGTAAGGCCGCGGTTCAATCGCCAGGTCAGACATCTCCAACTGAACGAAATATGAAAAATATTTCTTCGGCTGCTGCCTCTCAGCAGATTTCTGACAAAAATTCTGAGAGTACATAAAATTGCTATGAAAAAGTTTCGCAAAAATCTGTCGTACGAAGTCGAACTTAAACTGTAGCCCTCACTACTCATGTACCTACAACTTAGGTGGTGTGAGAAGCTAGATTGTAATCCTGACTGCAGGTTTGTAATGACCAAGAATGTATGTATGTAGTGCAGTTCATAACGCTATCGAATCACTGTATCATCTTTCAGGCGGAAGAGTGTGCAATGCAGGCTGCGTTGAAAATTATTTCAAGCAAGATATTACCATACCTTCCGATAGTCAGACGGCTATCAGGGCACTGAGGTCAAACATGATGAGCTCCACAACTGTCTACACCTATCACAGATATCTGAGTAAGATAGGAAAACGATATAATGTCCATTGCATGTAGGTACCAGGATATAACGATTTTCCAGATAACTGCAGAATGGTTGAACTGGCCAAGCATCGCATAACACACGGTTTCTCCGAAAAATTCTCAAGTTTGGGATACCCATAGGGATCTCTAAGCATATAATTGACAATGTTTAGCTTAGGACGCGGGCAGTAAGGCTGTCTAAACTCCAAGGAAGCGCGCTCAGCTAAAGAGATGGGGAAGAGAAGGATACTGTTCATCTTCTTCAGGCGAACATACCCGGCACTATGTCCAAAGAGAAGAAGACTTCTTGGTGCCTACTATATTGATGATCTCGACTGAACTGTCAAGCATTGACATTGAAAGCCAAAGTCGCTTTATCAAAAGCTTCGAATGATTCCAACACTAGGAGATAATGGAAAAACAGTGTTTTCACAATGAGTCCTATGTAGTCTAAGGGTGCACATCCGACTTTCTTGGGTGGACAGCCACCTCTGCCTAACAATTTTTCTAACGTCTGTATAAAGTTATTTGAGTCATAGTTGATCTGAATTCATTCACAATTGTTTATCAATCTACAAATGTACGAAGAAGTTTCAGTCGCCGTAGTCTAGAAGGTAGTGTGGTGGCGTATTAGACGTAAGGCCGCGGTTCAAAAACCAGGTCAGACACCAAAACGAAAATATGAAAAAAAATTATTTCTTCAGTGACTTCGTCTCAGCAGATTTCTTACAAAAACTCTGAGAGCAAATAAAAATGCCATGAAAAGTTCCTCAAAAATCTGTCATTCGGAGTCGACTTTAAACTGTAGACCCCAGCACTCTTGTATAAAATTAACACACACAACATAAGTGGTGTGAGAAACTAGGTCCATAATTCTGACTGAAGGGTTGTAATGACCAATTATGTATGTATGTAAGTTTCAGTGAGATAATCAAACACGTTGTACGGAATGAACTCTTAATTTTGAATTGATTTTTGAAAACCTGTACATAAGACGTCTGCCTAAGCCTATAGCGAATTTCAAATCAAACTCTTTAATATTAAAATGAGTTTTATTTCTGTAGGTGTGACAAAAATAAGCAGAAACGAAATATGCCTTCCTCAATAAGAGTATCAAAAAGTACAATTTCATACTGAAATTTTGCAAAAAAAATGTATGAAATGCAAAAATAGCAGATTTTTATTATTATCGTTGCTAAAGTGCTATAATGCTGATTATAAATACGTTGAAAATTACGTTTTTTAAGAAAAATGGAAACCTTGAGCAACTAATTACACAGACATGTAATTACATATTGCACGTAAAATTATACTTAAGCATTTACGAAGTATGAAAATGTTTTAATTACACTTTAAGGGAATTATTTAAATCCATTATATACGATACAAAATGCCATCGTAGTAGTGTCAATGTGGTAATGCTTGTAACTCTTTAATCTTCGTCATACACGAAGTACTTCTGCAATACAAATGACCACTTTTTTGTCATTGAAACTTTCCATAATTCTAAGAACACCTGAATTTTTTTATGCAGTTGCTATCTGTTGAGGTCCCCGGTAACAAGGTTATATGAATATGCTCTGAATCTTTTTCAAAAATCCTTCATACTACAACCATATTTGGAATCATTTCTAAATTTACGCTACAGTATATTATGCTTTATCCACACATTTTTCATTAAACGCTACTTAACATACATACATAATTGGTCATTTCAACCCTTCAGTCAGTATTAAGCCCTAGCTTCTCACAACACTTATGTTGTGTGTGTTAACTTTATACATGAGTATCCCACCACTACAGTTTAAAGTCGATTTTGATCAACAGATTTTAAAGAAACTTTTCATAATAGTTTTATTTTTTCTCCGTGTTTTTACCAGAAATCTGCTGAAAGGAAGTCGGCGAAAAAATATTTTTTCATATTTCGTTTTGTCTGAGATGTTTGACCCGAGCAACACACTACCTACTAGACTACGGCAATTCTTAAAACGTTCCCCAACTTTCAATGTAAATAGAACAAGAAGAAGACCACTATGTGTGGCATAAAATAAATGTCTAACACGGCTTCTCCTGATGGAACGCATTCGATATCTCCAATTTTCCATGTCTCTGTCTGCATTGGCTCTGATGTCCCCGTGGTTTGTGGCTTATTTACATACAACAGCAGCTTAAGAAAAGCCCACAAGAAAAAGTCTAACACACAGTCTCAATGGCCAGTTGACATCATCTCCCTATGTGATGCCCATTTCCTGATATCGCTCATGCAGAATATTCAAAGAGGAGTGCTCTAAATAGCCTAGTCCTGTTGAAACCACATGTCGTCGGTGTGCAGATTATCCAATTGAGGTCCAAATAAGTTGCTAATCGTCGATCTAAAGTACTCGCTGTTGACACTGATTTCCTGATCACGATCGTTTTCAAGCAAATATGGACCGCTGACGCCGGCAGTTACTGACTTTTTCGGTATGCATTGAAGGTTTTTGAGTCTCGTGTGAATTGGTGTCTTCTCAAATTCGACAATTCTGTTTTTATCACGTAACCACTCATTCTGAAATAGGCCACATAACTTATAAACTTACGTCGATGAAAATTTTGTGTCAGTTTGCAACTGTTCTAGGGCTCATTCAGCGAATTCACGTTGTTGTCTGCAGTATCCAATGACTATTTGGTGAAAGCAGACTGAATAAATGGCAACTAATTTTACAATTGTGGTTTCACCATGCTGGCCGTTATCAACTGTCAAAAATCTGAAATTTATAAAAAAAAGCTGCTCGATGTTCGTCGATTTATTACTCGGGGACCACTCAAGCGTTATACGAAACAATACATACGTGCACTTTTCCGAGTCTATGCGTTCGTATCTCGGCAATGGCATCACGAACGTTAGCCTTCAAATGCTCAATTGTCTCTGGTTTGCTGGCATAACATTTTTCTTTCACGGCGCCCTACAGAAAATAGTTTAACGGCACTATTTGGCATTCGCTCCATAAGCTGTAACAAACAGTCACACGTAATGAGTGCCTTGTCTTCTGTAGGACTACGTGTGGGATTTCTGAGACCAAAATACCGCACGACATCATCGTGCAGTGTATCATGGGCTTAAAAATTCCAATGTTGCTCAAGCGTAAATCGATTCACGTTTAGTGGAGATAATACACTAAATTTTGTGACAGAATAGTATGACTTAAGTATTACAAGATTCTAAATAACCGATTGTATAAATATAAATCAATAGATGTCCCACCCGATATATACCTGTAAAATGCAATTTCCTATCTCCTATATCTTCCTATATTCTTACCATTACATACTTTTCCATTACATATGCTTCTTTCTTTTAGCTCATAAAGCAATTCATTTCAAGTTTCTTCTCCATAAAATTTAATTTTATTTCCTCAGGAAATGAATTTATTTTAAAAGAAATACCTTTTTATATCTTCTCATATTTAAATTTGAAATATTTCCAATGCATCAATCAGAGAAGTTGTGGAATAAAATTTATTTGAGTTTCTTTCGTCTTTCCTTTCAACGCTTTTAAGATACGCGTTGGACGTGATTGATTTACAAAACAGTGTGTCAATATGATGTATTTAAAATGTGTGCAAGTGTATGATTTGTGTTTCGATTAATTGTTTTAACTACACTAACCTTGTCATAGGTTTAATGGTTATTTACGTATTTTGTTTTGCTAAGGGTTAATTATATTTCATTCATCTAAAGTTATTTGATAAACGTACTTTTCAAAAAGCTTTTAAAGGCATTAAAGACAGTCGTAATATTCAATAAATTATGGAAGAAAAACAGAAATTATAAGTTCCCTAATGACTGTGCCTGTTTCTTAACGTTATTTAGCATTTGTTTTAATAATCGGAGCATAAATGTCAGATAGCTTTCCTTATGCACCTTATGTTATGCATACTTTTACCAACAGTTACAACTTATTGCTCTTCTCCTTGATATTTTCTTACTGACTTAATTGGTCATTAAAGAATTGCTACTTAACTTCATAAACCATCCATGTTTTGTGTGTTAATTTTATCCATGATTGCTAGATCTGCAGTCTAAAGTCGACTCCGAACGACAGATTTTTAAAAAACTTTTGATGGCAATTTGATTTTCAATTACATTTTTTACAGACTTCTAAGAAGAATTCGGCTAAGAAATGCTTTTTTCATATTTCGTTTTGTTCCAGATGTCTGAGCTGGGGTTTAGACCACGGCATCTAATAAACCAACATACATATGTATATGGTGGCCTTATAATTAGAAACGACTTAGCAACATGTATGTTTGTTAATTTGTTTTACAGTTTTCACTGTGTACCTGGGATCAAAGGCTTTGTTTGGAGGACGTCTTACATACGTTTTTCCATCAGATTGGGACAAATTAAACTTAGATTCGTAACTCCAGAAACTTCGTTTCTATTTATAAGGCCACCACTGTATGTGTACATCTGATTATTAAGAATGACGTTCATATAAACATTTGAAAAAGGATGCACATCAGATTTCGTATAATTTCAATGAGAGTGATTCGGATATCCCCGAACTTAAGTTAGGTTAGGTTAGGTGGTAGCATGCCGTTCACAGGCAATTTCAGTCGGTGGCCCATATGAACCATTGTGTTACCCAGTGTAAGATAAGCCCTCTTGGCAATATTCATTAATGGTGGGTTTGAACCACCTCGAGTTTCGGATGAAAACGGCCATTTCCTTTAGTGGCATGTCGCCACCATGCCCAGGTCTTGAAACATTCTGTTACCCAATAACCGATAACGTCTATTTTGAAGTGCAGGGCACACACATAAAAGTTGTTGTACCGATTCCGTTTCCTCCAGATAATTGCAGTTCATGCATTAATCCCATTGGGGCAAACCGAACTTTTCAGCGTAACTGCCAATAGCGCAGTGTCCTGTTAGAATTCCTGTTAGAGTGCGAACCGTTCACTTGTCGAACTCAAGTACTTTTTTGGATTTCCTGCAGTTCACTGCTGGACAGAGCTATTTTGAAATACGTCTACCAGGCTTGTTAGACCACCTATGGTTTGTTAAAATCCATGCTGGTTTTTTCAATTTGAAAAACAATTCCTGGAAGCGTGCATATATCCTCTCTATTGTCTCTTCCTCAGATATTTTTGATTTCTTACATGCCAGTTCGTCCGCCTTTTCGTTTCCTTCTATGCCGCAGTGGTCCGGAAGAAAAAGCGGGTGTTCTGCTTACCTATACGATGTGAAGAGTTCATGCAACTCCTAAAGCCCTTTGATTTGACAATGCGAGATCGCAGCGCCATGATTGCAGCTTGACTTTCCACACATAACGACGCCTCCAGTCTTTAACGTTCTAAGTGTACTTAGAACGTTTTTAATATTCTTGCATTTTTAAATTCTATGTTCTCTAACTTAAATTCCGTAAAAATTTGGTTAAGATGCGCCGATCCGTTCCGAAGTTATTGGGAAAAATCTACTTTGAATACAAATATAGTCGTACATCGCGTGAAAACTTTGAGAGCTCATAACTCAAAAAACACTTTTTCGACTTAGAGTATTATAGAACGGAGGCGTCGATATGTAGTGGTAGTTCCCCAGTTTCAACCATATTTGCAGCTTGTTCAAATGCAAAAATCTCCGCCTGCAATTTGTACACCTGGTTAGGTAATTTTTATGACTCATTTAGTGCAAGTTTATCGGTATTGACTCCTGATCCAGTTATATACTTTATTATTGCAGCCATCAGTGAAAATCGTTATATCACCGTCATTATATACATTGAGGACATTACATCACATTGAGGACAGCTTTATCAACCCATTCTTCTCGTGTGGTAGTGTGAGGATTGTACGTTCGTTCGAAAATAGTCTCTTGTACCACGTAGTCGCTTCTAAAGCCCGGATGAGCCGTTTCTACATCAAGCAGTATTGAATTGTGCCCTTCCGTATATGGCCTAAACATATCTGAGAACTCAGATGCAGTTCTTGCAGACATGTTTTAGGGGAAGATTTCCAATGGTTGTGGAGACAAGATGACTTTGAGACTAACCTGTGGCGAGGAATTCAGGGCACCCACGTTCAATATCAATTCTAGTTAAATTTTTTTTCTTAAATACAAGTAAAATAGTTTCATCATCCACAGAATCGTTTATATTTTTAAAATATTACTTTACTTATATACGGCTTCTTATCAACACTCAATATTTCACTGTGCCACACATAAGCAATAAAATTTTATATCCGTTTTACTTCACTTACACCCAACCATTTTTAAAATATAACACAAATAATTCACAAAAAAAATCTTCTGTATCCATATTCTGCTGCTGACAAATTCAAGAACACTCTTACATAAATCAATATCGAATGAATGAGTAAATGGTACGTATGTACATACGTTCATTGCAAGATGTGTGTAAAGCATCAATATTTATTGACCATAAAATATAGAGAAAATATTGCTACTTTTAGATATTAAATAAAATTTTTGCCCGGATACATTATAACTGTTGTCATACCACAGCAGCTCTCAGCTTTGCTTATTCGCACAAACCCAACTGCCTGAATGTGCAAACAAACATACCATACTCGAACAGATATAAACTCCCTTCTTTTTTTTAATATTATCTTTAAATACCAAATATATACGATATGTTTAAATTTCGTTTTAGAAATAGTAAGATGTTTTAAATTATACAGTGCATCACAGTAAAATAGGCACAGTTGATGTTAAGCACCAAAATGTACAAAAAAAAAAAAAATAAATAAAAAAGTTGTATTAAAAGTTAAGGGCGAAAAAATTTAAATTCAATTAAGTTACTTACTTAATTGGCCATTAACAACCCAATTAATGGATTTCGGACTGCCGCAAGACATCCTTCCAGGCGCCTCTGCTTCTTGCGCGCCTACGCCTGTTGTTCACACAAATCGATGACAGGGCTTCCTCGATTTTGTCTTTCCAACGCATGCAAGGCCGTCCTTTTCGCCGACTTCCGCAGAACCCCCATCAAATACCCGTCTCGCCGGAGCATCCTCCTCCATTCGAACGACATGACCGAGCCGGCGCATCCACTGGTTATTAATACGCAGCACAACGTCTATGTCGTTGAGGAGCTCATACAGCTCGCTGTTGGATCGGATGCGGAAACCATCGCCAACTGGCATTGGACCGTAGATTTTACGTGGGACTTTTCTCTCGATTACTCTCAAGCCTGCTGCATCAGTGCTTAATAGGGTACATGCCTCTGCGTCATAAAAAAGCACAGATAGGATTAGCGTCTTGTAGAGTATTAGTTTAGGTCTCTGCTGTTCAGTTGCCTATTGAGACCATAGTAGCACCTGTTGACAAGAGTGATCCTGCGCTTGATCTCCAGACTGACATCATTTTTGGTGGTAATGGCGGAGCTATATTAAAAGTATAGTTATCAGCCGTAATTTGAGAATCAATACGCCGCACGTCTCTACTTGTCGATAACATATACTTTATTTTGCCCTAATTTACTGCAATACACATTTTAGTAGACTCCCGTTCAATAGTACTAAAGCCAGCAGTAACATCTCGCTTGGTATGCCCTATGATGTCAATGTCGTCAGCGTGCGCAAAAAAATAGTACCATTGCGATGTACCACGCCATCCGCAGAAAACTTTCCATTACAAATTTGATAAGAAATCGCATGATAAGAAATCGCTCTCCCTCCCTCGCCCGACACCAAAAGATTCTGAGAGATTCATTCCTACTCTGATTGAGCTGCAAGAGTGCTCAACGTCATTCTGCATAGCCTTATCAGCTTCGTAGGTATCAGACATTGCGGCAAAAACGCCTTATTGGGCTGTCGAAGGCTGCTTTATAGTCGATAAAAAATGGCGTGTGTCGGTTGGTGTTTCGTGGGCCTTTTCCAGGATTTGGCGTAGTGTGAAGATCTGGTCGATGGTGGACTAAAGCCGCAGGTCTGAAAACGCACTGATAAGGTGCAATCAGTGTTTTGACGAGTGGCTTTAGTCGTTCACACAATACGCTTGTAAGAACCTTATATGCGATAGGGAGCATATCATAGGATCTCCCTTTCAATTCAATTAAACATTGAAAAACTAAAATTATTTTATTTATTCAATATGATGAATAATTACAAAGCTTACTGATCTAATTTAAAAGCTAATAATACCAAGTGGTTAGTTCATGTTCTATGTAAATAATATGATTGTAAATATGACTTTAATTATTTACACAACATTCTTCAACGCTTTTTATGTTTTCCATTTCATGTTCTACAATATCCTTCGCATTTTCTTCTGGATAATCCAAGTTATCGAGCTCAAGCTGTTCATTAGGCTCATCACCATCAGAGTAATCGAAATCAATATCATTATCTACAAGTTTCTCTTCATAGGAGCTTTTGTTTTCATCTTTGAAAAATTCTCTTCTGGTGCATCATTAACAACAAATTGTACTTCAGACTATGGACAAAATATAAGTTTTAGAATTACTGTTATAACATATGTATGTAATACGAAGCCACCGTAGTCTACTAGGTAGTGCGTTCGTTTATTAGACATAAGGCCACGGTTCAAACTCCAAATCAGACATCTCGATCAAAATGAAATATGAAAAAATATTTCTTTGTCGTCTTCCCTTTAGCAGATTACTATCAAAAAATGTTAAAAGTATAGACAACTGCCACGAAAAGTTTCTCAAAAGTTCGGAGTCGACTTTAAACTGTTGGTCTCGCCACTCATATATAAAATTAACACACACAACATAAGTGGTGTGTGGAGCTAGGTTGCAATCCTGACTGAAGGGTTCTAATGACCATTTATGTATGTACATATGTACATGTATGTGTTATGTATGCATATATGATATTTTGTAAAAGTATTTAAGTCCAAAGATTGTATTCACAACTAGTTGAGGCTATTTTATACTATGTTCAGATATGCACTTTTATTGAGTCGATATTCGGTTAATTGAGTACAATATTTTAAGTAGTGTTCAGGCATAAAATACGCAGTTCAGCTTATTTGACAGCTGGTAAACAAAACAGCTGGTTGTTTCCACAACATTGTTTTTATTTTGGTCGCCATTTTTTGTTTGTCTTTGTTGAATATTTTTCGGTTAATTGTGATATGTTCAATGAACATACTTATGACACTGGTGCATTTTAAGATTTACTCAATATTATAAGAATTTGCGTATCTATTGCGCAATTTTTAATTGAAACTTTATATGAAATATTGAACTCAATAATGGCGTTTATTGTGATTTCTGCAATAAAGGTGCATATCTGAACATCGTATTAGGCGCCTGTGGCAATAAAATTGTCCAGAAAATTGTTTTTTGGTCATTATTTGTGCATCGTGCTTAAATTTACCCCAATGCACAAAGTGAACGTTAAAGATCTTATTGACACGTATACCAATTTCACTCTTATCTACTGTATATAAATTTTTTTTTTTAATTTATGTAAATATCGCTCATAATTCGAGAAATAATTTCGATTATTTTTGTGTTTAAAAATTTAATTTGCAAACGAATAAAAACGAATTACTTTTATTGCTTCCATTTCCATTATCAGCAGCATTTTAAATTTACAATATTTTTTAGCAATAATGTAGAAATAGCTGTTTATCGACAAACAATAATTCATATTTGCATAAAACATGATTTAATTCTGTATTTTAAATAAAAAAAAAATTTTCAATGAATTGAAAATTTGAATCTTAAGCTGCCACAACAATCACCATTTTTTGTTAATTGTTTTTGTTGTTCTTTAAAATAGAACAACACAGACAGTTCCCTCCCAACAACATTAAATAAATTTTTAATTTATTTTTAAAGTTTAAATTCTTATAGAGCAGACATTTGCTTGAAGGTTTATTTCTTTGCTAATAAATAATCAATGATGAGTTGCCTAGTGATAATAACGTCACAGATAATAAAACTTAATAGGATTATAAAGAATATTTTATACAAAAAATATAAAAATTTTTAATAATTAATTTGAAAAACTCAAATACGCATTGCTTTTGACCGCCAAGAATTCTAAAGATAGCTACACTATGCCATCGTTATTAGAGGTGCTCTGTAAAACCCATCAATGTTACCGCTGCAGATAATTTTATGTTTCTTTACTCTAGTAACTTGGCGGCTAAAGGTAGTAGGCATCTCTACGCAATGGAATCAAATATTAATCCTAAGCGAGTTCTGGACTCATGGTTGTACGATACTATATATAACTTCTCAGGAAAGTTAGTGATAACCCTTCCTAATAGAGAGGCTTGAGAAAACTGTGGTGTGCATACCGTTTACGTTTTGATTTCGATTTTCACTGACACATACAGTGGTCAGCAAAAGTCTTAGTACGTCAATATATTTTAACTATTTCATGAATTTTTGCCAAAAGTTTGTATAAAAATTTATTATTGATATATTTATTTTATTAATTTATTTCTGTTTTATTATAAAAAAAAACAATTTTTTAATGTTTTTCATAAAACAAGAGAAAAATAAAGAAAAGCTTCAGATTACTCCATATGTACCCCCAAGCAGAACCCTGAATAAGTTTAAAATTCAAAGGCCGAATATATGAAAATGTTATCCCCTGTATTTAGTAATTATCCCATAAGGTCAAGCACTCCATTTAATCCATTTGTAATTGAATAAACAAGTTTTGTTTAGTATTTTTTAGTGGCACCATCAGCAAGTTTTTCGGCTGACTTTTGATTGAGGTTTAACGATTAGGTAACCATTCCTTCAAATTATCTCCTAAATACACTGTTCACACGAGTGAACAAATACACAACCCTAACCCTGACTTCCAATAGGACAACACAAACATCTTTAACAAACAATAACAATAACATCACCAACACATATCAACATTCACAATATACATCATCATACACTTTTTCATCAACACCTTCAACATAATTATTTGATCCTTATAAGTTCAGTTGATTATCGATCTTCAAATAACAACTACCCAAAAAGCCTTACGCGTGTGAACTAAATTATATAGTGAAAATTAATTATAATAATAAATAATATTGTGAAATAACAAACATTGTGAATATTAACAGACTTAAAAACATATTTCGAACAATTATGAACAAATTACATATATTATAAAACAAATACAAATAAATACGTTTATAACGTTTTTGAAAATACATACACAAAACATTAACAAACACTTATCATTTGCATATATATAATTTATATACAGAAAAGGTTTGTGTATTTATATACCCTACCCCCTCCTACCCCACATACTAACCCTATCCTATAACCCGTTCGTTCATGGACCTTCATGGAAAAAGAAGGGACAGCGACACAAATATACAGTCCACAAAAAACCCATAACCCCTCTAAATTGTGTATATTATAACCCACCCTAAAAAATATAACCTCATAGAACTCTTATTTTAAATTTTAATAAATATCAAAAAAGAAATCTACAAAAAATAATAGAGCAGTGCATTAAATAAATCAGTGCAAAAGTGATGTAAATAAACAAAATAAAATAAACACAAGCATATACACTAACAAAATCAGTGTAAAACATAGTTTACCATTTAATAGCACAGTTGTGCAAAGAGAACTCACACGCATTCTTGTGTTTTTTCATTTAGATGTCGATCAGACTGCGACAAGAACACATGTGTGGCGGATGCTTTATCATTTTATTTCAGCATAACACTCAAAAAATATTTTATGTTAAAAATGTTCTATGTTATTAGCTAGGCGCATTTCATTTTTTTTATTTTGTCCCATAGTATATTTTTTTAAATGCTTTGGAATGCTCGCTTTTTTGTCTTTTAATAAAAAATGGGTTTTTTATTCTTTTTATTTTTATTTATCTACAAAAACGTGGCATAATTTTTAAACCAAAGATGGATAGCTTTATGTTCTTTTAATAAAAAATGGATTTTTTAATTTATTTTTATTTTCTAAAATTATTAAGCCAAAGATAGATAGCTTTACATACGTATGTTGATGAAATGAAAATAAAAATAGCGTATATTACTAACACTTTTCTATGACTGTAAATAAATAAATTCTCTCAACTTATTTTCTCTCTCTTACTCACTAACACATAACCAAAAATTTTTTGACGAACCCTGGTGTAAAACATAAATCAGACAGTACACAAAACATAAAAACATTCTAAAAACATCAAAGTGCACAAAATACTTAAATATAAATCAAAAAACACAAATTAACAATTAACACAAACAATAATTACAGAAGGTTAAAATAAAAAGAAAGAGTGCATTAACAAAAACAACATATATAAAACAGTAAAAAATTAGACATTGCAAAATCAAAAATAATAATACATCACATTTTTAAAATCAGAATACATATTAAAATTACAAAAATAAAATCATATTACATAGAACAGCAAAATAAAAGTTAAAAACAAATTTAAATTCAAAAGGCAAGCACAAAAGTTTACTAAAGTTCACAAAAAATACAAACAAAACACATATTACATTAAAGAAACAAAAATTATATATCTTCAAAATAATACAAAAGCAAAAAATTAAAAGCCCAAAACAAATATAAATTAAAAAAGGAAACACAAAAGTTCACAAAGGTTCAAAAAAAATAGAAACAAAATACACATTAAAAGAGGAACACATATTGTACATTTTTTGGAACAATACATAAACAGAACCAAAGTGAGAAAAGAAAAATAAAAAGTTGAACAAAATTCAAAACAAGTAGCAACAAAATACATAGTGACAAAAATTATAAAATTGAAGAAAATAAAGTGCACTAACAATTGCATTTCAATACAGTTCACTAACAAAAAAAAGAATAAATCAAAAACAATTACAAATATAAGCAACTACTAACAAATTAACATTATTAACATTGCACACGAACACACAAAGAGGAATTGGAAAAATAAAATTGGTTTGTACCCTACCCTCAGCAGACATGGTAAGTTGAACATTTTCAATTTACATTTTTTATAAATTATCGTGTAATTTTATCGCGAATTTTTAAATTTGTAAAAAAAAACTCACAATAAGAAATATTATCTTATAAAACCCACCCAATATTTACCCTTTTTTTTCGATAATATTTTCAAAATATTGTGAGTAACAAATATTGCCATTCTCTTTGTGTAGTGCAACAGAAACACAAAGACTACCCAATAGGCAATTTTGTCTGCTAAGTAGATTTATTTCAATTCTGAAATAAATATTTTTAAACCGAATTTACTCGCGATAAATCGACTTAATATCGGAATTTATTTAATTATTTCCAATCATCTGTGTGATAAATTTTAGAAAATAAATATGTCGGAATTAAAAACTTTAGCCGCCGATATTCTACGTTATATCCAACAGGATTTAAGTGCCTTTGAGGAAGATTTTAAGGCCAGTACAGAGAAGTCTCAATCACTACCCGCATTGAGATTCATGAAGAATGAATTGGAAGAGTTGTGGTCGAATATTGACGGAAAATTCAGACAGATCCGAGAGTCGTCACAACTCAATGAACCCGAAGTAGCCAGTAGTATGTTTATGTACCTTCTCGACCAGTTTCTCCATACAAAATTTGGTGCATGCCTGCTTCTTCTTGTTCCTTTTATTTGTATTGCTTTTCAAACGAATGATTGGACGGACAGAATAAGTGTGTGCACGCGCACAAGATCAATAAGAATATTTCTTAATGTAAACAAATAAACAATTTTGGATGTGGTTTCGCTTAATTAATTTTTTTTGTTAGTGTGATATATTTCCGTTATGTGTGTGTGTGTGTGTGTTTTTCTTGTGAACAAATGTGGGATAACGATACATAAACAATAGCAGCGCTTTGTTATAAATAATAACAGCGTGACTCCTTACCATTTCTTACTCTTAAGCAGAATATCAATAATAATATTATTTTTTTAATGTAAACAAATTTTAAAACGCTGACTCAAGAATTATGCAGCTGTGTGCACGTTTACATCGTATACCTAAATAGAAACATGATTGTGCATGTTCATTTTATTTGTGGTAATATGAGTATATATGAGTATATGTACGTGCATAAGATCAACAAGAATATTTTTTAATGTAAACAAATAAAGAATTTTGGATGTGGTTAAGTTTTATTTATTTTTATGCTTTGTTATAAACAATAACATCGCGCGTCATTATGATTTCTTATAAATAGAAACATGATTGTGCATGTTCATTTTATTTGTATTACTTTTCAAACGAATGATTGGACGGACAGGACGTTTCCTCATCTACATCCCAGAGTATAAATAGACTTGTTTTAAGGATTTGAAAGTCATTCTTGTGCTAGAAGTTGTGTAGTGAAGTTGATAGCGAGTTGTGTTTTAAAATTTAAAATTTAAAAAAGAAAAATGGCTGGTTTTATTTGTGAATTTTGTCTTAAAGAATTCAAGTTTAATAGATCATTAAGAAGACATCACAGATTATGTCATGATGGACCATCCACATCATTTAAATGCATACTTTGCAATAAGTATTTCTCAAACCAACTGAATTATCAACAACATATTTTACAACATTCTAAGATTGGAGATGGAGGAGAAACATTTGATACAGTTAATTGTACTGACTGTAATCAACATATTCCTAAGACAAATTGGCACTATCACATTCGAACAAATGCTCATAAACGTCATTGTACTGATAAAATTCGAAATGATGATAATGGTGTTAATATTGATGATTATGAAGTAAAATGCGTTAGATCAGTGTTTAATAATCGCATCATTTCATATTCTATTGACAATAATAATGAAACGAATTTAATACCTGAAAACTTTTTATCGGGAATTAAATTCAAAGTGGTTAAGCTGTTAAGTAATATGACTCAAAAACATGATAATATAAAATTCAATCTGGAGATATTTTGCGAATACATGTGGTTAAAGAAGAGGAGAATTTATGTTATATTGAAGTAAAATCGCATCAAACTAAAATGGTTATAATTAATCTCTCATCATCAACTACAGACGATCGCCTCAATATTTACAAAACACAATGCGGAGTTATTGTTAAAAAAATGAGTGAATTCCAGGAACGTGATAGCGGATGGACATTAATACAAATATTACGGATAGAAATTAATATAAATAAATATCAGTGTATAAAAGGTTCGCAGTATATCCCTCTACCAACCCCAATACAAAAGAAACATGCATGTATCAATGTACAAAACTATGATCCATATTGTTTCAAGTGGGCTATTACATCAGCATTGTGTCCGATTAATATGCATTCTAATAGAACCACATCATATAAAATTAATAACATTAGTGATGATATTATCACGTTGGAAAATGGTTTTGCTTTAAATTTTGAATATTTGACTTTTCCGCTACCAACGAATAGAATTAAAGATTTTGAACTGAAAAATCCCGATATTAGTGTGAACGTGTTTGGGTTAAATGATAACAATGATATAGTCGGCCCCTACTATTCCAGTATATATGAAAAGGATAAGCACGTTAATTTGTTATTACTAGAAGATGGTGAGAGATTCCACTACGTATGGATTAAAAATATTTCAAGGTAAATCAATAATAATTTTATGTTAAAAATGATATTAATATAAAATTATTTCACTTTCCACTTAATTACAGATTAATTAAAAGCCAATTAACAAATCATCGTCGACAAGTTTACATATGTAACACTTGTTTAATACATTTTCATAGTGAAACGGCGCTGATCAAACACAAAGATGAGTGCAACAAAATTGTAACCAGACTACCCTCTGTAGACAATAATATCGTAAGTTTTAAAAATTTCAAAAAGCAAATGGATGTACCATTTGTAGTCTACGCTGATTTTGAGTGTATTCTAGAGACTATTAATATTCAAAATTCAGCAAATGTCAAGTCAATACAAAAACATATTCCATTTGCTTATAGTTATTACATCAAATGTTCATTTAACAGTAGTTTAGATAAATTTAAAATGTACAGTGGTGATGATGCACCAAAGCATTTCTTCGTAAATTTAGTTAAAGATTGTACAGATTTATATGTGAATTACTTAAGTATCGTGAAACCAATGAATACCTTAACACCTCCTCAACAGATTAGACAGAAAGAGGATACAATTTGTCACATTTGCAAAAAAAATGTATCTCCTGTAGATCGAGTAGCTGATCATTGTCACTTAACAGGTGAATATACAGGACCGGCACATAACCAATGTAATTTAGAGTATCAAATAGCAAAATTTATTCCTATATTCTTTCATAATCTTTCATCATATGATTGTCATTTGTTCGTTAGAGAACTTTCTTCTATTGAAGGTGATATAAATGTAATTCCCTTAAATAAAGAACTATACGTATCCATATCGAAAAAGATTAATGTAGATGAAAAAATACTATAGAACTACGTTTTCTAGATTCTTGTCGGTTTATGCCATCAAGTTTGGAAAAACTAGCAGGATATTTGTCAGATAATGATCTGTTAACAGTAAAATCAATCTATCAAACTCCCAATGAATTTAGTTTAATGAAACGTAAAGGTGTCTTTCCATATGACTATCTAGATTCAGTCAACCGTCTTGAAGAGACAGGACTACCACCCCGATCATGTTTCTTTAATAAACTTACTAATGAGTCGTGTAGCGTAGATGATTACGAACATGCTGAAAAAGTGTGGAATACATTCAAATGTAATAAACTTTTAGATTATCTTCTATTATATTTAAAAGTTGATGTCCTATTGCTTTGTGATGTATTTGAAAATTTTCGTAAGGTTTGTAAGAACATTTACAATTTAGACCCCTGTCAATATTATACCACACCCGGTTTATCCTGGGATGCAATGTTGAAAACAACTGAAATTGAGTTGGAATTATTGACAGATATCAACATGTACAATTTCGTTGTGCGGGGTATTAGGGGAGGTATTGTTCAATGCAGTAAGCGACATGTGACCGCTAATAATAAATACGTTAGTGACTATGATTCAACAAAAGAATCAAATTATCTTATGTATTTAGATGTAAATAATTTATATGGTTATGCAATGTCTCAATATATCCCCTGTAAAAATTTTAAATGGCTTGACAACTGTAACGATTTCAACGTAACTACTGTAGAAGAAGATTCAGAATTTGGTTATATTTTAGAAGTGGATTTGGAATATCCAACTGTATTGCACGATCACCATAGTGATTTTCCATTCTGTGCTGAAAATAAGAAAATTGAGAATATGAAACATAGAAAATTAATAACAGACTTAAATGACAAAAAGAATTACATAATACATTACCGCAATCTTCAGCAATGCATTCAACATGGTTTAATTTTGAAGAAAATTCATAGAATTCTGCAATTTAATCAATCGAATTGGTTAAAAAAATATATTGATGTAAATAACCATCATAGAACATTGGCTAAAAACACATTTGAACAAAACTTTTTCAAATTACTCAATAATGCTGTGTATGGTAAGACTATGGAAAATGTCGATAAAAGAAAAGACATCAAAATAGTAATGGGATGGGAAAATAGAAGAAAACGATTAGGAGCCAGATCACTAATTGCGAAACCAAATTTTCATAGTTGTATTGAAATTACTGAAGAAATGGTTGCCGTTTAAATGAGTAGAGTGAAAACGGAATATAATAAACCCATTTATATTGGTTTTTCAGTTCTAGAATTATCAAAATGGAAAATGTATAATTTTCATTACGATTATATGAAGACAAAATATCTTGATAATATTAATCTCTGTTATATGGATACCGATTTATTTATATATAATGTGAAAACAAATGATATGTATGATGATATTAGAAATGATATTCCAACACATTTCGATACATCCGCTTATTCAAATGAAAATGTTTATAATTTCCCCTTGATGAACAAAAAAGTATTGGGAATGATGAAAGATGAATGTAATGGAAAAGTTATTAGGGAATTCATTGGTTTACGAGCTAAAATGTATTCCGTCAAAATAGATAGAGTAGACAAAGAAATTAAAAAAATTAAAGGTGTTAGAAATAGTGTAACATCTAGACTAAGTATTAATGATTTTAGAAAATGTTTACTAGAGAAAAAGCTGTATCATGATTCTACGTATGTGTTTAGATCTAAGATTCATCAAGTATATACACAATATATAAGTAAATTAACTTTAAGTTATTTAGACGATAAGAGATTTATATGTGAAAATAATGTTGACACTTATGCCTGGGGACATTATAAAATAAATTTTCTATCAACATCATCATTATCATAAAATTTAAAATATGGAGAATTTATACAAGCTGATGATGATGCAATGTTTTTAAATGTAAATATATAGATTAAGTAGTTTATAAAAAAGTAAGTGTAAACAATAAGAAAAAAATGTAAACCTAACTATTTACCTACATACACATTTGTTTGTATACATAATAAAAATAGAAAATAAAAAAAAATCGTTTATCTGTTGTTTCATTTCAAATTTTGGTTCAGTTTAATATTTTTTAACATTTCCTTTAGAACAGCTCTTGTCTTTATAAGATCTTCTAACATTTTAGTATGGTAAGTTTTAAACATTGTGATAATTTTTTCATATTAATTTTGATCTGCTTTGTATCTGTTCCCGATCTGCTTTATATCTGGACACGATCTGCTTTGTATCTGGTCACGATCTGCTTCGTATCTGGTCACGATCTGTTTTGTATCTGGTCACGATCTGCTTCGTATCTGGTCACGATCTGCTTTGTATCTGGTCACGATCTGCTTCGTAGGTGGTACAGCAGGTATAGCTGGTACAGCAGGTACAGCTAGTCTAGCTGGCATAGCTAGTATAGCTAAAATAGCTGGTATAGCTGATATAGCTAGTATAGCTGATATAGCTGGTATAGCTAGTATAGCTAATACAGCTAGTATAGCTGGTATAGCTAGTATAGCTAATATAGCTAGTATAGCTAGTATAGCTGATATAGCTGGTATAGCTAGTATAGCTAATATAGCTAGTATAGCTAGTATAGCTGATATAGCTGGTATAGCTAGTATAGCTAGTATAGCTGATATAGCTGGTATTGCTAGTATAGCTGGTATAGCTAGTATAGCTAATACAGCTGGTATAGCTGATATAGCTAGTATAGCTGATATAGCTAATACAGCTAGTATAGCTGATATAGGTAGTATAGCTAGTATAGCTGATATAGCTGGTATAGCTAGTATAGCTAGTATAGCAGATATAGCTGGTATAGCTAGTATAGCTAATACAGCTAGTATAGCTAGTATAGCTGATATAGCTGGTATAGCTAGTATAGCTAGTATAGCTAGTATAGCTAGTATAGCTGATATAGCTGGTACAGCTAGTATAGCTAATATAGCTTTTATAGCTGCTATAACTAGTATAGCTAGTATAGCTGATATAGCTAGTATAGCTAAAATAGCTGGTATAGCTGATATGGCTAGTATAGCTAGTATAGCTGATATAGCTGGTATAGCTAGTATAGCTAATACAGTTAGTATAGCTAGTATAGCTGATATAGCTGGTATAGCTAGTATAGCTAATACAGCTAGTATAGCTAGTATAACTGATATAGCTGGTATAGCTAGTATAGCTAATATAGCTGGTATAGCTAGTATAGCTGATATAGCTGGTATAACTAGTATAGCTGATATAGCTGGTATAGGTGGTATAGCTAGTATAGCTAGTATAGCTAAAGTAGCTGGTATAGCTGATATAGCTAGTATAGCTAGTATAGCTAAAATAGCTGTTATAGCTGATATAGCTAGTATAGCTAGTATAGCTGGTATAGCTGGTATAGCTAGTATAGCTAATACAGCTAGTATAGCTGATATAGCTAGTATAGCTAGTATAGCAGATATAGCTGGTATAGCTAGTATAGCTAATACAGTTAGTATAGCTAGTATAGCTGTGTTTACGCTGGTCACCCTAATTTTAAGTATAATGTATTAAGTAGTGTAAATACGCTTAAGTTATGTGAAATGTAAGGAAGAAAAGAAAAGAGAAGAGAATAAAAATAAAATTGATATTATTCTCGATCAACCCCCAAACTATAAGGTAATGTTTTTTATTTAGAAACATTTTATATTTTTTCTAATACCTTTTATATTTTTCTTGGCTTAAAAATAAATATTTTATTTTGGACCTTTTACCCCAATTCCCCCGAAACATTTGGTCCTTATCGAGCCGGATTAAGCCAAAATAAAATATTTAATTTGAGCTCTGTCTTTGTAGATTTTTAAAGAGACAGCCATATTGGTATATTTTTTCTGGATTTCCCCAACAATTTTGGAAGTTTGCCCATCATCCCTCATCTTACTCATCAAAACCCCCATTTATATATAAATTAATCTTCAAAAAGGTATGTTTGTGAATTTTTAAAAGTGCAAAGTGGAAAATATAAATAAAATAATAAATACAATAAAATAAAGTGTAAGAATATACATAAGTGCTGAATATACGGGAATTTAAATTGAAGTGTTGTTGCAATAACATTACAGTGTTTTGTTGTTGGTGAAAGCATAAGTACACAATTGTTATTGGTTTTTTACTTCTTTGTGAAGTAAACAGTTTTATTGCTTTCTGCGCGTGTTGTCAATCTTCATTATTGACTTCACCTTTTTGCGTTTTTTATCGGTAATTCAGCAGTGAACTAAAGAAATTATTTATATTCTTACACTCAACCAAATTTATTCGTATCCTTTTTGAAATTTTTTAGTAATTTTATTACTTTTATTTATTTCATATACTTTTGAAATACTCTACATTTTACTTTTATATTTTAAATATTATTATTATTTTTGACCAATATTTTGGTGAATAATTTTGTTTGATATACTTTTTTCCACGTTTTCGAATTTTCGGGTCTGAATTTTTTTTAATAAAATCGTTTTGTTTTCCTGAACAATCGTATCGAAATATTGCGAACTTCTCGTGACGTGCCGCGATTTCTTTGGTTTCCTTTTTTTACGGAAATTTTTTTGTAATCCTATTTTTTGAGGTCCTTTTGTGATTTACTGACTTGACTTGTCGCTAATTCATACGACCATGGAACGGAATTTAAGAAATTTCGGTAAAAATTTCAACCGCCTGGCGGATTTTGAAACCTTTGTTCGGGCTATTCCGAAAGAAGGACATTCCGTTCATTCTCTGAACACCCATCGGCAGGAATTAGTCCGTTTGTGGGAGGTCTTCCGCGATAGTTATGAAGACCTTCTGGAGAATGCCGAAGATACTAAGATGTCGACAAAGGACGTCAAGACAAAGTATATGTCAGGATATACTTTATATTTTGAACTGGTGTCATTCCTTGATAGTTTAGTCGATAAGTTTAAGTCCAAACCCGCGAACCCTAATAATACTATCCCCATACACCTTCCCCCGTGTGACACCCAAACATTTGCTGGGGATTACGCGTCCTGGCCAACCTTCAGGGACATGTTCACGGCCCTTTACGGGACTAACCCCCATATCAGTAATATACAGAAGATGTACTATCTTCTACAAAAAACGGAAGGCGAGGCTAGGGATATAATCCGCACATGCCCTATGACGAACGATGGGTTTGATATGGCGTGGAAAAATCTGGTAGACCGGTACGAAAACAAGCGAGTACTGGTAAATTCCCAGTTGAAAACCTTATTCAATCTTTCTGTTATTGAAAGAGAATCAGGTCCTGCAATCAAGCGATTGCAGAGGACGATCAATGATTGCATAACTAATTTATCCTTGCTCGGGATTGAAACGCGAAATTGGGACATCATATTCGTTTATATTTGTTCCACCCGATTACCTGAGAATACTCTTGGTCTTTGGGAACAGTCCCAGGGCCCTAACTCATGCTTACCCAAATGGAGCAGCATGGACGAGTTTTTGACTGCGAGGTATCGGACCTTAGAGTCTGTTTCTGATATAATTGGCAGTCACAATCCGAACCAAGTGAATAATCGTACCCGAAATTCTCCTCAGGAGAATCGGAAGTTTAAGAGTTTTGGGACAACGGTCACTCCTAATATACCCCCGAAAAAATGCACACTGTGTTCGGATAATCATCCCATTCGATTGTGCTCCAAGTTTCTCAGGATGTCAGTGAGCGAAAGGATAAATGTTGCCAAAAGGAACAAAATTTGTACGAATTGTTTGGCAACCTCCCACGAATTTCGAAGATGCCAGAGCACTAATGTTTGTTATATGTGCAAGCAAAGGCATCATTCGCTGCTTCATCGCACTGAAGCCCCTAACCCTTCTCGACCCAAACCCGGAAATAATTCAACAACGCCCGCGACATCAAGTCACTCTGCTCCTATTCCGGAGCACACCTCTCGTTCTGAGCAAACCTTGGTAGAGAAACCATCAACTTCTGCCGAGGCTCGCTCGTTTAGAAATTTTTCGACACAACTACAGTCCACCCCGTATTCTACAGTCTTGCTGGCCACGACTGTAGTAGATATCATGCTCAACGACGTAAGATATTCTGCTAGAGCATTGATAGACCCTGCCTCTCAGGCTACCTTTGTCTCGAAGAGACTTCAGAGAAAGCTGGATCTTCCAACATTCTCTGCCCCTGCTGCTACGATACTCGGTTTGAATGGAGCGATAGCAGCTAATTCTACTAAAATCTGCTCGGTTTCCTTGGGTTCGTCCATTGACCCAGAATTTCACTTGGAGACTGATGCTTATGTGGTCGAGCAACTAACTGGCCGCCTACCTACGTGTTCACTGAAAGACACAATTGATTTCGATTTGTCCGAAATCCCTGCTTCGGATCTCAAATGCTGCCATATGGATCTACTATTGGGAGCGGATGTATATTCGCAAATTATGTTGACCGACGTAAAAAGGGACCCTAAGGGTTCTCTTATAGCCCAGAAGACCGTCTTTGGATGGGTCCTTACTGGTAGAATTCCTCAGCCGCATTCTTTACACTCTATCGTGTCATTTTTCAGTCATTTGGACTTGAACGACCAAATCACTCGGTTTTGGGAAGTGGAGGAAGTTCCCAAATTTATGAAAGTTTCGACTGAGGACAAATTTTGTGAGGATTTGTACCGTCGTACCACCACTAGAAATAGGGAGGGACGTTATGTGGTTACCTTGCCCTTTAGGTCCGAATTTCCGACCAGTTTGAACCTTGGGTTCTCCCGGAGAATAGCCCTCTCGCAGTTCATGAGGAATGAAGCGAGATTACTTAAATCCCCGGAGGTTAAGAGTCAGTATGACTCGGTTATTGAGGAATATTCTACCTTGGGTCACATGACAAAGGTCAGCGCCGATTTAGCTCATTCTCCCAACTCTAATTATTACTTGCCACATCACGCAGTTTTTAAACCCGATAGTACTACGACTAAACTTCGGGTAGTCTTTAATGCCTCAAGCCCGTCTTCGAACGGTGTGAGTCTCAACAATGTCCTACACCCTGGACCAGTTTTACAGTCTAACCTAACTATACTGATTTTGCGTTGGAGACTGTTCAGATATGTTTTTAATTCTGATATAGAGAAAATGTATAGGCAGATACTGATCAGACCGGATCAGGCGCATTTTCAGCGGATATTATTTCGTCGAAACCCCGAGGGAGATATAGAGGATTATGAATTGAGAACAGTGACGTTCGGAGTGAACTGTGCTCCTTATTTGGCAATTAGAACGTTGCACCAACTAGCTAGCGACTGTGAGTCAAACTACCCTTCTGCGTCCACCATTTTGCGTACTCAGATGTACGTGGACGATATTTTGTCGGGTGCACATTCTATTGAGGAGGCCATTCATAATCGCGATGAATTAATTCACGTTTTGAAGTCGGCTGGTTTCTCGTTGCGGAAATGGACTTCGAACGAACAAAGTCTTATTCGAGACTTCCCCCCCGAACATTTATTGAATTCCAATTTTTTGAAATTTTCAGATGCTAGTACTGCTAAAACGTTGGGTTTACGTTGGAACGCGAGCTTGGACACATTCTTCTTCAAGCCATCTCCAACGCCCGATATTACCCAAGTCACCAAACGTTCTGTCCTTTCTCAAATAGCCAAGCTATTTGACCCTGTTGGGTGGTTAGCACCCAAAATAATTGTCGCTAAAATACTTATGCAACAAATTTGGAAGGACAAAACCGAATGGGACGATTGTTTGAAACCCATGACGTTACACAGGTGGCGCGAATTTGTCGATGATTACTCGTTCATCGGCAGGATTAATATCCCCCGCTGGGTTAATTTTAACCCTGAGTATGAAGTACAACTTCATGCATTTTGTGATGCTTCTGAGAAAGCATATGCTGCCACCCTTTATAGCAGAATCAAAACCCCGTCAGGTGAAATATTCACTCATTTGCTCGCTGCCAAGACAAAAGTTGCGCCAGTAAAGGTGCAAACCTTACCCCGTTTAGAGCTCTGCGGTGCAACTCTGTTGGCAAAAATGGTACATTCACTCCTCACGGAGTTGAATTTTACCAATACTAAAGCTTTTTATTGGACAGACTCGACAATAGTTCTGTCCTGGTTTCAGAAACCCCCGTGCCATTGGCCAACTTTTGTGGCGAATAGAGTTTCGTATGTTTTGGATACTATTGGCATCGATAATTGGAATCATGTGGAATCTCATCATAACCCTGCTGACCTGGCTAGTCGAGGTACAACAGCCAGAGAACTCGTCAATTCTGACATCTGGTGGAAGGGCCCTACTTGGCTAAGCCTTCCACGTTCTGAATGGCCGAAATCGTCATTCCAGCCCTGTACCCAGCTTGAAACACGTGTGGTTCGAGTGAACGTCAATACGACAACGTTCACTGAGGAAATTTTGAGCCGATTTTCGCACTTATCTCGCGCGTTGCGAGTATTGTCCTACGTTTTCCGGTTTTACCATTCCGCCAATAAAACCCATGAGTTATCTCGGAAATACTTGTCAATTGGACTTACTCAGGATGAAATCAGTTTCGTGAAGCGTCGGCTAATTATTTTGTGTCAAAGTTCACACTTCCCCGAATGCTCAATTTTGAAGGAGAGAGCTGCTGTGCCTCGTAAGAGCCCTCTATTGACCTTCAACCCCTTTGTTGACCCGAATGGTTTCTTGAGAGTCAACGGAAGACTCTCTCGATCACCAACTTTGACCTACGACGAACGCTTCCCCAAATTACTCCCCTACCATGGTCATTTTACCCGACTATATTTGGAGCATCTCCATAAATGCTCTGTACATGCTGAGTTGTCTTTAATGCTGCGCCTCATGCGGCAGGAGTTTTGGGTCCCTAGGCTTAAAACCCTAATTCGAACAGTTATTCATAACTGTAAGATCTGTACGATTTATCGTAAGAATTTGGGTCAGCAAATTATGGCTGCGCTACCCCCAGAAAGAACGACATTGACTCGTCCTTTCACCCATACTGGTCTAGATTTCGCTGGACCTTTTGAAATTAAATCCTATATTGGACGTGGTTGTCGAATCACTAAAGGATATGTGCTGGTGTTTGTGTGTTTCGCCACAAAGGCAATTCATTTGGAAGCCACCAATGAAATATCGACGGACTGTTTTCTGGCCGCGTTTACTCGTTTTTCCTCCAGACGAGGTTGCCCCGCACATATATATTCGGATAATGGAACCGCGTTCGTTGGCGCAGCGAATGTGATGAAAAGGGATCAAGCTAAGTTCTTTACCGAATTGAAGCATAAGATTATATCGGAGAACGTTTTTCAATCGGTCGAATGGCACTTCATTCCTCCTGGAGCCCCACATATGGGTGGCCTCTGGGAAGCTGGTGTGAAAAGTTTTAAAACTCATTTGCGGAAAATATCTAATGCTCAAAAGTTTACTTTTGAGGAATTCACTACCATGCTGGCAAGAATAGAAGCTTGCTTGAATTCTCGTCCACTCTGTCCCATGACGGATAACCCTTCAGACATTAACCCCTTAACCCCTGGTCATTTCCTTGTGGGAAGTGCTATCCTTTCACCCCCTGAACCTGATTTGTCAATGGAATCTCTCACCTACGCTAATAGGTGGCGAAAATTGAAGGTTCTGCACCATTTGTTTGCGCGTCGCTGGAAGGACGAGTACTTAGTTGAACTCCATAAGCGCAACAAGTGGAAATGTCCCCAACGCGATTTCGCGATTGATGATTTTGTCGTGATTCGACACGACAACTTGCCTCCGAGCGAATGGAAACTCGGTCGTATCTCGCGCGTTTATGTAGGATCGGATTCGAAAGTACGAGTGGCTGACGTTCGGACTGCCAATGGCGTTCTAACACGGCCTATTGTTAAGCTCGTATTACTCCCTAACCCTAGTCAGAACTAATTCGTTCTTTCTTTTTCCTTGTTTTGTTTTGTCCTTTTATTTATAGATGTCCGAAGCAGTACCCAGGAAATTTACGGTGGAACGTCCAGAAACCCAGAGTTTGGATGAAGTGGTGAAACGCAACGTCTCAAATTGCCTTTTGTGTAAAGGTCATCACTCCCTTCAAAAATGCCCGGCATTCCGCCGCTTGAACCCCTACAGGCGACTGGGCGCAGTAAAGAAACTAAAATACTGCACGAACTGTTTGGCCCAGTCCCATTTTGCTAAGAATTGCCGTAGTAGGGAGCGGTGTATGGAATGTATGGGCAAACACCACACAATGCTGCATTTTCGACATCGAAACAGCAATAAATCCAATACTCCCCACAACAAAAGGATTAGTCTACGGAAACCCAACAATAAGAGCACAACCCGCAGCCAAGCTCATGAGTGTTCCTGCCAGCCTCGAAACAACAATGACAACAACAATGTGGTTGCAACACCCAACTCTGCTGGTGCAACAATTGTCATCAATGTATTGAGCAAATAATTATTTTTTTTTTTCTCTCTTTATTAAATTTTGCTATGAATTTTTTTTAATGAATTTTGAATTAATTGAATTTTGGATTTCCTTATTTTATTTGACCAGGTAGCTTCCCGTTCCTACTTGTTGCACCCTTGCAAGGGGGGCGGGATGTTTACGCTGGTCACCCTAATTTTAAGTATAATGTATTAAGTAGTGTAAATACGCTTAAGTTATGTGAAATGTAAGGAAGAAAAGAAAAGAGAAGAGAATAAAAATAAAATTGATATTATTCTCGATCAACCCCCAAACTATAAGGTAATGTTTTTTATTTAGAAACATTTTATATTTTTTCTAATACCTTTTATATTTTTCTTGGCTTAAAAATAAATATTTTATTTTGGACCTTTTACCCCAATTCCCCCGAAACAGCTGATATAGCTGGTATAGCTAGTATAGCTAATACAGTTAGTATAGCTAGTATAGCTGATATAGCTGGTATAGCTAGTATAGCTAATACAGCTAGTATAGCTAGTATAACTGATATAGCTGGTATAGCTAGTATAGCTAATATAGCTAGTATAGCTAGTATAACTGATATAACTGGTATAGCTAGTATAGCTAATATAGCTGGTATAGCTAGTATAGCTGATATAGCTGGTATAACTAGTATAGCTGATATAGCTGGTATAGCTAGTATAGCTGATACAGCTAGTATAGCTAGTATAACTGATATAGCTGGTATAGCTAGTATAGCTAATACAGCTAGTATAGCTAGTATAACTGATATAACTGGTATAGCTAGTATAGCTAATATAGCTGGTATAGCTAGTATAGCTGATATAGCTGGTATAACTAGTATAGCTGATATAGCTGGTATAGCTAGTATAGCTGATACAGCTAGTATAGCTAGTATAACTGATATAGCTGGTATAGCTAGTATAGCTGATACAGCTAGTATAGCTAGTATAACTGATATAACTGGTATAGCTAGTATAGCTAATATAGCTGGTATAGCTAGTATAGCTGATATAGCTGGTATAACTAGTATAGCTGATATAGCTGGTATAGCTAGTATAGCTGATATAGCTGGTATAACTAGTATAGCTGATATAGCTGGTATAGCTAGTATAGCTAATACAGCTAGTATAGCTAGTATAACTGATATAGCTGGTATAGCTAGTATAGCTAATACAGCTAGTATAGCTAGTATAACTGATATAACTGGTATAGCTAGTATAGCTAATATAGCTGGTATAGCTAGTATAGCTGATATAGCTGGTATAACTAGTATAGCTGATATAGCTGGTATAGCTAGTATAGCTGATACAGCTAGTATAGCTAGTATAACTGATATAGCTGGTATAGCTAGTATAGCTAATACAGCTAGTATAGCTAGTATAACTGATATAGCTGGTATAGCTAGTATAGCTAATATAGCTGGTATAGCTAGTATAGCTGATATAGCTGGTATAGCTAGTATAGCTAGTATAGCTGATATAGCTGGTATTGCTAGTATAGCTGGTATAGCTAGTATAGCTAATACAGCTGGTATAGCTGATATAGCTAGTATAGCTGATATAGCTAATACAGCTAGTATAGCTGATATAGCTAGTATAGCTAGTATAGCTGATATAGCTGGTATAGCTAGTATAGCAGATATAGCTGGTATAGCTAGTATAGCTAATGCAGCTAGTATAGCTAGTATAGCTGATATAGCTGGTATAGCTAGTATAGCTAGTATAGCTAGTATAGCTAGTATAGCTAGTATAGCTGATATAGCTGGTACAGCTAGTATAGCTAATATAGCTTTTATAGCTGCTATAACTAGTATAGCTGATATAGCTAGTATAGCTAAAATAGCTGGTATAGCTGATATGGCTAGTATAGCTAGTATAGCTGATATAGCTGGTATAGCTAGTATAGCTAATACAGTTAGTATAGCTAGTATAGCTGATATAGCTGGTATAGCTAGTATAGCTAATACAGCTAGTATAGCTAGTATAATTGATATAGCTGGTATAGCTAGTATAGCTAATATAGCTGGTATAGCTAGTATAGCTGATATAGCTGGTATAACTAGTATAGCTGATATAGCTGGTATAGGTGGTATAGCTAGTATAGCTAAAATAGCTGGTATAGCTGATATAGCTAGTATAGCTAGTATAGCTAAAATAGCTGGTATAGCTGATATAGCTAGTATAGCTAGTATAGCTGGTATAGCTGGTATAGCTAGTATAGCTAATACAGCTAGTATAGCTGATATAGCTAGTATAGCTAGTATAGCAGATATAGCTGGTATAGCTAGTATAGCTAATACAGTTAGTATAGCTAGTATAGCTGATATAGCTGGTATAGCTAGTATAGCTAATACAGTTAGTATAGCTAGTATAGCTGATATAGCTGGTATAACTAGTACAGCTAATACAGCTAGTATAGCTAGTATAACTGATATAGCTGGTATAGCTAGTATAGCTATAGTATAGCGGGTATGTAACTACAAGGCAACGCTACTGATTGGCTTCAACATGGCGAAGCCCGGGGCTATCCTTGCAAGTACATGCCAAGCAGCTCACAGCCTCCGTATCTTAGATCAGGCGCTCCCCGGGTACTGGTACTCAGCATCCGCTGGGTACTTGCTAATGTGAGAAGGCAAGATTGGCGATTCGGCAATTCGACCTGGACTATGAATGGAAAATCGATTTTGAAGATGACGCAAGTGGGCTGACGTTTATTGCATTCTGTTACCTGAGTACACCGAATGAAAACCGGTTGAAATGGCTTTCAGGCTAATGTTGCAGACGCCTCCGTTCCGTTAAATCCGTGGCAGGGCTTCAAGTACGTTCGATTATCGTCGCCATTTAGTTGGTGATGCAGGTTTAGTTGAGATGACTCCTAATTAGTGTCCGACCTGGCTCTGAACGCAGACTCCCATGAAGATCTGCGTCAACCCTCGCGAGGACCTCACTGATCACCATAGGCACCCTCGGGGTCTTTAAGGGACAACTGCATAGTCGATATGAGATAGCGGCTTGAAGATGGAACCCGAAAAGAAAAAAAATGAATAAGAAAATATTAGAAGTGGAAGAGATGATGCAAGGTGAGGTTGCCTTTATGAGCAGTCCGAAAATCAGGCGATCACCGGTGAAAAAATCCCAGACAACGGCGAACTCTCAGAGCACATCTGCGAGGAGCACTGGGCTTGAGAAGGGTGGCACGACACCAAAATCTGCGCAGGAGGGTGCGCAATCGCATGCACCACAACCAGTGCATGGTGGAACAGAAGAACCGCTTTTGGGGCTCAGTTCCCCTAGACAGGAGTTCATATGTAAGATGAGGAACTCAGAGGAGGAGACCTTTACTAAGTGCCAAAGTGTTATCCGCAGGATAAGAGCGGCAATGACGAGAGCAAGGAACATCAGCATGGATGTTCAGAGCGGAGTATCAGAATTAGAGGAACTCATCGATATAATGAAGAGCTACAGGGAAAACTGGAAGGCTGCAGAAATGGAAAAGGAAGCGAGTAGGGCTCTTGAGATTACCAGGAATAACAGGAACGACGATGTCTCCACACCTGTTAGTTCCCTCAATAAGAGAGGCGCCTCAAGCCCCGCGGATACCCGCCCAGAAAAGAGGCCGAGAGGAAAACCGACGGACACGGCACAGCTCAAGGAAACAGTGAACGAGGAATGGAAAACAGTGAAGAGCAAGAAAACGGCAAGGAAGGAGAAAAAGGAGCGGCAAAAAATTGTGAAAGAACGTCCAGAGGCTGTAATCATCCACCCAACCGAGGGGCGCAGCTACGCTGACGTTCTGAGGAACATACGGAACAAAATAAAACCAGAGGAATCGGAGATAGCGATACGAGCCGTCCGGAAGACGAAAACAGGTGCTATTCTCATTGAAATGGGTAAAGGAGGCAAAAGGGACGAGTTCAGGGAGAACCTAAAGAGCGTCCTAAATCAAGAGGCAACAGTAAAGGACCTTGTACCTACGGTCACTTTGGAAATTCGGGACCTGGATGCCCTCACAACCACCGAGGAAGTTATGGCAGCCGTACAAAGAGAAGCGGGCGAAATAAACCCGGATACGTCCGTTCGTATAACCGGGGCGAACAGCCGGGAGCAGAAAAGAGCCTTCGTGACAACCTCTGCAAGTTGTGCGAAAGCGCTGCTGAAACTACAGAGGATCAAAATAGGCTGGACACGCTGTAGAATAACCATCAGGGAAGAACCGACACGCTGTTTCCGATGCTTCGGAATAGGTCACAAACGGTGGGAGTGTGGTGGACCAGACAGGTCAGACCTATGTATGAAATGTGGAGAAAAGGGGCATAAGCGAAAAGAATGCCGGAACACACCGAAATGTTGTATTTGCTATGCGGAGTCAGGAAAATCTCTGGATCACCTCCCGGGATCGCGGGGCTGCGGGACGAGCTTACGAAAGGCAGCATGAGGATATTGCAGCTGAATATGCACAGAGGGAAGGTGGCTTTTTCTTTGCTATCGCAAATAGTCAGGGAGCAGGAAGTTGACGTAGCTGTTATAAGCGAACAGTATGCAGCTAAAAATAGCGGATTCTGGCTGGGTGATGAAACATCTACAGCGGCTATATGGATAACGGATAACCAGGGCCCCCGACCGAGAAGATCTGGTAGGGGGGATTGTTTCACCTGGATACAGTTTGACGATATTACTCTAATGAGTTGTTATCTGACTCCCAATGATGACGTGGGAACCTTTGAGGAGAAATTGGCCAGAATCGAGGATACAATAACGCAGATTGGCGGCAACCTCATAGTGGCAGGCGACTTTAACTCCAGAGCTGTAGAGTGGGGAATGCAGAATACCAACCCAAGAGGCAGACGAATTGTGGAGATGGCAGCTCGAACCGGCCTGATCTTCGCGAATCTGGGGAACGTATCTACCTTTAGACGACCGGGATGCGAGGGAACTATCCCTGATATAACTATGGTCTCGGAGAGCATATGTCACAGAGTCAGGGACTGGAAGGTATTGGAAATATATACGGGTAGTGATCATCAGTACATATCGTACACCTTTGCTTCGAGAAATAGAGGAGAGGAGAACAATTACACTCCGAACAGTAGAGGATGGGATGCACGAAAATTGGATAAAAATCGGCTGATCTTGGAGGTTGACAGATTGTGTGGCAGTATTGAGCTCTCGGACGACGCGAGGACGAGAGTAGAACAAACTATGAAGATAATAGGACGCGGGTGTAGGAAGGCAATGCCCTTGTTGAGACCCCCAAATAACAGGAGGAAGGCTGTGTACTGGTGGGACGAAAATATTGCAGCACTCAGGCGAGAGTGTCTACGACTACGACGGAGGTACACTAGAGCTAGACCCAACGGACCGGCCGTTGACGAAATGCGATTATACAAAGAGGCAAAGAAATCTCTGAAGGAGGCGATATCGCGCAAGAAAAACCAGGCGTTCCAGGAACTACGCGATGACATAAACCTAAACATTTACCGAAGAGGAACTGAAAATAGCTGCAGCCGGACTAAAACCCGGCAAAGCACCGGGGCCCGATGGCATCCCGCCTGAGGTAGTGCGGGAAATTGCCGATCAAAGACCGCAACTCTTACTGGGAATGTACAACGCGTGCCTAAGAGAATGTATTTTCCCCGAAATATGGAAGAAACAACGACTGGTCTTAATAAGCAAGGGAAAGGGCGACCCGGAGCACCCATCCGCGTACAGGCCACTGTGCATGCTGGATACGTCAGGAAAGCTGCTCGAGAGGCTTTTGAAGCCACGGCTTACCGCTGCTATTGAGAATAGAGGAGGACTGTCTGCCCGGCAATATGGTTTTCGACCCGGTCGGTCAACAATTGGCGCTTTGAGAGAGGTGACTGAAGCAGCTATGGTCACACAGCGTGGGAGTCACTTTACGAGGCCTGTGGTACTGCTTGCCACTTTGGACGTCAAAAACGCGTTTAACAGCCTTAGATGGAGCGATGTACTGGATGCTTTGGAGAACAATTTCTCTGTGCCACATTACATTCTGGCCATGATAAGTAGTTATTTGAGTAACAGGCAGCTTGTGTATAACACAAGCTCGGGATCAAGAGTGAAACAAGTAACATCTGGAGCGGCACAAGGATCTATCCTCGGCCCCGACCTGTGGAACGTTAGCTATGATGGAATTCTGAGGGAGGATATGCCGGACGGAACTTTCTTGGTTGGATACGCAGACGATATCGCAGCTGTTATCACGGCCAGGAACACGGAAGAGGCACAACGAAAATTGAGACGCGTTATGCTAAGGACAAAAGCATGGTTGGATTCCCACGGCCTAGACCTGGCCATGCATAAAACGGAATTGCTGCTAATCACTGGTCGTCGTATCCCCTTGCATGTGGACATGAGCATTGGAAACGAGACAATTAGAACCGAGAGCTCGGTGAAATACCTAGGAATAAGGCTGGACCCCAGACTGACATTCTCGTATCAGATTCAGTACTCGGCTAACAAGGCCCAGAAGATCGTCGGACAGCTCAGCAGATTAATGGCGAACATTGGAGGACCGCTACCGGCGAGACGGAGACTCCTGATGGATGTTGGAAACAGCATTATGCTTTATGGGAGCGAAATTTGGGCCGAAACACTAGACGTCAAGAAGAGGGCAAACTCACTTGTATCGGTACAGAGAACGGCTGCATTGCGTGTCGCGTCGGCGTACCGTACAGTGTCCGCTCCGGCCGTACTGGTGATAGCGGGTATAATCCCTGTGGATCTGCTGGCGGCAGAGCGGATGGAGATTTATAAGGCGAAATCGGCTGGAAATCATATAACCGGTTACTTCAGGGAAAACACCATTTCAAAATGGCAACAACGATGGAACGAGGAGGATAGAGGAAGATGGACCGCGAGACTTATCCCGGACATAAGGCCATGGATCGGTCGGAAATCTGGAGAGATAAACTACTACGTTACACAGATGCTATCGGGTCACGGATATTTTAGGAAATATCTGCACAGAATGGGCAAGGCCGCCTCCCCTTACTGCCTGTACGAGGAAGGGGAGGTAATTGATGACGCAGAGCACACTGTTTTCGAGTGTGCACGCTGGCAGAGCTATCGCTCTGTACTGACGTCAATAGTCGGAACGATCACAGCCGCTAATATTGTCGGCGTTATGACTGCGAGTAGTGAAAATTGGACCTCGGTAGTGAATTACATAGAGCGCATTCTGAGACGGAAGAAGATAGATCTTGAAGCTGCAGAACGAGTAAGCATGGCGGCATAGGTGATGCTGTCACACGTGCCGGGCGTAACCGAGACGATGATCTAGACGAAAGGAATAGTGGAGACGCTTAGATGACTCCTCAACTTTCGATTCGCAATCCGGACGCGGATATGAACATGAAGGGGCCAAAGGGCCAAAAGGACTCCACTCCGAAGTAATACCACCGTAGTTCCGGAGTGGGTACAAACAAGTCCACAGGAGACGAGGGGGGGATTTAGTGGGTGAGGGCCCCACACACGGAGGATGTGACGACTTCCTCTATGGTGCGGTTAGGTACATTTGCCCCTCCTCGGCGAAAAAAAAAAAAAAAAAAAAAAAAAAAAAATAGCTAGTATAGCTAATATAGCTGGTATAGCTAGTATAGCTGATATAGCTGGTATAACTAGTATAGCTGATATAGCTATACTATCTATATACTATAACTAGTATAGCTGATATAGCTATACTAGCTATACCAGCTATACCAGCTATACTAGCTATACTAGCTATATCAGCTATACCAGCTATTTTAGCTATACTAGCTATACTAGCTATATCAGCTATACCAGCTATTTTAGCTATACTAGCTATACTAGCTATACCACCTATACCAGCTATATCAGCTATACTAGTTATACCAGCTATATCAGCTATACTAGCTATACCAGCTATATTAGCTATACTAGCTATACCAGCTATATCAGTTATACTAGCTATACTAGCTGTATTAGCTATACTAGCTGTACCAGCTATATCAGCTATACTAGCTATACTAACTGTATTAGCTATACTAGCTATACCAGCTATATCAGCTATACTAGCTATACTAGCCATATCAGCTATACCAGCTATTTTAGCTATACTAGCTATATCAGCTATACTAGCTATACTAGTTATAGCAGCTATAAAAGCTATATTAGCTATACTAGCTGTACCAGCTATATCAGCTATACTAGCTATACTAGCTATACCAGCTATATCAGCTATACTAGCTATACTAGCTGTATTAGCTATACTAGCTATACCAGCTATATCTGCTATACTAGCTATACTAGCTATACCAGCTATATCAGCTATACTAGCTATACTAGCTATATCAGCTATACTAGCTGTATTAGCTATATCAGCTATACTAGCTATATCAGCTATACCAGCTGTATTAGCTATACTAGCTATACCAGCTATACTAGCAATACCAGCTATATCAGCTATACTAGCTATACTAGCTATACCAGCTATATCAGCTATACTAGCTATACTAGCTATATTAGCTATACTAGCTATACCAGCTATATCAGCTATACTAGCTATACTAGCTATATTAGCTATACTAGCTATACCAGCTATACTAGCTGTATTAGCTATACTAGCTATACCAGCTATATCAGCTATACTA
The DNA here is from genome assembly GCA_932273835.1 of Sarcophaga variegata. Classification (NCBI taxonomy): domain Eukaryota; kingdom Metazoa; phylum Arthropoda; class Insecta; order Diptera; family Sarcophagidae; genus Sarcophaga; species Sarcophaga variegata. Next base: position 27,940,869 of record OW026358.1, on the reverse strand, counting down.
GCTATATCAGCTATACCAGCTATTTTAGCTATACTAGCTATGCCAGCTAGACTAGCTATACCTGCTGTACCAGCTATACCTGCTGTACGAAGCAGATCGTGACCAGATACAAAGCAGATCGTGACCAGATACGAAGCAGATCGTGACCAGATACAAAGCAGATCGTGACCAGATACGAAGCAGATCGTGACCAGATACAAAGCAGATCGTGTCCAGATATAAAGCAGATCGGGAACAGATACAAAGCAGATCAAAATTAATATGAAAAAATTATCACAATGTTTAAAACTTACCATACTAAAATGTTAGAAGATCTTATAAAGACAAGAGCTGTTCTAAAGGAAATGTTAAAAAATATTAAACTGAACCAAAATTTGAAATGAAACAACAGATAAACGATTTTTTTTTATTTTCTATTTTTATTATGTATACAAACAAATGTGTATGTAGGTAAATAGTTAGGTTTACATTTTTTTCTTATTGTTTACACTTACTTTTTTATAAACAACTTAATCTATATATTTACATTTAAAAACATTGCATCATCATCAGCTTGTATAAATTCTCCATATTTTAAATTTTATGATAATGATGATGTTGATAGAAAATTTATTTTATAATGTCCCCAGGCATAAGTGTCAACATTATTTTCACATATAAATCTCTTATCGTCTAAATAACTTAAAGTTAATTTACTTATATATTGTGTATATACTTGATGAATCTTAGATCTAAACACATACATAGAATCATGATACAGCTTTTTCTCTAGTAAACATTATCTAAAATCATTAATACTTAGTCTAGATGTTACACTATTTCTAACACCTTTAATTTTTTTAATTTCTTTGTCTACTCTATCTATTTTGACGGAATACATTTTAGCTCGTAAAGCAATGAATTCCCTAATAACTTTTCCATTACATTCATCTTTCATCATTCCCAATACTTTTTTGTTCATCAAGGGGAAATTATAAACATTTTCATTTGAATAAGCGGATGTATCGAAATGTGTTGGAATATCATTTCTAATATCATCGTACATATCATTTGTTTTCACATTATATATAAATGAACCGGTATCCATATAACAGAGATTAATATTATCAAGATATTTTGTCTTCATATAATCGTAATGAAAATTATACATTTTCCATTTTGATAATTCTAGAACTGAAAAACCAATATAAATGGGTTTATTATATTCCGTTTTCACTCTACTCATTTCAACGGCAACCATTTCTTCAGTAATTTCAATACAACTATGAAAATTTGGTTTCGCAATTAGTGATCTGGCTCCTAATCGTTTTCTTCTATTTTCCCATCCCATTACTATTTTGATGTCTTTTCTTTTATCGACATTTTCCATAGTCTTACCATACACAGCATTATTGAGTAATTTGAAAAAGTTTTGTTCAAATGTGTTTTTAGCCAATGTTCTATGATGGTTATTTACATCAATATATTTTTTTAACCAATTCGATTGATTAAATTGCAGAATTCTATGAATTTTCTTCAAAATTAAACCATGTTGAATGCATTGCTGAAGATTGCGGTAATGTATTATGTAATTCTTTTTGTCATTTAAGTCTGTTATTAATTTTCTATGTTTCATATTCTCAATTTTCTTATTTTCAGCACAGAATGGAAAATCACTATGGTGATCGTGCAATACAGTTGGATATTCCAAATCCACTTCTAAAATATAACCAAATTCTGAATCTTCTTCTACAGTAGTTACGTTGAAATCGTTACAGTTGTCAAGCCATTTAAAATTTTTACAGGGGAGATATTGAGACATTGCATAACCATATAAATTATTTACATCTAAATACATAAGATAATTTGATTCTTTTGTTGAATCATAGTCACTAACGTATTTATTATTAGCGGTCACATGTCGCTTACTGCATTGAACAATACCTCCCCTAATACCCCGCACAACGAAATTGTACATGTTGATATCTGTCAATAATTCCAACTCAATTTCAGTTGTTTTCAACATTGCATCCCATGATAAACCGGGTGTGGTATAATATTGACAGGGGTCTAAATTGTAAATGTTCTTACAAACCTTACGAAAATTTTCAAATACATCACAAAGCAATAGGACATCAACTTTTAAATATAATAGAAGATAATCTAAAAGTTTATTACATTTGAATGTATTCCACACTTTTTCAGCATGTTCGTAATCATCTACGCTACACGACTCATTAGTAAGTTTATTAAAGAAACATGATCGGGGTGGTAGTCCTGTCTCTTCAAGACGGTTGACTGAATCTAGATAGTCATATGGAAAGACACCTTTACGTTTCATTAAACTAAATTCATTGGGAGTTTAATAGATTGATTTTACTGTTAACAGATCATTATCTGACAAATATACTGCTAGTTTTTCCAAACTTGATGGCATAAACCGACAAGAATCTAGAAAACGTAGTTCTATAGTATTTTTTTCATCTACATTAATCTTTTTCGATATGGATACGTATAGTTCTTTATTTAAGGGAATTACATTTATATCACCTTCAATAGAAGAAAGTTCTCTAACGAACAAATGACAATCATATGATGAAAGATTATGAAAGAATATAGGAATAAATTTTGCTATTTGATACTCTAAATTACATTGGTTATGTGCCGGTCCTGTATATTCACCTGTTAAGTGACAATGATCAGCTACTCGATCTACAGGAGATAAATTTTTTTTGCAAATGTGACAAATTGTATCCTCTTTCTGTCTAATCTGTTGAGGAGGTGTTAAGGTATTCATTGGTTTCACGATACTTAAGTAATTCACATATAAATCTGTACAATCTTTAACTAAATTTACGAAGAAATGCTTTGGTGCATCATCACCACTGTACATTTTAAATTTATCTAAACTACTGTTAAATGAACATTTGATGTAATAACTATAAGCAAATGGAATATGTTTTTGTATTGACTTGACATTTGCTGAATTTTGAATATTAATAGTCTCTAGAATACACTCAAAATCAGCGTAGACTACAAATGGTACATCCATTTGCTTTTTGAAATTTTTAAAACTTACGATATTATTGTCTACAGAGGGTAGTCTGGTTACAATTTTGTTGCACTCATCTTTGTGTTTGATCAGCGCCGTTTCACTATGAAAATGTATTAAATAAGTGTTACATATGTAAACTTGTCGACGATGATTTGTTAATTGGCTTTTAATTAATCTGTAATTAAGTGGAAAGTGAAATAATTTTATATTAATATCATTTTTAACATAAAATTATTATTGATTTACCTTGAAATATTTTTAATCCATACGTAGTGGAATCTCTCACCATCTTCTAGTAATAACAAATTAACGTGCTTATCCTTTTCATTTATACTGGAATAGTAGGGGCCGACTATATCATTGTTATCATTTAACCCAAACACGTTCACACTAATATCGGGATTTTTCAGTTCAAAGTCTTTAATTCTATTCGTTGGTAGCGGAAAAGTCAAATATTCAAAATTTAAAGCAAAACCATTTTCCAACGTGATAATATCATCACTAATGTTATTAATTTTATATGATGTGGTTCTATTAGAATGCATATTAATCGGACACAATGCTGATGTAATAGCCCACTTGAAACAATATGGATCATAGTTTTGTACATTGATACATGCATGTTTCTTTTGTATTGGGGTTGGTAGAGGGATATACTGCGAACCTTTTATACACTGATATTTATTTATATTAATTTCTATCCGTAATATTTGTATTAATGTCCATCCGCTATCACGTTCCTGGAATTCACTCATTTTTTTAACAATAACTCCGCATTGTGTTTTGTAAATATTGAGGCGATCGTCTGTAGTTGATGATGAGAGATTAATTATAACCATTTTAGTTTGATGCGATTTTACTTCAATATAACATAAATTCTCCTCTTCTTTAACCAACATGTATTCGCAAAATATCTCCAGATTGAATTTTATATTATCATGTTTTTGAGTCATATTACTTAACAGCTTAACCACTTTGAATTTAATTCCCGATAAAAAGTTTTCAGGTATTAAATTCGTTTCATTATTATTGTCAATAGAATATGAAATGATGCGATTATTAAACACTGATCTAACGCATTTTACTTCATAATCATCAATATTAACACCATTATCATCATTTCGAATTTTATCAGTACAATGACGTTTATGAGCATTTGTTCGAATGTGATAGTGCCAATTTGTCTTAGGAATATGTTGATTACAGTCAGTACAATTAACTGTATCAAATGTTTCTCCATCCATCTCCAATCTTAGAATGTTGTAAAATATGTTGTTGATAATTCAGTTGGTTTGAGAAATACTTATTGCAAAGTATGCATTTAAATGATGTGGATGGTCCATCATGACATAATCTGTGATGTCTTCTTAATGATCTATTAAACTTGAATTCTTTAAGACAAAATTCACAAATAAAACCAGCCATTTTTCTTTTTTAAATTTTAAATTTTAAAACACAACTCGCTATCAACTTCACTACACAACTTCTTGCACAAGAATGACTTCCAAATCCTTAAAACAAGTCTATTTATACTCTGGGATGTAGATGAGGAAACGTCCTGTCCGTCCAATCATTCGTTTGAAAAGTAATACAAATAAAATGAACATGCACAATCATGTTTCTATTTATAAGAAATCATAATGACGCGCGATGTTATTGTTTATAACAAAGCATAAAAATAAATAAAACTTAACCACATCCAAAATTCTTTATTTGTTTACATTAAAAAATATTCTTGTTGATCTTATGCACGTACATATACTCATATATACTCATATTATCACAAATAAAATGAACATGCACAATCATGTTTCTATTTAGGTATACGATGTAAACGTGCACACAGCTGCATAATTCTTGAGTCAGCGTTTTAAAATTTGTTTACATTAAAAAAATAATATTATTATTGATATTCTGCTTAAGAGTAAGAAATGGTAAGGAGTCACGCTGTTATTATTTATAACAAAGCGCTGCTATTGTTTATGTATCGTTATCCCACATTTGTTCACAAGAAAAACACACACACACACACACATAACGGAAATATATCACACTAACAAAAAAAATTAATTAAGCGAAACCACATCCAAAATTGTTTATTTGTTTACATTAAGAAATATTCTTATTGATCTTGTGCGCGTGCACACACTTATTCTGTCCGTCCAATCATTCGTTTGAAAAGCAATACAAATAAAAGGAACAAGAAGAAGCAGGCATGCACCAAATTTTGTATGGAGAAACTGGTCGAGAAGGTACATAAACATACTACTGTAGCCAATTCAATAAATTTTAATGGCCTCTCCAGGAATGTGAGATCGGCTAAAAAATTCTATAGGTCATCTATGATTTCCATAGATGAATCTATAGAAAATTTAACTCTACCCAAAAATTCAAACACCACCCCACCCGAACCCTCACAACCCACACAACCCACCCAATCAGTTGGATTTAACGTACCCCCTTGCGATATGCAAACATTCAGTGGGGATTTCAAGTCTTGGGCCTCGTTCAGAGACCTATTCAAGGCCATTTATGGAAATAATACCCGCCTAAGTGGTGTAGAAAAACTTTTCTACCTTAAAAATAAGACCAGCGGCGAAGCTAAAGAAATAGTCGACAACGCACCCTTGACTAATGACGGTTTTCTTATTGCTTGGACCCAACTGGCAAATCAGTATGAGAATAAAAGAATGCAAATTAACGCACAAATTAAGACCCTTTTAAATTTACCAGCGGTAAACACTATGTGCAGTGTTTCAATAAGAAAACTGCAGAGAAAGATAAATTGCTGTATTGCAAATTTGAATACATTGGAGCTAGATACGGACAATTGGGATCCTATCATAGTATATCTCTGTTTGACAAAATTACCCAAGGAAACACGAAGGGAATTTGAGAAAACCCTAAAGGATTGTGCTGAAATGCCTTCCTGGACAGATGTGGATGTATTTCTAACAAATACATTCAAGGAACTCACTTCTGTCAACGATGTTCCGGAAAATAAACCTAACCCTAACCCAAACACCCACCCAAAACCCAAATTCCTCCAGGACATCAACAACCGAATTGACAGAAGAGTAAAAACGTTCCATAATGTGACACACAATAATAGGAAGGATACCCGATCCACAAACGTATTCCAGAGCAAAACCTCGAATTTAACCCAAACCCACCCAAATACCCATAATTATCAAAAAACCCAGGAAAACCCCGATGGTTCATTGTGCAAACTGTGCAAAAGTAACCATACTTTGAGGGAATGCTCATCATTTACTTCCCTGGGAGTAAGTGAAAGAATTGAATTCGTAAGAAAGAATTCAATTTGATACAATTGTCTGGCCATTAGTCACATGGTATCAGAGTGTCGCAGTACATTAACATGCAGATACTGTGGCAGCAGACATAACACCCTTTTACACAAACCCAACCCAAACACTAACCCACAGAATGGCGATAAACCCTCTACGTCAAGTGCAATACAGTCTTTCTCTACCCAAACCCAATCAAGCAAAACCCAATTAGACGACAGAGCTAAATTATTAGGCACAGCTGCCTTGAATATTCAAATACACAGTTGATATTATAATTGGTAGCGATTGTTACCCACAAATTATCAGAGCTGGTGTTAAGAAAGATGTTCTTGGCACATTAATAGCTCAAGAAACTGAGTTTGGTTGGATTTTAACCGGACCAGTACAAGATTCTCACCCTACCCGAAGAATCGTCTCTTATTATAGTTCTGTCAAGCTTGATCAATTTTTGACCAAATTTTGGGAAATTGAAGAAATTCCGCAAGAACCCATTCAATCCGAAGATGATTGTACTTGTGAGAAAATGTACACGACAACTACCCGTCGTTTACCCAATGGCCGTTATCAAGTAACTCTTCCATTTCGTAACCCTCAAATTGAGTTAGGAAACTCGCGCCATATAGCGATGGCTCAATATTTAAGAAATGAGAAGAATTTACTAAAGAAACCCGATCTAAAACTTGAATATGATAACGCGCTACAAGAGTATATTGACTTAGGTCATATGAAACCCATTATTTATAACCCTAACACTTCTTCAAACACCCATTATTATTTACCCCATCATGCTGTTGTTAAACCCGATCGTGTTACGACAAAAGTTCGAGTTGTTTTTAATGCATCGAGCAAAACTTCGAACGGCAACAGCAACAAATTTCAATCTTGAGATGGCGCTTTTATAAGATTGTTTTTAATGCCGATATCACCAAGATGTATAGGCAAATTCAATTGAACCCTACCCACACACCCTATCAAAGAATTTTATTCCGTAAAAGCGTCAACGGACCCATTCAAGATTACGAACTGCAAACAGTCACATTTGGCGTTAACTGTGCCTCTTATTTGGCTATCAGAACCCTACACAAATTAGCCGCAGACATTCAAGATACCCACCCAATTGCATCTCAAATTTTGAGAGAGAATATGTACGTCGATGATGTACTAGCCGGTGCTCATTCTGTTCAAGAGGCTGAAATCGCTCAAAAACAGTTAATCACTGCACTCGAATCTGCTGGTTTTCCTCTACGAAAGTGGACATCAAATACCCAAGAGCTCCTAGATAATTTACCCAAGGACCACCAACTCAATGCCGCCTTACTCACCCTTCCGGAATCGGAAAACCCTAAAACTCTTGGCATTCGGTGGAATCCAAAAGAGGACAATTTTTTCTTTGAGGCCCCAAAAATAGAGAGAAAACCAGCCTACACTAAGCGAGCAGTTTTATCTGACATCGCTAAACTTTTTGACCCAGCTGGTTGGTTAGCACCAATTATAATATCCGCCAAAATCGTGATGCAGCAAATCTGGCAGGATAATACAGCTTGGGATGAATGTCTTAACCCACTCACACTTATTAAATCGCACAAGTTTTTGCAGTTTTATGATAACATTGACAATATTCGAATTCCTAGATGGATAAATTTTTCACCCTCAGCAAAAATTGAGTTTCATGGCTTTTCAGATGCTTCTGAAAAATCATACTCTGCGTTTTTATACGCACGAGTTATACCCATAAACGGACCTATGTCCGTAACCCTACTCGTCGCTAAGACGAGAGTTGCACCTATCAAGGTTATTTCTTTACCGAAATTAGAACTTTGTGGTGCAGTGTTGTTGGCAAAAATGGCACAAAACATAATTACCCAGCTGCAATTAACCCAATACCCAATGTATTTCTGGACGGACTCCGCAATAGTTTTGGCATGGCTCAACAAACCCCCGACTACCTGGAACACCTTTGTGGCTAACCGTGTATCTGCAATAGCCGAAGCGGTAGGTACCAAGAACTGGAGTCATGTGGCCTCTTACGACAACCCAGCCAATGTTGCCAGTCGTGGATGCAACGCAGATGAACTGAAGGACGACAAGCTATGGTGGAATGGACAAACATGGTTGAAGGAAGATCCAACAAAGTGGCCAACAACACATTTACCCTACGAAACTCAGCTGAAGCTAAAATTTGTCAGTCGTTCTCTACGACTTTGAACCCAAAAACATCTATGGACTCTACCCACCCTACCCAGGACATTTTGGAAAGATTTTCTAAATGGTCCAAAGCACTTAGAATATTGTCATATGTCTATCGATTTTGTGATCGCGCATCAGTTACTCGAAGAAATGGAATTCGACATGACAGCGTAGTTCTGGGTCGAAAAATTCCACAATCTATTGACGAAAGACTCAATAGATTATTAACCTACCCGAGTATTGAACTTGATGCGCATGAGATCAAAGCTACCCGTGATAGACTGATAATTCTTTGTCAGACACAACATTTCAGTGAAGAATATTCTTGTCTGAAGAAATCGAACCCTTTACCCAAGAAAAGCAATTTACTAACCCTTACACCCTTTTTGGACACAAAGAATATAATGCGCACAAATGGCAGATTGGCAAACTCCAACAACTTAACATATGATGAACGACACCCTATTTTATTACCCTACTCTAGCGCCTTTGCTAAATTATTAACCCAACACGTTCATCTTATAACCCTACACGGCGGAAATCGTCTAATGTTGCGAGTAATTCGCTCGAATTTTTGGATTCCGAGACTGCAGAATCTTATCAGTTCTGTAGTCAATAGGTGCGTACCCTGCACGAAATATAGGAATCGTCAAACTACCCAATTTATGGCTGCATTACCCCCCGAACGTACCCAAATTAGCAGACCATTTAATACTGTTGGAGTTGATTTTGCCGGACCATTTGACATAAAATCCTACATTGGTAGAACATGTAGGATAACCAAAGGTTATGTTTGCGTATTTGTTTGCTTTTCTACCAAAGCTATCCACTTAGAGCTCACATCTGACCTGTCTACCCAAGCATTTATGGCGGCATTTGCCCGATTCTTTTCGAGGCGGGGATGCCCTGTCGCTGTGTCTTCCGATAATGGAACCAACTTCGTTGGAGCTAGCCAACTAATTAAAAAGCAGCGACAGGAATTCCTCAAACAGTTGAAGGGATTGGTTACATCAACCAATAGCTTTCAAAACTTGACGTGGCACTTTATCCCACCCGGAGCTCCACATATAGGGGGCTTATGGGAAGCCGGCGTAAAGAGTTTCAAGTCCCATATTAAGAAGCTCGCAAATTTTAAATATACCTTTGAGGAACTAGCAACCCTATTGGCTAGAATAGAAGGATACTCAAGACCCTTAAGCCCGTCAAGTGAAAACCCTCAGGATCTTAACCCATTAATCCCAGGTCATTTCTTAATTGGCTCACCCTTATTATCACCCGTTGAACCCGATTTTAGTAACGAAAATATTACCCTAGCAAACAGATGGCAATGGTTGAAAATTCAACACCATCAGTTTTGCAAAAGATGGAAGGATGAATATTTGAAGGAGCTCCATAAACGTTATAAATGGAGAAACCCTAAACGTCCTGTGGAAATCAATGACATTGTTGTCATTAAACAGGACAACCTACCCTCAAATGAATGGTTACTCGGACGAGTAACCAAGACTTACCCAGGTTCCGATGGACTGCCTAGAGTAGTAAATTACACACATCAACCGGAACATTGACTCGGCCCATAACCAAGGTCGTAGTCCTACCCACCCAATAATTAACTCCTTCAAATATTCCATTTTCACCCTCGTTACACACCCATTACTCACCCGAACACCATCCTTACCTACCCAAATTTTAACCCAAAACACCCACAATTATTAATACCAACCCAAAGTCTAATTTCAGGTTCCACCCCACAAGAAGCTATGGTTAATCTCCAGGTCGGAATTGAAAATCTGTACCCATGGGAAAACCCTGAAACCACGAGTAAAAAAAAAAAAAAAATGAATACCCTTACCCACCTTTTGGACAATTAAAAATAATTTGTTTTTGTTCACAGGTTGCCGGCCCGGGAGGATGTTCACACGAGTGAACAAATACACAACCCTAACCCTGACTTCCAATAGGACAACACAAACATCTTTAACAAACAATAACAATAACATCACCAACACATATCAACATTCACAATATACATCATCATACACTTTTTCATCAACACCTTCAACATAATTATTTGATCCTTATAAGTTCAGTTGATTATCGATCTTCAAATAACAACTACCCAAAAAGCCTTACGCGTGTGAACTAAATTATATAGTGAAAATTAATTATAATAATAAATAATATTGTGAAATAACAAACATTGTGAATATTAACAGACTTAAAAACATATTTCGAACAATTATGAACAAATTACATATATTATGAAACAAATACAAATAAATACGTTTATAACGTTTTTGAAAATACATACACAAAACATTAACAAACACTTACCATTTGCATATATATAATTTATATACAGAAAAGGTTTGTGTATTTATATACCCTACCCCCTCCTACCCCACATACTAACCCTATCCTATAACCCGTTCGTTCATACACTCTTAAAGACATTTCTGACTCTGTGCAAGAGTATTAAGCCTGTGGGGACTTTTTTGTCAAAATATATTGCCGTACTAAGACTTTTGCTGTCCACTTTACATAACTGGTCATTACAACCCTTCAGTCAGGATTACGACCTAGTTTCTCAAACCACTTTTGTTGTGTGCGTTAGTTTTATACATGAGTGGCGTGACCTACGGTTTAAAGTCGAGCCCAAACGACAGATGTTTGAAAAACTTTTCATGGCAATTTTATTTACTCTCAGAATTTTTGCCAGAAATCTGTTGAGAGGAGTCGCCGAAGAAATATTTTTTCATATTTTTCGTTTCGATCTCAGACCTGGGGTTTGAACCGAGGTCTTTCGCCTAATAAGCCACCACACTACCTACTAGACTATGGCAACTTCACTGATAGCTTTAAATTAAACGGATCTATTTAAACGTTGCCGTAGTCTAGTATGTAGTGTATTGGCTTATTAGACGTGAGACCACGGTTTAAACCTTTGATCAGACATCTCCAACAAAACGAAATATGAAAAAATATTTCTTTGGCGTCTGTCCTTCAGAAGATTTCTGGCAAAAACTCTAAGGGACATTATTACAACTTGCCGTTAAAATTGGGTTTAGTTTAAGGTAACTTTAATGAACTTTAAAGTTTTAATGAACTTTAAAGTCGCCTTTAACTTCTCTTCGTTATTACAACCTAATGATAAAGTAAAGTTATCTTTTTGAAAAATATGGCAGTACCGGCGAAACGCAGTGGCAATGACGGGTTTCTTTTTTTTGTTGTATTTGCTCATTTTGTTTATATTTGAAGTGCCCATATTAAAAATATTATATAATATGGCAAGTTCAAACATAAACTTAACTTTAAAAGTTAAAAGTAGGACGATCCAGCCTTTAGCTTAACGCTCGCTTCTACCTTATTGTCCACTTATAACAATGGGAAACAATTTATCTGCCTGTTAAAACCCTCCCTTTAGTTAACTGCAAGTTGTAATAATGGCCCTAAGACGAAATAAATTTGCCATTCAAAGTTTCTCAAAAAACTGTCGTTCGGAGTCGACTTTAAATTGTAGGTCCCCTCACTCATGTATGAAATTAATACACTAAACAGACCTGATATAAGAAGCTAGGTCATAATAGTGACTGAAGGGTTGCAATGACCGATATGTATGTGTGTATGTATGGTGATATTTCTTTGCTAAAGGGAGGCATACCTGAATCCATAAGACTACCGGATAACTACAACGTCTTTCAGGCGGAAGTGTCGACATTCCACGTTGAGAAGAGAATTTTAAAAAAAGCTAATATCTTCGCAAAGGATATTAGTGTTCTTTCTGGATGCCAGACAGCTATCAAAGCACGATGTTTCGGGATTATGAACTGGTAGGTGGTATATAGCTGTGGCGAACTTCTCAATGCGATAGCGGATCGGTATAACGTTCATATCATTTATGCTTCGGTACATAGTAATTCATTAACGCAATAAACGCAAAGTAGTAAACAGAACAATTTTGTAACAACTATTTGTTCGCTGTCGCGTGTTTGCTTCGTTGCGTTTATTGTATTTATAGCGTAACTGTAGAGCAGATGAACTAGCCAGATGGAGAACTCTTCTGTGTATTCTCTGCTTTGGGGATCCCTTTAAAGACCTGTGTGCTAATAATTGACAATGAAGTTATTGATTGCGTCAATGATCAGCAATGCAGAAAATCTGGACAAAGTTGAATAGAGAGCGCACTGAAACTCTAAAGAAGCACGTTCAGTATGGTTATTGGAGTCATGACTGGACATTGCATTAAGAGCACTCATGCAATACGAATCGGTCTTGAATACATGTCAAATGACTTGTGCAGAAGCTGTAAAGATGAGCAAAAGGAGGAAACTATTCTCCAACCATTGGGCACATGCCCAGCACTGTGTCAAAAGAGTTGCTTTGGTTTTAATACATGAAAAATTTAAATAACTTAAATGAACTTTAAGTCGAAGTATGTGTTGGCTTATTAGACGTAAGGCCGTGGTTCAAGCCAGCCACAGGTGAGACATCGTGGAGAAAACAAAATATAAGAAAATATTTCCGGCAAAAACTCTGAGAGTAAATAAAAAATTGCCGTAAAAAGTTCTCAAAAATCTCTCTTTCGGAGTTGACTTTAAACTGTAGATCTCGCTACTCATTTATAAAATTACCACACACAACATAAGTGGTGTGAGAAGCTAGGTCGTTATAGGTAAACTAATCCGTTTTCATAAGCAGTTCATAGTTTAGGAGGAAATGTAAAACTGTGGTATTAAAATGAGCGTATGTGGCCTAGGTGCGTCTATTCAAAACCTTTGAATACCTTCATTGTACCTTCATTAATTTATTTGCACTTTTCATTAATCATTTTCCCTAGGTTAGGTTAGGTTGGGTTAGAGGATGTGGCAATTAAGACAAGTACAGTACCCGGAGATCGAATTGACCCATTGTACAACGTCCTAGTTTCTCACACCACTTATGTTGTATGTGTTAGTTTTATACATGAATGGTGGGACCTACAGTTTAAAGTCGACTCCGAACGACAGATTTTTTTTGAGAAACTTTTTCATGGCAATTTTATTTACTCTCAGAGTTTTTGCCAGAAATCTGCTGAGAGCGAATAAGCCAACACACTACCTACTAGACTACGGCGACTTCATAATTTTCCGTAACTTATTACGATTTATTGTACATTTCAACTAATTTTTATATATTGTCGTAGTGCGAAATCATATCAGTGCCGCCTATTTGATGGATTTTTGAGAGTTGGCATCTAAAAGTTTAGAAAATCTTTTTTTGTTTTTTTGGCCCAATGAAATGTCACTAAATCAGTATTAAATACTTACATATATATTTACAATATGTTAGCGCTTAATGAAAGACTTGATGCAATAAAAGCTTTCAAATGTGTCCACATAACGATTAGAACTAATTACACTATGCGACAAAATTAAAAAAATTAAATACACCCAGCTAATGGCATAGTGTAGGTGGTGAGTTTTGTTGAGTAGAACTCAAATATATTTTTTTTTTATATTTCTTGAATCCTCCAAACTTGTTTTATTTGACAAAAACTGATTTTTTGGACTTTACGCACAAATTTATTAATTACACAAACATTTCTGAACCGATGTCCAAAATTTAAACCTTATTGGAAAGGAGAGAGATGGGCCTTTAAAACGATAATATTATATGAGGTTTGATGAGGTAAACTTGACAAACGCGAATATTTTCATATATTTTTGATTTGTCCGTTTATAGTAGAAAACTTTAATTAAAAGATATTAAATAAGTGATGACCAAGTGTATTATCTTGTGAGGATATTGACGCTTCGTTTGATCAAATCGGACAAAAATTATCGTTGTTGTTATTTAAAGAGTCTAACAGTCGAGTTATATTTTTTCAAATGAACTTTTTTCCAAAAATTTTCAGAATTTTTGACGAATCTTGATTGTTTATCGGAAAATGTGTCAATTTCACGTTTGGGCGGCTATCAGAAGTTGACCAATGTTTGCGCAAAGAGAAATAATAATAATTGCAAAAACCACAAATATTGGCTAACTTCTGGTGGTCGCTTTAACGTGAAATTGACACATTTTCCTATAACCAATCAAGATCCATCAAAAATTCTGAAAATTGTTGAACTAAAAGTTCATTTGATGAGATGACATATATAAAATATATAACACAACTGTTATACTATTTAAATAATAACTATGGTAATTTTTGTCCGATTTGATTAAACGAAGTGTCAATATCTTCACAAGATAATGCACTCTCAGAATGTTATCACTTATTTCACATTTCTTAATTGAAGTTTGCAATTCAGAATAGCTAAACTTGGAAAAATTAGGAAACATCATATTTTCCAAGTTTACCCGATCAAAACTTATAACCTGTAAGTTTGAACCCTATGTTTATGTATATCGTTTTAAAGGCTCATTACAAACTTTGAATTTGGAAAGTAGATTAACAAATATTTGGGTAAACAATAATTTTGTATGAAAAGATTACAAATACCGTTTTTGTCAAATAAAACAAGTTTTGAGGGTTCGAGAAATATAAAAAAAATATTTTTGCGTGCTACTCTACAAAACTCACAACCTACACTATGTCATTAGCTGGGTGTGTATTTCGACTGCCGCAACGTATTATAGATTTTAAGTCTATGTATAGATTTAACAAAAATCCCTCATTCTACATTTTTCAATTGAACTACACAAGGCATCTGCTGTATTCTATTTATAAATGTTTTATATTTTATTCATGAGAAATGACAGACCGAATCAGTGAGGAACTAGAGTGAACAAAAAAATAAAAATAAAAGAGATGCTGTAACGACACTCACTCCTTCTTTTTTGACGCCTTTTAAGTGTCTTGTTGTTCGTGATTGATTTGTTATGTTATCCGTTCATGGTAAACATCGCTAATGGGTGAATGGAACTGCTATGAATGCTAATGAACGCGAAGCTTGTTAATGTTTTTTTTATTTATTTTATTTATTAATTCAAAATTACAAACATACATTATAATATAGTCTCAAAGCCTCTAGAGCATTGTTGAGACTACGCTGGCAACATACTACAGATTAGTTTTGTTCTCCGACATATTTTAAAATTATAAACAAAATATATAAAAAGAAAGATATATATATATATATATATCTGTGGCAATATGGAAGAGTAGCTTAAGTCGAAAATTGATGTTTTGATATACCGTCAATTTTGTGTAATTTTTATTCTGCCTGATTTTTGCGAATAATTTATGAATTAATATATTGTTAACAATGTTTATTAGAGAAGAAGGATGATTATTTTAAAAAAATATTGTTGAATTCAGAAGATATTACGCCTTTTCTGCTTAAGCGCTTCTGTTTAAATAAAAAGTATATATTGTGTAGTTTTAAGTAAACATAAGTTGTTTGAAAATAATGACTTTATTTTTTTAAGGTTAACATTTATACAGCTTAAGTGAAGTTAAGCGATACCGTTATATGATGGATGGAAAATCTGAATATGTAAACAAAACTATGTGTACATAAGTTGTTTTGATCAATGCTTTATTGATTCAAAAAACTTAAGCTAAAAAGTAAAAGTACATAACATTGACAAAAAACCGATTTCTTTCAAACGGACTATACACATTTAAGCGCCTTTGCTTCTGTAATGCGCCAAACGCCTTAACTCAATTCTCTCTTATGTCGACTTAAGCTACTCTTCCATATTGCCACATATATATGTGATAATGAAAGATATATACAATAATGAAAGGTGTAAATAATAAAAGAAAAGAACAAATTGTGCTATATTAGAAGCATTTCAATATTATTCGGATAAAATTCTTTTAATATTTTTTTAAACAGCGATATCGATGTACAATTTTTTTAGAAGTTAAGGCAAATTGCTGTATTCTAAACTACCAACGTACTCTATTCTTTGTTTTGTGATTTCCAGACGACCCCTAGGAACCCTTAAATTGATATTGTTTCTTGTATTATTGTTCATTTGGTTGCTAGAGAAACTGATCGTTTGTTTGTTACGTTTTTACCTTTTTAAAAACGTTTAGAATATGAGTTCGTTGATTGCAAACAAAATAAAAACAAATATGTATTCAGTTTCAATTAAACTATTCATTGTTCGCACTACTTTTGTTTGCCACCATTTACAACTTGACGATACAACAACAATTTTTTTTATTAGCTATTCTTCTTTGCTTACAACGCATATCTTTTCAACGGCGAACTTTATACCACGACTGTTCTTTTCACAAGCAACGCGTGTTCACACAAGACTCCCTGCTTTGTCTTGCCTTTATAATTATATGCCTACGTAATCAGTCTGATGAACGTTCTTGAAGCCGGATGTTCGTGGCATCGAGTTCTCGAGATCCCTATAAATCAGGAATTACCACTTCATAGCACAATTGTTCAGAGAGAATTCACACATATTGCTTATGATCTTATACTTAGTTGTCGATCAGACTGCGACAAGCACACATGTAAACAGATGCTATAATACTTTTTTAGGTTTACACTCAAAAAATGTTCTATGTTAAAGAAACTTGTATTAAAAAGTCAATGTCTTACATATTCATAGAAGACATTTTGATTGGTTTAATATTCAAGTAAATAGTTTAAATAATAAGCAAAGAGAATAACTTTTTTATGGACATGAAATAATACAGTCAACCCTCCTATAACGCGGTACTCTCAGAACGCGGTTTCCATATAACGCGGGGCTGAAATTGCTACAACCCTCCTATAAGGTGCTACTCTGAGAACGCGGTTTCCATATAACGCGGTTTCACACATAACGCGGAACTGAAACTTCGACAGCCCTCCTATAACGCAGTATTCTTACTGCGCGGTTTTCGTTCAACAACATCCCATAATTTCCTTCCACACAGCCTGTAAGAGTGTTTAATATCAGTTTTATTTTCGACGCAAAATCACAGCCGAGTTATATAAACAACATGTTTATATAAACATGTCAACTTATCTCATAGCCGTCTACAAAATCGGTTTCAGTCATCTCAGAGCTCTTTCACAGTACATACGTTTTGTTGGTGACCAAGTCTTTCTAAAAAATTGTCTGCAACTCATATCTGACAGTGAGGATGAATGTTGAAAAATTACAAAATTTTACAAAGTTTTTCTTATTTTTGATGGAAAACAGTCTTTTAGTTTAGTTTTTGTTTAATTTATTTTATCAATCCTTATATGGACTCTTTAATTCAATAAAAATAATTTATAATTTATCTTGACTTGGTCTCCATATAACGCGGTACGAATGATGTGATTTGTACTAATTCCGAGCGCGGTTTCTATACAACGCGATACACACTCACCGCGTTATAGGAGGGTTGACTGTATTTTGGAAGGAGTAAAAGGTTAGTTATTAGTAGGTGAAGAAATTTGTGATCCCAACCAATTTGATCCCAACAAATAAATATCTAAAAACATTATTTATTAACTCAAAGAAGTATAATTTTATGTATGTTGATGAAATGAAAATCAAAATAGCATATATTACTAACAATTTTCTATGACTGTAAACAAATAAATTCTCTTAACTTATTTCCTCTCTCTTACTCACTAATACACAACCAACAAATTTTTAGTATCCCCTCCTACAAATGTAAACATCGTTGTTTCATTATTGTTGTTTGTGTATTTTGTTTACATTTATTCTTGCAGTGTTTGTTGATGTATTTGCGTTTACTTGTTTATTATATTTTTATGCTGGTTTTTGTTGGTATATTTTTTTACTTGTTTATCATTTTTTATGCTGGTGTTTGTTGTTCTATTATGCAGTGTGATAATTTGTAAACAAGATCATTGTTTTGGTTTTGTGGCTTTTGTTTATAATTTTAATGTTAAACGATATAAAAAAAACGCCAGTATCTAGATTTTTTATTTTCGTAACAGTATATTTACCACACTTTGATCTTAGCCGTAAGGCCGCCGTAGTCTTGTAGGTAGTGTGTTGGCTTATTAGACGTAAAGCCAGTGTTCGAGACCCAGGCCAGACATCAAGATAAAATACAAAACGTATTTCTTCGGCGACTTCCGCTCAGCAGATTTCTGGCAAAAAAGCTCTTAGAGTTAATAAAATTTGCCATGAAAAAGTTTATCAAAAATCTGTCGTTCGGAGTCGACTTAAAACTGTAGGTCCCACCGCTCATGTATAAAATTAACACACACTATGACGAAACTATGACGTTGTAGAATGGGTCAATTCGACCTCCGGGTACTGTACTTGTCTTAATTGAAAAGTACATGTCCTCTAACCTAACCTAACCTAGCAGTATATTTAAATTTAAACTTTTAAAGCAGCCACCCTATATATATATATACGATCTTCAACTAAAGAGCTTTTGAACCTTTAGAATTAATAATGGCCCTTTTGTTGTCTAATTTTCATGATTCTTGCCCTTAAATAAGGCTGAATTTAGGCGATGATATAAGTAATATTGACTTTGAGTGCCGCTCTGGTTTGTTTCTTATTCGCATACACTTGCAACTTTAGTTAGAATACCGCACAATAAAAACGGGGTCAAATCCCACAATCTTGGTATCCAAAGTGTCACCTCCACATGAGATGCTCATGCACACAAATCGCTTGTGCAGAAAATCCAATGAGCTGTGTGACGCGTAGCGCCGTCCTATTAAAACCATATGAGGTTGGTGTTCAGGTTAACTAATTTAGGCCACAAGAAGTTGGTTGAAATGTTTTACGATTTTCTGCCCTCTTGTATTTCTCAGAAACAACATTTTTTCATCTGTTATTGTCATCACATCCTTTGACATTTTCATAATTTTATTTAATGCTTAAAAGCCTAAAATCATTTTAGCTAAAATAAGTAGGACTACGTTGAAAGGCTTTTTTCTTTCACTTTTTTTTATTGTCATCCATAATAATTTGCGCTAAAAGAATGCGTTAAAGAAAATGGCATAAAGCGTCTTAAACTCATATATTTTCGCTTAAACTAATTTCATGGTACAATACGCTTTCTATACTCCTCTATCCTGACACTTTCTTAAGCAATCCATTTGTAAGGGATAAATGTCATGGGGTGGTATTAAAAAAAAAATTCTCAATAAATGAATATGAAATGGAAAATAAAAACTAGAAGTAGTATGAGTAGTTGAAGAAGGAGACAAATGTATAAAAGCAATCACTAATAAGACTTAAATAATATTTTATTACTTGACTTTAATGTTCAAAATCTAACAATTGTTGTTATTATAGGACTTGCTATTGTTGTTGTTGTTGTTGCCATTAGTCCATTAGTAGTCTATCATAATTTCAGTTGCTTTCAACACTTTCCTCAACACTTCCCTTCGCTTCGTAGCACAACCAAAGCATGAGTAATGTCAGTGGTTGGGTGAAACTAATGCCGTTCTATGTAAAATTTGTGTGTGGGTGACTGATAAGGCTGTTTTATTTTAAGCTCTCGTTCGTATGTATGTAGTATACATGTTTCAGTGAATATTTCTGCCTATGCGTGCATGCATTCCAAGAATATTAAACAAAAACCTAAAAAGACTTGGCATATAAATCCAGTTCCCTCTAATATTGGTATACAATAAATACGTTTTATTCCTGTACATTATTTATTGTTGTTGTTATTGTTGTTGTTGTTTAAACGGAAACGGAAACTCGTGGTAAAAGCTTCGCACCATTTCTATAAGCATTTAAGAGCAAAAAGGAAAATGAAAAAAAATGGATTCAACAAGCGATCAAAAAGGAAATTATTTTCAACACTTCAAACACAATAAATAAAAATGACTAAAACATGCTTCTTCTCAACTGAAATATGTAGATTGTTGGTAGGGTTAATGAAAATAATAATGATGATAATGATGATATTGATAATAATGATCATTATTACAAATGACTCATATAGACTTTATGATAATTTAAAAATATTCCATTAAAAATTTTTATTTTGATTTCAATTTATTACACTTTGATACTCTTCATTTCAAATTAATTCTTACCAACCTAAATAATTAAGAACTTTTTTCTTCATACTAAGACAAGTGGTCTTGCATACATGCTATAAAAAGCATACAGCAGACTTGTATAACAATCCAGCCATTATGTTAATGTACGTCTAGTTAAAATTGCATTACGTAAGTGCGGAATTGTAGAATGATGCCACACTAATAAAGTACGCACAGATTTTTCACTCCCATCGTTGTTGTCAAGAACTAGAATTAGGATAACTAATGTTTAGAGTTATGCATTGAATGCATTTGTAGCAATTATTCTATCAATAATTTGGTATCGCCAAGCAAAGTTGGTTGGTTTTTAAAGTTGTTGATAATAAAGCTGTGAATGATTCCTGTCTTTGCAGGAGCCTATGCTGTTCCAAATTAAAACATTTTTTAGCCCCCTACTTTGGATTTTCGTCTTTACATACATAATACATATATAATTGGCCATTACAACCCTTTAGTCAGGATTACGACCTAGTTTCTCACACCACTTATGTTGTGTGTGTTAATTTTATACATGAGTGGTGGGACCTCCAGTTTAAAGCCGATTCCGAAAGACAGATTTTTTTGAGAAACTTTTCATGGCAATTTTATTTTAACGTTCAGAGTTTTTACCAGAAATCTGCTAAGAGAAAATCGCTGAAGAAATATTTTATCATATTTTCGTTTTGATGTCTGATCTGGGATTTGAACTCGGGCCTTACGTCTACTAAGCCAACACACTACCTACTAGACTACGGCGACTTCGTCTTTATTAAAACATGTACCTTCTCTCTACAATAATGCTTAATCAAAGTGATAAATGCTGTTGTTCTTGTCAGTTTCTTTTTTAAATTTGAAGTCATACCCTTTCGATGCAGTATACATCGAATGTATACATACATACATAATTGGTCATTACCACACTGCAGTCAGGCAACGAGCTAGTTTCTGACATCTTTTTCCCAGAAATCTGCTGAGGGGCAGTCGCCGAAGAAATATTTTTTTTCACAATTGGTTTTATTGGAGGTATCTGACCAGGGGTTTGAACCGTGGCTAATAAGCCAATACACTACCTACTACTAGGCTACGGCGATTTCAAAGTCTACATATTTATTGGGAACGAGCTTTTTTTATTTTTTTATTATTCTGGCGGTGATATTTGTCAGACATATTCAGTATACATCATATCAACGAATGTATTTGTTTTGTTCATTGTATTAAATATAGCGAATTTTCTACTAGAAAGTATTAATTTTTCGCTTACATTTGAAGAAACTGGAGAGTCAAATCTAATGCTTGTCGAGCCATATGGTAATCCAGCTCTTTCATAAGCAACATGCCAAATAGCATTTTGCCAGTGCAGAGATAACGATTTTGGTGTCGGAAATGAAGAACATATAAGACCGTCAAAAAAATTTTAAGGCCCCAAAATTGCAAACACTACTAAATGAAGGTGATAATTTGAGACAGTAATAAATGCAGAAATGGGTGATCTGGTACTCTATTAGGTAATGTGCTAGACTATTAGCGTGAGAGTCGTGGGTTCGATTCCCACCAGAGACTCTGGTCTGTGAACTACACCGAGCATATGGTCAAGTTACTCCGCTCGTATATAATTAAAATATAATTTGTAATTGTATTGTAATTAATAAATAAATAAATGCAGAAATGTTAAATGCTGCTCAGCAAACAATTTCTGACTGCTATGTGAAAGATAAAAATGTCTGTAACGCATAAAATTAATGACAAACATATGGAAAACCGAAAAACCTCTTAAAAAATTTTGCTTCAAAGACAAGAAAAAAAATCAGTATTGAACCGAATTGTTACTGGCGATGAAAAATGTGTTTATTTTCAGAGAGCTAAACAGAAAAAAATTATGTGTTACTACGGACTGCAAAACCTGATCGATTCGTAAGGAAGCTAGTGCTATGTGTATGGTGGGACCGGAAAGATATGGGCTACCACAAGCTCCTAAACTCTGGTGTAACCGTTATTACAGATCATTACGTACGTATGTACGTAGTTGGTCATTACAACCCTTCAGTCAGGATTACGACCTAGCTTCTTACACCACTTATGTTGTGTGCGTTAATTTTATATATGAGTGGCGGGACCTAGAATTTAAAGCCGACTCCGAACGACAGATTTTTGAATCATGGCAATTTGATTTACTCTCAGAGTTTTTACCAGAAATCTGCTGAGAGGCAGTCGCCGAAGAAATATTATTTTTTTCATATTTCCGTTTTGATGTCTGACCTGGTATTTGAACCGTGGCCTTACGTCTAATAAAGCCAACACACTACCTACTATAATACGGCGACTAACTATTACAGATCACTACTGACGGCAAATGATGAATTTGAAGCATGTATTGATCAAAAAATCAGCAGAATGGGCCACAAGACAAGGCATGATCATTTTGGAATATGAAAATGAACCTGCACACAAAACAAACCTTTTTACAATCAAAGTTTTAGGCTAGGAGCTGCTAACACACGCGCCCTATCCACGAGACTTTAACTACTATTTGCTTTCTTCGATGGTATTTCCCCTAAGTGATAAATTGGTTGACATTAAAAGACGAAGAGTTTTAGCGTGGAATCCATTGTCTCACGTATGGAAAAAATGTTAAGCCAATAATTACTAATATGTACCACGACGACTTCAAATTACATATTGTTACGTTTTTACCCTTTTAAAAACGTTTAAAATATTAGTTCGTAGACTTCAAATAAAATTAAAAAATTGTGATTATTTTTAAAACAATTCTTTATTGTTCGCACAATTCCGTGTGCCGCCTTTGGCAACTTGATTTTAAACAACAACAATTTACTTTAATTGTTATTCCTATTTACCCTCGTTCGTTAGATCTTAGTAACGGAGATCTTCAAACCACGATTATTCTCTTAATACGCAACGTGTCTTCACAGAAGACTGATTGAATTCTTTCTGATCCCGTTGCCTGCTTTGTCTTGCTTTTTATATCGCTGTGTAAACAGTCTGATGAATGCTCTTGAAGGAGAATGACTGCTTTCGCCAAATCTCTATAAATGTAAATATGTAGTTTACATTATTGTTGTTCGTGTATTTTGTTTACATTTGTCTTTGCAGAATGTTGCTTCTTGTTTACTTGTTTATCCCTTTCTTCCCATTGTTGCTATATTTTTGTTTATTCGTTGATCATGTAAAATAGTTTTTTTTAGCTTTTGCTTATTATTTTAATGTTAAACAATAACACCATTTCCATTTTCGCAACGATGTTAATAAAAACATTTAAAGCAATAGTATACTAATAATCTTATTATTCTTCCCAATACTGTTAGAATGCGTAGGTGATTTCTTCACTACACACTACTCATACATACATAATTGGTCATTACAACCCTTCAGTCAGGATTACGACCTAGTTTCTCACACCACTTATGTTGTGTGTGTTAATTTTATACATGAGTGGCGGGACCTACAGTTTAAAGTCGACTCCGAACGACAGATTTTTGAGAAACTTTTCATGGCAATTTTATTTACTCTCAGAGTTTTTGCCAGAAATCTGCTGAGAGGAAGTCGCCGAAGAAATACTTTTTGTATTTTATTTTGATGTCTGGCCTGGGGCTCGAACCCTGGCTTTTCGTCTAATAAGCCAACACACTACCTACTAGACCACGGCGACTTCACTAACTTCACTACTCACTGTGCATTATTAAGAGCGTTAGTGTCACTAACAAAGTGGCTGTTAACACTAAGAAGTCGGTAGCTACATATATTCGTCATACATAAGTTCAATCGGAAAAAAAAATTTACACATACATGCATACCACTGTTAATGTCACATAAAGTAAATTATTTGGCAACAAGAACAACAGCATCCAAAGTTAAGCCACAAGTACGAGCCTCTAAAAGCGAAATATTCCGACATGAAATTCATTTTTAAAAATTTTAGTCACGCAACAGCATTCTATTACCTCCCAACGAAGCGAGAGAATGCGGCTTGGAATGCTGACGAAGACAGGTCTGAGCTTTTAATTCCAAATGGGCCAGCAGCGTGAGATATGTTCAGACAAAGCTGGCAAAATCGGGAATTGCCAGGTGATATAATGGGATATCTTGGGATATATGCGGACTGTTTTTGTCCGTCAAAACTAGATTTTTGATAGGGGAGTTGAAGTCGGCTTCCAATTCTTTCTGTTAAGAATGTTCGCCGACATCCTGGGTTAATAGGAGCTCGATTGGTGCAGAGTTCACCTTTGTATTCTATTTGCATTAGAGCAGTTCGCAATAGAATATTTTCATTACCCGTAGAGTGATTAGCGTGTACTTGGCTTGATGTAGGGGATTCTGTTCGAGTTTTATCGGGATTGTTTCGGGTAGCATTTGTAGATTGTGGGATATTACTGCTACCTTTAAGATTTGAGTCGTGACATTCTTGCTGTGGAGTTTCTGAAATTTCTGTCACATGGAGTAGAGACTGATGGGTTTCTTCTTGAAATACATCTGTATTGCAGGGGGGAAGTTTCATACAGATGTCTGGGGATTCAGGTGCATTTTGGGTAAGGGCGTGTGAATATAGAGATGTTCCTAGGTCAGTAGAGGAATTTAACTCAGCTATCTTTCCGAACTTGAGAATCTGTGAAGTGCAAATGCAGTAGGCATCCTCACACGCTTCATAATTTTTCTTCGCCTCTTCCTTAAATTCCGAGGTTACTATTTCGTTATGGGACAACATTACGTTCTCATAGGAACTTTCGAGTTTTGCCCATCTCGAGTCCAAGTGTTTTAACTTGACTCCTAGAACCAATTCCGAGTGCTCGTCCTTGGGAGTTCGTTGGAAGTATTGGCAAAATTGGATCAAATGATCGCAATGGAATAAGAAACTCTCTCTCGGAGAGCTGTTTACTTCGCTATGAGATGAGATGGACATTTTTTCAATATGGGATTAAAAATTTAAATGATATAAAGCAAAGTGAGTTGTGATTTAAGTGTTAGATTCGTATATGAGATACGACTCGTTTATAATTTGAGATTTTTGGGCTATCGAGAAGTAGGGCTGGAACTGCTATCCAGCCAAATTCCAAAGAGAGTGTATATAAAAGTGGGTAATAGGATATTGTAATCCAAGAGATTAGGGCTACCGAGAGGTAGTACTAGAACTGCTATCTAGCAAATTTTAACGAGAATACATAAGAGGGCAATACTGGATATTGTAATCCAAGAGAAGTTAGCACTTAGGAGATTTGGGCTACTGGGAAGTAGTACTAGATACCTTTTATCTAGCGTAAAAAAAAATTAAGAAAAACTCTAAGTGCTAATTTGAGGTAGTAGAAATTCTTTTCTATATTCTATAAATAGGGGTTAGGGGCTACGAGGAAGTAGCACTAGATACCTGTTATCTAGTTTAAAAATAGAAAAAATAGAATATAGAATTGAATAAAGTTATTTGGGATTTTAATAAATTGCCATGTAAATTCTATTATATAATTGTGATTTAGATTGAGAATGAGATATGAGAATAAATGAGATAAATTTTGTATATCACCCGAAAAATTATATAGGAGACATTAAATTTTTCCAAGTTTCGTAAGAAAAAAAAATTTTTTAGAATTAAAAAATTTAAAAATATTCCTAATTTTTTTATTTTTTTTTTCGAGTTCCAAATATGAAAAAATAATTTGGTATTAAATTTTAATTTAATTTTAATTTCTAAAATGTTAAGAATTAATTTGTAATTAAATTTTAATTTAATTTTGTAATTTTTCCTTTTTCATTTTTTTTTTTTCAGTGTTGTTCACCTTAATGGGTTAAATTATTTCTGTTTGTTTATCTTCGTAGTGGACTGTATGTGTCTTGTTAAAAATAAACACCAGTGGTATAAATGAATGACATTAATTATTTATTTTTTCAACATATGTGTCTAAAATTTAAATTTAAACAATTAAGGAGTGATGGGGTGAAATTTTATTTATTTATTTTATATAAGAAAACATTAAATGAAATAATTAATCAGGTTAGTAATTAACTTTCGAAAATTTGATATTTGATATTGATTATAAATATCATTCCTTTATATATCTGCTTTGCGTTTTGTCCTTATGCCTTTTCCTGTTATTCTTCTTTTTGTTGTTCCAATATTGTGTAGTCTGCTATTCTCTTGTTGGAATTTTGTAACAAAGAGATTTGCTACAATTCAAGAGAAATTGCAATTTCACTTGATCTGTGTAATCTCCAATGGGAATACAGCAAATCAAACACACTTCTCTTATGTGTGATTAAGAGAGTGGTGTATATGTTTGATTTATATAGAGATTAAAGGAAACGGGATCACTTGCACTTTTTTGTAATTTTTTTTTTTTACAGGGGGATCTTTCAAATGATGTTTTTTTTATATATTTTTTCACTCGCATATACAGAACAGAAATTTCTGCATTGTATACAAGACAAAACGGGAAATGGTAATCGCGAAATTGATATTTTTTATATATTTGTGTAATGTGTGATGGGTAATGTATGTAATATATAGTGTGTAATATATGTAATAATACGTAAATAATTGGGTTTAAAAAATTTTTTTTGATATACATATATTGGAATTCTAGAAATGTTTTCTTATATATAAAAGTAAAAACGGGATAAACGGGATAAACCGGTAAAACGGTACTTATACACGGTACTTATATGAGAGAAAAAACGGTATTTATATATGTACTTTTTTATATATGTTGTGTTTTTGTAAATTTGTCGTAAGCATATGGACATCTATATGTACATACGCTTCTTTTAACCTTTTTTCAGTATGTTCAAGGTTAATTTTTTTAACGCAATAACACAACTTTTTTGAGTACTCTTTTTTCTTTTCTTGCTTGGTTTTTTTTTTACATATTTTTTTTCTTTTCTTTAATCACGGGTTAAATCACTTTGGGTTTTTTCTCTCTTTTCTTTTCTACGATTTACACGATATTAATTATGTGTGAGTATAAATTTATCTATCACTTACTTTTTTTGTAATTCCAATTTTTTTTTTTTATGTACGAATATTAAAAAAATTTACTTGACTTACTGCTTTGTTGTTGTTTAATGTTGTAGTGATGAGTTTCTTGATCTTTTTACCTCATTTTTTGTTGTGTAGAGTTGTTTTTGTTAATTTTTCCCACTCGTTGTTTATTTTATTTTGTGTTTAAGAGGTTCGCTTTTTACCAAAGAACGGGAGAAGGACCATGAACAAATCCACTGGTTACTGAGTGTTTGCCGTGAGAAGGACCATGAACAAATTGGGGATGAACAATTTGTTTTAAATCTCCTTCAAAGAGAACGAGATGTTTATTATAATTGCTCGCAAACAATTATAATCATTGGGTAATTGGGGAAAAAAAGAGAGAGAGAAATTATATTATTTTACTTTTGAGAATTCTGAGAATTCTGAGAGAATTCTTACCTTTTTTTTTGCTTTGGGTAAACCCTTTTTTTTCAGGATGGATGTATAGAATGTTACTCTTTTAAGTCAATTTCTTTTAACAGAGGTTTGAGGTAAATATAAAATTCACTTTTATTTTCCAATTCAATTTGGTTCACAGTATAAATTCATGTTAAGGTTTAGGTAAGTACATATATAGATTTTAATTTATATACATATTTAATATATTTAATTTATTATTTTAGCACAATTTGATTTTCAATTATATATATACAGTTTAAGGTAAGTATAAATTTATAGATTTTAGGTAAGTACAATATATAATTTTTTTTTTTAGCTTTATTTTATTTTAATTTTGGTTGTTCTTTTAATATTGTTTTTTGTTTTGTTTTTAATTTTATAAAAGGTTTGCACAATTTTTAAACACTTGAGATATATGTTGTTGATCGTATTGTAAGATTTGAAGTCAGAGTATAAAGGTATAAGTTGAAGAGTTGTTGATGATATAAGCGCAAGATGATAAGTGAATTCTGAATATAGGTTTTTTATCTATTAAACTTCTGTTTCTCTGAATTAGCAGTATATTTGGAGACATTCCTTTGGAAATTATTGAAATTCTATGCAAGTATTTGGAGGCATTCCCATGGGAAATTATGGAATTTTTATTTAAATGTAATTGACACACTTATGTTATTTAACATAAAAATTATTTCTGTTAAATAATTTATGTGTTCAAACCGAGTTTTAACACCACCTCTTTCCAATTTTTCATATTCTTAATGTCTTAGATATTTCAACTTTAAGGTTCACCGGCAGATCCATATTTCTCTGCTGTTTTTCTTTCTTTTAAATGATTGCTTTATGATGGTTACACATACAGATTTACACACAATGGCAGAAACACTCATGTTAATCGTATAAATAAAGCTCTACAGGGTATTTCTTAAAGGGCGTTGATGCCATTATGTGTGGAATATAATATCGTTCGGCTTCTCTAGATAAAGCACATTCGGAATGTCCAATTTTCCATGACTTAGGGCCATTATTACAACTTTCCGTTAAAGCTGGCTTTAGTTAAAGTTAACTTTAGGTAAAGTGAACTTTAAATTTAAAGTCACCTTTAAATTCTTTTCGTTATTACAACCTACACATAAAATAAAGTTAATTTTTTCAAAAATATAGCACTGCCGGAGCAATGTCAAATTACACAAACGCAAATTATTTAAACGCAGTGGCAACGACGGGCTTCTTTTTTGTTTTATTTGCTCTCTTTGTTTATATTTGAAGTTGCCATATTGTAAAAAATATATAATATGGCAAGTTCAAACATAAACTTAACTTTAAATGTTACCAGTAGAGTGATCTTCTATTTAGCTTAACGCTCACTTCTACCTTATCGTCCACTTATAGTAATGAAAAACGATTTATTTGCCCTTTAAAATCCTCCCTTTAGTTGACGGCAAGTTGTAATAATGGCCCTTAGACGTATAAATTTGCCTGAATTTCACCGTCGACTATGATAAGTTATGTTGGCTTTGAGCATCGCTTCGTGGTTTGTGCCTGACATACACTTCTGATTTCAGAAAACCTCATAAAAAAGTTCTACAAATCTTAGTGGCAAAGAATATCTTATGTTGAAACAACATGTCATTCGTTTCGAGACCATCTAATTCAGGTCAAAGTAAGTTATTACTCGTCAACCTTTAGTACTCACCGTTGATACTAATGGCCTGGCTAACGTAGAATGAGTTGTGTGACACGTAGCACTGTTCTGTTGAAACAACATGTCATTGGTTTCCAAATCATTCAATTCAAGCCAAAATTGAATTATACTTCTCAACCTGTAGTACTCGTAGTTGACGCTAATGGCGTAGCCAATGTCGTTCTCAAAGGAATATAAAACGGCATCATCGAGGCCCATTTTACACATCAAACAATAACTTTTGCGGAATGCCTTAGACGTTCTTCTATCCAATGTTGATTAGTATCACCCCAAATTCGGCAATTTTGTTTGTTCACGTACCCAGTCGTCCTGAAATGAGTTGCTTCGCTGAAGATGATTTTTCAATGAAAATTAGCTTCAGTTGCCAACTGCTCCAGAGCCTATTTATCGAACATACGCTGTTGTCTGGGATCGGGCGGCGATTTGGTAAAATGGACAATTAATTTGACACAAGTGAAGTCGCCTTAGTTTAGTAGGTAGTATGTTGGCTTATTAGACGTGAAGCCACGGTGCAAACTCCAGATCAGACATCGAAACGAAATATAAAAAAATATTTCTTCGGCGACTTCCTCTCAGCATATTTCTCACAAAGACTCTGAGAGTAAATAAAATTGCCCTGAAAAGTTTCTCAAAAATATGTTGTACGGAGTCGACTTTAAACTGTAGGTTCCGCCGCTCATGTATAAAATTACCACAAACAATATGAGTGGTGTGAGAAGCTAGGCCGTAATCTTGAATGAAGGGTTGTATTGATTAATTATGTATGTACGCATGTAATTGGACAGCAGTAGTTTCATCAAGATGGCCGTTAACAACTGTCAAAGTTCGTAAGTTCCTTTTGGAAGATCTTATGTAATACAAAACCTGCAGGTACGTTTGTTGTTGTATTTGTATAAGAAAGTGTTCTGGATGACATTAAGTAGCGTATACTAAATAATGCTAAGAGCTCTTGTTATACATGTATATATGTATGTTATATATGTATGTATTTGTAGGATTTTACTTATACAATGTATGTTTAAGCTCTTAATATTATTAAGATTCCTGCCAATGTTATGTGAGTGAAATTAGGCTTATTTTAGACTTCTATACGGTCTTTACAGTTGAAGTTTCATTTTCAAATTATGAATAATAAATGGTGCAGTGCATGTTACCACTTGTACATGAATACGACATTTCGTGATATTGTCTCAACAAAATCTCAAATCTCAAATTTTTTTGTAAAATTAGTCGGCGTTTATGGAGGAGCGATCTGGGGCATGATTAATATATTGAACGCTCGAATATCTTAAGGGAATGTTTTTAGTTTGTATAGTTCGGTTGTGTTTTGGCGTTTCCAGGTGTGTGATGGTCGTCCGATGCGTCTGTTTCCCTGGGGGTTCCATATCACTTTCTTTGTGATGTCATCTAATGGCTTGCGAAGAGTATGTGCAAGCCAACCCCAATAGCGTCTTATTATTTCACTCTCAATTGGTTTGTATCTGAACAGAGTTGGGCATTGAATATTATGGAGGGTCAGTTTTTTTTTTCTTTTTTTTTGGAGGAAAAATGCTTTTTGCATTCATCAAGGTCGTCACCAGACATGATATGTCGGACGACTCTACCACTCGGTATACCGACTAAAAACCCGCCTTGTCTCCTCACCGAGGAATCATTCCACCTCGGAACCACGGTTGTATTACTTCGAGGTGGACCCCTTTTCTGGCATATGTTCCAGTTCGATCGTCGTCAGTCTGCGCCCAGGCTACGTTCTATTCTCAGTCTGCTGCGTCTAGGTCAAATTTCTTCCTTCGCAGGACGTGCTCTACAAAGTGTTTTACTGCGTTCCAGCTCTATTTACTGTTTATCATTTTCAGCACGACGTTTGTAGGGCTAATGACGCCGATTTCAGCTTCGAGTCGCTGACGGCTTTCGGCCCATCGACAACAGCTGAAGAAAGTGTGTTCGGAATCATGTAACGTTTCTTTCTCTTCATAGATACAGAATGGCGAGCGGCATTTCCCCATGCGATGCAGGTACTTTCTGAAATATCCGTGACCGGTCAGCATCTGGGTTATGTAGTAGTCTACTTTGCCGGTTTTTCTGTTTTTCCACACTTGCAACTCGGGAATCAGTTTATATGTCCACCTTCAATGCTGTTCATTTTCTCAGCGAAATTGCCATTTTAGTAAGACTTCGTGCTTTATCGTTTCTATGCTCTGTGGTTGAGTCGTACTTTGTCTGGCGTTGAAGATCATCTGGCGCTCATATGTAGGTCTATGGGAACCATTCCGGCTATAACTAGGACAGCTTGTGTCGATACTGTGCGATACGAGGATGTCACTCGTAGATCAGCTATCCTCTGCACAGACAGTGGTTTTCTAGCCCTGATCCGGGTTTCCAAAGTAGTAGCCTAGATTTCAGACCCATAGAGGAGTATGGTATTTCCAGCCTCGATGAGTAGCTTCCTCTTACTTGGGAGGGGTCTCCCAATGTTTGCCATCAGTCTACTTAGTTGAGTTGTTATTCCAGCTGCTCTCGCTGTTGCATACTCTGTCTGCTCTGAGTAGGTCAGTTTCGAGTCCCGTCTAACCCCATGGTATTTAATCGATTTCTTTGTGGGAATAACTAAGTCGCCTAAGTTGATTTCGGAGGGTCAGTAAACACGAACGATTCTACGCAGGCATTTGTTAACAAATACCTGAAGCGACTGGGAATCTCGCGGTGCCATATTCCACGTTTCACAAACGTACAGCAATGTGGATTTAATGTTGCAGTTGAAAATTTTAATTTTGTTGCGTTTCGATATGTTAGACGATTTCCATTAAGTTAAGGGTTAAGTTGGGCAAAAGCATTGCGAGCCTTATTAATGCGACTGGCAATATCTGATGATGAAACACCGGATTTATCGATTATACTGCCTAGATAGCAAAAGGCATATTAGGAACTTTCGCACTGCGTTAGGACTTAACCTGAGTGGTTTCCAGGTCTACCAATTTATCTTGCAAACCCCATGTAATCCCTATCCTATGACTGACTTGTTAACTTTTGCATCACTACATCGAGGACACAGTTATAGAGGAGAGGTGGCAGCACACAGCCTTGGCGGACTCCGGTTTTTAGTTTATTTTGATTCTGGATAACTGTACTGCCGATGAACTAGTCTGGCGCACGACTATGGAACTCTCTTTACACAAGGAATTCCTTTGAAAACCTGCTAGGAACTCCTATGACAATGCAGGCTCACAGTATTAACTAGTGTGTTGGCTTATAAGACGTGAAACCACGTTTCAAAGACTCCAATAAAAGGAATTATAAATAAATATTTCTTCATTGACTGCCTCCTAGCAGATTTCTGGCAAAATCTTGAAGTCGACTTTAAACTGTAGGTCCCGTCGCATATGTATAAAATTAACACACACAACATAATTGGTATGAGAAGCTAGGTCGTAATCCTGACTGAATTTTTTTTAATGGCCAATTATGTATGTATTCATGTAAAAAGATAAACTTAAACTTTAACCACCCTGTACTGAGGATTAGTTTGGAATTATTCTTTCGAATCTCTTCTTACTCTTGACGAAATCTTGTGTTGTGTGAGAAATTAGAAATTGCTACCGCTGCTGCCATTAACACTGCTGCTGCGTCATTTTAATTGCTTTCCATTGTGTTATTTTTTCTTAACGCCTTTCATTTTTCTCTCAAAGCTGTAAATAATTTATTTTCACTTATGAAAACACTTTTAAAAATCTCGTGCGCCTGTATTTTATTGACAATTGACAGCATAAAACACAATCAGCATATTTAATGGTTTTGTTTGAAATAGCTTGCCATGACTTTTTTTTTTTGCAACGGTATAGGTTGAATGAGTTTTTATCGAAGATGAAAAGTTATCTAAAAATTTCAAACATTCGTAATCATTAGCATAATGACATCTGGCACCATAATTAGATGAATACGTCGTGTAATTGCTAAAAGCGTGACATAAATTATA
This sequence comes from Sarcophaga variegata, assembly GCA_932273835.1. Taxonomy (NCBI): domain Eukaryota; kingdom Metazoa; phylum Arthropoda; class Insecta; order Diptera; family Sarcophagidae; genus Sarcophaga; species Sarcophaga variegata. The sequence goes on along the minus strand of OW026358.1, from coordinate 27,907,291 downwards.
ATAAGATTTTCCTAAAATGCTTAGAAATTAATAACATTTGTTTTATCTTCTTCTTAAATTAATTTTTTTTTTGGTTGTGTTTTCTTATTATGATATAAAGAGGGTCATGTGAAAATATTGCTTAAAGTTAAAGTGATTTTTTAACTTTTATGTCAACAGTTACATACCCGGGTATGTTTTGTGTTTTTAAATCACCGTATCTCAGGAAGTAATAACTGTATTAACCTGAAATTCGTGATGTCCTCACTAGTAGTGTTTTCTACCATATTTCTAGACTTCAGTAAAAATGGGTGATGGGGTCCAAGAATGTGACCATTTTTTCATTCCTTTCCCTAACGTCAGCAGTTGCATACCTGGATATGTATAAAGAAATATATGAAAACCTGTTGATATTGGATGTTTACAAGTTCTTAATAATAAAATGAAATAAAATTCAAATCAAATAGAAGAAAACATAAAAAAATATTAAATACAAATTTTTTTAAATGCATTTATTATATTGCGGCATATTACTTGAATGAGCGGCACACACGGGCTTTTTGCATAACGTGCAGGATTTTCTGGTTGGCCGACGTTTTATACATACAGTGGACAGCAAAAGTCTTAGTACATCAATATATTTTAACAATTTCATAAATTTCAGCCAAAAGTTTGTTCAAAAAAATATAGTTTATATATTTATTTTATTAATTTATTTCTGTTTCATTATAAAACAAAAATTTTTTTAATGTTTTTCATAAAACAAAAGAAAAATAAGCAAAAGTTTCAGATGACTCCATATGTACCCCCAAGGAGAAACTTGAGTAAATTTAAAATTCAAAGGCCGAATATATGAAAATGTTATCCCTTGTATTTAGTAGAATATCCCTTAAGGTCAAGCACTCCATTTAATCCATTTGTAAATTAATGTACAAGTTTGTTTAGTGTTTTCTGGTGGCACCATGAGCAAGTTTTTCGATTGACTTCTGTTTGAGGTTTAGCGATTATGTAACCGTTCTTTCAAATGATCTCCTAAATGCTCTCTGGAAGTCATATCGGAACTTTGTGTAAGAGTATTAAGTCTGTGGAGACTTTTTTTGACTAAGACTTTTGCTGTCCACTGTATTTAGCAATTATCTTTTGCTTTTATTCTACCAGTGCTGCAGCACGTTCTTCCACCCTTTCACCTACAGCACATCTTACGCTCAAAGATTCTCCATATATGGCTTTAGAAGCATTGCGTGTGGAAAATATTTTTGTGACGTGTTTATTTTTGGCTCTGTTTTCCATTTGTGGTTTCACCAGTTGTTCGCTGAGGCTGTGTAGGAACATTCTACGGCGGCTTGTGGAAGCTTTTAACATTGGGTTACTCTCAACGTAAATTATGTATACTGCAAGGGCGGCGTCTAGTCTATTGTAGAAGAAAGCCAAGGACCATCTATTTGGTCTTCGCTTTGTTGAATATTCTGCTAAAAGCTTGTCCATATTATCGACGCCACTCTAAGATCATGAGTGGCTTTTTCTTTGGAACTTGTCGCCGTATCTACTAGTGTGTTGGCTTATTAGACGTATTCAAACCCCAGGTCAGACATCAGAACGAATATATATAAAAAGGTTTCTGCGGTGACTTCCTCTCAGCAGATTTCTGAAAAACTCTGTGCGCAAATAAAATTGCCATGATAAGTTTCTCAAAAATATGTCGTTCGGAGTCGACTTTTAAACTATAGGTCCCACCACTCATGTATAAAATTAACACACACAACATAAGTCGTGTGAGAAACTAGGTCCATAATCGTGACTGAAGGGTTGTAATGATCAATTATGTATGTATGTAATGGGAACATGTCAAAGATAGCTATCTCCGTACCGGCCAAGGCCAGCTCATCAGCAATGCAATTTCTAACGATATCACTGTTTTCCGAAACCCATATAAGACATACCTTTGGATGAACCGGAAGTTGAACAAGAAATCCTCGGCATTCATGGCTAAGGACGGACGTTGAAAAGACATTCTTTCCTAACGAATAGCAGCCTGGCTATACGAGTAAATCAAGAGATTTCAGGGAAAAGTAAGTGGCAGGACACTCAACAAGCAATGCGCCGCTTTCATAATTGATCTTTACTTGGAAAAAACTTGAGATCAGGCAGCCCACATGAAAGTTTAACATCAGGACCCTTAATAAAGGGTCCTATTGAGAACGTCGAAGCTGGTTCATGCTGTTTCTTCACTGGATAAATACAAGCACTAAGCAATCAAGAATAAGCGTTATCTACCATGTAGGTGCCAGAATGAAATATCTCCAATCCACTGCACTGAATCCAGAATCCCTGCAGTGGTGTGGACACAAATGTTTAGAAAAATATACTCCGCGAAAAGGCACACAATGAAATTACAATTAGGAGAGATTTGAGCCCTACATCAGGTTAATAATAATTATCTAGCATTTCTTTGCTATGAAAGCTAATTTTGTGCGAAGAAATGAAATGATCCATTATATCTAATCCGCCTATGCTCGTGTTTTAGTTTTGAAAAATATCCGGTATTAGCTAAGCAGTATTGTGTACATGCCGTTATCCTTACAGTGGACATATAATATATAGCTATTTTTATCAAACCTATAATCTACTCTTGGTTTTTTTAACATATTTATATTTTTCAGGAGAACATAAATCATTTAAATTCAACTTCTATATTCTATAAATAACTAAGTGTTCCCAAATTAGCACGGTTGTCATAAAGGGGTTAATAGATGACTCTGCGAAATACTTAATAAGTTATATGCATCAATCATGAAGTCATCATAATCTAGTTTGTAGTGTGTTGACTTATTATACGTAAGGCCATGGTTCAAAACAAAACGAAATTTAAAAATTATTACTTTCGGGGACTTGCTCTCAGCAGATTTCTGGCAAAAACTTTGGGAGTAAATAAAATTGGCTTGAAAAATTTCTCAAAAACATCTATCGTTCAGAGTCGACCTTAACCTGAATGTGTCGACACTTATAAATAAAATTAACACGCACAATATAAGTGGTGCGAGAAATTAGGTTGTAATCCTAACTCAACCGCTGTAATGGCCAATTAGCTCTGCTTTAACAAAGTACTTTCCTGTTTTTGGCCACATTGTAGCATTCTCAACTTTTATGATGTTCTCAATCAGCTAGATCAGTATCTAAAGTTCTTTGTAAGCGTACGGTCGATAATGTAACTCATTTATACGGTGTTCAGGTAGCACCTTTATTGCGTAAATTACTTCAATTAATATTTACGCAATAAATACGCAAATTGTTATAATATTGAGTAAAACTTAAAATGCAGCACTGTCATAAGTGCGCTAAGTGAACATACATTACATTAACCGAACAATTTTTGTTGATATTTGACAACTAAAATGAAAAAAATAATTTTGTGTGAAACGGTCAAAAATACAGTTTTTGTCAAATAAAATAAGTTTGACAGATTCGAGAAATAAAACAAAAATATTTTTGAGTTCTACTCAACAAAACTCACAACCTACAGTATGTTATTAGTTAGGGGGTATTTTGACTGTCGCCCCGCGTAATTATTGAAATAGTATTGTTGGGATCAATTTTTGTATTGAACCTAATTTGATTAATTAATTTGATTTTCATGCTGATGTTGTTTTCTATTGTTTTTCTCATTCTAGAATTGGATTAATCTCATATAAATTTGGAAAAATTTAAAGACAATACATTGACAACTGCAGAGAATGGATGTGTTCTTATGTCAATCACACAACAGCAATACTGGAATCAAACTGGAACAACGTTACAAATAAAAACGATGAAAATAATGAATAGCAAGTGTTAGAATGTATGGAACATTTAAACACAATACATTTCCGTTTGTTGTTTTTTCTTACGAGAAAATGAAAATTACAAATAGAAATTTTATAAAAACAAAATGTTATTGCAGTCGAGTACAACGGACAAACCACAAAACAGCAGCAATAAAAGTATAACATTTCAAAATCATAGAAGTGAAAAAGGAAAGACGGCAACCACAACTACAGACTGAAGTACAAAAGTTGGAATAACAAAAAGAAAACAAACAAACAAACTACAATACAACATAATGAAATTCCGACTCAGTTACTTTGGCCCGAACTCAAGTTGTTTTGATATGAAGACGTTCACATCGTCATCGCTGCCATCAATACTGTCGAATGGCGACACCCAAAGTACTAGCAACAATCCAACTAACCGAAGTATAACGGCGTCAACGATTTCTGAAACAACATTTAAATTGTGGAGAACATCTTGTGTTGTTTTCAATTTGCCACCACAATAATTTCCCGCAAAAACAATATCATCAACAGCTGCTGCTGCTGCTGCTAGAATAATAATTGTACGATATTGATTGCAGTAACAACCCCAATCCATTCACTCGCACACACACACACACTCCCCTTTCGAAGAAGAAAAGTAGAAACACCAATAACAACATATTGACATAGAAAAGGACGAGCAAATAAAGTTTTGTTTTTGAGCTAGAAATAGCCAACGAGACGACAATTTTATAAACCGACAGACAATAAAAGTGAGAGAGAAAAAAGGTGGTGTAGCTAACGAAATGACGTCCATTGAGGATATGAATGCAACGGTGACAACACCTGCTTTAGTGCAAACATCCGGCAATTTCATTGACACATCACAGGATGATTATTTCCGCCTTTACGATGCCAGTGTTGATGAAGATGGCGATGGCGAGGATGATATTGCGAATTTAATTGTGGGCGTATGGAATCCACTGGGTAATCAAACAAACACAACGACTTCCATGTTACTGACAATGAACAACGATGACGCTAACACCAGCACTGGGGTCATTGTATCAACATCAACGTGGACATCCGCTTCCATAATATCATCTGCTCCCTCGCTGTCCGCGTCATCATCGCTGGAGCCCTTAGCCACATACCTACCCACACAATATGAAAACTATACATCTGCCTCATCACACTTGACAGCGTTAGAATATGAATCGACTGCCATTGCGCTGGATCTTAATTCCACCGAGGCACTAGGGGACAATGACAACGATACGCTTACCCTAAATGTCAATGCAACACAATTTGCTCAACTGACGCCCTCATCAATATTGGCTTCATCTACGACATCGGGGTTCATCGACGCGGCCTCACAGGTTTCAGCTTCAGCCATTAGTAATTATGGCGATGATGTCGATATTGCTTTGATCGATAGCGCGGAAACTTTACTTACCGGTGATGATGACTACAGTATTTTAGGCTTTAATGGTGGTGGCCGTATTAGTGCAGACGAAAGTGATGATTTAATTAATCAATCAATTGGAGATTTTGATGCCATGGTTCAAAATGAAACATTCCGTCATATTTCCAATGGCAACATTATGTTGAGAAGCAGTGGTAGCGCTGGTGGTGGTGGTGGCGTTGGCAGTGGCAGTGTTGGAGATGAAGGCGGCAGTAGTTTTATGTTACTTTTAGAAGATTTTGGTGAATATTTTTACAATTATAATGGTAGTAATATGGTTTCGGGCACAACAACAATAGCAACAAATAGCATAAATTTAACAAATTTCGATTATATAACAACAAATTGCTCAAGTCATGGTAATTTAACAACAAATTTAACATCACTGTGTTACGATGGTCCACCCGAAGGTAAGTTATACAAAAACAAATCTATTTACATACATATGTATGTGTGTACATCCACCAAACTATACAAATTAATGTCTTGACACAGGTGCTTAGTTTATGTTAATTGTCATTATTTTAAGAACTATAGGACTGCACCAAAACATTATTGACATAAATACATACATACATAATTGATCATTACAACCCTTTAGTCAGGATTACGACCTAGTTTCTCACACCACTTATATTGTGTGCGTTAATTTGTGTACATGAGTGGCGGGGCCTACAGTTTAAAGTCGACTCCGAATGACAGATTTTTGAGAAACTTTTCATGGCAATTTTATTTACTCTCAGAGTGTTTGCCAGAAATCTGCTGAGCGGACATCGTACCTTTGTACCCTTTAGGAATTTATCTCCTTCTTATAAACAGTAATATTTTTGATCACTACCGGATTTAACCTTAAATCCAGCTGACGTAAACCAGTTTACATACACAAGACTTCTGTGAATGTTGTCGCAAAGGATCTCTTCAAATGTTCAATTAAGACTATGTTACCTCGATATCATTGGCAATCGATGACCGCCTTTGATACTTCTGAAAAGAGTTCATTCACAACTAAGCTCTAAATACTTTCACGCTTTCAATTTCAAGCTTTTAAATGTCACAAAAGGTCATAAAGCGATGACAATAATTTACATAAGAGTTTAACTTCATTACTTGCTAATCGGACGTAATTGAGGCTCCAGTTAAAATAATTAATGTTACTTAGTTAAACAAGTTTCGCTCTTAATTATATAAGAAACACATTGGCTCTATCATTAAGCGCTTCCTATCTTCGAATTTAAATAAAGCACAGAGTGTGTGAGATACAAACGACATTTTGTATTCCTTTGAAGGACCTATTGATAGCATTATGTGTGGAATACAACATTGTTCAACGTGGAATACTTTCGAAATTTCCGATTTTCTTTGACATTGACGCGCAAATCATGCTGAATTTTATCGATACCATGAGAACAGCGTTACTTTGTGATTTATTCGCATATACATCCGACATAAGAAAATTATGTCACATGCAACAGACTAACGTAGTTTAATCGCACGAGCTCGGTGATTAATTCATAGCATCTCCACCTGAATTGAAAACGCCCGCATATCTCGCGTTCATCATTCACTGTGGCATGAACTGTGTGCCACGTAGTGTCTTCCTGTTGAAACCACATGTCATCAACATATAATTCAGACCAAAAATAAATCGTTAATCGTCGACCTAGACAATGTCACTCTCAAAGGAATATGGACCGTTGACGCTGCCATCCCAAAATCCATATCAAGCAATGACTTTTCAGTATAATTTATGCTCTCAAATCTTTAGTGTTTTATCAAATTCGATAATTTTGTTTGTTTACGTACCCTTGCAGCTTCAGCGCTGAGGATGATTCTTCGATTGAAATGAGGGCCAATTGCCTACTCTATAGGCTATACAGCGGACGAACGTCCTTACATACATAATTCGTCATTACAACCCTTCAGTCAGGATTACGACCTAGTTTATCACACCACTTATGTTGTGTGTGTTAATTTTATACATGAGTGTCGGGATCTACAGTTTAAAGTCGACTCCGAAGGACAGATTTTTGAGAAACTTTTCATGGCAATTTTATTTACTCTCCGAGTTTTTGCCAGAAATCTGAATCTGAACGAAATATGAAAAAATATTTCGACTTCTTCTCAACAAATTTCTGGCAAAAATTCTGAGAGTAAATACAATTGCCGTGAAAAATTATTCAGAAATCTGCAGTTCGGAATCGACTTTAAAATGTAGGTGCCGCTACTATAGATAAAATTAACACACACAAGATAAGTGGTGTGGTAATGCAGACTGAAGGGATGTAACAACCAATTTTGAATGTTGTGTCCTGCAAAATGGCAAGTTCTAGCGAGTGACGTGAACATATTTTAATAAAATGAATGCTTTATACCGTACATGGTGATTTGTCACAGCAGACTGAATAAGTAATTTAGCAGATAAAGCTTCAGCCAGATGACCGTTTCAACTGTCAATGTTCAGCAGTTGCTATTGCAAGACCCGATAGAATAACATCATACCATTGTTCTGCTCAACAGAATACATAAAAATTTTCGAAAGAAAACAAACAAAAAAAAAACCATTAAAACTCTCAGGGACGGACACTCGATTATACAAAGGAATAACAGCATGCAGTACAAATTTATTTGTTTAATTTTGTTTATTTTGTTGTTGTTATCTAAGGAATCTGTGTTTTATTATCTCGTTTTCATTCTGTATTATTCTGTTCTATTTACAGTTACACGAAATTATTGGGCACTCATATTAATTGTATTTCCCATTTTCACATTATTTGGCAATATATTGGTGATACTATCTGTGTTTCGTGAACGTTCATTACAAACGGTTACGAACTATTTCATCGTATCACTAGCAATTGCGGATCTTCTTGTGGCTGTGGTGGTAATGCCATTTGCTGTCTATGCTCTGGTAAGTATTCGCAAAATGAAACTCTAATATATGTGAGTGCCATAACAATCTTTTTATTACACGCTTTAGTTTTTTTGCTTTTGCTTCTACTACATTTCCGTTCCTAGAAAAGATACTTATGTAAGTCTTGAACTGTGTGACTGTGGCTGAAAGTAAAATTGTTACATGGTTTTACCGGTTGCATTTGAAATCTAATGAAGTAAAGAAATAACAATGAAAGGAAACAAAAGATGTGAGATTTTTATCTTCACTTGAGCATCGTAATGTACATGGGAAACAATAGCAATTTGATGTAATTAGGATTTAGTTACGCAAGCTTAGTTAAAGTAAAAGGTTAACTGCTGTAGAAAATTCTTTCTAATATTAAATTGAGTGTTAAATTTCAATTATTTGAACTAAATTGTTTTCTTTTTTTAAAATGTTTAAAAGTGTTCTGATTATCTTCTCGAACTACTCAAGTTTCGTTTTAAACCTCCTTGAAATAATTGGTAAAAAGTAGGTTGATTTAAAAAAAAGAAAGCACTCCTTTACTTGGAAATATTTCTTCAGGAATTCCAAACAAAAATTTTCAAAAAATGGGTTGGTGTCTTTGGGTAGGCCAACATCTTAATATCGCTATTATTCTTATACGGTGTTTAGATATGCACCTTTATTGCTTAAATCGCAATAAACGCCATTATTGAGCTCAATATTTCATATAAGGTTTCAATTAATAATTGCGCAATAAATATGCAAATTGTTATAATATTCAGTAAAACTTAAAATGCAGCACTGTCATAAGTGTGCTTAGTGAGCATATTACAATTAACCGAACAATTTTGGTTGATATTTGACAATTCAAATGCCAACAACGGATGACAAAAACCAAACAAAAAACAAAAAAAAAGAGAATAAAAAGAATGTTGTTGAAACAACTGTTTTGTTTACTAGCTGTTAAATGAATATTTAATAAGCAGCTGAACTGCGTATATTATTATGCCTGAACACTTAAAATATTGTACTCAATTAACCGAATATTGACTCAGATAAAAAGTGCATATCTGAACATAGTATTACTCATTTACCCAAAATTTATAAAATCCTGGCCACCAAGAGGTCCACCGAGAACAACAATTTTGCGCTTTGCGATTCAGTCTAATATGGCCCAAAGACATCTTCTATATCTCCAGACTATAATAAACACCAAAAATAGTAAATTTTTCTGCTTTTCCACAATCACTTTTAAGTTCTGAGACGCCCACATTCGATACTTTGAGTTGTTAATGTAATCAATAAGTGACACACTTAAGCGCTAATTCGCTAAAGCAAACTATATGAGAAAAATCAGCACTGAAATCCTGTTGCTTTAACATATCTACGTTTGTTACGAATCTGGCAATACTTATGTCATTCTCTTCTCATAAAATTCAGCACATTTTTTCCACTGAACGTAATGAATCGATTTACGCTTGAGCAACCTTGGTATTGATTACCAAAACAGTTTACCGATTTTAATCCAAAACAACAAATTTATTTCCATAACAAAGAAAATTGGTCACAAATTGCACGAAAATGTCGTACAAAATTTGGTCGCTGTGAAGGACCAACAGTGCCCGGTATACGCAAGTTTTTTGCTGAAGTTCGTGAAACTGGTTTCATAGTTGATGCGCCAAGATGTGAGCGTGCTTATACAGTGCGCATACGCGAAAGTATCGAAGCAGCGGCAGATAGTGTCTGCGAGAAATCCATCAATCAATCCATCATCACTAGATAGACCCACGAGACGATTTCGATGTCGATTTCGCCAAAAAATCATCTTTTCGGATTATGCTCACTTTCACATTGGTGGGTACGTTAATAAGCCGTATTTGGGATTCAGAAAACACACACGTGGTCTTACCAATGCATTCAATACGAGTGATTGTTTGGTGCGGCTTGTGTAACGGAGTCATCACTGGCCCATATTTCTTTGAAAATGAGGACGGGGCAACTATAACGGTCAGTGCAGATATCTATCGCACCATGATTACCGATTTTTTTGTACTCGCTCTGCATGATATTGATGCGAACTATGATTGGTTTCAACGGGATGGTGTAACTTGCCACACATCTCATACCATCAAACGTTTGATGGCGGTTTAATTAGTCGAAATTTTGATGGCAGTTAGCCGCCAAAAACCGGCGATTTGACATCGTTGGACTATTTTCTGTGGGGCGCCGTTAAAGAAAAGTGTTATGCCGGCAAACCAGAGACAATTGAGCATATGAAGGCCAACATTCGTGATGCCATTGTCGAGATACGACCCCATATACTTGAAAAATGCACGAAAATTGGTCCGATCAAATGAGGTACTGTGAAGCCAGCCGCGGCAGCCATATAAATGAAATAATATTCCATTTCTAACCAGAACAACTGTACTGCACGACAAAAATATAAATTTGTCAAAATTTCAAATAGTTTTTGTTTTATTGCGTTTTTAAATTTTAATTTTGAAATCGCCCACCATATAGTATATCGTTAAACACTCTCTTTTGTGGTCAACTTTAAAAAATTTGTTTCAGGAAAATATCAACATTCTCTGTGACTGAAGTTGGAAATTTATTTATTTATTCATTTATTAATTACAATACAATTACAAATTATATTTAATTATTTACGATCTAAGTAACTTCGAACTTATGCTCAGTGTAGTATAACAGTACCAGAGTCTATGGGGTGAATCGAACCAATAATCCTCTCTCTAATGGTCTAGTACACTACACACTAAACTACCAGGGTACCTGGTTGCAAATTAAAATGCAAAATAAGCCATAATGAGTCATAAGGTGGTTCTAATTGATGAGAACATCGTCGAATTGACAAATTCAGGTTATCTGCAACACTTTCCCCAAAAGTGTTAATAATTTACACGATCGAACAAACCAGTGTGGAAAACATTAGAAATGGAGATTTTTTCAGCTTTATGTTTTAAAAATATTTCTGGGATCCACAATAAATTATCCATACAAAGTGAGAGTGTTTTTAAAAGAAATTTAATTAAAACAAAGTGTATGTGAAATATCATCGAATATTTTTATTCGTTTCAATGACCTGTTCCTCTCATAATGTTTGGAATATTACATCCTTCAATTGTCCGCCACGGTTTCTACTAGTGGAGCATATCCGATATGACCAATTTTCCATGATTATGGGTCATAAGTTACGTTGAATTTGACATAAGTTGGCATGTATACACCCTAAGTAAATTTATTAATACTAAGCCCACCATAACGGAGTGTTCGGAGTACAGTCATGGACAAAACTCTATGTACTCCCAATATTTCCTCTATAGTTCCTCTCTTTTGCATGGTTTTCTGCCGCAAAGCCGCTTTCGTTTAATGGTCTTCATACTGTTCGCGCATATCAGATATTTCTGATCTTACGGTAATGGCTTGAGATAGTTTTGAGGTGACAGTACTTGGGTTTCTACACCGTACCTGAAACATATATCTGAAGTTTCCACTAGCAAGCTTTCTTTGACCTCCACTGTGGGATTTATTTTCGACTGAACCATTGCCGTAGTTTCTGTTGGCACATTACTCGTGAGACCATGGTTCAAACCACACTTCAGTCATTTCAAACAAAATGAAAGATGAAAAAATATTTACTCGGCGAATCGAACTCTGTTGTTTCATTATCGTTGCATTTGTCAAGGAACATTTCTTAGGACGCTTGTTCCCTTAACTCGGTAACACAAACCATTTAAACTAAATTTCTATATGCCCTGAACAACTAAGTGTTTTCAAATAATCCAGCGGCCGCAAATGCGTTAATAGATGATTCTGCGAAAGCCGCAATAATGAAGTCGCCGTAGTTTAGTAGATAGCATGTTGGCTTGTTAGACGTGAGATCTTGGTTCAAACCATAGGACAGCAATCCCGAACAAAACGAAAAATGAACAAATATTTCTTCGGCGACTTCTTCTCAGAAGATTTCTTTAAATAAGTCTGTAGTTCGACTTTCAACAGGAGGTCCTGCCACTAATTTATAAAACACACACAACATATGTAAGTGGTATGAGAACCTTGGTCGCATTCTTGTCCAAAGGCCTGCAAAGACCAATTATGTATGTATGTTTAAAAATGTAGATGTTGAGGCTATTTGGACTTTTGGCCATGACTGTATTTTCATAATCGGTTGCATTTGAAACCGAATAGTCAAGCAAACAAGAGAAAAAAACCGCTTTTTATTTATATTTTTAATTTATTGTTACGAAAATGGAAATGGTGTCACATCGTTTAACATTAAAGTGATAAACAAAAGCTACAAAAACAAAAACAATGGACTTGTTAACATGATAAACGAATAAGCAAAAATAAAGCAACAACGTCAGCAAAAATTCAGTGAGTCTTGTATGAAGACGCGTTGCTTGCGAAGAAAATAATTGGGGTTTGAAGATCTCCGCTGTAAAGATCGGTCGAACAATTATTATTGTTTACACAAATTAGTGTAAAGTAGAATAAGAATTGTTGTTGTTTACATCAAGTTGTGAAGAGAGGCACTCAGAATTGTGCGAACAATAAAGGAATTATTTATAAATAAATAAAAATTTAGTTTAATTTTTATTTGCAATCTACGAACTCATATTTTAAACGTTTTTAAAAAGGTAAAAACGTAACATTATTTTAAATTTCAATTCTAATTGGAATGTTTCAATGAATGCATAATTTATTTAATTAACGTATGCAAGGAATAGATAGAATATTTGATTTATTTGAATACAAAAAAAAATTAAGTTTCCCCCAGGCAAATATTTAGAATCGATTTTAAAAATTGAAAGACATTTTTTTTGTTTAATCAAGAAACAGTCAAAAATATGCAAATTTTACAATCAAATTAAATTGTAAAACCATATCAATACATACATGTGTGGCCATGTATATATTTATTTATGTGATGCATAAACGTAAGTGGAGTTGTGTAGAAATTTATTTTGTTTGAGTGATTATTGTGAAAAGTAAGTTTTTAGAAAAAGTTGTTGCTATTGTTGTCATATCGTTGTTAAATCAACATTAATTTGAAAAAGAAAAAGACAAGTTAAGCATGTGGACAGCCACAAAAGAAGACAAAAAATAACCCAAATATATGCATTTCCTAAAACTTTGTACGCCTTTAAGTTAAACTACTCTTACCGTGAGTATCTTGCACCCCTTACCCCTAATTTTCGTTTACTTTCTTTTGAAGAACTTTTATTCAAGTTATTTTACACGTATTGCCTTTCAGATAAGTTAAACCTATTAATGAAATACTCACACTTGAAATATAATATTTTATTGTGCTCTAAAAGTATGCATAACAGAACTGATAACCAGACTTTGCAAGGAGTAAATTAAAATTGTTGTAAAATCTTAGTTGTAGTAACTTTGCTAAAAGGTTAGGTTAGGTTAGCGGGTAACTTACCGTTAACAGCCAAGTTCCCTCGGTGGCCCATATGGCCCATTGTGTTACACAGTGTGAGTAAATCTACCCTCTAGTCGTAATTAGTTAGTGCTGGGCCGCGAGTGCGAGATAAAGCCCGCCAGTTTCCTTAATGGCACTTTCGCCAGCGTGTCCACATGACATCTGTTTTATAGTACAGTGTAGTCACATATAAAGTGTTGTATCGATTACGTTTTTTTCTGGTGGTGTAGACCAAGCTTGTCAGCGAAATTGCCAGTAGCGCAGTATCACGTTAGTAATCTTGCAAGAGCACATTTCTCTTGTCGAAAGTAGTCTCCTGGTTTTCCTGCTGTCCACATCTGGACACAGCAGTTTTGAAATTCGGTAACCAAGTATATTGAACCATCTACTGTTTATTGAGCTCCATGTTCCTTTTTCAAATTGGAAAAAGGAAATGTTAAATGATGCACAACAAACAAAAGCTGCAGGAAAGAGTCCATTGAATGACAGACCTTTGGAAAACCCAAAAATACTTGTGAAGTTTTGTTTCAAAGATACGATAGAAAATCAGTGTTGCATTGATTTGTTACTGGTGAGGATACATGGATTTACTTTCAGAATCCCAAACGGAAGAAATTCTGGGTTGTAGGACAACTATTAACTTTGGCTGCAAAACCCGTTCGATTCGGCAGGAGGACTGCTGTGTGTCTGGTGGGACAAGAAAGGTGTGGGGTACAAGCTCCTTAAACCTGGTGAAGTTATTAATACAGAGCGCAGCCGACAACAAATGATCAATTTGAACTATACATACATTGACTAAAAACTAATCAGTATGAGCCACGAAATATGGCAAAGTAAGTACCTGCATGCAAAACAGAAATGGTTCAGAATACAATCAAAGCATTAGGCCGCATTTACCAAACTTGGCTCCTTGGCTACTATCTGTTTTCATCGATTTCATACACTTCGTCTGAGCAGCCCATCGATTTCTATGAGGGAATCGAAAATTGGATGACTAGTTAGTTTGCTTCAAAACAAGAACAGTTTTATTGGCTTGGAATCTTTAAATTGACTGAAAGGTAGAAAAAATGTGTCGACAGCAATGACCAATAGTTAAAAAAAAAACGGTTCATATTGTTACGGAAATGAAAATCTAGATACTGGTGTTTTGCTTTTACATCGCATAACATTAAAATTGTAAACAAAAGCTACAAAAAGAAAACAATGCAGTAAACAAACCTATTTACAAATTATCGTACTGCTTAAAAACTTAAAAAACAAAAATACCAGCATAAAAACATGGTAAACAAGTAAACAAGAAATACACCAACAAAACTACAATAATAAATGTAAACAACGATGTATACATTTATAGAGATTTCGAGAAGTCGAAGTGATGAATGTTCGCCATATAAAAGGCAAGTAAGTGAATTGAAGTGAAGTTCGTGGTTTGAAGATCACCGTTACAAAGATCTGTCGAATAATTGTCTAGAATTGTTATTGTTTATGCAAAGAGTATAAACAGAGGAATGACAAGTAAAAGCAATTGTTGTTGTTTACATCAAGTTGTGAACAGTGGCACGCAGAATTGTGCAAATAATAAGGAATTTTAATTAACCTGAACACAAATTTATTTTAATTTTTAATTTGCAATCTACGAGCTCATACTTAAACGTTTTTTGAAAGGTAAAAACGTAACAGTATTATTGTAGGTGTGAATATATCCTTCCTATTGTGTCCTCCTCAGACATAATATTCCCTTCTGTGCCAGTTCACCCGCTTTTTTGTTTCCTTCCATGGCACAATGTCCCGGAAACCAGTCGAGGCGGTTGTTGTGTCGAGGAGGTTGTTGTCACTCCTGGTGTCCTTTGATTTGACGAGATGGGATCCAAGCGCTTTGATTGCTGCTTGACTGTCCACTCATATGATCAAGTTCGAAAGAGGAGGTTGCCCAAACGTGAAATTGAGACATTTTGCGGTAAACAATCAAGATCCATCAAAAATTTTGAAAATTTTTGAACTGAAAGTTCATTTGATAATATGACATATATAAAAAGTAGAACAGCATTGTTATTCTATTTATATAAGAACTACTGTAATTTTTGTCCGATTTGATCATACGAAGTGTCAATCTCTTCAGAAGATAATGTACTATCAGAATATCACCACTTATTTCTTAATTTTTAATTAAATTTTGCAACTAAGAGTGGCTAAACTTGAAAAAAAAGAAAAAAATAATGTTTTCAAAGTCTACCTGATCAAAACTCATAACATGTAAGTTTGAATCATATGTTTATGTGTATATATCGTTTTAAAGGCTTATCTCTATCCTTTCCAAAAAAATTTGGATTTTGAAAATAGGTTAAAAAATATTGGGGTAATCAATAACTTTGTGTGAAAAGATTAAAGATACCGATTTTGTCAAATAAAATAAGTTTGGAGGGTTCGAGATATATAAAAAAAATATTTTTTGAGTTCTACTCAACAAAAGTCACAACCTACATAGTGTCATTAGCTGGGTGTATTTTGACTGTTGCACCCTGTTATTGTTTATTTAATTTTGTTCGCTAACAAAAGAACATCAACAGTCTCAATAACAAAAATGAATTCATATATTTAATGGCAAATTCACACGTGCATAAATCAGCCTTAAAGAAGAAGATGTTCCTTCGCATATGATTTATGCAAATGTATTCTGTCAACTCAATGTGATTGATTGATTGAACTTTTTTCTTCTTGTTTTATTCTCGACGTGATTGTTGTAAAAAAAGTAGTAAACTTTTATACCATATGTACATATGTATGTGTGTACATTTTTGTTTGGGAAAAATATAAATGAAACAAAGTTAAAATCTGTGAAAAGAAAGTTTTTTTGTCATATAGACATACCTACCTACACAATAAGCATACGGGTCTGAACAATACAGCATTAAGAAAAGAACACATAAAAAAGTGAACAAACAACTGGAGAACAAAAAATGTTCGTCAAATTTATGTATGTATGTATCATACCTGTGAGCGTACGCAAAATTCTAAAATATTAGAGGAATTCAGATTCTGAAAATCTATGGAAATAGACATTAGCCAACATCAAATTAATACAAATTGTGTATTATACAGTTCCAGCAACGAACTAGGGGAAGAGACAAACCGTAGGATTCCTCTGAGATTAGTTACGTTCGAAATTAATTTTCCTAATCGCACGAAAAGAATTCCATCATTTGAATATCTTCGCTTTGCTTATACTATGTTCAGATATGCACTTTTATTGAGTCAATATTCGGTTTATAGAATACAATATTTTAAGTATTCAGACATAGTAATATACGCAGTTCAGCTGCTTATTCAATATTCATTTGACAGCTGGTAAACAAGACAGCTGGTTGTTTTTACAATATTGTTTTTATTTTGTTTTTTTTTGTGTGTCGTTGTTGACATTTGAATTGTCAAATATCAACAGAAAGTGTTCGGATAATTATAATATGCTCACTAAACACACTTAAGATAGTGCTGCATTTTAAGTTTTACTCAATATTATAACAATTTGCCTATTTATTGCGCAATAATTAATTGAAACTTTATATGAAATATTGAGCTCAATAATGGTGTTTACTGCGATTTGTGCATATCTAAATATCTGCGCATATGGCAACATTACTGCCAATATGATTTAGGTGGAGAGCCCCATTAGTATGCTCATTGATGTATTAAAGTCCTCTCTATTCAGTCTTAATATTGCCTAATAATCGCCGTAGTCTAGAAGGTAATGTGTAAGCTTATTAGATATAAGGCCACTGGTCAAACTCCAGACCAGTCATCTCCAACAAACCGACTTCGTCTTAGTAGATTTCTGGCAAAAAAACTCTGGCAGTAAATAAAATTGCCATGAAAAGTTTCTCAAAAATTTGTCGTACAAAGTCGACTTTAAACTGTAGGTCCCGCCACTCATGTATAAAATTAATACACACAACATGCGTGTGAGAAGCTAGGCCGTAATCCTGACTGAAGGGTGGTAATGGCTAATTATGTATGTATGTTGTCAGTGGTTGACATCTGCTTGATAGTGTTGGTTTTAATCTCCTGAACTGTTGTGGGATTGTTGATGTACACTTTAGTTTTTAAAAAGCCCCCAAAATTTTTTAGAGATTTAAGTCACATGATTTCGGTGGCCAATTTAATCCCCTCCTTTATGAGAAATGACACGATTATCGAACTTTTCTTTCAAAGGAACCATTATTTCTTTGGAGACGTGTGACAAGTAGCACCATCCTGTTGAATTCACATATTATCTATATCTAAGTCATTAATTTACCACCACAAGAAGCTTCGGATTAGTTCCGTGATTCCTTGGGAGCACAAACTACTCTAAAATAAGCTTTGGATTCTTTTCACCCTAAGGGCCATTATTACAATTTGCCGTTAACTAAAAGGAGGACTTTAACGGGCAGATAAATTGTTCTTCATTATTATAAGTGGACAATAAGGTAGAAGTGAGCGTTAACCTAAATGGAGGATCATCCTACCGGTAACTTTTAAAGTTAAGTTTATGTTTGAACTTGCCGTATTATATATTATTTTCAATATGGCAACTTCAAATATAAGCAAAGTGAGCTAATGTAATAAGTTAAAGGTGACTTTAAAGTGCACTTTAGCTAAAGGTACTTTTAACTAAACCCAACTTTAACGGCAAGTTGTAGTAATAGCCCTAAATGTGACAATTCTGCTTGTTGACATACCATTTGAAGTGGAAACGGACTTCGTTTGAGAAGATTATTAAAAAATTCTCATCTTCTTCTTCGTTATTTCGATGGCCTAAGAAACGAATTGCCAATGTAATGGGTTTTAATTCTTGTGACTGATTCTGGATCTTATAAGAATTTAAATGAGAATAGGATGCAAAATGTTTAATAATGTTCATCGTTTGACTTTTAATTGCTGCGACTGAGGACGAATGAGATGATTTTGCATCTTCTTCAGCATTTCTGCTCATAGCTGTTATATTCTCGGTTGAATGAGCACCACGTTAATATATTTTGTTTCTGTAACCCTGAACGGACACAGGTTATTCAGATTTCACAACTATTGGTGCATTTTCTGCACCGAATTTTATTTTAAATTTCCTAAATACGTCTTGCCAAGGAAAAACGAAATCCTTTAACAATAAAAACACGTTATTCCTTCGTGTAAAGTTCCATATTAACTAATCGAAATGTATATGGTAGGTGGGTAAGTAGAAGTGGCTATCCCCCCGATGGTGTCATGAGCATACATACATAGGCCGCACACAGGGCCCATTGTGATACCACAGTTTCATATTTTCCCCTTGTCCAGGAACCACTCGGAGCTTCCGATAAAGCGACTCAGACTGTCAATATCCATTCATGACAGTTCATTCATATCCTCCATGTGACTCTTTCTCATCCGACCAAGTGCCGGGCATGTGCACAGTAGGTGAAGTACAGAGTCATCATCCTACTCATCTTCACAGCTTCTGCAGAAATCATTTGCAAGGTGTCCAAGACCAATACACCTCGCATGCGTTCCTGTAATACAATGCCCCGTAATAACCCCTATAACAGTGCTGAGCCTACTTCTTTTGAGTTTAAGCAGAGCCGCCGCGCGCCTCTGATATAGCCTTTGCCATATTTTTATCGCCGTTCTGCCACTGTCCGCGATTGCATTGTCAATTACAAGCTTGCAGGTAGCCAAAGGGATGCCCAATGTAGAAAATTCATCAGTGAGCTCGATGGTCGTTTCCCTTCTGGCCAGTTTATCCGCTCTGCAGTTAACGGGAATATCCCTATGTCCCGGTACTCATGTGATACAAACATCATACCGATTCACCACTTCGTTGAAATATCTGCGACAGTCGTATACCGTCCTGGCGTTCATTACATTAGAAACCAATGCTCTGATAGCCGCTTGGCTATCGGAAAGTATGATGATTTTCCACCTGCGAACATTGCTGACACTTCCGCTTGAAAGACGCTGCATTGATTCGATAGCCTTGTAGACCGGGGTATTCCGATTGATTACGAATAAATTCGACATCTTACGGCTCCTTCCAGCTTGGAGCCATCGGTGTAGATTTGTACGGAGTCCCTTGCCAGGGACCTCAAAATGTATATAAAATCTGAAAACAAAAATTTTGATAAAAATTACAAAGCACCAGTCAGGATAACGACCTATGTTCTCACACCGCTCAAGTTGTGTGTGTTAATTTTAAGAGATTGAATCTAGAAGTCTCATATAAAATTGGCATTTGCATGACATTTTTCGGTATAAATTTGATCAGCAAAATCAAGCATTAGAATTATTTTCCAATTCATACTCTTTGTGCATCCCCACCGTTAAATATGTCGTTCTAAAAAATGTTGTACCAATACGTACCACCTTAATACACTGCGTATGTTTTTTTTTTAATAGTGGTGGTGAAAAGGTATTTGAAAGAAAAGTTGAATGCAACTTTTTGGCATTTTTGTGTACACTTGTCACATAATATAATGCCTTTAGTATACTAGCTTGACGTTTGATAGTATTTCGGTAAAATTTATGGCTGTGTGCTAGACAGCCATGTAAAAAATTGAATGAATGGCTGCGTAATAATTTTTTTTTTGTTATGTTCATGTCTGACAGATGATGGTATTAACAGTAGTTTATGTCTTATTATTTATTCTTTTAAAACATGTAAAAAATATGTAAAAAAATGTAAATGTTTTATATTTTTTTGTATTATTTTGGTCTTGTTTTGTTTGAACTTATAAGAAAACTAACAAGACATGGCAGCTTTCCCTACCGCCAGTGTTGAATTATTCATTCTAATATTTACTAGGTGTACCCGTTTTAACACGTTCATCGCCATGTCAGCCATATGTGTCTGACGCTAAGAAGTTCTACATGAGCCATGTCAGTCATATGTGCCCGCCGTACGCGATTTGATAAATCACAAATGTCCGACGCAAACGACGCTGTGTTCAAAACAACAGGTTAATACTTGTTGTATCTTGTTTAGATTCGTCAGATATATAAGACTGACACGGCTTGTCGAAAAAAAGTTTAAATATAGGGCCACGTCAGTCATATATGTCTGATATAAAAAAATTGTGTTTTTCCGGGAATTTTGGCAAAGAAAAATTTTTCTGTGATACATTAAATTTCCTTGATATATTTTTAACTAAATTATCTAATAAAGTTACCGTGGCCCACGTGAAAATTTTTCTGATATTACCGTGGCGATGAACGTGATAAAGACTAATTTTTAAAGGAAAAATCTTGTTACGTTTCTACCTTTTAAAAACGTTTAAAATATGACTGCAAATAAAATAAAAATAAATTTGTGTTTAGTTTTATTTAAAATTCTTTATTATTCGCACAATTCTGTGCGCCACTGTTCACAATTGCTTTGTTTGTTATTTCTCTATTTATACCCTTTGCATAAACAATAACAATTACTAGACAATTATTCGACAGACCATTGTAATGGAGATCTTCAAACCATGATTACTCTTTTCAAACACATCGCGTCTTCACACAAGACAGACTGAACTTCACTATCTCAGTCGCCTGCTTTACCTTGCCTTTTATATGGCAGAGTAAAACAATCTGATGAATATTCTTGGAGGCAAATGTTCATGACTTCGTCTTCTCGAAATCTCTATAAATGTAAACATCGTTGTTTATATTTATTATTGTAGTGTTGTTTGTGTATTTTTCTTACATTTATTGTCGTAGTGTGGTTTGTGTATTTTTGTTAATTTGTTTACCAATTTTTTATGCTAGTGATTGTTGTAAGCAGTACGATAACTTGTAAACAGGTTTGTTTGCTGCATTTTTTTTTTAGCTTTTGTTTATAATTTTAATGTTAAGCGATATAAAATCAAAACACCAGTATCTAGATTTTTCATTTTCGTAACAATATAAATCATTTTTTTAAAGTATTGGTCATTGCTGTCCACACAATTTTTCTATCTTTCAGACAAGCCAATAAAATTTTTCTTGTTTTGAAGCAAACTAACTAGTCACCCAATTTTCGAGTCCCTCATAGAAATCGAAGTGCTGCTCAGACAAAGCGTATGAAATCGATGCGACGGGCGTGGTTGCAACGCCCAGCCTAATGCTTTGATTGTATTCTGAACCATTTCTGTTTGGCATGCAGATACATTGCCATGTAGCAAATTGCTTTGTAATGTTTCGTGGCTCATAGTGGTCAGTTTTTGATCTATGTATAGTTTATTGCCGGTAACGCTCTGTGTTAATAATTTCACCAGGTTTAAGGAGCTTGTACACCACAGCTTTCTTGTCCCACCAGACACACAGCAGTCCTCCTGCCGAGTCGACCTAGTTTTGCTGCCAAAGTTAATAGTTTTCCTAGAACCCAGAACCCATAACCCATAATTTCTTCCATTTGGTATTCTGAAAGTAAATCCATATATCTTCACCAGTAAACAAATCAATCCAACACTGTATCGTAATCTTTAAAACAAAATTTCACAATTATTTTTGGGTTTTCCACCGGTCTGTCATTCAATGCATGTGGCATTTACCAAACTTTTAGATCTTTCTTGCAGCTTTTGTTTGTTGTGTATCAATTAATATTTCTGTATTTGTATCTGACTCAAATATTCATCCAATATTGTTTGCAATTCGGCGTCTTTTTTGGTGGTCTTCCACGTTCTTTATTTCTTGCATCTTCATCTGAACCTGAACGAGTTGCTTCTGATAGAGCATGATCACCATATACCTCGATAAGCATTCGTTAAGATTCTTCAGTCTTTCATTCTCGAAAACAAAATAAATTAATGTCTTCCGCAAATCATAATTTTTTGCTACAAAGTGGAAAAATATGCTGTTGTTTGTACACTGATTTGATGTATACTGAATATATTGTTATGAAAATGGAAATGGTGTTACGTCGTTTAATATTAAAATGCTACAAAAGCTACAAAAACAAAAACAATGAACATGATAAAAAGTAAACAAAATATATCAACAACATCAGTACAAAAAAAGGGGAATAAACATGTAAGCAAAAATTCAACAACAATCAATGCAAACAAAATACACAACCAGCATGTTTGCATTTGTGGAGGTCTCGAGAAAGCTAAGCCACGAACATTCGACTCCAAGATCATTCATCAGACTGTTTACTCTGCCATATAAATGGCAAGGCAAAGCAGGCGAATGAGTTAGTAAAGTTCAGTCAGTCTTGTGTTAAGGCGCGGTGTGTTTGAAGAGAGTAATCGCGGATTGAAGATCTCCGTTACAAAGATCAGTAGAATAATGCCTTGGTTACCCAAGCATAAGAAACGTAAAATCGTAACGTACGTAGCCTTAAAAACGTTTGTGTAGTTATAGAAACGATCAAAACGCAACACAATGCAAAGAAATCGGTACACAGACTCATCATCAGTGTTGCCGTTTTTTGTTCAATGCATAGATTTTTCCGGATTTGGTTATTTTTCTTATAAAAATAACTTTTGTTTTGTTTGTTAAAATTAATTAATTAGTAAGACTATAATTTTATTTTGTTATTTTTTGTTTCTTTTTTTCTCAATTATAATTTAAATTTGAAAAAAATAAAATATAAAAACTGTGAATATAATTTTGGTCTAATTTTTCCTTATTTGGTGATTTTTCACAAATGTTGGTTACAATATTTTTTATCGTGGCAACACTGCTCATCATCTCTCATGTTCAAATGTCACGCAAAAACGTGAGAGAATTCTGTTTTATACAGATCGTTCCGTTTTGCTAACAAGAGAGAACGTTTCGGTAATCGTTTACATTGTTCTCCATTTGCTAAAAAGATAACGTTCGCTACGGTACGTTACGTTACGTGTGGGTAACTACAGCATAATTGCCTAGTAATTGTTATTGTTTATGCAATGGGTGTAAACAGAGGAATAACAAACAAACCAATTGTTGTTTGAATTTTTTTAAGAGACGCCAGCACTCGTACAAAATTCAATTGACCTGAATGGCCTTAAGAACAGTTGCCAACTGATCTTACTTTTTCCATCGAAAAATCATTTTCAGCTGTGATAATCATTTCCGGCTGAATACGTGAGCAAAAAAACTTAGCGAATATGGGGCGCTGCTAATTCACATGAGGTCGAAGAACAAAACCGAAAAATACCAAAAAGAATTAGTGTTTGATGTTGATTTTAGGCTCATGGAATCATTGTTCCATATTTCTTTTAGAACATTGTTGGCTAGGCCACGTGGAGTATAATAGGGTGGACTACTTCTTTTGGTCTGAATTTAATAAGACCTCTTCGGCGTGTTCCTCTCAGCAGATTTCTGATAAAAACTGTAAGAGTAAATAAAAAAATTGCCATGAAAAAGTTTCTCAAAAAAAGCTATCGTTCGGAGTCGATTTTAGACTGTAGCTCCCATCAGTCATGAATTAAAATAACAAACACAACATAGTCCTGACCAGAGATCAGCACTGAGTATTCAAAAAGATGAATAGAATCGAATCATATTCTTAATTTCTGATGATATATGATATGATATGTATTCATACTTATATTAATATCATGGAACCGCTACTCATATTCAAAGTTTGAAGTACTCATCGTACTCATACTTAACAATACGTATGACGTTGTTCATTTCAACACTTACAAGAATCATAAAATAAGTATGATTTGCGTACGAATACTAAAATACTCACTTGAAGGGTGTATGTTTGCTTTGCTTGCTGTCTTTGTCTTTTTTGCTTATTTGTTTTTTTTCTTTTTTTTTTGTAACTACAACAACAACAAAAAAACTGTATGTTTTGATTAATGATTCGAGTCACTCACATCATTTATAAATATTATAAGTACTTTTCTCAAGTTATGGATCTGAATGAGTAGGCTTATGAATGAAACATATTTCGAATGGTATGAGTTTGATTGCAACCTGTACTTATAAATCAACGTTGTAGTAAGTACGAATGAATCAGAGTTGTTTAATTCTAATTTTGTTGACTCATATTCAAAATTTCATGAGTGCTTATGAGTAGCGAAAAAACGATTCATTGCTGATTTCTGGGCCTGACTGAAGGGTTGTAATGGCCAATTAAATATGTATGTACATATGTAAATAAAAGAACCCACGCTTAGGCTTAGCTTTATGAAAAATTAATTTTTCAAGCAGATAATTCCGTTCCTTCTGTTTCTGATGACAGGCAGGTAATCTGTTTTATTCGAGATATTTTCCGAAATCCTTTAAACTTCTGCCTACCTAAATACCAATTAAAGAATAACTTCGTAATTAATTTTTAATAAAACAGAATTAAATACAATACAAATTAAAGAAGAAGAGCTAAAAAAAAGCATGTTAAAAAACCTTGAAATTGAAACGCACAACACGAAATACCATAGTTTCCAGCACGTTTCATTAAAATTTTATCTGCACAGTTTGTAATTAAAAACGAAATACTTTGCAAAGGTCAGCACTTCCACAAAGCCGCAGATACAGACTTTGCAAATGGTAACATCTATTATAAACACACAAAACATTGAAACATTAATTTAAATAAAAAAAATTAAAATGCCATATTAAGGAAAAATTAAATGAGAAAACTGTACAAGTCAAAAGACGTTGTTGTTGTTTAATTGAAACAATTATTTTCTTCTATTGGCAATTTCTTTTTTAAAAATATTTATAACAGTTTAAACTAAAATAACGGTTAATAACTAATTTACATAAAATGCTTGTTACTTGCATACGTACCATTTACCCATTGCCAGACTCACTCCCAACAGTTGCTTTTAAAACCCAACAAATTAGGAGTGCCAATTACAGACGTTTACAAAAGTTCTGTTGCCTGTACAATGCTGTAGCGTCAGGCTATAGAAAATGTGCTGCCATAACATCCTGCTGAACACTAAGAATAATTAATTGGCACGCAATATAGTTTTCAACAAATTTAGAAAAGAACAAAGAAAAGGACAAAGAAAAGGACACAAGCACATTGAATAAAGCACCTGTTTGCTTTAAAGCACTGTTAAAACGGTGTTCACCTTTATTTAAACGCCATTATTGAGCTCAATATTTCATATAACAGAACAGAATTGTTCATTACAACCATTCAGTCAGGATTACTTTTATTAATTTTATACATGAGTGCCGGGACCTACAGTTTAATGTCGACTCCGAACGACAGATTTTTGAGAAACTTTTCACGGCAATTTTTATTTACTCTCAGAGTTTTTGCCAGAAATCTGCTGAGAGGAAGTCACCGCAGAAATACTTTTTGTATTTTGTTTTGGTGTCTGGCCTGGGGCTCGAACCCTGGCTTTACGTCTAATAAGCCAACACACTACCTACTAGACTACGGCGACTCCATTTCAGATATGCACCTTTATTTAAACTACATTATTGTCCTCAATATTTTATATAAAGTTTCAATTAATAAATGCTCAATAAATGTGCAAATTGTTATAATATTGAGTAAAAATTAAAATGTAGCACTATCAGAAGTGTGTTTAGTGAGCATATCGAAATTAACCGAACACTTTTTGTTGATATTTGACAACTCAAATGTCGACAACGACAAACAAAACAAAATAAAAACAATGTTGTTGAAACAACCAGCTG
This sequence comes from Sarcophaga variegata, assembly GCA_932273835.1. Lineage (NCBI taxonomy): Eukaryota > Metazoa > Arthropoda > Insecta > Diptera > Sarcophagidae > Sarcophaga > Sarcophaga variegata. The sequence continues at coordinate 27,881,165 of OW026358.1, read as the reverse complement.
TTTTGTTTACCAGCTGTCAAATGAGTATTGAATAAGCAGCTGAACTATGTATATTATTATGTCTGAACACTTAAAATACTGTACTCAATAAACCAAATATTGACTTAATAAAGTGCATATCTGAACATAATATTACGTTTGAAAATCATGGCTTATCTATTTCAATACATACATATACATATACATACATAATTAATTGGTCATTACAACCCTTCAGTCAGGATAATGACGTAGCTTCTCACACCTCTTATATTGCGTATGTTAATTTCATACATGAGTTGCAGGAGCTACAGTTTAAAGTCGACAGATTTTTTATTTTTTTTTCATGCCGATTTTATTTACCTCAGTGTTTTTACCAGAAATCTGCGGAGAGGCAATCGCCGTAAGAAATATTTTTTTTCGTATTTCTTTATGTTCGTTACGTCTGTGCCTAGGTTGGAGCCATGGGCTCTCGTTTAATAAGCAAAAAAACTACCAACTAGTCTACGGCGGCTACAAAGTATTATACATTATTTTTTTCATACTTACATTCTTGCATTTTAATTTCAAATATTAAATTTTCTGAATTTCTTATCATATAATAAATAAGTTTAAATGTACTTCCTTTCACCTCCTTCATGGTTTGTTATGCTAAAGTTGCTTTATGGTATGCTTCGTTAATAACTCCATCAGGAAATCTGAAGCAAAACTAAAAATGCATTAAAGACACCCTGAATGAATGAATAACATACTGAATGTAGTATAAGGGGTCTTGCAATAGGGACATCCAAACTACCTGAAAAACTCAATATTTAGTATGAGTTTTGAGCTACCGTTGGCCATGATATCACTAAAAATTCGTTACAGGCATACAACGAGTTAAATGTAGTATAAAAGGTTTTGCAAAAGGATGCCGTTGGACGAGCTATCACTGTCAATGGCGAGCACTGTAAATTGGTGATTACTTTTTTCAGATCTGGACACTAACGGCATGTGCCACAGAGCTCAAGCCTTATTGGATATTTTGACTGAGGATTTCAGTGCATGGTCATCTCACGTGTAGGTGATGAATATATGTTCTGAAAACTGACATTGTCAAACATCTTTGTGATACTATAAACACAATACACGCAAGGCAACAAACACAGTAATCTCTCAACAATAGACTATATGGGTGTATATCGGAGATCAGAAATGAATCGTTTTTATGCTACTCATAAGCACTCATGAAATTTTGAATATAAGTGAGTTAACAATATTGAAATTAAACTACTCTGATTCATTCGTACTCACTACAACGTTGATTTATAAGTAAGGTTATAAATGAGTTGCAATGAGTTGACATCAAAGTCATACTATTCGAAATATGTTTGATTCATAAGCATACTCATTTAGATTCATATCTTTAAAAAAATACTTATAATACTTATAAATGATTTGAGTGACTCGAATCATTCATCAAAATCTAAAGACTTAGTTGTTGTTGCATTTACAAAAAAAGGAAAAAGACACATAAGCAAAAAAGACAAAGACAGCAAGGAAAGCCTACACACAACCTTCTAGTGAGTATTGTAGTGTTTGTACGCGAATCATACTTTTTTGGTGATTCGTGTAAATGTTGAGTCATAGAGAGTCGAAATCAACAACATCATACGTGTTATGTAAGTTAAGTATGAGTATGATGAGTGCTTCAAACTTTAAATATGGGTAGTATGAGTATGATATTAAAATAAGTATGAATGCGTATAAGTATCAGAAATTATGAGTATGATTCGATTCTACTCATCTTTTTGAATACTCATTGCTGATTTGTGGTGTATATGGAAATGGTTGTAGCCAAATTGCTGTGTTTCTGCGTTGCGTTTATTGTACTTATACCATTAGCGTTTTTCTAAGTTGCAGAAATTCAGAAACTCGCTTAACTTCAGCAAGAATCATTGAAAAATGCACATTTCTGTTCTACTCCACCAGATAAGCTATGATGGACATTTGAACAATAACGATAAAAGGTCTTTCAAACGCATTAGAAATTTCGATGATATTTCACACACGTACTTAATTGGTCATTACAACTGGTTAGGCAGGATTACGACCTAGCTTCGCACACCACTAATGTTGTGTGTGTGTCAATATTATACATGAGTGACGAGACCTGCTCCGAGCAACAGATTTTTGAGAAACGTTTCATGGCAATTTCATTCACTTTTTTTTGTTTTTGATTTGTTCAGTTTTTGATAGAAAACTACCGAGAGGAAGCTACCGAAGAAATATTTCATTTTGTTTTAGATGTCTAGGCTAGGTTTGAACTACGGACTTGCGTCTAATAAGTCAACAGACTACCTATTAAACTATGGTCGTACACACTTTGTTTTTATTGAAATTTAAAGATTGAAAACGCTTAATGAAAAACCCTATGTTTCTTTTTGAATATATTGCAGTTCACTTTTTTAATTTAAGGTGTAGTGAAAAAAAACCTATTTAAATAGGTGACTATAATAGTTTGTGTATTTCATAGTCAGTAATACCGCGTTTTTTCGGTTTTATCAATTCAGAACTGCCCAACATAAATGAAGGCTAGGCAATCACGCAACAACTCTTTCGATATACAACAAATTAAGACTCATATCTGAGCTGTGAATGAAATCATTTAAGGATTTTTAACTACACCTTATATTTAAAAATGTACTTATATTTCGGAGAAAATTAAAAAAAAATAGAGAACTAATTAAGTTAAGAAAGTTATCGTGTTCATTACTTAGCTTCGCTTTCCTTTAGGTACTTAGTTTGAAATATGCGTGTTTTCTTTACCTTTCATGGCTTTTAGTCATAACAACATGTACTAAATGCTACATACTATGGAGCAAATCAAAACACATACATACGAAATATTTCAATGTGTTGAATTTATATTGCACCTGTATATGCATACATACATACGAGTATGTATATGGTAAACACGTATGGTATACATATGTATGTATGGTATATGTAAGTAGGTGTTGGCCTTGTTCAAGTGCTTTTAAAACTATCAGCATTGACAGAGAGCTCAAAGGTAAGTCCTTAACCTAGACCAAAGTTATTATGTACATATATGTATATTAACATTTCAAGTCTGTGAAATATACATAAACGTTCTCATATTCTCATGCATGCATACACATAATAAAATAAACAAAACAAAAATTGGTTTGTTTATATTTTCAAGCAGACAAGGCAATATACACTGGTTAGAAATGAAGTTTTAAGAACGACAAATGCAAATAAATTATTTTCAAATTTAATTAAAGACTTAAATTAAATAAAATATAGATAGAAGGACGCAGTCTAATATGTAGTGTGTTGGCTTGTAAGACGCAAGGCCACAGTTCAAACGCAAGGTTACACATCAAAACGATAATATGAAAAAAATATTTCTTCAGGGACTTCCTCTCAGCAGATTTCTGGCAAAACTCTGAGAGTAAATAAATTTGTCATGAAAAAGTTTCTAAAAAAAACCTGTCGTTCGGAATCGACGTTAAACTGTAGGTTCATGTATAAAATTAACACACACAACATGAGTGGTGTAAGAAGCTAGGCCGTAATCCTGACTGAAGAGTTGTAATGGCCAATTATGTATGTATATATATAAGTGTGGACGTCGCAGTCTAGTAGGTAGTCTGTTGTCTTATTATACGCGAGGATACAGTTCAAACTGCAGGTCAGACATCTCCAACGAATCAAAGTCTTGGAGTCAGCTTTAAACTGTAGCTTCCGCCGCTGATGAATAAAACTAGTTAGGTTCTTATTCGTTCAAAAGACCCATTGATACCGTTATGTGTATATAATATAATATAATATGTCGTTTAATTCTACGCATTAGCTTATCTGGGTGGAACGGAACAGAAGTATGATTCTATGATTCTGAAGCATAAATCAGGTTGAATTTGATCGATGGTATGGATTATGTCGGCTTAGAGGACCGCTGAGATTTGCGGCTTATTCGCTTATATAACTGAGAGGACAACCTCTCATTCTATAAAAACACTGAAAGCAATTCAAATACATACGGCTGTTTTGCAACAACAAATTACTTGTTGTATCGTTGCTATTAAAATAATCATTTCCATATACACCCATGTATTCTACTGTTGAGAGATTGTTGTGTTTTTTTGCAAAATATGGTCAGTCCATATCACCTCCACGTGAGATGACCATGTCCTGAAATTCCTCAGTCAAAATATCCAATAAGACTTGAGCTGTGTGGCATTTGCCGTTAGTGTCCAGATCGGAAAAAAACTAACCACCGATCTATAGTGCTCGTCATAGCTTGTCCAAAGCCAATTCAAAATGCACACACAACAATTACTTCTTCGGGTAGTACGTCCCTGTTGCAAGAGCTGTTACACTACATTTAACTCGATGTGTGTCTGTTAAGAATTTTTAGCTGTTGATTTAGATTTCCTGATGTATTCATTAACGTAACGTACCATAAAGTAACTTTAGCCTAACAAACAATGAAGGAGATGAAAGGAAGTATATTTAAATTCGTGTATTATATTGTTACATTTTTACCTTTTAAAAACATTTAAAATATGAGCTCCTAGATTGCAAATAAAATAAAAATTAATTTGTGTATAGTTTCAATTAAATTCTTTATTATTCGCACAATTCTGTGTGCCACTGCTCACAACTTTATGTAAACAACAACAAATATCTTGCTTGTTATTCCTCTTTGCACTCTTTTGCATAAACAATAACAATTGTTCGATATATCTTTGTAAAGGAGATCTTTCAAACCACGATGCCTCTCTTCACACAGGACTGACTGAACTTTTACTAACTCCGTTGCCTGCTTTGTCTTGCCTTTTATATGGCAACGTAAACAATCAGATGAATGTTCTTGAAGGCGAATGTTCATGGCTTCGTCTTCTAGAGGTCTCTATAAACGTAAACATCGCTGTTTCATTATTGTTGTTTGTGAATTTTGTTTACATTTATTATTGTGACGTTTGTTGGTATATTTTTGTTTACTTGTTTATCACTTTTCTTATGCTGGTGTTTTGTTGCATTGTTTTTGTAGCTTTTGTGTATAATTTTAAGGTTAAACGATGTAAAAGCAAAACACCAGTCTCCGGATTCCTAAATTTTTGTAACAATACTTTATGAAATTTCGTCAATTTATGTATAAAAGGGACTTACAATACTTTGAAGTCGCTGTAGTGTAGCAAGTTAGTTTTTGATCTATTAGGCGAGAGCCCTGTGGTTCAGTATCTGGCTCAACCATAAAGAAATGTGATAAAAATGTGTCTTTCGGCGACTTTCTCTGAACAGTCTGCTCTGAGAGTAAATAAAATTGCCATGAAAAAGTTTCTCCAAAATCTAATATTCGGAGTCAACTTTAAACTATAGGTTCAGCCGGTTATGGATAAAATTAATACATACAATATAGGTGGTGTAAGAGGCTAGTTTGCAATCCTGACTAAAGAGTTATAATGACCATTTATTTTTGCAAGTAAGATCTGATGCCCATCGGCAGACACCTAAGCTACAATAGCAAGTCAGCTTGTAATGTGCTCAACTCTAAGGGGTTGCCAACCATGCTTATATATTTCTATGGGAAGCCTGTATGTGGTATAAAGTTTCTTAGCCTATTTTAGTCCGATTTGTTGAGATGATATATTGTGTCTTTCTCCAAATATTTTTATTTCGGGCTTTAAAATATCACTTCCATGATCTCACTAAATGTCCTGCTATCATTATTTATACGATTTAGCTACGTGTATGTGTATGGCTTAATGTTGCATAAGGAAGCTCCTTAGCGTACTTAAAACGTTTTTACTTCCTTTTCAAATTAAAAAAAAAATACTTTGGAAAAATAATTTTTTTTTTTCGAAAATTATTTCAAAATCATTGATTTATTATACCACTCTCGTAGCAGCAAAATGGTATGTGTCAAATATTTAAATCCTTGCTGTTTTTATTACTGCAAAAACTTTACTCATTTTCTTCGTTTTAAAAGAGACAAAAACAATATTTTTTATGAAAAAATTTTTCATCAGCAGCAATATTGGTATTATTTTCTGCGCCAGTATTATTAAAAAATTTTTTTTTTGCCTTTGAGCTCTCACTCTTCTCTCATTGCAATTTTCAATTATGATAATTAAGAAAAATGCAATAAAAGATATAGTTTTAAGCAGCTCATACAATAAATATTAATTAATTTTCCAGCAAATACTGTGATTGAATTCAAAGCAATTGGATATACAGAGCACAGTGAAATTTCGAATTGAAAGCTGATATATAAGGAAGAAAATATAATTTCATAACGATTATTGTGGCTTTATTCATCAGCATTCCTTATATGGTATATATAAGGTGGGCCATTTATTGGTTTAAATTTAAACCATCGGTTATTCTGTCACAAAATTCAGTATATTATTTTCACTGAATGTAATTAATTCTATTTACACTTGAGCAACGTTGGAATTTATTGAAAATTTATTTAAAAAACAAAAATTGGATCGGATTGGTCGGAAATTGCATGAAAATATCAGACAAAATTCGATCGCAGTGAAGGACCAACAGTAACCGATATACACAAGTTCATAACAAAGTTTGTGAAATTTGTTTCATTGTTGATGCGCCACGATGGCTCAGAGTGTGCTTGAGAATTCATCAAGCCGCATGACCATTCGCTTCTCTGGATGTGCCAGCGTTGATGTCGATTTTTCCAAAAAATCATCCTTTCGAATGCATTTTACCAGTTAATAATATTTGGCGTTCAGAAAACCGACACGTGGTCTTACTTATTGAGTGTTTGGTGCGTCTTGTGGAGCGCGGATATTATTGGCTCATATTTCTAAGGAATTACACTATGGTGTCGATTTTGCCAAAAAAAATCATCTTTTCAGATGAAGCACACTCTCATCGTGGTGCGTATTTAGGACTCGGAAAACGCCCACGTGGTGTTACAGAAGCCAATGCACCCACTACGAGTGACTGTTTGCTGCGGCTTGTGGAGCGGAAGTATCATTGGCCCATATTTCTTTGAAAATTAGGATGGCGCAACTGTTACTGTCATGAGAGACACTTATCGCACCATGATAACCGATTTTTTTGTATCCGCCGTTCATGGTATTGATGTGTACAACTTGTGTGGATGGTACAACTTGCCCTACATCTCATGTCACAATCGATTTATTACATTAAATGTTTCATTCATTGTATTGTGTCAGCTTATTAGACATAAGGCCATGGTTCACATCCCAAATCAGACATTAAAACGAAAATATGAAAAAAATATATCTTCGGCGACTTCCTGCCAGCAGATTTCTGGCAAAAACTCTGAGAGTAAATAAGATTGCCATGAAGAGTGTCTCAAAAATCTGTAGGTCCCGAAACTCATTGTATAAAATTAATGCACACAACATAAGTGGTGTGAGAAGCTAAGCCGTAATCCCAACTGAAGGGTTGTAATGACCAATTATGTATATATGTATACATATAAGGGTGGAAGTCACAGTCAAGTAGGTAGTCTGTTATCTTATTTGACGTGAGTACCAATTATGTATGTAAGAAGCTGCCATTGTACACTATTGGACTATTTTCCAGAGACAATTGAGTGTTTCAAGGCCAACATTCGTGATGCCATGCCTTCGAAAAAGTGCACGAAAATTGGTCCGATCGAATGAGGTACGGTGAGATCAGCCGCGGCAGTCATATGAATAAAATTGTATTCCATTTCTAATCGGAAAAATTGTACTTCACAACAAAAAATAAATTTTTGCAAAATTTCAAACCGTTTTTGTTAAATTACATTTTTAAATTTAAACTTTTAAATGGCCCACCCTTTACATAAATTTAAATTTCTTGTATTTAACAAAAACACATTAAATGCTTAAATTACTTGGCCAATAATGGTGTTCACGTGAAAGCCTATACAGCAGCAATGGACGTCGGCTAGAAATATAAGTTTTTATCCTTTACTCCTACTTAATCGTTTGTACTTACCTTTTTAATTATGGAGACTTATTCTGTATTGCAAGTACAAAAAAAAATTGTGTCCTTATTCGTTTAATTAAAAAGGATTTAATTTGCGTGTTATAAAATCTAATGCCAGATATAATCTAAATGATAATGGGATTATAAAAGCTTTGTATTTCTGCGTTCTAATAGTCTTGTTCTAATTAACAGCCTATGCAGATATTACATTGTAGTTATCATAGTAAGTGGACGGGCTATGTGTGTGAAAATTCTATTTTGCAATTCAATTATACTTTAATGTGGATGGAATGAATAGCCAGCTATCTTTTTAAAATGATGGTTAATTTGAAAATAAATTAATAAATACAGTGCATAGTAAAAGTCTAGCTACCCCAATATAATTTAGCATTTTCATTAATTTTAAGCAATAATATATAAAAGTAGTTAATTTTTTATTTATTTGTTTCTATTTTATTACACTATGCAACAAAATAAAAAAATGAAATATACCCAGTTAATGACACAGTGTGTGTTGTGAGTTTTGTTGAGTAGAACTCAAAAATAAATTTGTTTTGTTTGACAAAAACTGTGTTTTTAGACTTTACACACAAATTTATTGATTGCACAAACATTTCTGAACCAATCTCACAAATTTAAATTTTCTTAGAAAGGGGAGGGATGAGCCTTTAAAATGGTGTACATACATATATTATTTGACTTAATATTCTATGAAATTCTTTGAAACTTGGCAAATGAGAATTTTTTTCATATTTTTTCATGTTTGTCCATTCATAATAGCAAACTTTAATTAAAAAATATATAATAAGTGGGGAAATTCTTAAAGTGCATTCTCTTGTGAAGAGATTGACATTTCGTTTGATAAAATCGAACAAAAATTACCTTAGTTATTATTTAAAGAGTATAACAGTCGTGTTATATTTTTCATATACAGAGTATATTTTTTTTTTCAAATAAACTTTCAGTTCAAAAATGTTCAGAATTTTAGATGGAAAAAAAATTTTGTGTGAAAAAAAAAAGACCGTTTTTGTCAAATAAAACAAGTTTGGAGGGTTCGAGAAATATAAAAAAAATTTTTTTGAGTTCTACTTAACAAAACTCACAACCTACAATGTGCCATTAGCTGGGTGTATTTTGACTGTCGCACCGTGTTATGAGTATGATTCGATTCTATTCATCTTTTTTGAATTCTCATTGCTGATCTCTGATACATATGTATACTGTTACATATGTAACTTTGTATGTACGTGTCTTTTTTCACCAAATACAAGTTTTAATATATATTTATTTGTTTGATTGCAAATAATTTTATATTTATGTTGTTTCTATTTCTTTTAATGTTTTTTTCTTTTTTTATGTTTCAGGTGAATGTTACATGGGGCCTACCATATTTTGCGTGTGATTTTTATATAGCCATGGATGTGATATGTTCCACTTCATCGATTTTTAATTTAGTTGCAATATCAGTAGACAGGTATGTACCACGTACATGTTCATGTCATACATGTCCATGTCAGTGTTCATTACTTCATGTTTTTCTCCCTCTCTCTCTCTCTCTCTTTCTCTATGTTTATAAAGCATTTAATTTTGCGTTATTGTGAATCCCACATAGAAAAAAATATTCTTTTTTGCTACAAAATTATATTTACACAATCATAAATAAATGAAATAAATCGTAATGAAATATGTATGATAAAATGAAATAAAATAGAATAGTAAACTAAAAAATAATACAATGAACGATAAAATTAATGAATTTTTATCCCAAAATTTTATACAAATTTAAAACTGAAAATGCTAGTAAATTGTGAGACAGATTTTCCTTAGTGGAACGCTCATGTAGCCTCATTTGTTAGATGTTTTAAATTTTGTCGAATTTACTGAATGTATTGAAGGAGATATAAATCAATAAATTCGTTTCTCGTTTTGGCGACTAAGGTGGTATGCTTTCACTTTATGAAAGATTTTAGCAAAGGATTGTGATTTAAAAGCCAAACGACCACCACAAATTAGTATTGAATTTAAATTCAAAACTATGTTCTCTCTTGAAACTCATTTTTAGTTAAATGGGTACGTAAATAAATAGAATTATTGCGTTTGGAATGATGATAATCCATAAGTTTTTGTCCAAACACCATTAAATCTACAGAAAATTACTGCTTGATGCGTTTTATGGTGTAGGCATTGCTTCGTATGACTTCAAAACCATTAATGGTCAGAATGTTATTGTCAATGCTGAACAGTGTACACACAGTTAATAAAGTATACATACGGTTAAAAAATTTCAGAAATTTTTTAACTAATCCGTTTTCGTTGAAAATCTTTATAGTTTCCTTGATGTTAAGAAGGTCTTTTGCATTGGTTAAAAAATTTCTGAAATTGAACTGCATCCGATTTACAAATTTCACAAATTTCTGAACCAATGCAAAAGACCGTCTTAAAATCGAAGAAAGATGTCAGACAATTATAAATATTTTCAATGAAAACGGATTGGTTAAATAATTTCTGAAATTTGTTAACTTGTGTGGATCTGTGCAGGCCCACAAAAGTGTACATCAGGCCCACAAATGTTAACAAATTCCAGAAATTTTTTAACCAAGATCGTCTCAAAATCGAGGAAAGTAGTCAGACAATTACAAAGATTTTCACCGAAAACGGATTAGATAAAAAATTTCTGAAATTTGTTATCCGTATGTATACTTTTGTGGCTGAGTGTAATTGGCAATTGCAAACCTTCAGTCAAGATTACGGCCTAGCTTCTCATACCACTCATGTTGTGTGTGCTAATTTTATACATGAGTGGCGGGACCTACAGTTTAAAGTCGACTCCGAACGACAGATTTTTGAGAACCTTTTAACCTTTATGTCAACAGATAAAAAATGATACTTACGTCAACAGAAGCATACCCGGGTATGTTCATATATTTTATATGGAATTTCTCTTTTTTCTAAGATTATTTTTGTGTTGATTTGGTTTTACTTACTTGTTAGGTGGTGTAACGCACTCTGGTTACGTACATACTAAAGACTTATAGAAAACGACCTTACATCCCTTACATTGAGCTCCCATGAGCGTGCGGTGTTTTCGGGATATAAACCGCTTTATACTTTTCGACAACGGAAACTCACGTCAACAGCGTCAAAACCGACAAAACTGCAGCCATAACGGACTTAACGTGGTACTGGGTTTACCAAAAACATCCGCCAATTACGGAATTAAAGTATGGTGGGTACGTGACTCCGTCTCATCCTATCCAATGAAGGGACAAATTTATACTGGATTGGTGGCATTCGGGAAAAAACGTAGGCAAGAGGGTAGTGGAGGAATTGTTCGTCAATCATTTTCGTGGAAGTTGACGGAATATTGTTTGTGATAATTTCTTCACAACATGGACAGCAGTTTATCAGTGTTAGGTAAGGCGAACAGAAGACGAGTGTTTATACCACTATATTTCACTTTATCTAAAGGACGGGAAGTAGAGTTAACTACATTTGGTTTCAGTAACAATATTACCATGTGCTCTCACATCCAAAAAAAAAATAAGTCGGTTATACTTCTTGCATTCTTCATACGAAGGGCAAGGTCCAAAGAAAAAGCCACTCTAGATCTTAGATTACAACAAATCGCGTCGAAAATATGGATAGAACATTGAATAAGGCGACGAACAAATAGATGGCCCTTGGCTTTATTCTACAATATACCCAATGTTGGAAGCTTCCACAAGCCGCCGTAGAATATTCCTACACATCCTCAGAGAACAATTGGTGAGGCCGGAAAGAGAAAACAGAGATAAAAGTAAACATGTTACAAAAATATTTTCAACATGCAATGTTATTGAAGCTATATGTGCGGAATCTTTGATCATAAGAGGTGCTGCAGATAAAAGCGTAGAAGAACCTGACAGCACTGGTAGAATGAAAGTAAAAGGTAATTGCCACTTGTGGACAAACCGTCGGCCAACCAGCAAATCCCGCACGTTATGCAACAAGCCCGTGTGTGCCGCTCATTCAAGTTATATGCCGCAATGTAATAAATGCATTTAAGAAAAATTAGTATTTAATATTTTTTATGTTTTCTTATATTTGATTGAATTTGAATTTTATTTTATTATTAAGAACTTATAAATTTTACTCAATAAACATCCAATATCAACATATTTTCATATATTTCATTATACATACCCAGGTATGCAACTGTTGACGTAAGGGATAAGAATGAAAAAATGGCCACATCATTGGCCCCTATTCCGCAATTTTACTCAAGTCTAGAAATAAGGTAAAAAACACTACTAGTGAGGATATCATGAAATTTCAGGTTAATACAGTTATTACTTCCTGAGATACGGCGATTTAAAATCACAAAACATACCCGGGTATGTATCTGCTGACATAAGGGTTAATGGAAATTTTTATTTACTCTCAGAGTTTTGCCAGAAATCTGCTGAGAGGAAGTCGCCGAAGAAATATTTTTTTCATATCTTTGTTTTGATGTCTGACCTGGGGTTTGAACTGACTTTACGTCTAATAAGTTAACACACTACCTACCAGACTACGGCGGCTGCGGTGCGCTATGGAGGAATGATATTTTCATACCTCTACTAAATGACGAAGCCCCATACCACACACCGCATGCCATAAAATGCATTCGACGAAAGAGTAATTTCGTTTCATGGTTTCATTTAATTGCCCATAAAGATCATGTTAGACGAGGTTACGTTAGCGGATAGCCTTTCACAAGCAAGTTCACTCGGTGGCCCATATGGCTCATTGTGTTACCCAAAGTGAGGTAAGCCCCTGACAGGAGTGGGTGTCAACCACTCCGAGCTCTGGATAAAACCGGTCACTTTCCTAAGTAGCGCGTTCACCACCATGCCTAGATCTTCAAACATACTGTCACCAAAAAATCAATGGCGTCTGCTTTGAAGTACAGGACATAAAATCGCATAAAAGGTTTTGTACCGATTCCTGTTTCTCCAAATCAAAGCAGCCTCCGTAGTAATTCTGAAACGGCCAATAGCGCAGTGTTCCGTTAAGATTCGTGTTAGAATGCGTCCTTTTTTGGAACTCAAGTAGTTCCCTGGTTCTCCCACTGTCCAGTCATAGGCGCAGCAGGTTTGGAATTCGGAAACTAGGTATGTTGGAACAACCACGGTTTGTTGTATTCCATGCTGCTTTTTCCAATTTGAAAAAGTATTCTTGTAGAGAGTCCATGCAACTGTTGACGCGCATTGATTTGATGAGATGAGATCCCATAGCTTTGATTGCTATTTGACCGTCCACTCACATGATCAGGTTTTACGAAGGTAGGTTTCTGATTTCAATTATATGTGCAGTTTGTTCAGTAACAAAAATCTCCGCCTGAAACACGCTGGCTTAGTTATGTAATCTGTATGACCCGTTAAGTGCCAGTTCATCGGAATAAACCCCAGATTCAATTCTACATTTTATTTTTGAGCCATCGACGAAGATCGTTATATCACTGTCACCGATGATAGCATCAGCTACACATTATTTTCGAGTGGGAGTGTGAGTTTTGTATGTTCATTTAAAAACCATGTAGTCGCATCTAAAACTCAGACGATTTGGTTTTACTTCATGTAGTATTGAAGCGTGGCCCATCATCGTACATGGTCATTTAGCCACGTTTCGGAGGAAGTGGTCCAATGGTTGTAGAGACAAGGTGACCTCAGTGATACCCAAGCCAAGCTTTGTAACTTGATAAGCGTAGCGAGTTAGGTCCTTATTTTGTTTTGGCGTATGAAAAACCACTAGTCTACTGCTCGAAATCAACAGAGGAAAATATTAACAGAACAGTTATTTACGAAAAACGACGGAAAAATTTATATTCCAGATTTCAACTTGTACGTGCTAGCCGTGGGGTCAACGTGGTCAAAATCGTATTTGGACGTTAATACCATAAAATTTTTTAACCAACTACGTTCGTTTCGTTGATATTAAAAGTATGTTTAAATTTGTGCAACCACAAAAGCATCAGTATTTAGCGAATGCTAATGCAATTTAACAATTTCGTTAAGCAGTTTGTGTTTAATTGTCGCCGTAGTCTAGTAGGTAGTGTGTTGGCTTATTAGACGTAACCCCAGGTCAGACATCAAAACTGAAATATAAAACAAAATTTCTTCGGTAACTTCATCTCAGCAGAATTCTGGCAAAAACTCTGAGAGTAAATAAAAATTGCCATGAAAAGTTTCTAAATAAATCTGTCGTTCGGAGTCGACTTTAAACTGTAGGTCCCACCACTGATGTATAAAATTAACACACAAAAATAAATGGTGTGAGAAACTAGGTCCAAAATCCTGACTGAGGGGCTGCAGTGACCAATTATGTATGTACATATGTATTGTACAAAGTAATCTAACGATTTCGCTAAGCAGTTTTTGTTTAACAGTCGCCATAGCCTCGTAGGTAGTGAGTTGGCTTATTAGACGTGTGGCCGCGGTTCAAACCCCATGTCAGACTTCTGGAACAAAATGATTTATAAAAAAATATTTCTTCGGCTACAGCCTCTCAACATATTTTGACAAAAACTCTGAGAGTAAATAAAATTGCAATTAAAAACTTTTTCAAAAATCTATCGTTCGGAGTCGACGTTAAACTGTCGGTTGCGTCTCTCATGGATAAAATTAAAACACACAGTATAAGAGGTGTGAGAAGCTAGGTCCTTACTGTGTGACATACCTAATTACCAATTATGTAGGTATGTAATTAGAAAAATAGCACCTGGCGGCTTTCATATGATTGGTTTCAGCATATTACCTATGCGGTATTCAGCGATTGCCAATGTTCCAACTTGTCCAACAATTTCCTGAACCAGGTTTGTGTAATGCGAAGAAGCTGGTGAGTGCAATAAACAGGACAGATTCTTCACTGTCCATGAAAGAAACGTATTAAACTATTTTTAGGTGTTTAAATTTTTTTTAATGATAGGAGCGACACAATTTATTTTTTGATGTTTTATACGTAGTAAATCCCAACAGTTCTTTAAAAAATTTTCAAGAATTTTGCTTAAAACTGAACATTTACGGTGTTCTGAACTTTTTATTATGGACAGCACTGTAATATAAATAAAACTTACTGTTCAGTTTTTTATCTTATTTTACAGTATGAATCTCTATGTATGTATGTATATGTTAATTTTATTTTGCAATTACTCTCCCATGCACACACACACATTCAGTTTATTTTATATATTTAAGTGTATCGATATGGAAAGGTTAACAAGGACAGCAAATACAATACAAACAGTAGACAGCAAAAGTCGTAGGTTAGGTTAGGTTAGAGGACGTGTACTTGTCAATAAAGACAGTACCCGGAGGTCGAATTGACACATTGTACAATGTACTAGTTTCTCACACCACTTATGTTGTGTGTGTTAATTTTTATACATGAGTGGTGGGACCTACAGTTTAAAGTCGACTCCGAACGACAGAATTTTGAGAAACTTTTTCATGGCAATTATAATTAAATTATAATTAGTAAATATATATATTTACTCTCAGAGTTTTTGCCAGAAATCTGCTGAGAGGAAATCGAACCCTGGCATTTACGTCTAATAAGCCAACACACTACCTACTAGAATACGGCGACTTAAAAAGTCTTAGTACAGCAATAGATTTCGACAAAAAAAGTCGCCACAGCCTTAATACTCTTGCACAAAGTCCCGATATGACTTCAAGAGAGTATTTAGGAGATCATTTGAAAGAACGGTTACGTAATCCCTAAACCTCAAACAAAATTCAACCGAAAAACTTGCTCATGGTACCACCTAAAACACTAAACAAAACTTGTATATTCAATTACAAATGGGTTAAAGGGAGTGCTTGAACTTATGGGATATTCTACTAAATACAAGGGATAACATTTTCATATATTAGGCCTTTGAATTTTAAATTTACTCAGGTTTCTCCTTGGGGGTAACTATGGAGTCATCTGAAACTTTTTCTTATTTTTCTCTTGTTTTACGGAAAACATTAAAATATTGTTTGTTGTATGAATAGAACAGAAATAAATTAATAAAATAAATATATAAACTATAAATTTTTATATAAACTTTTCAATAACATTCATGAAATTCTTAAAATATATTGTCGTACTAAGACTTTTGCTGTCCACTGTACATGAGTATGAGTGAGTGAGTGTTTGTGTAATAATTTCCACTTCATTATTATATTTTTTTTTTTTTTTTTTTTGTTGCTTCAAACTTGTTTATATATTCATAGTATTTTGAACACGTTTGTTTTTTTCTTTTTCTTTTTCTTTTTGTGTTATTTTATTTTGACAGATACATTGCTGTGACACAACCAATAAAATATGCCAAACATCGGAATAGTCGACGTGTTTGTTTAACCATCGTTATGGTATGGGCCATATCAGCAGCCATTGGTTCACCAATAGTTTTAGGTCTCAACAATACACCAGATCGTGATCCCAGTCTGTGTATGTTTTATAATACCGACTTTATAGTCTATTCATCGTTAATATCATTCTATATACCCTGCATAATCATGGTGTTTTTATACTGGAATATATTTAAGGTAAGTGGTCTCGAACTATTATCACATAATAATAATACATACTCATCACATGTTCTATTTGGGCCATGTTAGTGTTACATTAAAGGCAGAATTAACATGGTTTTGTCGTACTTGACGATGAGCAGTATTTTCTTTTTTTTTCTGGTTTTTTTTTATTGTCATTTCTGGTAAATTAGGTAAATTATTGGTTAGTTTTAGAATCTCAACATGGCTTCTGTATATGCTTTGTTTGCCCCTTATTAGCTTTATTGATTATCATAAATATTGGGTAGCAATTGTTGTCAAGTAATGATATTAGTACGGCAACAATAGCAGCCAGAGCAGTATCAATAAACAAAATTATTGCAAACAATCGTATGTACATATTCTATGTATGATTTTGTATTCATTGTTGCATGATAATTTTCTATATGTACACACGTACATCCCTGTATACATTACATTCCATTCTTGTCGGCCTTTCAGCACTTTGTTCTGTACAATATTTGTATTTATACTGGTTGGCATATAAATCAATAGATATTCAACTGCTGCTGTTGCATGGGCCTGCTGCCGCTGTCAGAATACCTCATAGCACTCGACTGAATACACAATACCAACAACAATATCAACAACAACGTATTGTTTTTGTTTAGCAATATACGGATACAAAACCAAATTTTGTAAATATTTTATATATCGTATGTACGTACCTACCTGTGTATCTCTTTACATTTCGATTTAAATGTAAAAAATCGAAAAAAAACACCGAAAATCCATACTCAATAAATTTTGTTTGCATAACAAATCTGACTGCACAATATACAATATTTTCAACCACAATAATATCAACAAATTGGGGGAAAAAACAGAAGAAGAAAAATATTTCTCTATTTATTTTGCAATTGTTGAAAGAGAAAAATAATTGGATTTATAACTAATTCATGTATGCCAATCCCAATGTCCAATTATCAGCAATGTGTGTGTCCTTTCAAATCCGTGGAAATCAATTTCACAACACACAATTCACTAATAAATCGTAAAAAAATTTGGTGTGAAAAATACCGCAAAAAACTATTGAGTAACTATAGAGAGAAATCATAAAAATTTGTGGTCATCTACATATACAGTCATCCCTCGATTTACGTTGTAATTACTTCCAAAAAATGGCAATGTAAATTAAAACGACGTAGGTTAGGTTAGGTTAGGTTAGAGGACGTATATTTGTCAATAAAAACAAGTACGGTACCCGGAGGTCGAATTGACCCATTGTACGACGTCCTAGTTTCTCACACCACTTATGTTGTGTGTGTTAATTTTATACATGAGTGATGGGACCAGGACGTAAGTCGAACTTCGAAGTATTTATACGTACTACAACGAAGTATCTTTTCGATGGCGTAGTTGATAGTGTGATACATACATACATACATACATACAAACATACATACATAATTCGCCATTACAACCCTTCAATCAGAATTACGACCTAGATTCCACCACTTACGTTGTGTGCGTTAATTTTTATACATGAGTGGCGGGACCCACAGATTAAAGACGCCTCCGAACGTTATATTTTTGAGAAACTTTTCATGGCAATTTTATTTACTCTCAGAGTTTTTGCCAGAAATCTGCTGAGAGGAAGTTAGGTTAGGTTAGGTCGGAGTGGTAGCCCTGATATCAAACAGCTCACTTGAGCACGCAAAGCGGCCCTTTGTGATGCCACAGGTCAATGCAGACTCTGATCAGGGAAGAGGAAGAAGTTGTTCAGCGAATGGGCTGCACATCAAAAGTACGACTACTCTACGCTGGAGAACCAGCCAGAAAGTTTGATAAACTAAGCTATATCCTTGACGTCAATAGATGATAGCTCCGTCAACCTGACAAAGAAAGTGGATCAGCACCCACTGCAGAAGTCGTTAAATGGGAGACGCACCCTTTCCGCGTTTCTACCCATAAAACAATGACCGAGTCCAAGTAACTGATTGCTACGCCTTCTATCCATCAGGGGCCAGGTAAGTCTGGCGGTGGAGCAGGACTTCTCATTGACCCAGGATAGGTTGGCGTCTAGAAAAAATGCTGAGAGGAAGTCACCGAAGAAATATTTTTTCATATTTTTGTTTTGATGTCTGACCTGGGATTTGAACTGTGGCCTTACGTCTAATAAGCCAACGCACTACCCACTAGACTACCTTGTAATTATTTCCAAAAAATGGTAATTTAAAGCGAAACGACGTAAATCGAACTTCAAACTGCTCATACATAGTACAACGAAGTATTTTCTTGATGGCCTAGTTGATAGTGTGATAAACTTCAAAAGTTGAGGCAGTGGGTTGGATTTTCATCATAGGCATTGGGTGTGTGTATGTGATTGTCTGATTGTTTGTCCAACATTCGGCCCCCTAGTGTGAGCAATGTGGTGGCTATGGTTTATACCCAAATCGCGGCGAGAGCGAAAGCTCGGTGTTACGTTACACTCTTAACCTCTTTTACAAAGGAGTTTAGACAGCCTCCGACCCCTAACCAAGAGGGAAGTCATGTCCAAAAGCATCGCTTCGAATTGGTACTCACGTATGGTGATAAAGTCAATGATATGCTTTTGCATATCATGTGGTTGCATCATTGTGGGTGGGGGCACTGGTGGACGCATTATTTTCACCCGTGCTTAGATCACCGTGGGGTAAGCCATCGTGGCGATACTCACGTAAAACCCTGGACTAATGTTTGCCTAACATTATATGTGATTAATTACAATAAAAAAAAAATAATGTAAGAATTATTACTAGAAAGCAATTCGCTGGTCATTAAAACAATTTGTTGCACACTACTCCGTCTTTCCTTTCTCCTATAAACTGTAATTCCTGTATTCCAACACAATGCACTGCATGAATAGGGGTCATCTCCTCAGTGTTGGTTTAAACAAATTTCAATTAAAATTAAATTTCAATCATCTATGTTTCTTATCTCGCTTTGAACAATAAAATAGGTTTAAAATCTGTATCAATTCGCTTTTGTAATAAGTAGAATGTTTTCTCTTCGTGCACATCTGGATATTCTTTAAGACTTGAATACAATATTGTCACCTATTTCCTTCACAAGCATTTTATCGCTTAAAACAATAATAACAATCGTAAAAGGGAATCATTGACAATACTTAAGAAAATGCAAGTTATCGATAAACATCTAAGACAACATAAATCGAATGACAATGTAAATCCAAGTGAGGAGAAACAAAAAATTTTACGGCGTAAATCGAGGCAACAAGGGATTAATAAAACAAGTTTTTTGATTTTGTTTTATGCTGCCGCATAAGTCTTTTAAAGCGCACACAATCGTCATTCAGAACAGCTAATTCGAATCCCAATTAAATATTTCCGTACCACGTTTATTCATACAGAATGCACTCCGTCAGATACCAAACAGTGCGCACTGATAAATCTGTAGCTGGTGTACAGAACTAAATCATTCAATTCGTCGTGGTTCTCAGCAACTGGCAAACTTAATCGAAAATTTTACATGGATCTTCGCTTTAAAGATTTCAAGATTTCATACTCTGCAGGCGTTGTAGCCAAGCGACCATCGTACGTTCACTAATTCGTCGAATATCAAGCACAATTTGATGTTAAATTTCCATTCCATTTTTAGTAGCAGAATTGTTGCAACAAGGACCACCGACCTTTAGCAGTTGTTAACGATTGTCTGTTGTTTTAGTTGTTAATTATTCGATCTGTTTTGTCAAATCACCACGATTCTGGGGCAATTGGCAGTTGATACTAATTTTCATAGAAAAATCATCATCGCCGATAAGACCCTTTTCAAATTTGCCACGAAACAAATCCACATAAGATCGAACGGTGTGGATTTTGTGCTGGCGGCATTACTGTTCCATAGTTTTTTGAGAAACACATTGGCCAGTTCATCACAGTCCACCGCGAGTACTATTAGTCAATGATTGCCAACTTCTTTTGGCTTCACACGGCGGTACGTGCCATACAGCTCATGCCACATTGCATATTCTATACTATCGGTTTGAAGGCATGGTATCTCATGAAGAAGTGATGTGTACTGGCTACCGAGATCGTACTTTTGAATTCGTTAGACTTTTTCTTATGGAAAATGGAAATTTTTAAATGCGCTCCTCCCACAGAAATTGTAGAGTACATTTGCCACATACGGACGGAACCAATAGGTATTGCAAATTAAATAAAAAATTTCGATGATATCTGACACACTCTCTGTTTTATTTAAATTTAAAGATAAGAAGTCGTCGTAGTCTAGTAAGTAGTGTGTTGGCTTATTAAACGTAAGGCCGCGGTTCAAACCCCATGTCAGACATCAAAACGAAGTATGAAAAAATATTTCTTCGGCGACTTCCTCTCAGCAGATTTCTGACAAAAACTCTGGGAGTAAAAAAAATTGCCATGAAAAGTATCTTAAAAATATGTCGTTCGGAATCGACTTTAAACTGTAGCTCCCCCCACTCATGTATAAAATTAACACACACAACATGAGTGGTGTGAGAAGCTTGGCCGTAATCCTGACTGAAGGGTTGTAATGGTCAATTATGTATGTATGATAGGAAACTCTTACTGAAAGACCCAATACTTTTAAGGGTTCATATATTTTGGAAGAAGATGTGGTTGGTCATGAATATTTCCCAATCAAAGTATTGAGAGTTAGCATGCCAGGATCTCTATGTATGGTGGCTTTAATTTATTCGTCTTTGAATTTTTTCAATGATTTAAGCCAAGTTAATTCCCCTTAACATTGATTTTAGGAGAATATTGTTCAATAGAAATTCGAAGTCCATCCTTAGTTTTTACCAATAAGCCAATGTATTTCAAATAATTACGACTTTGTTCGTGATAAATTTGCTTTAATATGGAATAAACAAGTTCAGTTTCTTTTACGGTGTAAGCCTAATATATTCTCTGCAATCAGTGAGCAAGTACTGACTTATTTATATGAATTGGCGAACATTCACTTTTATTCTTCATCAGTTTAATCATGTAAGATGTAATCCTGTGTCAATTTATGAAAGGAAGCTATTCTCAAGCCCAACATGTGGGCTCCATTATAAATAATTGCAATTGGAGTTCGGTTGCTTTGTTCCTAGTGGATGTCCAGCACTCAGGTTATTTATTTAAAAACTAAATGCAATTGATTTTCTTATTCTAAAAATGCTACAGCTCGTATACAAGCGTTGATCAAGCATTATTTTACAGAGGAAGGCATAGTTGTATGATCGTAACAATAAAAGTGGTGACGGTAAAACACAACGAGTATTGATCGTACTTTAAAGAAGTGGAATCAACTTACACAACATACAACGCAATTGTTTCTTGTTGGTCTCACTACACAAGAGTGTCGTGTGGCAATGTAATCAGAGATCACCAATGAATCGTTTTTTCGCTACGCATAAGTACTCATGGAATTTTGAGTATAAGTGAGTCAACAGTATTGAAATTCAACGACTCTGATTCATTCGTACTCACTACAACGGATTTATAAGTACAGGTTGCAATGAGTATGAGTACAACGTTGACATCAAGCTCATAACATTCGAAATATGTTTGATTCATAAGCCTAATGATTCAGATTCATAACTTTAGAAAAAATACTTACAATACTTATAAATAATTCAAAATTTAAAGTCTTAGTTGTTGTTGCATTTACAAAAAAAGAAGAAAGATGAAGGCAAAGACAAAAAGCAAAGCAAACACACAACCATTTAGTGAGTACTTTAGTGTTCGTACGCGAATCACATTTATTTTGTGATGTTTGTAAATGTTGGCTCATGCAGAGTCGAAATCAACAACATCATACGTATTGTTAAGTATGAGTGCGATGAGTACTTTAAACTTTGAATATGAGTAGTATGAGTATGATATTAAAATAAGTATGAATGCCTATAAGTATCAGAAATTATGAGTATGAATCGAATCTACTCATCTTTTTGAATACTCATTGCTGATCTCTGATTGTAATCAAATGTACCCAACTAAAAGAATGGCAATGCATGTTGTATAAACAGAATTCGCCGTGGTCTAGTAGGTAGTGTGTTGGCTTATTAGACGTAAGGCCAAGGTTCAAACCCCAGGTTAGGCATTTCCAACTGAACAAAATATGAAAACAATATTTGTTCAGCGACTTCCACTCAGCAGATTTCTGGCAAAAACTCTGAGAGTAAATAAAATTGCCATGAAAAGTTTGTCAAAAATCTGTCGTTCGGAGTCGACTTTAAACTGTAGGTCCTTCATTTCATATTCATCCTTTCCTTCATGTTAATTCAGTTCCAACTGTTCCGTTAATTTTTCGGTAATAATAATAAGACTCAGACTTAAATTTAAAATTTTCTTTTGCTTTCATATTATTTTTCCTGTATTGTTTTTCACTCTGAAACTTGTTTAAGACGCTAACATAAGAGCTTCTGTTCTGGTTACCTTCGAAACGGCGAAATACAATAAATCCTTGTTAAAATTATATATAACAGTGTAGTAGCGTTTCTACATTTTCTTTTCCAGTGTTATTTTAAAATTTAATTTCTCAACTGAAATAATTTGCGTGCGGCTTGATATTGCCATGACATCAGTCAGTCACACATACATACATACATTCTCTAACATTCAAAACATCCATAAAAATTTCTTGAAAATTGTTTCACATTTTGCATGGGGCTTTTGTTCTTATTGTATTTATTTTTTCCTGTTTTTCTCCTTTTTTTTTTTTTTGTGGCACTGTTGTTAATGAAAATTTTTGTTCGTATGTTTCGTATTTTGTAGGCCTTGCGTAGTCGTGCCCGCAAACAACGTGCCGCACGAAAACCTCACATTTCAGAGCTGACGGGCGGAAGTGTAATTGAAAATATTGCACAAACAAGAAGACTAGCGGAAACTGCATTGGATAGCAGTAGGCAGGGTGTACGTATAATGCCCGATGAACCGGCAACGAATACTGGTTCGGGTTCGAATGAAGAGGAGGAAGAAAATGCCATATCGCCTGACATTGACGATTGCCATGTGATTGTCAATGACAAATCCACCGAATTTATGCTTGCCACCGTTGTCGAAGAGACGGGAAAGTAAGTTGCATTCAATAATACATACATACATACAAACACTCTCACATCTATGGCAGAGGATTTAATCCTACATTGCAGTTGTGTATGTGTATAACTGCGTGTAAGAAGAAAAATAGATTTGAATTATTGGCACACTTGAGCTCTCACAATTCATATTTATTTGCATATACTCGTATTAGTTATTATATGTATTCACTTGTTGTTGTATTACAAATCAAATACTAAAAAAAAAATATGTATCAATATTCATAACATTTTTGTATTTTTAATTTTTTATTTAAAATTTGTTTTTTTTTTTTATTTCCGTTTCTATTTCCATTTCTGTTTCCTGTTTTTCATTTCAAAATTTTTATTCATAAACTTTCAATCCAATGCCTATGATGATATTGCTTGGTTGTGACAATATTTTTACTTCCTCATAATCCTATGATGACCGTTATAATGATGATGATGATGACCTATTTGCTTGGCCTATGTATTGGCGGTGCAGTGTGGTGGCCCAGATAACATCTCAACCACAGCTAATGGTGGCGGACTCAAATGGTAATCATGATTCTGGTTATGCACCATCAAACGTTGACGATGTCCTTGCAGGAATTGCCGAAGACTCATCACCTCCAGATAGTCCGGTGGCTAGTGGGACCCTTCAACGATCGGCGGTCAGTAGTAGACGTAACACGGAAGATGTCTCGCCAAAAGGAGAACACGCTTTAAGGTGAGAATATAACAAACGTATTAATTTTAAATTAAACTCTGTGTACACGCAATAAATACCTCCCATAGAAAAATCCCATACGAATTATACTCGATTTGCTTGGCCTTGAACTGATGAAAGTATGTTTTTCCTTGTAATTACGGAAAATGTGTTGAAAATTTGACAGACGACAGGCTTTTAGGTTGGCAGTGACAATAATGTGTGAAACAAAATATCGGCTAAATGCTTGCCACGTTTACGATGCCATGCTTTAATCCGATGGTCCATATTTTTAATGACTCTGAGACATAATTGAGGTTCAATATCGTTAATATAGCGCATCCTTTAGCTCTTGAATTGTTCTTGGCTTATTGAAGTTCATATATATACACATTAAAGCACAGCAATTTTACAACAACAATTTGCTTATTGTAACGTTGCCTCATCATTTTCATATGCTGTGTGTGCTGCATTGTGTATGTTGTGTTTATAGCATCACTCTTTGTAGATGTATCGGGTTTTCAACAATCACTTGTGGATTCTCATTTGCCCAAATGTGCTTATTAATTCCGCTGGCCAAGACCGGTACGGACCCGTCAATCGCCGGCATGGCATAAGTATTCCCATTGCTTCGGTTAATTTGGATCTTGCCACTGGTTTTTTTTTACCACAAGGAGCCGATATGCTAGCCTAAATAGGACATCTACCCTCGAGGAGGTTCGCCACCTAACCTAACCTAACTGCATATAATTGGTTATCATGATGCGATAGGTGTCTCTACTGACCCTAATGTTTGCGCCGTCGTAATTTTCAAAGAAATATGGACCAATGATGACTCCGCTTAACAAGTCGCTCCGAACAGCCACTGACTTCTGTGGGTTTTCTGAGCCTTAAATGCGGCAATTTTTTATTAACGTACCCACCAAGATGAAAAAGTTTCATCCGAAAAGA
The DNA here is from genome assembly GCA_932273835.1 of Sarcophaga variegata. Taxonomy (NCBI): domain Eukaryota; kingdom Metazoa; phylum Arthropoda; class Insecta; order Diptera; family Sarcophagidae; genus Sarcophaga; species Sarcophaga variegata. The sequence continues at coordinate 27,855,949 of OW026358.1, read as the reverse complement.
TGATTGTTGGCAAAATCCAAATCATCGTGCAGTTGGTCAAACTATCGAAGCGGAAATAAAACGGCATGCGGCTTCAACCCTTGAGCCAATTGAACTTTGTAAGGCGTCATAACGAGATCTTATCGCAAAATTCTACGAAAATTTATGCGTGAAATGCTCAATTCTTGAGAACGATGAAGAGTTGATGTTGGTGGTTTCTCACGAACACACTCTGAGCCACAGCTTCTATATTTTCGAGTATACGTACTGAACGAGCACGCTGACGTCTTTGCGCATCAACTATGAAACCAGTTTCACGAACTTTATGACATTTTCGTTCAATTTCCGATAAATTGTCTTTGTTTTGGAAATAAATTTCTAATAAATTTCAACGTTGCTTCAGAGTAAATCGATTCATTATGTTCAGAGTGGAGATAATATACTGAATGTTGTGACAGAATAGAATGACATAAATAATGCCAGATTTGAAATGATCGATGGTTCAAATGTAAACCGATAGATGGCCCACCCGATACATGTGCGTACCCCATGTATACGATCTTATTATTTCTAATAAATATTTAAAATAATGTCACATCATCACAAAAGATATAAATGGCATATAAAAAATTACACTATGCGACAAAATAAAAAAAATTTTACATACACCCAGCTAATGGCATAGTGTAGGTTGTGAGTATTGTTGAGTTGAAGTCAAAAATATTTTTTTTTATATTTCCTAAACCCTACAAACTTGTTTTATTTGACAAAAACTGTTTTTTGTTTTTGGACTTTACGCAAAAATTTATTGATTACACAAACATTTCTGAACCAATGTCACAAATTTAAAATTTCTTAGAAAGAGGAGAAACTGTCGTTTAAAAGGACATACATATTATATTCTCAAAATTCTTTCGTTCGGAGTCAACGTTAAACTGTAGGTCCCGCCACTCACGTATAAAATTAACGCACACAACATGAGTGGTGTGAGAAGCTAGGCCGTAATCCTGACTGAAGGGTTGTAATGGCCAATTATGTATGTATGTATGTATGTACATATATATTATTCGACTTAATATTCTACGAGGTTTGATGAGGTAAATTTGGGAAATGCGATTTTTTTTCATATATTTTTCAAGTTTATCCATTCACAGTAGCAAACTTTAATTAAGAAATATAAAATAAGTGGTGACATTCTTGTGAAGAGATTGACACTTCGTTTGATAAAATGGAACGAACCTTACCGTAATTATTATTTAAAGAGTATAACAGTCGTGTTATATTTTTCATACACATTTTTCTACAAATAAACTTACAGTTAAAAAATTTTCTGAATTTTTGATGGATCTTGATTGTTTATTGGAAAATGTGGTAATTTTACTTTTAAGCTATCACTAGAAGTTGGTCAATGTTTGCGCAAAGCGAAATAATAATATTTGCAAAAAACACAAATATTAGCCGACTTCTGGTAGTCGCCCAAACGTGAAATTGACACATTTTCCAACAAACAATCAAGATACATCAAAATATTTGAAAATTTTTGAACTGAAAGTTCAAAAAATAGAACACCACTGTTATACTATTATATAAGAACTAGGGTAATTTTTGTCCGATTTTATCAAACGAAGTATCAGTCTGACTTCCAAAATGTTAGTTGTTTCAAAACGTCGTCAATGTGAATTTTTAACGCAGTCAAAAAGCAATCAGGCATCGGATTTATAGTTGATGGTTTGTTTGGTAACTTTGCATATCTACATAATTTATATACCGTAGTAAAACTGCATACAAACTTTGTATTGATAAATTGAAATTGAAAGTCTGCCTCAATCTCTTCACAGAGTGTCAGCACTTATTTCATATTTTTTAATTAAATTTGGCAATTAAGAACGGCTACACTAGAAAAAATTAGGAAAAATTATTTTTCAAAAACTCATAACATACCGTTTTAAAGGCTCATCTCTCCCCTTTTCAAAAATCTTTTGATTTTGAAAATAGTTTAAAAAATATTTACACAATAAATAATTATGTTTGAAAAGATCAAAAATACAGTTTTTGTCAAATAAAAAAAACTTTGGAGGATTCGAGAAATATAAAAAAAAATTTTGAATTCTTCTCAACAAAACTCACAACCTATACTATGTCATGAGGTGGTTGTATATTGACTGTTGCACCGTGTTACCAAAAACCAATTGGCTTTAATCCTAAGAGGTTAAAAATGTTGCAATGGATCCATGCGTTATGCCAAACGGTGTATGTTTGTGTTTATTAATTCCAAATGCATGCTTAAATCACAAAGCTCATCAGATCCTTACCCAAGCAATGGAGAGAAACAAAAATCCTTGTAAGCAAGAATAATTAAAAATAAAAGTAAATAAGCTTACAGATAGAATCTTAATCTCATTCAAATGTAGAGCGTTAAGATTTTTGCAAAAGTAGCATAACATGTATGGCCATGAGCAGCATTTCACTTCTTGTGAATATTCATAATGAAATTTGCTTACCACACCGATTATTTCGTTTTCAATTTTTGTTAAAAAAAAAGTAAGAAAGAAAGGAAATTAAAGTAGAAACATTTTCTTTTTTCTTGTGTGCCATTCGCGTGTTTCAACGTCTATTTTAATTATTTTTTTTTTATTATTTTTATATTTAATTTTTTATTGGGTATATATGTACGTGTATGTATGTTTGCGTGTATAATAAACTTTGTTTTATTATCTCATAACTTTTGTTGTATTTGCAGTGCTGCCATGAAACCGTTATCCTTTATGCGGTACGGTGTACAGGAAGCCATGACGCTAGCACGCAACGATTCTACCCTGTCAACAACATCGAAAACATCCTCTCGCAAGGATAAGAAAAATACTCAGGCATCCAGGTAAATATAAATAAAAAAAATTTAAGAAGAAATATTGTTCGTACTATATATGTACGTATGTCTGTCGTATAATCACTGTAACACTGTGTCTTCATCGTTAAGTAAAACGATAGGGACTTAGTTGACAATGACAATGATGATGACGATGGATGATGATATTATTAATGAGCAGAGTTTGAGCTATTTTGGTGGTTACATGTGGTTTCAGTCAAACGTCACCTTAACCGCATGTCATCGTTGTCGTTATATATACTTACATACATACTTATCTTTCATAATATTTCTTCTTTTTTTCCTCCTGCACTAAAGTAGAGAAAACCTATTTTTTAAAATAATGTAACGTTTTTTTTTGTGTCATGCATAACCGTCTAATTATCAACTTTTTTTATGTTTTTTTTTACATTCTTTTTTTGGTTTATATTTTACTCTGTTCCATCAACTCGCGTAAAATAATCTATTTGACTGTGATATTAAATTCACCGAAAAAAAATTTTTTTCCGCCATGTCTACGAAAACATTATTAATAAAGCAGATTTACGATATACAAGGTACATAAAGCATCAAAAAAGAAACGTGAAAAGACATCAGCTAAAAAGGAAAGAAAAGCAACAAAAACTTTAGCCATTGTTTTGGGTAAGTTTAATGATAATATTTTTTATATCACTATGTATGTTTCCTTAAGGAGGTCGTATATTAAGGTTCAGACATTTGTGTTAATCTGACGAAGTTAAAAAACTTTTCCGGATACGAACACCAAATTGATAAAGTTTACTTAAGAGAAAGCAAAATATCTCCAATAAAACGAAATACGAAAAAATATTTCTTTGGTGACTTCCTCTTAGCAGATCGCTGGAAAAAACTCGGAGAGTAAAATAAAATTGCCATGAAAAGTTTCGGTGTCGACATTAAGCTGTAGATCCCACTATTCAAGCATTAAAATAACGCAAACAACATGAGTTGTGTGAAAAACTAGGTCGTAATCCTGACTGAAAGCTTATAACTAGCGTTGCCAGTCATTTTTTAAAAAACTTTTTATTTCAGGGAAAAAACTTTTTCTACAAAAAAAACTTGTTTTCTACAAAAAAAAACTTGTTTTCTACCAAAAAAAAATTGTTTTCTACAAAATTATCAACTTTTTTAAAGGAAACACCGGAGACTGGTGCCCTCTAATGGTGTTTCTTTGCTACTCTTGCCCGGGATTAGTAAAATACACAATTGGCCAATTCACACGACTTTGTATCGTGTATGTTGTATTGAATACACTTTTTGTTTGTAAACGCTCAATGCTCTGCTGTATTGTGTATTTCGTATTCCAAACGTCAAAAAAACAATAAGAAGATGCCCAGTATTCATATTTTGATTTTCGAAAAAATAAACTGAAACATATTACGGAAAAAATAAATAAATTAATTATCTGTGCAACAACAATTATAATTTTGAAATGTTAATTGTTGACTCAAGTTACATAGAAAATATTTTGTGCTTTTATTCTGCTTCTTGATTGCTGCCACTTACATAAACTAATAGCACGAAACCAATACAACTTAAAAAAACATATAAAAAAATGTGTATGAGTGTATCGGATTTTTATATGAAAATTATCAACAACAAGTCAGGATTGTGACCTAGTTTCTCAAACCACTTATGTTGTGTGTGTTAATTTTAACACATGAGTGGCGGGACCTACAGATTAAAGTCGACTCCGAACGACTGATTTTTGAGAAACTTTTCATGGCAATTTATTTACTCTCAAAGTTTTTGCCAGATATCTGCTGAGTGGAAGTCGCCGAAGAAATACTTTTTATATTTTGTTTTGATGTCTGGCCTGGGGCTCGAACCCTGGCTTTACGTCTAATAAGCCAACACACTACCTACAAGACTACGGCGACTACTACCAGGGCATCCAGTATTTCACAATTATTTCATTTACAGTGTGTTGGCTTACTTAAAAACTCTGAGTTAAGCATATTGCCATGAAAAAGCTTCACAAATATATCGTTCTGAGGCGTCTTAAAACAATAGCTCTCGTCACTCATAGAACTAATACACACAATACATAAGCGTTGAGAAAAAAATTTTTCCGTCACCCTGGCTATATTCAATAACGTAACAGGTGATTCCAAAAATTGTGAGCGATGTTTGTTTCAGTCAGATGTTTCAGTCGTTGTAGTCTAGTAGCAAGTGTGTTGGCTTATTAGACACAATGCAACAGTACAATGGAAAATACGGAAAATATTACTTTCGGGGACTTTCTCGCAGCAGTCTTCTGGCTAAAACTCTGAAAGTTTCTCAACAATTTATCGTGCGGTATTGACTTTCAACAGTAGGTCTCGCCACTCATGTAAAAATTAAAACACACAACATAAGTGGTGTGAGAAACCATAGGATTGTTTGGAAAGTGATTTCGTTTTTTCCCGACAGAGGATTTAATTGTATTTTTTTGCACCCAACTTCACACTTAAGCCGTATAATTTGTATATGCTTTGCGAGCTCATATAGCAAGGCTTGCATGTGAAAAATTCCAATTAATTCTACGCAGTAGTTTTTGGTTGGTGCCCTTTTACTGTTTTACTACAGAAAGGGTTCAAGCCAGAAAAAATTTCGTGGATGTGTATGGAGAAGGTGTGTTGTCAGTACGCCAGTGCCAGAACTGGTTCGCTAAACTTCGATCCGGCAATTCTGATGACGAAGATGCACCACGTTCGGGGAGCCCGGTTAAAGCTGATACAGACACGTTAAAGGCATTAGTTGATACGAACCGGCGAATAACAACACGTGAGAGATCGGATTGAGGTTAAATTTATCAAATTCAACAGTTTATGACCACCTGATAGATATTATACGAAAACTGTCTTTCATTTCCACAAAAAAAAACAAAATTACTTTCCGAACAAGCCAATAGTTCGTAGTCCTGACTGAATTGTTGTAATGAAAAATATAACACCTACATGATCTTTACTTAACAAATTTTTGAAATTTTCAGTCTGGCACATATGTGGTCCCTGTGGTCGTTAAAGTGTTAAAGCAATTTTCTGAGCTCATCAGGCAAAAATATGAATCAAGTTTAACAACACAATTTTTAAACTGAAAATAAACATTTCTATGCCATGCCGCGTAAAAACGATGTTAAAATGTAGTTTTAAAACCATGTGACATTTCTTTCCTGAATTTCACGAAAGGAAATTAAAGTAAAATTTAAACTTAAAATGTCTCACGCTGAAGAAGAAGAATAATACACAAACACCTCTGTATGTAGCAAAATACATGGGCAATGAAGAATACAGCGTGAATGTAATGATAAGAGCTTTATTATTCGTTGACATTTGAAGATTACACTGTCTTCTGCTGACAGTATAAATAATTAATTGCTTTATGTCACCTTTTTTTGCATTCTTCGTTCTTTAAAACTGGTGATTAGAGGTTGCCATAACTTTTGTTATGATGGTAATAATTCTTTTAAGTATCTGAAAATTATATTAATTATAATACAAAATGAGAATTGTCATTTAAGATAAATTTTACATTAGCATTTAGTCCTTCTGCTATTTTTTTACGTCTTAAATGTTTAAGATTTATTGTCTTCGAAAAAGATTAAGTTTTCAGATTTTTTATGTTTATTACTTTCTTAGTATTAAGCTATGCAGTACAGTTTCTTTTTCCGCTGGGGAGGAGTAAATGTACCTAATCTCACCATAGGGGAAGTCGTCACTATCCGCTGTGTGGGGCCCTCATCCACTAAATCTCCCCCTCCTCTGGGCTCTTAGTGCCTACTCCGGAACTACTATAGTATTACTTCGAAGTGGAGTTCCTCTGCCCATTTGGCCCCTTTACATCCATAACCGCTTTCGGATTGCGGAAAGAGATCTGAAAAGGTGTTTAAACGATCCACTCACCCAAGTCAAGTTAACTGTGTGTTCCGCGTTATCAATTTGGTCATGTCATCTTTACCATTTTAAACAGATATTTACAAAAACAACGGTGTCCGGATAACAGCTGTGTTAGAAGTCACCTTAGTCTAGTAGGTAGTGTGTTGTTGTAGTCATCTAACCTAACCTAACCTAACAGCTGTGTTAAATAGTATTAACTTCACCAAATTTCCTCTCAATCCAGCGGGTAATATCTTGGAGAAGTTTTGCCGTCCATCTACCACTTGTTTCAGTGTTCCATTTCTCTTGCCAGTGTTGTATGGTTCGCTTTCTGGCATCGTCGCCATACCCTCTTCCGCTCGCTGACTTAGATACAGTCCTATACGCGATGTCGCCCTGAGTGCAGCGGTTCGTTGTACCGTTGATAAAATTTTCATTCAACAGTCGGCCTTTAATGTTACTGCCCAGGTTTTACTGCCGTAGAGCAGAATAGAGTCCGTAATTGCCATTATCAATTGGCGTCTGCTGTGACTTTAGCGGCTTTTGTTGCAGCGTGTTGAATGTGAGCCCAGAAAGTCAGTTTAGTGTCCAGTCGAATGCGAATGTAATCGATTACTTCCTGCGTCGTCAAAGTAGTGTCGCATATGGTAATGAAAATTTCCAGCTGTATACGCTTCCTCGTAAGAAGTGTTAACTCAGTTTTCTCCGTTGCGTGCTTGAGTCCTCTGTCCTCGAGTCACGACTTCGTGCTTATTATCAGCCGGTTGACTTTTCTTCTAGACTCTTCGACATTTCGAGCCACAATTATGGCCGCAACGTCATCGGTATATCCAACAAGATGTGTACCGTCTGGCATCTCAATTCGAAAGATATCATCATAGGTTATGTTCCATAGGTCAGGGCCAAGAATTGATGCTTGAGCTGCAACAGATGTAATCCGTTTTTTCTTACGTCCTTGGTTTGTATTGTAAATAACCTCACGATCTCTTAAATATTGAAATTAAGAAATAATATTTTAGAAATACAGTAGGACCTTGATTATCCGTGATGGTCGGGACAGGAAGCATTCCGGATAATCGATTTTCCCGGTTAATTGAGTACCAATTTTGTCTAGTTTTTTAATAGATATTTTTATTAGTTAATAAATGAATATTTACATATTTATATAAAAACTAAATAAACTTGTATTTTATCTTGTTCTGTAATTCCAGAACATCCAGGGCTCTCCAAGAAATCTTGCAATGTACTGGATGCATTCATTGCTTCTTTTAAAGTTATTTTCGGAACCATTATATCATCATCAGATTCTTCCAACCTATTTTCTTGCTCAGGTTCATTAGAGGAATTTATCATGCGTATAATTTCTTCATCAGTTAAAACAGCAAATGGAGAATCATTTTCATCACAGTTGAGCCATGTTTCTATATTCTTAGTTGTTATGGGACCATCATCAGTTGTAAAATCGTCTGTAATAACAATCGTCTGTAAGAACAAGTTATTCCACACATTTTTCAAAACTGCAGAAGTAACATCGTTCCAAGCATTATCAATTGACCATAGCGTTTTTTGATGTTGAATGTCTTCTTAAATTCTTCTCTATTGCTTGTCGTGACTAGTTTTTGTACTACAGTTTCTCGGTAGTGGCATTTAAAGCTCCATATTGCACCCTGATGCATCGGTTGGATCAAAGACGTGGAATTCGGTGGAAAAAATTTTACAATAACATTTTCAGCATTGAAATCCTTTGCGTCTGGATGTGCTGGGCAATTGTCCAATAGCAGAAATATTTTACTATCATCTTTTAGACCGATTTTCTTAAAATGCTCTCTTACTTCTGGTACAAAATTATTCTTAAACCATTCTAAAAATATTTGTCGTGTTACCCAAGCTTTTGTATTGGCCTTATAAATTACGGGAAGATCATGGACATTTTTTAATGCTATTGGACGAGCACTTTTTCCAATGACTAACACTTTGCACTTGTGTCTACCGGCAGCATTAGCACAAAGTAATGTGGTTAGTCTCTCCTTTGAAACCTTACGACCATCTATGAAATTTGCATTATGGCTAGCCAAACTGCTTTTAGGTAAACACTTCCAAAAAAGGCCTGTCTCATCTGCGTTGTAAATTTGTTCATTGGTAAGTTTTTCCGTTAATATGTATTATTTAATTTTTCCATGAACATTGTGGTAGCAAGATAATATGTTTATGTATTCCATGTCGCTTTTTAAAATTTTGTAACCAACCGTTAGAATATACACACTCTGAATTTGTGTCTAATTTTGAGTGGAATATTTCAACCTTTTGCTTCACCATTAATCCAGAAGTTGGAGTTCCTTTAAATCGTTCTTGTCGGAACCATTTATAAACTGCGAAATAAATTTTTGATTCTCCAGCAGACTTTAAAGCTTTTCGGTTTCGAAAACCACTTACAAAATCACTTTCTGAAAAAAATTTTAAAAATTTTTCTTTATTTTTTAAAATGTCATAAACAGGGTTTTCGTGAGAGAATTTTAACACTCGCATTGTTTTTTAAATGATCTTTAATTATATCATATTAAGTTTGTCTTCAATATTTAAGACTTTTTTCTTTTTCCACTGATAACGATGACATTGTAAAAATAAACGCAAACAAACCGCACTTCTCAAATTTCTAAATTAAACTAAACAGGTTTACATGTATGCTTCTGACTCATCGTATACTAAAGAGGGAATTTTCATTTTTCGCTTGTTTGTCCAAAATAATAGAAAAAATTTTTGCTTATAATCACGGATAATAGAGGTTAAACGATGCAGAAAAATTTAAGTCGATCCAAAATAAAATTAAGTCGATGCAAAAAAATATTATTTTTCCATCCCGGATAACACAGCCCTGCATGGATTTTGCAAATAAGATGGCTCCAGGTGTTTCCGAAGGCATTTTGCGCGCTGAACACGAATCTGTCAGGTTTTCGAGAAAAAGTAGCGTTTTTGGCCTTTTTTGAAACATTGTAGAGCTAAACACTGACGTGCTAGAACCATCGCTATCGTCAGAAATTGAAAATTGATCTGAGCCCAAAGCCAAATTGTTTGCATACACCCTTAAAGTAGGGGGTGGGTTTATGTCAAGGGGTGCAAGAGAAAAAGAAAGGAGGTCCTTAAAAATTAATCCTAATAAATTCCCTTTTTCTCTAAAACCTGATGTGATGGAAAGTTTTTGAAACCAGATTCGTGTTCAACGCGCAAAATGCCTTCGGAAACACCTGGAGCCATCTTATTTGCACTAAAAAAGTCCAAATCTGTCGGGCTGTGTAATTGATGTTGTCGGATAATCGAATCACGGATAATCAAGGTCCTACTGTACAAGAAATATTTGTTTACTTTTCCTTTTGTTGGAGATGTCTGACCTGAGGTTTGACCCGTGGCCTTACGACTAATAAACCAACATACTACCTACCAACATAGACTACGGCAACTATTAACATTAATAGTTTAATTTTTTTTTAGTTTCAATATAAAACAAAATTTTGATTAAGTATTCAACCTTATTTTTTTATACTTTCAGGTGTTTTTCTATTTTGCTGGCTGCCATTCTTTTCCTGCAACATCATGGACGCTATGTGTTCAAAATTTGATAAGGACTGCAGTCCAGGTGTAACGGCCTTTATATTTACCACTTGGCTGGGCTATATTAATAGTTTTGTAAATCCTGTTATATATACCATTTTTAATCCAGAATTTCGTAAGGCATTTAAGAAAATCATACATATAGGGTGATTAAAATTCAATAAAACAACAACAACAATAACGTCAAGAAGAAAGTACAAGCCAGCATATAATAATATTGAATTTTTCTATTTTATATATAAAAGCATACAATGGCATATTATTACGGTATATTTCCGTTTAAATGCAACGGTTTATTAAAATCAGTTTGTGCCTCTTTTCTTTTTTGTTTTTGGAGATTTTTTATTTTCTTATTTTTTATTTTCTGTTTTCCTATTCAAAAAAATATGGTCGAAAGTCATGCAAGATGTAGAATAGAATTTCATTAGAAAATGAAATTGGAGCAGCAACAACAAAAACAACAAAATAATAATAATAATAATATTAAAATTGTACAAGAAATTTGATTGCATTCACATTCAAAATTGTATGCAATTCGTATAATAGTTATAATAAAATAATAATATTAATAATAATAAAATATGGTTATTGTGCCAAACTGTAATGTTCTAAGAAATATAAATAAATTATAATTTTTTTATACAAGAAAAACAAAAAACAAAACAAAAACGAAAAGAAATCAATAATACGTAGAGAAAACCATGAGTTTGTGTAGAAATAATTTTAAAATGAAAAACTATACACGTTTATTAACAGTGCATAGTTTAAACACATTATAAGTTAAACTATAAAAACTTATAAACTTAAATTTAAAAATTCTTTTATGCTTATACAGCAAGTAATTTTTTTTTAATTTTTTAAATATTTTTTTTTTAAGTCAAAAAATTAATGCATTTGCATTGAAATATATTTCAAAAAATAACATTCGGAGGTAATTTTAAATGGAAATGTATTTCATGCTATAGAATGTGACGTATTTTTTTTTTTTTTTTTTTTTTTTTTGTAACCGCTTTAATAACTGTAAGGACCATCAAACTAAATCTCAATTAAATCGATTTAGTTTTTAATTGGCAATAAATATATATTTATACATATCGTTTGACCCAACGTAAATTTATAAAAATTGAATATAAACAGATCATAAGAATTATTATATAAAACCAACGATTGATTTTTCATATCTAAGAAATTTATTGAATTTTTTTTAAATTCAAACTTTTTCCCAAAAAAAAAATTTTTTTTTATGCTCACTTACTTTCATTAAAAAATTATTTTTATTAAAATTTTAATTTATTTTTAATATAATTAATTAATTACACGGTGCAACTGTCAAAATACATACATAATTGGTGATTACAACCCTTTAGTCAGGATTATGACCTAGTTTCTCACACCACTTATGTTGTGTGTGTTAAATTTATACATGATTGGTGGACCTACAGTTTAAAGTCGACTCAGAACGACAGATTTTTGAGAAACTTTACATGGCAATTTTCCTTACACTCAGAGTTTTTGACAGAAATCTGCTGAGAGGAAGTCGCCGAAGAAATATTTTTTCATATTTCGTTTAGTTGGAGATGTCTGACCTGGGGTTTGAACCGAGGTTTCACGTCTAATAAGACACGGCGACTTCCCGGCGATCACTACTGATATCTACAGGAAAGCATTGAAATGGATATACTATGCAAAAAGAAAGATAAAGGTAGACGGACACAAATCTCAAGTCAATCGTGTTTAAGACAATCTAAATTTTAATGCCAGAGAATAGTAGTCGGCATTTTTCCAAACATCACAGGTTACGTTAGGTTGAAGTGAATACCAAAGCTCACTTGAGTACACATAGCGGCGCGTTGTGACGCCACTGGCAAGCGCAGTTATTATTCTATCCGAATTACTCTAAACTGATCGAAAAAGTTTTTCAGCGCAGAGGCTACAACGGACGTCATCGCTTTTACCTTTTAAAAACCTTTAAAATATGAGCTCGAAGATTGCAAATAAAGTAAAAATAAATTTGTGTTTAGTTTTAATTAAATTTCTTTATTATTCGTACAGTTCTGTGTGACACTGTTCACAACTCGATGTAAACAAAAACAATTGCTTTGTTTGTCATTCCTCTGTTTATATCCTTTGCATAAACAATAACATTTCTAGGCAACTATTCGACAGATCTTTGTAATGATTACCCTCTTCAAACGCACCGCGTCTTCACACAAGACTGACTGAACTTCACTAACTCAGTAAACAGTCTGATGAATGTTCTCGAAGGCGAATGTTCTTGGCTTTGCCTTCTCGAGATCTCTTTAAATGTAAACATCATTGATTCATTATTGTTGTTTGTGTATTTTGTTTACATTTATTCTTGTAGTGTTTGTTGTTGTATTTTTGTTTACTTGCTTACCAATTTTTTATGCTGGTGTTTGTTGTTATATTACGCAGTGTGATAATTTGTAAACAAGCTCATTGTTTTATTTTTGCAACTTTTGTTTATAATTATTTATTTAATTATAATAATTTTCGCAACAATATTCCTTTTAGACTAGAAATTGATTCCAGTGCAATAAGAAGACTCAATGATGAGAATAAATTTCTAGAATACTTACTTGGAGTCGATAATTCATTTTAGAAAGGATCACCTGTAATAGGGAGGGATTTATTCCTATTGGCGTCGAACTGCATTCTAAAGTTAGCCAGGTCAATATATTTGCTGGGAAATTGTGGGGATACCCCTTATTGGTTAAGGGCTATTCTCGCAATGGATTGCATCGGAAAGAACATCGATGTTTTCCTTGTGTCCGCAACACTTGTGCCCTGTTAACACTCCACATAAATGCATCGTGACTGAACAAAAATACAAATTACACGGTGACACAGTCGAAATACACCAACCTAATGACATAGTGTAGGTTGTGAGCTTTGTGGAGTAGAACTCAAAAATATTTCTTTTATATTTCTTTAACCTTCCAAACTTGTTTTGTTTGACAAAAACGGTTTTTTTATCTTTTCACACAAAATCATTGATTACCCAAATATTTTTTAACCTATTTTCAAAATCCACAGCTGTATCAGAAGGAGAGATATGAGCCTTTAAAACGGTATACATAAATATATGGTTCAAACTTACATGTAATGAGCTTTGATTTTTTTATATTTTTTCAAGTTTGCCCATTCATGGCAGCAAATTTTAATTAAAAAATATGAAATAAGTGATGAAACTGTTATACCCTTTAAATAATAACTACGGTAATTTTTGTTCGATTTTATTCAACGAAGAGTCAATCTCTTCACAAGATAATGCATTTTCAGAATGTTATCACTTATATCATCCTTTTTAATTAAAGTTTGCTACTATGAACAGACAAACTTGAAAAAACATAAAAAGGTGCGTATTTGTCAAATCTACTTCATCAAACCTCATAGAATATTAAGTCAAATAATATATAATGTTTACCGTGTTAAAGGCCCATCCTTCTCCTTTTTAAGAAACTTTAAATTAAATTAAAAAGCACTACTGGGCCTACAGATCCACAGATTAATTAAGCAACTGGGAATCAATTGCAGACAGTTTAGCGGTCTTATAGCAGGCTTCAAAGGGGATGTAAATTTAGAGTTCGGGGATAGGCAACTATTAGATAACAATTATTATCATAAGCCTACCTCGATATACCTTGGAAGTCCCTACCTCTCAAGTAGAAGTTTATTTTCGCATGTTGCATTTAACAATGAATTTTATTTGCATTTGTACAACAGACAACCAGTTTTATAAGTTGCACCTAGCAATAATTGTGTGATATGCATAAAAGTGATATCTCGTTTAAACCTATCCAACATACATATCTCGTTTTTACATTCGCCAACATCAGCAACCAGCCACAAATATTTTTGTAAAGTTATTAGTGTCACAGCTCTTGTCTGTCAGAAAGGTACTGGTACCATGCATAAATTTTCCCATCGAGCAAAGGCCCTTCAAAAGGTCGCTTAAACATTATGCTGTCCTGAGCATAAGTTTGTATTTTCGAAGAATGTCGCGAACGTCTCAACTTTCTACTAAGCTATGGATTTCATTGTATGGCATTTGTTGTGATGCCATCTTGAGATATTCTCATCGGCTGATCAATTTATCTACGTGGCTATGTGTTAGTTACTGTAATGCCCCCATTGAAAATTACATTTAGCAAAATCACCCGAAGCTGTATGCTTTTTAAATATAATAAAAATAGCAACAGTAATGCATAAGCAAAATAAAAAAAATGCGAATTTTACAACAACAATTTGCTTAGTTCGTCATTCTTCTTTACACTTCTGCTTGCGTAAGCACTAGCAATTGTTCGGCAGGTCTTTACAACGGCGATATTCATACCACGACTGTTCTCTTCTCACGCAACGCGTCTTCGCACAAGACTGACTGAATTTTTACTGACTCCGTTGCCTGCTTTGTCTTGCCTTTTTATATCCCACGTAAACAGTCTGATGAAGGTTCTTGAAGTCGTTCGTGACTTCATTGTTGTTTGTGTATTTTGGTCACATTGCTTGTAGTTGCGTTCTCGCTTACTTGTCTGTACCCTTTTCTTTCATACTTATGTTGTTGGTTTTCTTGTAACAAGTTTGTTTTATTTGTTTGTGTAGCTTTTGCTCATTTTAATGTTAAACGATATTACACCGTTTCCATTTTCGTAGCAATATACTTTGAAAGTATTGTCTAACAGCTCTAATTTTCCTTACAAATTTTTCAAAATGAGTGAATCGTGTTGCAGAAATTTGGTGCCGACAAAAATTTTGTGCGAACAACATGAAGGAATCCATCTTAACAAGACATGACAACACTTGTGTTGAGGGAATATAAAGTCCTAAAGTCTTCAAGTCTTCTACCATTCAAAAAAGAAAAAAAATGGAACGAATGGTATGAATGGTTAACATCCCTATTGAATGAAAAGTAAATTTATTTTCCAAAGTGTATGTGTATATTGCAATCACCGATGATATGTACCGATTGCTTTCGTTCAATGTGAGTTCATTCGCTAACTGGCATGTCATGGCATTATAAAAAGAGAGATAGGCAAAAGGCAATCAACAAAAACAGCGAATGTTTATTTGGAAATTGATGTTGAATGATTGCATGACAAAAGCCAAGAATCAATGAACATTAAGAAATCGAGAGTGCTGTTCTCTGCTACATACCGCAATTAAGTATTTTAAATTTCGTATTTTAAGCTCACATTGAACTTACAGAGCGTTTTACGCAATGTGTTAAAATTGAATTCTAATTGCGTGTAGCATTTTCGAAATCATTCATCGAATATTAATGAATCCATCATTTTAAAATAGGTTTAAAAGCAAAACACAAATCTAAATATAGGAATCCAAATAACCATAGTATCACAGCTCCTGACTGTCAGAAAGGTACTGGGCCATGGGTATATTTTCCCATCGAGCATAGGGCCACGACAGATCATTTGCTGTCCTGGGCATAGGTTTGTGTTTTCTATTAATGTAACGGCACTATGGGTTTCATTATATGACATTTGTTGTGCTGCCATCTTGTGATCTTCTCAAAGTATGACCAATACATGGACATTTTCATTACTTAATCTACTTGGCTATATGCTGGTTACTGCTGTGCGCCCAGAATCTATCATTGAAAATAACATTTATCAACAAGATAAACAGAATACTTGCGTGATATTGATTTATAAAACGTTCTTGATATACCGCGTTACTACGTATCCACAAGAAAGGTTGGACTGTATTACATTAAAGTTAAATCGCTTCCTACTGTTTATAGTGCTTTTTGCATACGATTGGGTTAGGTTAGTTTAGCGGGTAGTTTGCCGTCCACAGGCAAATTCACTTGGTGGCTCATATGATACTTTGTATCCACCAATGTGAGGTAAGCCTCCTTGTCATGATTCTTTAGTGGTGGGTTTGAACCAACCCAAGCTCCGGACGAAAACGGTCAGTTCCGCCACCACAGTGCCCAGATCTTCAAACGTTCTATCAAAAACCAAAAACCGATGACGTTTTTTCTAAAGTACAGGGGCTATTCGCTTAAAATGTGTTGTACCGCTTCAGCTTTTTCCATTATTATTGCGGGGCAGCTTGTCAGCGAAACTGCCAGTAGCGCAGTGTCCCGTTAGAATGCCTGTTAGAATGCGAAGCGTTTTCTTGTCGAACTCAAGTAGTTTTTTGGTTCTCCCGCTGTCCTCTGCTGCAGTTTCGAAATTCGGCAATCGGGTATATTGGACCAGCCACGATTTGTTGAATTCCATGCTACTTGTTTCCATTTGGAAAAGTTTTCTTATAGAAGCGTATAAATATCCTCCTCAGACATCACCGATCCCTTCCGTGCCTTCCTATTGTTTTACGGATATGTTCTGAAAATCGCAAATCGCCTAAATTTTGCGTTTCGTTTTAAAAACGCCAAGAGGATGTTCTGGCGAACCCATATCGCAAAAAGTTTGTTTTTACGATTCGAAATCACCAAATAAGTGTTCTGGCAAACGCTTAAAGCTAAAAATTTGCGATTTCAAACCACAAGAGTATATTTTCTAAATAAAAATACCAAGCTACGAACTTGCTTTATTTTTAACCAATTTTTTGTGTCAAAAAACGACTCTTTAAATTTTAAATTAAATTTAGGTTCCACTGAACCGAAAATAGCAGATTTGTATGGTACTAAAACATACGGCTGTTGGGCATATGCTGAATCGGCCAGCAACCAGTAACCACGGTCTCCATTAGAATATTTTTCTAAGCAAAATTCATTAGCGTTACTTAAATTCAACACAAAAGCATCGCGACATGTAACTGGCATAGATGCGTCAACAGCTCGTATCTTCATTTGGTGATCACAAATCTACATAATCTATTATTGTATATATGGGTATCATGCTGGTCGGAATTAATCGGTAATAAAGCTTTGGTGGCTGAGAGCATACATACGACTATATCGGTAATAAAGCTTTGGTGGCTGAGAACAGACATACGGTCGCAAAGGGTTAAAGTATAAAATCCCTTTCTGCAAAAATAAAGTTCAGAACCCGACGGCGGTTTTACTATCTTCAACTGGGTGCCATCTACCGATGCAATTACTCTTGGAAATTTAAGCTTTTGTTAGAAATGCACGTTTGATGCTTTCGTTTCTTCAACTATCATGCCCAAATTGATCCAAAGATGCCATAGTCCTTCTTCAAAAACATTAAGTACATCCCATAACATGTTACACAATATAGAACTTCCAATACTGAGATTTATGTCATTGGCAATCACGCTTTGGATTGGCACCGACCGCCAGAAATCTAAAAGCGCTCAGCAAACGTATCGTGTCTGTACTTTTATATATATGCCCAGCAGATTCTTCATAAACCATCCTAAATGCAGTTTTATTCAGCCGGTAAAACGCTATAAAACTTAACACAAAATCCCCATATACATTACTCCTTTATATGTAGATATGTATGTTTATACCTACGCCTGCTCCGGGATGTCTAATGGGTTAGAATAAACCCTCAGGACATGCCTTTTTAATTTTTCTTTTCTGGTTTGCAGTTTTTTTAAACAAATTATGGTTAATGAAAAACCTGTGGGCATTTTTGCTCTTTATTTTTTTAGTTTTGATGTTTGAGTTGCTTCGCCACCAACTAAAATAAATTTGAAGGAAAGACATTACATTACACATTTGACATTGTCCAATTAATTTTGAATCATTTTATTGATTTTGTTTCCCGTTGTCCTGATGATTCAGATGAACGGGCCTGAGTAGTACTCAGTTTCTAATCTCACTTCCCATTGTTCAAGTGCCGTTCAAGCGAACGGGTCTCAGCGGCATATACTCGAAGATTTTCCAGTCTCAATGCTCGTCTGATTGTGGGGCTCGTAATACTCTTTTCTTCCGTGCTTGAGGTGTAGGTCGATCAATTGCTTGTCATTCATTTTGAATAATTTTCAGTGACGCCATCCATCGGAAATTAATCGCACCAACATCCGTCGACTCATGCGCTTTGTTAAAGAATGCACAGTCTACGATTTAATACATTTTGAGTAATTTTCAGTGGCGCCACCTGTCGGAAATTGGTAATACTAACTTAGAAACCTTCCCCGGCTCATTCGCAAAAATTTGTTAAAGATTATATCATGATCAAATGCACAGTTTACGATTTAATTCATTTTGAGTAATTTTCAGTGGCGCCAACTGTCGGAAATTTGTCACACTAACTTAGAAACCTTCCCCGGCTCATGCGCAACAACTTTGCTAAATATCATAACATGATTAAATGCACAGTTTACGATTTAATTGATTATAAGTAATGTTCAGTGGCGTCACCTGACGGAAATTAGTCATACCAATTTATAAATCTTCGTCGGCTCATGCGCAACAACTTTGCTAAAGATCATAACATGATCAAATGCATAGTTTACCATTCTACATACAAACTAACATTAATTTTTGTATATGTAGACTATGGGAGGTGTCACGCCCACTATAGCCAATCCGCCCATTTTGTTTATATATACGTCAAAGTCGTCCATACAAAATTTGAGGACTCTAGCTGCTGCAGTTTATGAGATATGCGACATTAAATACTTATTGTGTATATGGGCGTGGCACCTCGCATACTTGAAAAATCGAAGATCGCAAGTAAAACGCGTGAGATTCAGAATACCCTGAAATAAATTTGGCGTTATGAAAATCACTTGCGATTTTAAATCGTGCGATTGAGAGAACATGCCTGTTAGATAAATCGTAAATTAAATATTTCATATGCGCAGTTACTGGGCCTCAACTAAGTGGGCAGAAATTTTGCAACAATAAATAAATTGTAGTCTTATACGTTCCTATCTCATGAACAGATCGTTCGGTACACGTTGGAAGAGGTATTCCACAGGGATCAATTTTAGGGCCTCTTTTGTTCTGTACCTGATGTTTTGGTTAATTGTAGCGTACATACATATGTACTCTGATGACGTTCAGCTTTATAGGAGCACTTGTATTGATCATATCGGACTATGTATAAACACGATTAACGATGATTTACGGAAAATTGACAACTGGGCTAGTGCTAATGGACTTTGTATAAATCCCTCTAAATCTAAATGTTTATTGCTCTCCAGGACTAAGAGAGCATTTGATGTGCTGGAAATTTTTATCAGGGAGAATAAAATTGATTTTGTTGAATCGGCATTTAATGTGGGTGTTACCTTTAATGGTCGGCTAACGTGGTCTAACCACATTAATGTCATCGTTGGTAAAGCTTACGGTATGCTTATGAACTTGTGGGCTGTTATAGATTCGACTCCTTTTGCCATACGCCTGCAACTGGCTAAACGATTTTTGATTCCTGTTCCTTTATACGGATCGGAAATTTTCACAAACTGTGATACTGATGATAGGCGGAAACTCAACTTGACTTATAATAACATAGCCAGATATGTATTTATTAAGGGACGTCGAGACCATATATCACAATTTTCTTACCAGATATATGGTATTAATTTTGATAATTTATTAAATATTAAATGCCTAATTCTCCTTCATGAGATTATTACTTTAAAACTTATTTAGCAGAATTAGATTTGCTGGATCCAACTGCGGTAGAAAAAGTATCCAATTAAGGCATAGGACTCTTTTGTCGAAACGATAGTTCTTTATACACACCATCAGTCTTTGGAATGCACTACCTAATTATATCAGTTCAAAAAGTTCAAAAGGAGCTGTACATTCTGTTTAAGTAGTTTTTAACATATTTTGATTCTTTTATACATTTTTACTCTTTATTTTTATTAGTGATTAATAATTTTCATTTTTCTAATTTATTATTTAAGTTTCATTGTAGCTCATTATATGTATATATTTTTCTTTGTTTGTATTTTTCTTTATATTTTTATTTTTCCTAATTTAGTTTTTTACATATACTCATTTTCTTATACTAATTTTTTGTATCGATTGCTATTTCCTGAGATTAAAACATGTTCTTATTCTTTTTTATTTCTGCTGTACTTCAAACAATTCATTACTCATATAATCAATGATTTGTTATTACTTTTTCCTCCTTTGATGTACTCCCATAGCACTTTCATTTATAAGATTATTATCTTGTTGTGCTATGATTAATAATAAATAAGTAAATAAATTTGTTAAAAAAGGGTTCTAAAAGAAATCTGTTGTTTGGACTGGACGAAACTGTAGCACTTGCTACTCATGGATAAAATAATACAAAACACATTATGGGCGATGTGTGAAGCTAGGTTGTAGTCTTTACGACATGGTTTTAATAATCAATTACGCCAGGAGGCAAATTCTTGCTCTCAACAAAAGAATACTGGTTTTAAAATTCTGAAAATAAAAAAATATTTAAAATAAAAAAATAAACTTTATTACGATTAATTTCTATTTATTTTTATAAAAAAGTGAGTGTATAAAAAACAACAAATTGAATTAAACTTTATAATGGTATTGAAAAATTTTTGCTATCGGATTTATTTTGATTATTTTAAAAGAAAAACAAAAAATCAGAAAAGAAAACTTTTTTAAAAACTCTGCTTTTAAAGAACTAAAAGAAACTACGATTTTATGCATCATACTTGTGAAGCCATCGACAATAAAATAATGATGTTCATCAATATGATGCATAATAAATGCAAAACAAAACAATTTTCTTGAAACTGATATAAGATTGGATAAGTAAAAATCTTTCTCAATTTCAGGAAAATTCCAAAATATTAATGCAAACAAATAAATTTTATTTAAGGAAGAAAAATATGACGAAAAACAAAATACAAACCTACAAACCACAAAACACTTTAATGAGCCCCATGCAGAGATTTTAATAGAATTTTCTTTTTTCTAAACCCCCCACCCCAAAACCCTAAACCCGGTATAATTAAACTAAAAAAAAAATACTTTTTAACGAAGGAAAATTAAGTTTGTATATAACATAAGCAAATACATATACACACAAAAACACATACACTTACAGCCATAGAAGTAGAGTAGTAGATTGTAAATTAACAGACAAAATTAATGATGAAATAAAACAAAAATTTTTATAAAATTTAAAAGGAATCAAAAAAAAAAATAAATAAAAAATTTAAATATAATTAGTTAAATGGCATAATTAGGTGAAATTATTTATATTAAAAGAAAAAACAACAATAATAAGAACAACTAAGAAAAATTATAATTTAGAATTAAATAAAATATAGCAAATAAAACAAATCAATATAATTAATCAAAAGTTAAAAACATTCATACTTATATCAGGGTATATTACAGTAAAACAACAAAAAATAATAAAATAAAATATTTATAAATAATTCAATTAGTTTATAAGATTTAGTAAATTTATTATAAAAACAAATTATTTGTTAAGTTGTAAAAAAATATAAATTAATTTAAGAAATTTCTTAATAAAATTAAGAATTTATCAAAAGCAAATACACTGGGAGTAACAATTTAAAAATTAAAATTAAATATTAATTAAATTAAAATTAAATATTTCTATATTTTTCTTTTAATTTTATTTCGTTATTTCATAACGACCGTCCTATAAACACAAGCAACACATAAGAAAATTAATACAAAAAAATATCGTTTCTATGCGACAAATAATTATTTAAATCTAAATAAAAAATTTAATACAATTCATATATAAAAAAAATAAAATTAAAATAAATAATTATACACGACTATATTTCTCTGTTATTTTGCTTTTCTATTTTTTGCTTTTGTTACCATTAAAATATTCATTTTCTGAATTTTTGTTTTTATTATACTACATATGTTCACGGCGAAGTCGCCGTGGTGTAGTAGGTAGTGTGTTGGCTTACTATTCGTAAAGCCCGGGTTCGTATCCCAGGTCAGACATCAAAAATGAAATATGAAAAAAAAAAAAAAAAATATTTCTTCGGCGACTTCCTCTCAGCAGATTTCTGGCAAAAACTCTGAGAGTAAAATAAATTGCCATGCAAAGTTTCTCAAAAATCTGTCGTTCGGAGTCGACTTTAAACTGTAGGTCCCGCCACTCACGTATAAAATTAACGCACACAACATGAGTGGTGTGAGAAGCTAGGCCGTAATCCTGACTGAAGGGTTGTAATGGCCAATTATGTATGTATGTATGTTCAGATATGCACTTTTATTGAGTCAATATTGGGTTTATTGAGTACAATATTTTAAGTGTTCAGACATAATAATATACTCAATTAAGCTGCTCATTCAATATTCATTTGGCAGCTGGTAAACAAAATAGCTGATTGTTTCAACAACATTGTTTTTATTTTGTTTTGTTTTTTTTTGTTTGTTGTTGTTGACATTTGAGTTGTCAAATATCAACAGAAAGTTTTTGGATAATTGTAATATGCTCATTAAACACACTTATGACAATGCTGCATTTCAAGTTTTACTCAATATTATAACAATTTGCGTTTTTATTGCGCAATTATTAATATTGAACTCAATAATGGCGTTTATTGCGATTTACGCAATAATGGTGCATTTCTGAACACCGTATTAATATTCTATAGATATAGAAAAGAAATTTATGAAAAATTAAATATAATTTAAAACAAAAAAAAAATAATAAGAACCCAATTATCCATTGTTAGCACTTCCTCACATCTTATCAAAGTATTAAAATTTTCCAATCAGTGTTCAAAATACAAAAGAACGCATCACTAGTTCAGTATGAATGCCATCAAAAAATATGTTTCATTTCGCTCAAAAATTACTGAAGTTAAGGTGTTGCAAACAACGGCTTAGGTATGTATGTACAGATATATTAGGAATAAATCTACTTTTTTAATATTCATATATAACTGCTTGAGCTTAATCTTTATTATACACTGAACGCCTACAATTTATCAGGTGTACCGGTATGAAATGCGCAGTTTTTTTTTTCTTAAAATGAAACACAAATTTTTAATGAGAAAGTGTTGGCCATAGCTGGTTACACATTTCCGGCAGTTTTTGTATACTCCGCCAATAAACCCTCTTCGTGTTTTGACGCAAATCAATTAGTCACACAATTTTCAACTTCCTCATCGGAATCGAAATTTTAATCACCAGAGATTAGCAATGAGTATTCAAAAATATGAGTAGAGTCGAATCATACTCATAATTTCTAATATTTACACGCATTCCGACTTATTTTAATATTATACTCATACTACTCATATTCAAAGTTTGAAGTACTCATCGTACTCATACTTAACAACACGTATGATGTTGTTGATTTCGACTCTCCATGACTCAACTTTTACAAGAATCTCAAAATAACTCTGATTCCCGTACAAACAAGGTTAGAAGGTTGTGTGTTTGCTTTGCTTGCTGTCTTTATCTTTTTCTTTTTTCTTCTTTTCTAAATGCAACAACAACTAAGACTGTAAATTGTAAAATCGAGTGACTCGAATCATTTATAAGTATTGTAAGTATTTTTCTATATTTATGAATCTGAATGAGTATGCTTATGAGTCAAACATATTTCGAACGGTATAAGTTCGATGTCAACGTTGTAATCATACTCATTGCAACCTGTATTAATAAATCAACGTTGTAGTGAGTAAGAATGAATCAAATTAGTTAAATTTCAATATTGTTGACTCACTTATGTACATATATTTAAAATTTCATGAGTGCTTATGAGTAGCGAAAAACGATTCATTGTTGATCTCTGTTACTCATCCAATCCGTGTCAGATAAAATAAAACAAAGAAGTTGCAGAATCGGTGCGTATGAAATAGCAGCCCAAAGCCTAATGCTTTGATTGTACCCTGCACTGAATATGTTTGACAGGTGTAATCGCCAACACAAAAAAAACAAAAAAAATATTATTAAAATTATTGTTATCGTCCGTAATAAATATTCCTTGTGGAGACACTTTTATCTCGACGCTCACTACATACTTGACAAATTTTGCTCATCATTGCTACTTTGCAATCCAGTAGTCGCGCGTAGTCTAGTAGGTAGTGTGTCGGCTTATAAGACGTAAGGCCATGGTTCAAATCAAAATCAGACGTCAAAACGAAAATATGAAAAATATAAATATATATAATAAAGCTCTGAGAGTAAATAAGATTGCCATGGTGAGTTTCTCAAAAATCTCGTGGTTCGGAGTCGACTTTAAACGGAAGGTCCCGCAACTCATGTATAAAATTAACGCACACAACATAATGACCAATTATGCATTTATATATATAGTTGTCTCCCCCATGTGTGTATATCCCAGCTTGTTCCTGAAGTCACGGTTCGAACTCCAGTTCAACGAAACGAAATATGAAAAAATATTTATTTTGGCGATTTCTTCTCAGCAGGTTACTGGCAAAAACTCTGACAGTAAATAAAATTGCCATGAAAAGGTTTCTTCAGAATTTGTCGCCATTTATGTATAAAATTAACATACGCCAGTGCGTGTGCCATCGTCTGGCCACCAGACGCACAGCATTGTCTAATGTCGTATTAATCTGCTTTTGCAGCCTAAATTGGTTGTGATGATTTTCTACGTTTAGCATTCTATTAATTGCCATTTTTCATTGCCAGTAACAATTTGATGCAGCACTGATTTTCTTTCACAAGTTATTTTTCGATTTTCCAAACTTTTGATTCTTTAACCAAAGCTTACAAATATTGAGAAATTATTTGTTGTACAACATTTAACATTTCTTACATTTGTTTCGGACAATATTGTTTACAATTCGGTTCCTTCAAACTTCTCCCACATTCTTCATTTCTTAAATCAAAATCGTTGTTTCTGAAATATCGAAACTATGTTCTGCATGTTGCTTCCATATGCTTCGACAAGCACTTGATACGGCTTTCTAGCACTCTTCTCCAAATGAAAACAAGTCATAAAATTTACCGTCTTTAATACAATGAAAAAATATAATGTTAAGTGTTCACGGATTTGATGTAAAATGAATATGTTTAGTAGTCACCATATTCTAGTAAGTAGTGTGTTGGCTTATTACGCGTTGACGGTTTAAACCCCAGGTCAGGGTCAGGCATCTCCAACAAAACGAAAAAAAATATTTCTTCGCAGACTGCATGTCAGCATATTTCGGACAGAAACTCTGGGAGTAAATAAAATTGTTATGAAAAAGTTTCTCACAAACCGTTGTTAGGAGTCGATTTTAAACTGTGTAGATTCCGCCACTCATGTATAAAATTAACACACACAACATATGTATGTAATAACCAATTATGTATATACAGTGTTGGAAAAAATAATAGAAACGGTTACTAGTTCATCATTAAAATATTGTATACTTTTTCGTAATAAACATTTATTGTTGGAAATCGCTGTCAAATTCTTGCCAATATACCGGGACTTTATTATTTGTTTACTTTATTGTTTTCTTCTCTTTTAATTTATTAGTTTTCAGAAAAAAGTAAGAAAATACGTAATTTAGCTGGAAAAATTAATAGAAACGTTTTTCTAAAACCGTGTTTAAATTTTAAATAAATAAACTTATTACATGAAATATTTAGAAGTGATAGAAATTAAGTTAAAATAATTTGTTTTAGAACATTTGCAAAATTTTCGTGTTGAGTGTGTGTTTTAAATCTTTTAACACGTTATTCGCCATGTCAGTCATGACGCTAAGAAGTTCTACATGAGCCAGACATACATAAATGTATGTCTGACATTTTATTTATAAATAAATAGTCACAGTAACAAGGCCTTATTCGGTAAATGCTACATGTACCACTGATTCCTACACAGCGTTCAACGCTGTTTTCAAAACAACAGGATGCGTCATACATATTAGACTGACACGGCTTGTCGAGAAAAAAGTTTTAATATAGGGCCATGTCAGTCATCTATATGACAAAATACATGACATAAAAATAGTGTAATTTTTCTGTGTACATTTTTAACTAAATTATCTAATAAAGTTACCATGGCCCATGTGAAAATGTGTCTGATATTATCGTGGCGATTAACGTGTTGAAAAAGGGGTCGAGGTGTTCATACCACTGATGCTGAAAGAAATGTTATCCTTAAGTTAAAATCTGATGGCTTATCACTTGGAAAAATAGCCCAAATAATGAAGTGCTCTAAACATGAAGTATATAAAGTGGTTCAATATACAAAAAATATCGAAACTAGAGGAAGGAAGAGGAAAGCGTCCACGCGTTTTGTTCATATTTTAGTACGTCATTCCAAAAAAAAAAAACACTTTTGAGTCATCTAAAGGGCTTAAAAATATACTAGATGCTCCAGTAACAAGCCGTACTATAAGAAACAGGCTTCAAGAGGCTGGAATTATGGCTTGAAGTCCAAGGTCAGTACCTCTTTTAAGTAAAACAAATATACAAAAAAGGTTACAATTTGCCAGACAACACCAAAGTCGCAAAAATTGGAACAACGTGCTGTGGTCTAATGGGACAAAGATAAATTTGTTCGAATCAGACGGAAACTGTTTTGTACGTCGCCCTGTCAATTAAGAGTTTGATACAAAATACACAATAAAAATTTGATGCGTTTCTATTATTTTTTCTAACACTGTATGTATGAATCTGTTTAAGAGTTGTAATCGTCAAGGCAAAAATAAATAAGAGGTCGTTCACAATAAATGTTTTCTATGGAAAAATTTCTATCTTCATACCGGTACACATTGGAAGCATACTACTCTGAACTTAACGGGACCAAGTCTCATGATCTCGGTATTCTGTTTATTTTTTGCTTTTTAGTACCATTTTATTGTCATATAATTACTGCTGTTTGCTTTTCATTCAAAATAAGGTTTTCATGCAATTTAGCTGAAGAGTAAAATTCTTATTGGGTAAATAAGATTTTACGCGTCTTTTTAGTTTGGAATTTGTTTGAAATGTTTATTATTTTTAAATAAAGTTTTTAAATCTTTTCTTACTTTTATTTGTAAAATTTTGCAAACATTTTAATGCTTTAAGCAAATAATCTCATAAACTGCTTTGTTTACCTATGAAATACATTTTGTGTTGATTAAAAATAAATCCTGTTTTTTATTTATTTATTTATTTTTTTTTTTGTTTTAACTAATATAAGTATTGTAAATAAAATAAAAATATATTATTTCTTGAAAAGAATATTAAAAATGTTATTTATGTATAGAAAAAATTTATTAAAAAAACCAAAAATAAATAAAAAAATAACAAACTTTAACCAGAATAAATAATAGCAAATATAATAAATAATCCATAATAAATAAGTTTAATTAACTAAAGATGAATTAAAAACCCCAATACAATAAATAACATACAAAATAGCAAATAAATAATGTATTATACATTTAATATAGTAAATAAATGATAAGTAAATAAACAAATAATTTAAATAATTAATTAACACAAGCATTAAAGACGAAAAATCAACAAATTGAAGGAAAAAAGAAGAAAATAAAAACATTAAAAAAATAAAGATAAATTAATTTAAAATTAGTTAAGTTCTTCCAAAACAAAAAACGCTTATTAAATATTAACAATTACTATAAAAATTATAAAACACAACAATAAAAATTAAAAAGAAAAAAATTCCATGAAGATGTTGTTAAAGTTATTTATTTATTTTATTAAAAAAGAAATTTAAGTTAAATTTGTTTAAAATTTGTTACTTGATTTGATGCCTATTACTACAGGAAGTACCTTTTCTTTGTCCAATTAGAGTAACTAAAATCAAATAAAAATCAAATTCATTATCAACATCATGTAAGTTATTTAGAATAAATATATGTGAACCAAATAAATTAAAGAAAATTTATTAATAAATAATACACTCTAATACTCTATAAATAAAATGCCTATTAATAGCATTTGTTAAAGAAAAAATTGTATTTTTTCAAATTTTCTGTTTGATTTAGTTTCATTTTATATTCAAAAGAAAAATCTATGAATTAAATAAAATACAGAATAAAAAAAACAATTGGAAAATTTTAGTTATTGCAAGTAATGTAATGCAGCATAAGGTAATTATCGATTAAACTATCAATTCTCTTTAATGATTAAACACGAACCTTCATTACCAAGTGTAAGGGCATAGCACTCCTTTTTTTTTTGAAAATTCAATGGCCAATATATTGTCACCTTTCAGTCAATTTGTGGATTCCCCGCTTTTGAAGCAAACTAATTAGTCACCCAATCTTCGACTGCCCCATAGGAATCAAATACTATACAATTCAATACATACGTGCATACATACATACTGTTACGTTTTGACCCTACTAAAAACGTTTAAAATATGAGTTCGTAGATTGCAAATAAAATAAAAATAAATTTGTGTTTAGTTTCAATTAAACTTTTTATTGTTCGTACAATTCTGTGTGCCACTGTTCACAACTTGATGAATTCAACAATAATTTGCTTTATTCGTTATTCTTCTTTACACTCTTTTGCGTAAACATTCACAATTTTCGGCAGATCTTTACAACGGAGATCTTCAAACAACGATTATTCTCTTCACACGCAACGCGTCTTCACACAAGACTGATTGAATTTTTACTAACCCCGTTGCCTGCTTTGTCCTGCCTTTTATATGACAAAGTAAACAGTCTGACGAATGATCTTAAAGTCGTATGTTCGTAGCTTCGCCTTCTAGAGATCTCCATAAATGTAAATATCGTTGTTTCATTGTTGTTTGTATATTTTGTTTCATTGTTTGTTTTTGCATTTTTGTTTAGCTTTTTTCCATCTCTTTTTTTTGCTGATGTTGTTGATATATTTTTGTTTGCTTGTTTATCATGTAAACAAGTTCATTGTTTTTGTTGTTTTTGTTTATCATTTTAATGTTAAACGACGTAACAGCATTTCCGTTTTCGTAATAATACGTAATTGGATTACGCCATAAATTCTCTGTGTGTTAATTTTATACATGAGTGGCGGGACTTACAGTTTAAAGTCGACTTCAATCGGTTTTAGCAGCTTATGGTACTTTAACCCATAGCCGGATTAATCCATGATTTTTTCCGTTTATGATTCTGAAAATAAATCCATTCTTCGTCGCCAATAACAATTCGAAGTACCACTGATTTTCTATCGTGTCGTGGAACCAAAATTTCTCAAGTGATTTTTCGGTTTTCCATTTGTCTGTCATTCAACTCATGTGGCACCTTTTGGCCAGACTTTTGGATCCTTTCTACAGCTTTTAACATTTTCTGATACAAATTACGTCATTTTTAACCCTAATATATAATGAGAATGTTAGATAGATGTAAACGCCAGTGAAAAAAAAATTAACGCTCATATTATACTGTTGGTATATGGCCAAATTTTTTCTTTCGCAAAGCATCCCCATCTTATGTGCTTTGCTGCTGTTATTTTCACGTCCTTCCATGCAAGATTGCACTGTTCCAGTTTCTAGAGTATCAGTTTCTTTTAACTGGTCAGGGTTTGAGAATTTCATCCTCGCACTATTCTCGTTATTCAATCAAGATTCTTTCTGCTAGTATAGTCGTCGAAACTTCTGCATTGGCAAAATTCCTGAGATCCATACAACTGATGTTATTGAGCCAGAATATGTTGCTAAAAATAGAGCCTGAGGCGTTTGTTAATGAATACGTATGGTTTTTGCGTTATTTTATGCTTAACTATGTAGGTTTCTTACAATAGCGTTGACTTTACTTGAGCCTTGAAAATTCAAATTTCTAATTCGTGATTAGCTTTTGAGTTTCTTCACATTGATTGAAGTTGTCACTGTACTGACGAATAGCTACAGTACTGGATGGTCAGACCAATAGTCGGCTATGGGGCAATTATCTTGGCAGACAGAAAAAATTTGAAAACAGCCCAAATGAAACAAACTTTCTAGTAGGTATTGTAGTGTTCGTACGCGAATCATACTTATTTTGGGATTCTTGTAAATGTTGAGTCATAGAGAGTTGAAATCAACAACATCATACGTGTATGAGTATGATGAAGAATATGAGTAGAATGAGTATGATATTAAAATAAGTATCAATGCTTATTAGTATCAGAAATTATGAGTGTGATTCGATTCTATTAATATTTTTGAATAGTCATTGGAGTCATTGGAGACTCTGGTTTAGGATGATGGGAAGTCTGGCATGAACTTCATTACGGGATTTTAACACCTTAAGAAATGATTGGCTGACAGATCCTTAGCTGTCCTCTAGACAGAACCAGTGGACTCTATGATCATTTGGGAAATATTTTGCAACGCGATTTATTATCAAACGTGAATGGAGTAATCTAAAAGCTGTATATTCTTTTAAAAGAGGGGCTATCTTACGTTAGACGGCTAAGCCAAGAATGAAAAGGAGCAGGAGTTTTTGGTTCCAAAATTAAATATTCCAAATCCTATTGAATCTCGTGACTATCTTCCAAGCGGAAGTCTATGCCAGTGAATGATGTAGTCTAGTCAAGTCGCCATTCGAACACATGGCTCTTTTTGAGGTTTAAACGAAGATAAATGAGATCGTCAGAACACCTTTTCTTGTATCAGTTTCACGAATAAAAATATGTTTCTGTCAAACAACTGTGAACGACCATAGTGAACAACGGACTATGTTGCGATGAGGAGGAGTTGGAGACTATCGAATGCCTTCTCTGTAACTATCCAGCCCTTAGGAAGTTGAGGACCCTTGGCAGAGGCTTCTTCGAGGGTTTGGAATCTTTTTCGAGAGCCGATATTAAGGCTCCATAAATTTATTATTAGGGGAAGCTGGTTGAGAAGTGTTTGGGCTTCAATAGTGTAGTCGCGCTCTCTTATGTGTTTGTGTGTTCGCTGAATATGTGGTCTGGAGCAGTTGACAATTGTCCCTAATTTTCATTGGAAATTAACAACTTTTTTTGGCCTGAATAGGATCATGTGGACATTAATGCCCCATAGTACGAATGACTTGAACGAATGATGTGAACTGGCCTCCGGGGTCCTACATCTTTACTTCTTTAGCCTATTTCTTAAGTCACAGGTGTATGTAAATAAGCCTCAAATCACTGAGTCAAGAAAAATTGGACATTTCGGTTGCGGTACAACAAGAAGAAGCAATGGCGAACATTTAAACGATAGATATTTCACACACACCTTATTTTAATTAAATATTGTTACGTTTTTACGTTTTTAAAAACGTTTAAAATATGAGTTTGTTGATTGCAAACGAAATAAAAACAAATATGTGTTTTTTTTTGAATAAAACTCTTTATTGTTCGCACTACTTTTGTGTTTCACCGTTTACAACTTGGTGAAGCCAACAATAATTTGTTTTATTCGTTCTATTCGCGTACACACTAACAAATGTTCGGTAGATCTTTACAAGGACGATCTTAAAACCACGACTGTTCTCTTCACACGCAACGCGTCTTCACACAAGACTGACTAAATTCTTACTACTCGTTGCATGCTTTGCCTTGCCTTTATATATGTGCACGTAATAGGTCTGATGAAGGTTCTTGTAGTCGAACGTTCGGGGTTTCGCTACTTCATTGTTGTTTGTGTATTTTGTTCACATTGCTTATTGTTGTCGCTTACTTGTCTATCCCCTTTTCTTTCATACTAATGTTGTTGGTTTACTTGTAACAAGTTCGTTGTATCATTTTTTTGTGTAGCTTTTGCACATTTTAATGTTAAACGATGTACACCGTTTCCATTTTCGTAATAATATAAAGATAAGAAGTGTTAACTAATTTCTTTCTAATTAATTTTATTTAAAAAAATACAAAAAAATATTGTGGCAGCAATTTATTGAAGAGGTCGATAAAAATATAGGTTAGGTAAGGATGATTCATAAAATTCTTTAAATTTGGCAATTAGTCCATGGACTGTTTAAAGAATAACAGTTAAAATTCCGTTTAAAAGTTATAGGGCAACAAAGAAGTTTTTTATATCGCAAAAAATCATAATGCTCTCTTGAAGTTTGATGATATAAAGCTACGGTTCTCAGTGCTCAAATTATGTGTCTAAGTACTAAAGCCTCTTCAACAAAATTCAAAATTTCTGCAAAAATTGAGTACAATTTTCAAACTAAGGAAAAAGTAACAAACAGACGTTCGCTTTTTCTCATACATAGACATTTTCAGTATGCACTTCGCCTACATTCTCTGCTGGTCAGAAGTTTCTATAGGCATTTGTCTTCCAAAAAAAAAAAAATTGTTTAACATTTGTGTTGGAAAATCCATCACATGCACGCACAATTGTTCACAGTTTGCAAAGTACAAATACCGACAAGCATTTCTTAATACCAATGGTTTATATGGAAATCTTTTTCATACAATCTATGAATCGGTTTTTGCTGTCAAACATAAAGACAAAGCCAGAAATTTTGAAAACAATGGCATCAATCACAATATGGACAGTTTGTTGGTATTTATAAATGTACGCACTTCTAATGTTCGTCATATGACCAGCACTTACATCTTCTATTGCCTATTTACAGAAAGATTTATTCATAGCAGCTACAAAAAAAAAACAAACAAAATTCGTAACTTTAGGTTTTAAATCACGGTTTCCGAGAAATGTTGACGTCGCCGTAATTTAGTAGGTAGTGTGTTAGCTTATTAGACGTGAGGCCCGGTTCAAACCACAAGTCAGACAACTGCAACAAAACGAATTATGAACAAATATTTCTTGGGTGGCTTCCTCTCAGCAGATTTCTGGCACGAGCTCTGAGAGTAAAATAAAATGAAAAAGTTTCTCAAAATCAAAAATTTCTTAAAAATTTATCGTTCGGCGTCGACTTTAAACAGTAAGTCCCGCCATTCATAATGTATAAAATTAACACACAACATGAGTAGTGTGAGAAGCTAAGCCGTAATCCTGACTGAAAGGTTGTAATGGCCAATTATGTATGTATTATAGGTTCAGGATTACCATTTTTTTTTTGGCCTGAATGGAATGAATCCTATCTTAATTTGAGATTGAATTTCATGCATTTCAAATTAAATCAAAGACAAAAGTGACTAGACTACGACGGCCTCTCTTATATAATTACTGTGATCACTATTGCCGAAGATGGATTACTTTGCTTAGCCCTATATACAAGCTATTAGGAGTCTTAATATACACGGAGAGCTTTGAAGTAAAATGCTACAAAATGAACAACCAGTTGCCCGGTCTCATAAGATCTGCGTAGAACATGTCAACAATATAGGCATTGTAATAGAACAATGTGTTGAGGGGCGTATTCCTGTACTAACCGATAGCATTAAATGAAGTGCCACACGGAAAACATTGAGAGCCATATACGAGGATTTATATTTTTCAATTATTTACAACGGATACATCAGACAACCATGCCACACACAAATGTTGAATTAAAACTATGTCCTCAATCTACTCAGCTTTTCACCATCGTGTGATGTCATAAGCGAAGTCTGTTCTGAGAAAAGAGAAATTATTTCTAGTCGAGGATTTGGATTCTGCAGATGATATTTGCCTACTGTTACAGAAGACCACCAACATTCAAGCAGAATAAGAGGACTAGGAAATGTTAGCGCACAATGTTGGACTTGACATAAAGATCTGGGAAACCTAAAGTCAAGAGAAATAAGATGATAAAATTCCAACAAAGCGAATACGTAAATAGTTATGTGTTATGTAGGCTGAACAGGCTCACAACAGATCACAGTTTCAAAACGCATTAAACATTTTTTGGTATGTTGGAAAAGAAAAGTGGTGTGGTATGAATGGGGTTGATTTTAACTCTGTTTATTGATACACAAGAGGAGCAATAATATTAACTCATCTGTAGTTATGGGTGTTGTATATATTGTTAGGTTTTTATCTTTTGAAGCGTTTAAAATACGAGCTCGTAGATTGCAAGTAAAATAAAAATAAATTCGTGTTTAGTTTTAATTAAAAGTCTTTATTATTGGCACAATTCTGTTTGCCACTGTTCACAACTTGGTGTAAACAACAAAAATTGCTTTATTTGTTATTCCTCTGTTTATACCCTTTGCATAAACAATAACAACCACTGAGCAATTATTCGACAGATCTTTGTAACGGAGATCTTAAAACTACTATTACTCTCTTCACACAAGACTGACTGAACTTCACTAACTCCGTCTGCCTTGCCTTTTTATGGCAACGTAAACAGTTTGATGAATGTTCTTGAAGGCGAATGTTCGTGGCTTCGCCTTCTCGAGATCTCTATGAATGTAAACATTATGGTTGCATTATTAATGTTTGTGTAATTTGTTTACATTTATTCCTGTAGTGTTTGTTCTTGTATTTTTGTTAACTTGTTTACCATTTTTTAAATGCTGCTGTTTGTTGTTATATTACGCAGTGCGATAATTTTTAAACAAGTTCATTGTTTTGTTTTTGTAGCTTTTGTTTATAATTTTAATGTTAAACGATGTAAATAAAAAAAAATCAATATCTAGATTTTTTTCATTTTCGTAACAATATTAATAAGTCAGATGCTCTGGGCAAGAAATTCAATAAGTTATGCTGAAACAGCCCATTTTTATAGTGTCGAAAGAAGCATTCAAGTGCCTCGGTTTCTCTATACTATGCAATAAATACTTCACTTAATCTGATCTCTTTTACTGCCTCCACCATATCTGACCGAGAATGCTTTACAACTCTCATGTATGGGCAAATCCCTTAAAGACTGCTTTCAGACTTCTAGGCCACGTATAGGACAGGGCGAAGCTGCTTATTGATGACGGTAGGGTATCCAATTTTTATTCATTTTTTATATTTAATTGGCTGTTAACAAGCCGTTAACGGATTTCGGCCCGCCGTAACACTTCCTTCCAGGCGCCTCTGATTCGTGCTCCCCTACGTCAGTTGGTCACAACAATTTTATGGCTTTTTTTATTTGTTCTGCTTTAAAGATGTAAAATGTAGATGGGCTCCATTAACAATACGATTTCGCCCTGCAGCAACACATCCTTCCATGCGCCTCTGCTTCTTGCGCGCCTACGACAGTTGGTCACACCAATCAATGACAGTCTTCCTCGATTTGGTCCTTCCAACGCAGAAAATGTCGCCCTCTTCATCGACTTCCGCAATTCCCCGATGATGATCGCCTTGTAGATTATTAGTTTTGTCGTACGAGATAGGCCTCTGCTACTCAATTGCCTCTTGACACCATAATAGTACCCATTGACAAGAGTGATCCTGAGCTTATCTCCAGACTGACTTCACTTTTGGTGGTAACGGCGAAGCCAAGATAAATAAATTCCTTGACTATATCGAGAGTACATTTATCAGCCGTAATCTGAGATCCAATACGCCGCACGTCTCTACTTGTCAATAACACATACATAGTATCCAAGTCTATTGGTTTATTGGAGCATCGTCGCAATGTGGCTTGTGTTTTACTGTTCTATCGCTACTACAATGGCTTTTACTCTAGTAAGCTAAAGGGACTTGTTCACGAAAATCGTATGTCCTTACTTAGCACCCGTCTTTCACGCATGGCATATCCGTTTGTATTTGATTGGCTAGTGGATCGCAGACTGTATTACGGACAGAATTCCGTCTTTAGCGGGACTACAGAAGGACCCCGCTTAACGTGGGGGATACGTTCCAATAAGTTCCAGCACTAAACGAAACAGCGTTCATACTCTGATTGCGACTTCGGAAGATAGAGTTGGAATCCTTATTTTGGACAGAGTAACAAAACAGCATTGAAAAAGATACATAGTATACACCGTCGCTATATAGTGCACCGCTTTTGGTTGGTGCATGGTCATTTCCTTTGCACACATATACAACAAGTATCATTTAGGGGAATCCCAATACTACCGCGTAATACTGAAGCAGCGTTAAGCGGGGTCTTACTGCATTCTTAAGATACAAATCTTATGTCCATAAACACTACTCTCTCTGTCGTCCTTCCCGTAACCAGTTTTCCTAATCGCAACACAACGTACTGAATGAGTAGGGGAGGGGCCATCCCCTAAGTGCTGGTCTTATAATAAAGTGACGTATAAGTTACTAATTAACTTTTAACCAATTTAGTAATTACTTTTTACTTTAAGAAATCCTGCCTACCGTATATTAAAAAAACCACCCTAAGGAATACTAATCGATTTAATAAGACCGTAGAAAAAAAGGAGCAGCAGGGCCGTCTTATTTATCATCAATATAAACCATATCATTATCTATTGAATCCGTAAAAATATCGATAACAATTAATAAAACGTAGAATTGTGTACATTACCGTCATCATTCCATTACATACATTTCCTCTTAGTTTCAGTTCACAAAAACCATCATTTCATGTTCATGTGCTGCAATTGAAACCATCAAGGCCAGTGACCGGTGTCTTGTCCTTTTGTAGAACACAATACATGAGTGTCACTTATAAGCCCAACAGAATGATAAATTCATAGAAATGTTATTTTTGTTTGTGCTACATAAACACAGAGATAGGCAAACAGATGAAATCTATTCAAGTACTTACATACAGTGGCTCCATCGCATAATCGGACAAGCACTAGTCTGATATGTATGTGCTTAAAACTTAAAAAGAAAATATTAAATATATGTTTTTTTTGCTTTTATTTACACTCTACATTATAGACTTTCAGATTAATAAAAAAATAACAACATTTTTCATGATAACGGTAATTTTATAAAGAAAAAGAAAATTAACTCAATTTTTTGCGCTCAACGCATAATCGGACAAAAAAGAGCACCATTGCTAAAAATGACAAAAGAGAACATTTAATACTTTGTGGCATATCCTTTGTTCTCAAGAACGGTCTGTAAACGTTTTGGAATTGATTTTACCAAATTGTAGCATTCCTCAGGTTCTGTGGAGTTCCACGTTTCCAGTAAAGCCGCCTTAAGCTGATTCAAAGTTTTAAATTGTTGTTGGTATACTCTTCTAGCTAATTCTTCCCAAAGATGTTCAATTACGTTGAGATCAGGGCTCTGTGCAGGGGTTTCTATAAGTTTGGGGCAATTATGGGTCAACCAAAGCTTTTCCATACCCGAAGTTTGCTTGTGATCATTGTCCTGGTAAAAAGCAAAATCATTCGCAATGCCTAATTTTTCGGCACTTTGCTTTACATTTTCCTTCAAAATGTTGAGGTAGCCAAATTTGTCCATTTTACCATCAATAAAATGCAAATTGCCCACCCCAGCACTCGACATGCAGGCTCAAACCATAACAGAGAATCCTCCATGCTTAACAGTAGCTTTTGTATTTTGAAGATTAAATTCTGCATTTGGTTTACGCCACACAAACATCTTGCCATCTGATCCATGCAAATTGAATTTGCTCTCGTCAGTGAACAGAACCTTGTAACGAACAAAAACTATCAGCAAAAATGTATTTTAAGATATCTTTACACCAAATTGCCTTATTCCAAAAATCTTCTGTTTTAAGCAAATACTCTTTAGCAAATTTTATTCTCTTGTTTTTATTCTTAGGCCTAATAAATGGCTTTTTTCTGGTAACTCTACCATGGTAGTTATATTTGTGTAATATATTACGAATAGTATTTAAGCAAACATCTTTTCCACTGCTGTTTTTTTAAAGATATTTTTAGTTCTTAGGCATTGCGAAAAATTTTGCTTTTTACCAGGACAATGATCCCAAGCAAACTTTGGGTGTGACAAAGCTTAGGTTGATCCATAATTGCCCCAAACTTATAGAAACCCCTGCACAGAGCCCAGATTTCAACGTAATTGAACATCTTTGGGAAGAATTAGCTAGAAGAGTATACCAACAACAATTTAACACTTTGATCAGCTTAAGGCGGCTTTACTGGAAACGTGGAACTCCACAGAACCTGAGGAATGCTACAATTTGGTAAAATCAATTCCAAAACGTTTACAGACCGTTCTAGAGAACAAAGGATATGCCACAAAGTATTAAATGTTCTCTTTTGTCATTTTTAGCAATGGTGCCCTTCTTTGTCCGATTATGCGTTGAGCGCAAAAAATTGAGTTAATTTTCTTTTTCTTTATAAAATTACCGTTATCATGAAAAATGTTGTTATTTTTTTTATTAATCTGAACGTCTATAATGTAGAGTGTAAATAAAAGCAAAAAAAACATATATTTAATATTTTCTTTTTAAGTTTTAAGCACATACATATCAGACTAGTGCTTGTCCGATTATGCGATGGAGCCACTGTATGTATGTATGTATGTTTGTGTATGATTCTCTACCAATAAATATTTTTTTCTTTTTTTTTCTGTTTGTATGCGAACGCAAGTAGGTACAGTGAAAGAGAGTATTTTAGCTTTAATACATAAACAAACAGTGCTTTGTGTTGACCATGCGAGAGAGTGTTTATGTACTTTTCAAATTATACGTTAACACTGAGAATAAAGATTTGTTTGTCCTGTGAATTTGCAATGTTGACCAAATTTGACTTAAATTATCCGAAATTTTTTACGCTTTAAGACAGAGGACACATAGTACATTCATGTGAAAATTAATAGGGACACCAATGTGATACTTACATACATATTTGGTCGGAAAATAAGGTAGGTTAGGTTAGGTGGCGGACCCACTCGAGCATTAAAGCCCATTGTGGTATCACATTTATTTCTATCTATAACCATTCCCTAGAGAAAATCATCCCGAGTCCAAAATAAATCTTGCTATTGTAGCAATCCTTATATTAGAGAGCTCGGTCAACAGTGTCGGATAATGAGAGGTCAGAAACCTACGCCTCTGCCGATAGAAGGGCACTGACATATGAATTGAATTACAGCCTCCTGCTCCTTCTCAGACCCACAGCTCCCGAAGAAGTTGGAATGGCGAGTCATTTGGCATGCCTACCAAAAGGGCAACAGACCGTAAGGATAGCTTTTGTGCGATAAATGACAATCCGATATAAGCACTGAAGTGAGTCAGTGTCCAGCAAAGTCTGGCAATATTGCACGTGCACTCCTGCTGACCTTGCGCTGACTTCTTCTTCTTCCCTGATTTGGAGGAACTTGGTCAGTACAGAGACTGCGTTCACCTTTGGCGTCACAACGGTATGCGTGCTCAAGTGAGCTTTTGGCATCAAGGCTACCACTCCAACCTAACCTAACCTGCTGACAACTAAATTGACCCTCCCCGTAAAACGACAATATCCAAATTAAACGAAGCTATTAGAATACCAAGGCCATGAAACAAGGTGCAGATTGCTAGCTCCGTATCATCATCAGGATCTTTAATAAAGACACCGCAGCCCACCTTGACACTCATCTTTGAGCCATCAGTGTAAAGTTCAAGCGTCCGACCAAAATTCCCTAGTCGAAATTCTAAAATCGAATGCTCTATTCAGAAAATTATAAGGAATCATATAATCCACCCTAGTATGTCTATGTCTTCACAGCGTGTCAGTAGTACATATTGGGTCAGGATTTGATTTAATTGAGTCTTACTGCTACTATCTTCGGTCCAGTACGAGTTGGCGATGATTTCTGCATCCGATCCAACAGTGAGCTGTATGAGCGCCTCAACGACAAAGACGTTGTGCAGCGTACTAATATCCAGCGGCTGCATAGGCTGGATCATGTCGTTCGAATGGAGGAGAATGCTCCGGCGAGACGGGCGTTTGATGAGGGAATCTGCGGAAGTCGGCGAAGAGCCCTGTCATCGATTGGTGCGATCAACTGGCGTAGGCGCGCATCCTGGAAGGATGTGTTGCGGCAGGCCGAAATTCGTTAATCGGGTTGTTAATGGCCAATTAAGTAAGTAAGTAAAGTTACTGCGACCAACTCAGCCCTCTGTCTTAATAGGAGCTCAGAGGGGAGCCAGATAAGTGTAATTAATAATTACTTGATTGGAATAGGTCTGTCAGTTAACAGTAGCATTGGTGTCTATATACCATCCACCAAACAAAGAGGTATCCGCAAAGCTACACGGTGCAAATTTATTAACGTCTTGTTGGATTGCGTTGGGCAATAGTTCTCTAAAGATCTCTAAACTTGAATCTTGTTGGAACATAGGGTATAGAAAACACAGAAGGCAGATCAATTGCATCATCTCCCATATTTGATGTGGAGACGGTTTTTAGGTGGGTAGGCTTCATACCATGCCAAACCACTACAATTAACGTTAAAAGGAAACAGGTCTTTTAAGGTTCCTAACTGCGTGCCCTAATAAGTTAGTTTGACTTTACAAATATATTACCGCGATTTTTTGAGATTCCTGAAATATGCATTCCTTAAGCGTGTTTTTATGCTGAGTGGATCGATGCTATTGCCACTCCTTTCGAGCTCTTCTTTTTCAGCAACCAACCCTTCAACATCCGCAGAAAAAATTCTATTATTTTTCAACTGCGGCTTTGTATTGCGTTGTTTTGCAAGTAATTTGTTTTTTTTTTTGTGGAAATGTACAACAGTTTTCGTATAATATCAATCAAGTGGTCATAAACTGTTGAATTTAATAAATTTAACCTCAATCCGGTTATTCGCCGGTTCGCTTCAACAAATGCCTTTTTTGCGTCTTTATCAGCTACAACCAGCCATCCCGAATGTGGTGCATCTTCGACAACAAAATTGACGAAACGAAATTTAGCGAACCAGTTCTGGTACTGGCGTACTGTCAACACACCTTCTCCATACACATCGACGAATTTCTTTCTGGATTGAACAGTATTTTTACCCTTTCTGTAGTAAAACAGTAAGATATGTCGCATATGCTGCTTATCGCTCTCCATATTTAAAAGGGCACCAATCAAAAACTACTGCGTAGAATTAATTGGAATTTTTCATACACAAGCCTTGCTATACGAGCTCTCAAAGCATGTAAAAATTATACGGCTTAAGTGTGAAGTTGGGTACAAAAAAATACAATTAAATCCTGTGTCGGGAAAAAACGAAATTACTTTCCGAACACAATATATGTGGAATTGTGAGCAGCATTTTTGAATTCTCATTGAAATTGGAGATTAAAATATTCAGAAGCTTTTCTTTATATAGAGCGCTGAAAAAATATGTCTTCAGAGATTTCTTCTCAGCAGATTTCTGTCAAAAACTCTCAGAGTGAAATAAAATTGTCATGAAAGAGTTTCTCAAGAATCTGTCGCTTAAAGTTGACTTTAAACGCTAGGTTCCGCCACTCATGTATAAAATTAACACACACAACATAAGTGGCGTGAGAAGCTAGGTCGTAATACCGACTGATGGGTTGTAATGATCAATTATGTATGTATGTTCAGGCCTCTATTTGTGATAGAAGCTGCAATTGCGGCCGGGTTTGAGATCGTTAGAATATAATAGTCTATTATGTGAGGAATATTCTGTTTATTAGTAGGCCAGTAAGTCGGCCCATTTTTGATACTGTATCCAATAACACTTTACCTCTAGATAACAAGTCGCGATCCCCATTAAGTATGTTTGGCGTTATAAACCACAAAGACAAATGAAACTCAATTTAAAAAGTTCACCTCTACTAAGACACTCTTTACAAAAATAAAAACCATTCCTATAAAAATGCATAAATATTGATACAAATATGACGCAAATTTATAAGTACGTTTTAATAAGAATTTCGAACCTTAGAAACCCTGCACATTTTTTGCATTTTCTGTTTATTTGCCATAAAAATATACGTATATCTTTTCAGAAAAAACTACGCTGTGCATGTCTTAAAGAGAAACTCTAATAAATGCAAAGACATTATTTTTTCCCTCATATTTACTCAAGTTATCCTTGCTTATTTACATACACACAAACAATAGATAAAGATTCTGTTCTCACAATATTATTATTAGCGCTGTTATTTATGTACAAACAAATACCTACATACAGTGGACAGCAAAAGTCTAGGTAGACCAATATAATTGAGCAATTTTATGAACTTTTTGATGTTTTTATGTATCCCCGAAAGTCTGCACAAGCGTTGGATTCGCTGATTTTAAGGGCAACGAAATCGAACCTCATTTTTGATATTTTTATGGATCTCGGAAGTCTGTAGTCGTAGTAGTCTAGTATGTAGTGTGTTGGCTTTTTAGCCGCGAAGCCACGGTTCAAATACCCGGTCAGACATCAAAACGAAAATATGAAAAAAATATATCTTCGGCGACTTCATTTCAGCAGATTTCTGGCAAAAACTCTGAGAGTAAATAAAATTGCCATTAAAAGTTTCTCAAAAATCTGTCGTTCGGAGTCGACTTAAAACTTCATGTACACACAACATGAGTTGTGTTGAGAAGCTATGCCGTAATCCTGACTGAAGGATTGTAATGGCCAATTATGTATGTACTTTAAGCAAAAATATGTGTAAATGATTGAAGTTCTTTATATATATTTTATTTATTTATTTCTCTTTTATAAATCAAAAAAATGTTAATGTTATGGTGACACCATATTTAAAATTTAAAATTCAAAGGCCAAGAATTTTCAAATGTAATACTCAATATTTAGAAGGATATTCCTTAAGGTCAAGCACTCTATTCAACCCATTTGGCATTTTCTGTTAATATTTCCTGTCATACATTAATGAACAACT
Source organism: Sarcophaga variegata (assembly GCA_932273835.1). Taxonomy (NCBI): domain Eukaryota; kingdom Metazoa; phylum Arthropoda; class Insecta; order Diptera; family Sarcophagidae; genus Sarcophaga; species Sarcophaga variegata. The sequence goes on along the minus strand of OW026358.1, from coordinate 27,813,283 downwards.
TTTTCAGTTGATTTTTGTTAAATTTTTAGCGATTACGTAACCGTTCTTCCAACTACGCTCTCTATTCTACTATAATCTCTTAATACTCTCTTGGAGTCATATTGGAACTTTGCGCAAGATATTAAGCCTGTTGGAACTTTGGTAGCCAAATCACATTTTCACGTTAGCAGCAGTATAATTGGATTCATTGACTAATTGGAAGTAATAACCATTACGAACTTTTGGTGAATTTCTTCTTCAAAACGTTTAAACGCTCGCTCTTATTCATTGTTCACTGCCCACATTAAGTGCCGACACACATCACTACAACATTGTACTACAAACGCAATATTGAGCTATTTCACTCAAGTTCTCTTTGAGCTCTTGAGGTTTTTATTTTTCATTCTCCCACTCAAATATGTCAATTGAGACATTCTGGCGAGTCAAAATATGTAATTTTTACACGTAAGGATGCATCGGGTAGGCCATCATCTATCGGTTTAAATTTAAACCATCGGTTATTTCGAATCTATCAAATAGCATTCTATTCTGTTACAAAATTCAATATATTACCTCCACTGAACGTAACAAATCGGATTACACTTGAGCAACGTTGAAATTTATTGGAATAGATGGGCCAACGAGAAACTGTACGATGATATCGATTTTGTCAAAAAAAAGTCATCTTTTCGAATGAAGCTTATTTTAATCTTGGTGGATAGTAAGCAAAGTTGGCACTCAAAAAACCCTCATGCACACATTACGAGTGGCTGTTTGGTGAGGTTTGAGGAGCAGAGGCATCATTTATTTCAAAATGAGGGCGGCGCAACTATTACGGTCAAAGCAGACACCTATCGCACCATCATAACCGATTTTTTTGTATTGATGTGAACGATATTAGGTTTCAACAGGATGGTGCTACACAACCCATGCCACAATCGATATATTGCATCAAACATTTGATGGCCGTTTAATTAGCCGAAATGGTGATGTCAATTGACCACCAAGGAGCTACGATTTGACACTGTTGGATTATGTACTGTAAGGCGCCGTTGAAGAAAAGTATTATGCCGACAAACCAGAGAAAATTGAGTATTTGAAAGCCAACATTCGTGATGACATTGCCAAGATACGACCCCTTACACTCGAAAAAGTGTTTGAAAATTGGTCCGATTGAATGAGGTACCGTGAGGTTAGTCGCGGCACATTTCTAACGATTGTACTTCACAACAAATAAATAAATTTGGCAAAATTTCAAACCAATTTTGTTTTATTGCATTTTTAAATTTAAACTTTTATTTTCCCCACCCTATCCTCCAGTATAGAGAAAAAAGAAATGAAGGGCACGATGATGGTAATTCTATAATACTTTTGGGATGTATGACTTTTGCTGTCCACTGTATATTTGTCAAACATCTCTGTATGCTCATGTGTGTAAAGAAATAAATGACGTGTTTGATGCGGGTGTTTGGTTATTTATTCATTCATTATGTATACAGGGGCCCTATTTGTGTCATTAGATTAGTAAACTCATGCATTGGATTCTCTATATATTGTGTTGTATTTAATTTCTCTTTTTTATATTTTTACTTTTATAAGAATCTAATGAATTATACTGTGTGTGTGTTAAAATAAGATTGGGCACTCAGAGCAACAGCAATAATTTTAATGGTAATGCCAACACTAATATCAACACAAAAACAAACACGAATGAAAAATTTGTGTATCCTGGATCTGTTTAGTAAAAATCTTTTGACATCATAAAGTCTTTCTTGATGCTGGCGTTTAATATCTTTTTTCTTTTTGTTGCTTTTTTATTTGGCAAATTTTTCTTCTATGTATGTTGCTGGTAAAACATTTCAAATATCATTTAATATTAATAGGCTTTTAATGCCATCAGCTCATTTAACATATCAACAAAGTAAGGGAATGGTGCCCAATTGGATGAATGTACATGATATAGCTTTGATAGCCACTTCGATGGCACAAATTTTGTTAAATATTAATGACTGTGCCAATATCTATATATCCGTAACATTTGTATTAAATGTCAAACAAATGAACAAGTCGCTGCAAATTTAAAATTAATTCCAATTAAGTTGGAATTATGCAAACGTTTTCACAGACTTCTATTGATCCAATATTTACTGTTGTAGGACTAAACTCGGGGGGTAGTTGATCTATTATTTACATGATTTGTTAAAGTATGACAGTACCTGAAACTGTAGTCTTAGCGCTGGCATGCAGGTTTTGGTTTTTCGAAATCTTGGGGAATTTGCTTTGCCGTAGTCTAGTAGTTTGTGTGTTGGCTTATTACACATGAGGCCACAGTTCAAACCCCAGATCAGGTATTTCCAACAAAAGGAAATAACTATTGCCTCTCAACAGATTTAAGGCAAAAACTCTGCGAGTAAAAATAAATGCTATGGAAAGTTTTTTCAGAAAAAATAGGATTAAAACTTCTACTTCTTCTTAATTGGCCATCAACAACCCGATTAATGGATTTCGGCCTGCCGCAACACATCCTTCCAGGCGCCTCTGCTTCTGGCGCGCCTACGCCAGTTGGCCACACCAATAGATGATAGGGCTTCCTCGATTTGGTCCTTCCAACGCATACAAGGTCATCCTCTTCGCCGACTTTCGCGGATCCCCGCATCAAATACACGTCTTGACGGAGAATCCTCCTCCATTCGAACGACATGGCCGATACAGCGCAGCCACTGGATATTAATACGCTGCACAACGTCTATGTCGCTGAGGAGCTCATACAGCTCACTGTTGGATCGGATATGGAAATCAACTCGCCAACTCGCACTGGACCGTAGGACTTATCTCTCGAATACTCTCAAGGCTGCTGCATCATTGCTTAATAGGGTACATGCTTCTGTGCCATAAAGAAGCTCGGTTAGGATGACCGTCTTGTAAAGTGTTAGTTTTGTCATACGAGAGAGTTCGCTGCTACTCAATTGCCTATTGAGACCATTGTTGCACCTGTTAGCAAGAGTGATCTTGCGCTTGATCTCCAGACTGACATCATTTTTGGCGGTAATGGCGGAGCCAAGATAAATAAATTCTTTGACTATATCAAAAGTATAGTAGTTGACCGTAATCTGAGAATCAATACACCTCACGACTCTACTTGTCGATAACATATACTTTGTTTTGCCCTCATTTACTGCCAGACCCATCTTAGTAGACTCCCGTTCAATACCACTAAAGGCAGCAGTAACACTTCGCTTGATACGCCCTATGATGTCAATGTCGTCAGCGTATGCAAGCAACTGGACACTTTTTTGAAAAATAGTGTTATTGCGATGCACTCCGGCCTTTCGCAGAACAATCCCCATGACGAAGTTGAAGAGGTCACATGATAAGGGATCGCCTTACCGGAAACCTCGCATGGTATCAAAAAGGTTCGGAGATGTCCATTCCTACCTTTACGGAGCTGCAGGAGTTTCTCAACGTCATTCTGCATAGCCTTATCAGCTTCGCAGGTATACCGAGCCCAGACATTGCGGCAAAAACACGACCCCTTATGGAGCTATCGAAGGCTGCCTTATAGTCGACAAAAAGATGGTGTGTGTCTTCCAGAATTTAGCGTGAAGATTTGGTCGATGGTGGACTTGCCAGGTCTGAAGCTGCACTGATAAGGTCCAATCAGTATTTTGACGAGTGGCTTCAGTCGTTCACGCAATACGACTGTAAAAACCTTATATGCGATAGGGAGAAGGCTTATACCCCTGTAGTTGGCGCATATCGTAGAGTCTCCCTTTTTCTAATAGAATTAAAACACACAACACAAATGGTGTGAGAAGCTAGGTCGTAATCCTGAGTGAAGAGCTGTAATGACCAAGACACTGTACTACCTCTTTCTCTCTACTTATCTTTTTTTACTTCTGTTGCATCTCTCAACTTAATTTATTCATTTAGTTTTTTCGAATTTCATCTTCAGTTTTTTTTGCTCGTTGTTTTCTTCTATTATTTGGTCAAATTTGCCTTACTAGAGGCACCTACAATGGAACTTTCTGGTCTCTGGATGGAAGAGCATTTTAATAAACATTCGAAATCTAACCTAGCTTTTTTCATCAAGAAAATTATGCGGTATGTACAGAAGAAGTTGGTAAGAGCTTGATCTTAGGCAATGAAATTGATTCTAAAATAAGTTGCGTGGACTTCAGTATCATACATATGCGTGTGCACTATTGCTTCCTGCATATGTAGATTAAGGCACGCATACTTAATACTATGAACATTACCTTGGACTTTAACTAAAGCCTTTTTGCCTTATCCGTTTTTTTTACTCATTGTCCTATTAAGTAGTGAACGAATTTTGTTGCAATGCATACATACATAATTGGTCATTAAAATACAATAAAAATTCGGTCAGTCTTGTGTGAAGACGTGGTGCATTTGAAGAACAATTGTCTGGTGATTGTTATTGTTTATGCAGAGGGTGCAAACAGAGGAATAATAAACAAAGCATTTGTTGTCGTTACATCAAGTTGTGAACAGTGACACACAGAATTGTGCGAATAATAAAGAGTTAAATCTAAAACTAAATACAAATTTATTTTTATTTTTATTCGCAATCTACGAACTCATATTTTAAACGTTTTTAAAAGCTAAAGACGTAACAAACCATATTCTCCAAAGGATTAGTGGTATTCTTAGTAAAATGATGGCTTTAAAAATTGCCGCTTATTGAATCCGGTATCAGAGTGTATCGTGTTTATCGATATAAAGTGGTCATTACATCCCTAGAAAATATGTGGACGATATCTGTGATCACACCAGACATCTCCAATGAAACGAAATATGGAAAAATATTTCTCCAGCGGCTTTCTTTCAGCAGATTTCTGCCAAATACTCTGAAAGCAAATAAAGTCGCCATGAAAAGTTTCTCAAAAATCTGTCGTTCGGAGTCGACTTTAAACTGTAGGTCCCGCCACTCATGTATAAAATTAATACACACAACATAAGTGCTGTGAGAAGCTAGGTCGTAATCCTGACCGAAGGGTTGTAATTACCTATTATATATGTATGTATGTATGTATTTATGATTGTTCAAGAATGACGAATGGCTCTGGAGTATACAACCTAATATGGCTTCCTGGACACGGGGACAGATTATAACAAAGCCGATGAGTTTGCAGAAGAATAAAATTTACGTTGAACTTGAATGGATTGTTTAGGGACCTCATAGTAGTAAATAATAGCCTATGGGCTAGCCTCCTGCAGAATCTTCAATAACGAAGAAGAAGAATTAGGGACCACAGCCAATTTTCTCTGTCGTTGTCCGATGCTTGGATGGATCCTTAAGCACGACAATAAAAGCTTCGCCTATAATTGCTGTGGAATCAATATTCTAACATCTATTATTACAATCCTTCAGTCAGAATTACAACCAATGCAGTTATATTGTGATTGTTAATTTTATATTATGGCAGAACCTGCTGTTTAGAGACGACTCCGATAGATTTTTGGAAAGCTTTTATGGCAATTTTATTTACTCTCAGAGTTTTTGCTAAAAATCAACTGAGAGATAGTCGCCGAAGAAATTTTCTTTCATATTTCATCTTACCTGGGATTTCAAGCGTGGCGTGACATACAATAAGCCAACACACTACCTACTAGACAATGTCGATTTCATCAATATTCTGCAAGAAATGCTAAAAAATCAAAATACGTACGGTTTCTAGTGGTTAAAATATGTAATCTGATCTTGAAGTGAACAGACGTGTTTATGTTTGAGCTCCAGCAAAAGTGTGCTTGATGCCTTATTTTTCTTTAATTTTTTTCGTTACCAACAAAATAAAATAAAGGAATGTAAATAGCTTTTGTGAAGTGCCATTAACTATGTGCTTTTGAATTTAATCTAATCTTCTAATAATAAAATTAATTCTATTCTAACTCTAACTTTAAACTTTCTACAACAACTAAAAACATAAAATAAAATAATCCTACAGTGAACAATAACAATTCTGTAGTTATCAAATTTAAAAAAAAAAAAAAACGCATAGCAACAGTACACAAATCTAAGTGAAATAATTAAAATTTACAATAACAAATATCTTATTCAACAGACAATCATATTCTTAACTTTTGGGTGACTCATATCCACAAAATTGAAAATAACAGCAAACGAACAACAACAAATAGACAACTTAGTAACAAAATTATCTTTGATGCATTTTTTGCAATATATCCTTTAATTAATTAATTTACAGTGTCGGTGTTTTTCTCACGACTACACAGTAACATTATACAATATATAATAAAACAAAAACAAAACATAAACATAAACAAAAGTAAACAAATCACGAATAACCAATTAATCACTAATTTCATAAGTGCTGCCAAGTTATCGCAAGTTTTACCACAAGTATCGGCAGTTAAATTTAAAAATCTTAATTTTAATTTCAATGTATAACCTAAGGAAGGATAAGAAAATAAATAAAAGTAATACACGCAAACCTAAATCAAAGACAATAACCTACAAAAACACTACAATCATGCCTAATGTCGAAAATTCGGAAGTTATCGCATCAACCTCAGGTGGATTGCCAAACACACCTGTCACCAAACGTATTGCGGGCATACAACAACAGAGTTCTTCACGACCATCAATACTCGACTCACCTTTTAAATTACTTAATTGTATGGATAAAAGGTTTGACAAATTCACCGAACAGATTCTGAAAACTATTGATCAAAAATTCAGAGAATTTAAAGAAGACCTCGTAAAAGACCTGCGTGAAAAATACAATGTCCTCGATAATAAACTGCAGGAAATAAGTGAGAGGGTAACTATTCTGGAAAATAGATCGGGTGAAATTGAAAGTATGCGCGTGGAAATACGGGATCTAAAAACAAAACTTCGGCAACAAGAGAACTACCCTGTTTCAACCGAACTCAGGATAAATGGAATTCCGTTTACTCAAGAGGAAAATCTGCCGGATATTTTCCAAAAAATTTGTAACACCATAGGCACACCCATACCTGACTTAAAATCGATATACCGCTTGAGGAACCACAATAACAAGCATAACGTGACCTCGAAAGATGCCGTAATAATTGTAAAACTTTGGTCCGCATACGATAAAAATTTCTTTTTAAAATCGTTGGCTAACTACAGGAAACAGCATACGGGTTTTACTTTCCGGCTCAGGAACATCGGCTACAACTCCGATGTAAAATTTTATGTAAACGAGAACCTCACTCAGAACAACTTTATAATCCTGCGTGCTGCAATTCGTTTAAAAAAGAAAAAACTTTTGTCTTCAGCATTCACTATGCGGGGTTGCGTATATATTAGAAAACAAGTTAACGAAGACCCAATTCTGGTGGAGGACATTGGTAGCCTGAACCAGTTATTTCCTGGCCTTGATAGATAACTATTCAACTAGTTTCCTGATCATGATGAACATGATGTACAACTTTAATTTAATGTTCAACTTTAATTCAATTTTTATTTCCTTCCTTATTTGTATTTGTATGTATAACTCCTTTTTTATTTTGCGCTTATTTATCATAATTACAGCAATTTACTTAGCTTTTGATTGCATTGCCACAACTTACGTACAATCTGATGAACTCTAACAGTTCTTATTCCAGAGACTGTGTGTACAACATGATTAGAGTTTTAGCCAAACAAAGAACTGGTCTCAACATTGTTCATATAAATGCACAGAGTCTGAACAATAAAATTGATGAATTTAGGCATTTATTCTTAACAGCTGAAATCGACATTATTTGCGTCTCCGAAACTTGGTTTCCTCTGGATGTTCAGGATTCAGTTTACAGTCTACAGGGCTTTAAGCTTTTCCGGTCAGACAGGAAAATCTTAGTTAACAATACGGCAACGAGGGCAAAGGGTGGCGGAGTTGCAATTTATGTTCGAAACGGTATTCCGTGTAAAGTAAGATTAATGACTGAAATTGGTAGTCAAATTGAATATTTATTTCTTGATATTTCACCTACACATAAGAAGAAAGTTTTATTAGGCTGTGTTTATAGACCGAATTCCAACATAAATTTTGATCCTTTTATTTCTATTCTTGAGGAAATTTCCATTCTATATGACGACATTATTATTATTGGTGACTTTAATAATAATCTTTTACTAGATAATACGTTAACTGCTTCAATGTTGTCTCTACATCTTAATCCTGTGAATGTGTCCTTACCAACTCACTTCCATTCTACTTCCAGTAGTCTAATAGATCTTGTATTTGTTAATGATATGACTAAGGTACTTTTATATGATCAAATCTCAGCCTCTTGCTTTTCCAACCATGATCTTCTTTTCCTAACTTATAATCTGCCTATGGGTCCTGTGGACAGGCATATCACATACCGTGACTTCAAAAGTATCGATTTTGCAGTTTTGAATAGTAGTGTTGATAATATCTGTTGGAACCAAATCTACTCACTGGATAATGTAAATGACCAGGTGGCACTAATTCAGGAAAATGTTCGTCTGCTATACGACAGTTGTGTTCCTGTCAGAACTAAACTTGTTAGAGCCAAACACCAACCGTGGTTTAATGCTGAAATTAAAGCTTTAATTTATGAACGCGACATTGCCTACAGGCGATGGAAGAGGTTCAGAACGGACGATCTGAAAGCCATCCATAGGTCAGCTCGTAGTGAGGTTACCAAACGCATTAAGATTGCAAAAACATTGTTTTACGTCGGGAAGTTCGCTTCCGCATTGGATAATAAGGCTAAATGGAAGGTAATCCGTGATATTGGTGTTGGAAAAAAGTTTCATAATACTTCTGCTGATGTCGATGTAAACGCTCTCAATGATAAATTTGTTAATATCAGTGTTCCGACCCCTGATAGTGACATATATAATGACCTTTGTTTTGTTCCGCTTGAAAATCCATTTAGTTTTCGTTGTGTTAATCAGCTCGAGGTTTTGGAATGCTTATCTTCGGTAAAATCGAATGCGGTTGGTTCTGATGATTTAGATCCTCTGTTTTTGAAAGCTTTGTCACCTAGACTTTTGCCGTATTTGACTCATTTATTCAATACAGTCTTAACTATGTCGTCCTTTCCTGATGAATGGAAACAGTCGAAAACCATTCCCATTCCTAAATCCAACAACGAATTCAGGCCAATTGCCATTCTTCCATTCCTGTCTAAAGTAATGGAAAATCTCATGGCTAAACAAATAAATAGTTATCTCGTGAGTAATAACTTCATATCTGATAAGCAGTCGGGATTTATGAAAGCTAGGAGCTGCACTACTGCTTTAGTCAATGTAGTTGATGACCTTAGGTTGGAACTAGATGAAAATTACATAGCGTTTTTAGTTCTTCTGGATCACACCAAGGCTTTTGATACGGTTGACCACAAAATATTATTGAGGAAGCTACAGACCCTCTTTCATTTTTCTAACTCAGCTTGTAATCTGATACGTTCTTATCTTGTGAACAGATCACAACGAGTTTATCTTAACGGCAAGATCTCGAATTCGCTAAGCGTTGGAAGAGGTATTCCTCAGGGATCAATATTAGGGCCTCTCTTGTTCTGTATATACATTAACGACCTGCCTGATGTTTTGGATAATTGTAGCGTACATATGTACGCTGATGACGTTCAGCTCTATAGAAGCACGCGTATAGAGGATATCCAACTATGTATAGACACCATCAACTGTGATTTACGAAAAATTGACAACTGGGCTAGGTCCAATGGACTTTGTATAAACCCCTCTAAATCTAAATGTTTATTGCTCTCCAGAACTAAGAGAGCATTTGTTGTGCCGGATATTATTATCAGGGGGAATAAAATTGACTTTGTTGAATCAGCCTCCAATCTGGGTGTTATCTTTAATAGTCGGCTAACGTGGTCTAACCACATTAACGTCATCGTTGGTAAAGTTTATGGTATGCTTAGGAACTTGTGGGCTGTTATAGATTCGACTCCCTTTGCCATACGTATGCAACTGGCTAAAACGTATTTGATTCCTGTCCTTTTATACGGATGTGAAATTTTCGCAAACTGTGATACTGACGATAGGCGGAAACTCAACCTGGCTTATAATAATATAGCCAGATATGTTTTTATTAGGGGACGTCGAGACCATATATCACAATTTTCATACCGGATATTCGGAGTTAATTTTGATAATCTATTAAATATAAAATGCCTTATTCTCCTCCATAAGATTATTACTCTAAAACAGCCAATATACTTATTTAGTAGGATTACATTTGCTAGATCTAACCGCGGTATGAAAATTATCCAACACAGACATAGGACGCTTTTATCACAACGCCAGTTTTTTATACACACCATCAGTCTTTGGAATACACTACCTAATTATATTCAGAACATAGGCAATGCAACCAAGTTCAAAAAGGAGCTATACATTCTGTTTAAGTAGTTTTTAGCATATCTTGATTTTTTTGTGAATTTTTTCTCTCTATTTCTATTAATGATTATTTTTAATTTTTAATTTTTAATTTTTTTAATTAATATATCTTTAAATTTCATTGTATCTTAGTATATGTATATATTTTTACTTTGTTTGTATATTTCTTTATATTTGTATATATTGTTCTTTGTAGTTTTCCTAATTTATTTTTTACATATATTCATTTTTTTATCCTTTTTTTGTATCGATTGCTATTTCCCGTGATTTTAACACGTTCTTATTCATTTTTATTTATACATTATTTCAAGCATTTCATTACATATACATATATTCAATGATTTGTTATTATTTTGTTTCTTTGATGTACTCCCATAGCACTTTCATTTATAAGATTATTATCTTGTTGTGCTATGACTAATAATAAATAAATAAATAAATAAATAAATAAATAAATAAAATGCGGGTAATATCTTGAGCGAAAAACAACATTATGCCACAAAATAAAAAAAAAATTAAGTACACCCAGCTAATGACATAGTGTAAGTTTAGAGTTTTGTTGAGTAGAACTCAAAAATATATTTTTTTTATTTATTTCTTGAACCCTCCAAACTTGTCCTATTTGACAAAAATTGGTTTTTGGACTTTAATCACAAATTGCTTGATTACACAAACATTTCTGAACCGATGACCAAAATTTAAACCTTATTAGGCCTTTAAAACGATATACATGTATACATATATTATTTGACTTAAAACGCTATGAGATTTGATGAGGTAAATTTGACAAATGCGAATTTTTATCATATTCTTTCAAGTTTGTGTGTTCACAGTGGCGAACTTTAATTAAAAAATTTAAAATATATGATGACATTCGGAAAGTGTATTATCTTGTTAAGAGATTGACACTTCGTTTGATCAAATCGGACAAAAATTACCTTAGTTATTATTTAAAGAGTCTAACAGTCGAGTTATATTTTTCATATATATTTTTTCAAATGAACTTTTAGTTAAAAAATTTTCAGAATTTTTGATGGACCTTTATTGTTTATCGGAAAATGTTTCAATTTCACGTTTGAGCGACTGCCCGAAGTTGGCCAATGTTTGCGCAAGGAGAAATAATAATATTTGCTAAAATACAAAAAAAAAATCATATTTTCCAAGTTTACCCGATCAAAACTTATAACATGTAAGTTTGAACCATATGTTTATGTATACCATTTTAAAGGCTCATTTATCCCCTTTTCAAAAAAATTTTGATTTTGAAAATAGGTTAAATAATATTTGAGTAATCAATAATTTTGTGTGAAAAGGTCAAAAATAAAGTTTTTGTCAAATAAAACAAGTTTGGAGGGTTCGAGAAATATAACAAAAAATATTTTTAGTTCTATTCAACAAAACTCACAACCTACAACATGGCATTAGCTGTGTGTATTTTGACTGTCGCACCGTGTAATTATTATTACGCCTTTTAACACACGATATTGTAATTCAAACTATAAGTTATCTTACATACATAACATACATAATTGCTCATTACAACCCTTCAGTCAGGATTAGGACCTAGTTTTTCACACCACTTATGTTGTGTGTGTTAATTTTATACATGAGTGGCGGGACCTACAGTTTAAAGTCGACTCCGAACGACAGATTTTTGAGAAACTCTTCATGGCAATTTTATTTTACTCTCAGAGTTTTTACCAGAAATCTGCTGAAAGGAAGTCGCCGAAGAAATACTTTTCGTATTTTATTTTGATGACTGACCTGGGGCTCGAACCCTGGCTTTTCGTCTAATAAGCTAACACACTACCTTCTAGACGACGGCGAGTTCTTATCTTATCTCTTCTGTTTTAAGATAAATTTTTCGATTAGTTTAGGATTATTTCCTAACTTACTAATCACACACACACTACAATTTTCATAATATTCCTATGAAAGTGGCAGAAGATAACAATAAAATGGTGGTGGGGTAATGTGTTAAATAAATCTTAAAGACTCATCATTTGTTTGTCTTTATTAAACTTTTTTTCCTGTGAAAAAATTAATGATGATGCCGACAATAGTTACGCGTGTGTGAAATAGAATTGAATGATTTAAATGTCCCTTATTCGTTGAAATGTATACCTACCTACACTGTCCATAAACATTCGCTTGCAGTTGTGATAGAGCAACAAACCAATAAGATTTTCAAGGTTATTACAGACTAAATGTTTAAAGATTAAAATGAATTAATGTTTATTTGATACTTTATCAAAAACATTTTTTTGTCAAGGGGTCTTAAAATTGTTTTTTTTTTGTCGATATTATGCTCAGACAATAGAAAGCTGTTTCGTTGGAATGTCCAGTTGAAGAATAAAATCCCTTGGTTGTTAAAAAAAATGTTAAAAATATTTAGTGGATTATTATGTTTAGATTAAAATTTTTAATATGTATGAAACATTTAAAGTTTAATTTCTGTTTGGCAAAAGAAGGAAAATTAATTATTTTACTCACAGAACTAATCCAACTCTATCTCATCATATTCGTTTGTATGTGTTAATAATAAGCTCGTTATATATATATATTTTTTGAGAAAGATATAACTCATCCCGGAGGAGTGTATTGGAAGAACTTAACCGTAGATCGACCCTTAAAAAATTCATAATTCTAGCTTATGTATCACTTTTGATACATACTTGTAGTAATATAGAATTGTCTCGATTATTTATAGATGTTGCTAAAAAATTTAAATATTTTTATTTATTTTAATTCATTTTAATAAAACTATTTTTTATTCTAACATTTTATTATCACTTTTATGAAATATACCCCAATATTTTTGACGTGATGTACATTGCAGCATGCTTTCTTACATAAAAATCAAACATTTCATGTCATCTTGGTTTTATTTTTTTCTAATTGGTAATAATTTGACATCTGGCACCATTGCCTTGTGACGATTTATAAGTTTACAATTGCTTAGCAGCTTATTGTCACTCGCATCAGCAACGCACCCAATTTGGGGGCTGGCTGAAACCTGATGGTACAAACCATTGTTATATTTCGTTAGAAAAATATGTTGTAAACGTCATCTGAGGTAAAAAAGATTCCCGTTGTAATAGAACATCAATTATGTTAATAACAATGCTCTCCCTTTGATTCCTCTCTGGTTTCCCGAATGCAGGTTTCTCCAAATACGGCTGTCAGTAGTTGCTAAGCACGTAGCATGTATTTGAAATAAATATAAATTAATAATATAAATTGAAATAAATTATTAATTTTTCATCATTTCCGAGTAGCACATTATCAAAGTCAATGATTCTGATATCTCATACGTACCTATTAGACCGAAATATTATCCTTCTGTAATATCAAATAAATAAAACATAGGACGAAACACTCTTTTTCTAATGCTTGTCTTTCACGTGAGATAAATATGAGAAGAGCAATAAGAAAGACTTTACAAAATTTCAAGAAACCGCAGCTCCGTTCCAAGTAGTATCGTCTTTGGCGATATACATCCCATTAGCATGTTTCTTGCTGCCAATACTTTCGTGAGTTCATATGACGAGCTTCTGTTTAAATCTTCTTTGGACTCTTCAGCAGCAGGAATATTACGTACATACATACATAATCGGTCATTACAACCTTTCGTTGTAAATTGGAAATGCCTGACCTGAGGTTTGAACTTTGATCTGATGTCTAATAAGCTAACACGGTACGTACTAGACTACGACTGCAATCAATATCAAGACCAGCTAAACCTCATCATTTTCATCCAACACTTAACTATCAATTCCTTCTCAAACAACATAAATAATGTATTTGGTCAATTCAAACAAGCCGTTGTATCATTGTATTCATTGTATTGTTGTACGACTATACGACAGTGTATGCTTGATGTTGATAATTTTCATTTAAAAATCCGATACACTTATACACGTTTTTTTCATATGCTTTTAAAAGTTGTATTGATTTCGTGCTATCAAAGTGTGAAAATGAAAAAAATGTGTATATGTTTTTAAAAAGTAGTGTTGGTTTCGGGCTATCAAATTGTTTGAATGGCAAAAATTATGCAGAAGAATATGACATGCACAATACAGCAAAGCATTCAGCATTCACAAACAGCCAAGTGTGATCAATACAACATACACGATACAAATTTGTGTGAATTGGCCAATTATTTACGATAAAACTTCACAAAATCAAAAATGATACATACGTCAGAATTATGAAGTTTTTAGATTTTTTAAGCGCTGTTTGAAATTTTCATTTTTTATTTGGTTTAAAATGATGGTGATAACAATACTAACGAATTAAAAAAATATCACACATCTAACTTTTTCTGAATAAGGTCTCAAAAATTGAAAAATGTATCATTTTTGATACAAAGTTCGATCCACGGTTGAAGAAGTTCGTACAAGATATTATGTGCGATTACTATCTTGTAATGGTGAGTGCATAACAAGCCTACTTGAGGGCTTAGCTGTTTGTCGATAGGCACGAGAACACTAAATGGTCTCTCCCCAAATCATCCAGTAAAATATCCCCCATAAGACGAGATTGCTGAAATGAAATTTGAATAAAATTTTCATAAAAAACTTTTGATAATTATATCACCCTGAAATTGAGTGATAATTTCAATATAAATAGTGACTTGAAGTGAGAGTTTCAAACAATAGGGTCTGTATAACTAATACTTGAACATTTGTTTAATTTGAACACATACATATATAAGTTATTCGAATAGTAAAGTCAATAAAAAAAACAAGTAAATAATCAAATTTAAAAAAAATAATTCTATAATAAATAAGGATTTCTCCCCAACTAGAATACACCCGATATTAATTTACTGTAAGTGTCATGTGGTTTTTAGCAAACATTAATTTATTCTCTGACTTTTTTGCATCTAAAGAAAATTTTAACTCAAATAAAAGTAAAATTCAGTTTGTTTTATTTTGGGGAAAAAAGTGAAGAAAACGACATAGGAAAACAGAGTCGGTCATGGCAATAACATTTGTACACTCTGAAAGAATTTGTTACTCTTTTCAAAAGTTTTCAAGATGTATTCAGGTAATTTAGAACAAAATTCGATATAGCAAATGTGCCAACAAATCGTCTGATCAAGCTGAAATGTTGAAAAAAAATTAAGAAACCGGATCCGTTTATGATAACAGAAACAGAATTTATCAACTGGGAGCAGAAGTGCTAAAGAAGATCCAAAATCATCTCATTCGTCCTCATTTGCAGCAATTAAACATCAAACGATCCACATTATTGTCTGTGTATCGTGATCCTTTTAAGTGCTTACAAGATCAAGTTCACCCAAGAATTCAAACCAGCTGACCACGCATTACGTCGGCAATTCGTTTCTTGAGACATCGAAAAAAACAAGAAGAAGATGAGCATTTTTTAACAGCGGACCATATTTTTTCGAAAATGGAAATAGGAATGCCATTACGCTCAATGGATGATTTGGACGTAGAGAATGTGTTTTCAATAGGATGATTCCTCTAGCCAAACAGCAACAAAAACAATGTAACTTTTGAAAGAAATTTCGAAAACCACATTATTTCTCGTAAAGGTGGAGTTAATCGGTCACCAAGATCGTGTGAGTTGACACCTTAAGATTTTTTGTTGGGGTTTTGACACTACACTTCAAGAGCTTAAAACCAATATGTTCTAGCAAATATAAAACATTTGGGCAATACACACGACTGTGTATCGTGTATGTTGTATTGATTACACTTTTTGTTTGTGAACGCTCAATGTTACGTTGTATTGCGTATTTCGTATTCCAAAAGTTAAAAAGTTAATATTTTAATTTGATTTTCAAGCAACAAAATGAAAAATATTACGGAAAAAAGTAATTATCTGCGCCAAAAATATAATTTTGAAATATTAATTGTTGACTCAAGTTGCATAAAAAGAATTTTGTATTTTTATTCTTCTTCTTGATTACTGGCATTAACATAAACTGATAGCATGAAACCAATACAACTTTTAAAAACATGTGAGAAAAATGTGTATAAGTGTATTTATATGAAAATTATCATATAAATGTGTGAATTGCCCAATTAAAAGCAGTTTAATGTAAAACATGGTTGATAATTTTGGCAAACGATTGGGAGAGTACCGATCCAGTAAGATTGGTCACTTGAACGTCATAACTTTTCATATTAAACCGAAATAAATTTAACATCGGAAAAAAAAAATTAAAAGTTACGTTTGAAATACGTACCAATGCATACCAATGCATATTTCAGCATTGTATCGCACGATTAGATTCCTCTGCATATACTTAATTTCTATGTTGTAAACGCCATTTGAAATAACTACGACAGTATACATACATACATAATCATTACAACCCTTCAGTCAGTATTACGACCTAGTTTCTCACGCCACTTATGTTGTGTGTGTTAATTTTATACATGAGTGGCGGGACCTTCAGTTTAAAGTCGACTCCGAATGACAGATTTTTGAGAAACTTTTCATGGCAATTTTATTTAGTCTCAGAGTTTTTGCCAGAAATCTGCTGAGAGGAAGTCGCCGGAGAAAAATTTTTCATATTTCGTTCAGTTGGAGATGACTGACATGGGGTTTGAACAGAGGCCTCATTTCTAATAAGCCAACACAGTACCTGCTAGACCAGGGCGCCTTCAATATAGTATCACTTATGGGTGGTATTTGTAACATGATTTATCAAGGCCAATAATGGGAAAAATGTAATCTATAGATATCTCTACCAATTCCTACAAAATAGGCCAGTATTGTTATAAAGCAATTTGTTGCTTTTTCAAAATCCATAAGCCTATTTTATTTTCAACCACATATGCATCCACTACGTAGTGTATTGGTTACATATTCTTTTGGAAAACCTCGGTCGACTCACTGCAGTAGTTAGATTCAGTTCAGGTGCTGCCAGTATACTGTCGAAGACATGTGATTTCGACAGGACAATACTATGAAACTCTTAAGAGGTGAGTTTGGTGAGCAATTAATCTCACCACAGTTTGGGACATTTCGGAAACAGCATTGATGATACGGCATCCTTTGTGGCCACAATTCTCTCGACCATTAGGTAAGTGGAATTCCATTTCTCTTCCGAATCTTGCTTAAATTTGAGCTCAGGTAGACCCCTTTGCTTTTCAGTCTAAAAAAGCATATTTAGTCCTTGAGAACATCGATGGAAATATTTCACTACTCTCTTCATTTTTGTAATTGTTTACCCGAGTTCAGCTAATGCTGCCTCCACAACGAGGTTGAGAAAAGGAGTAAAACTGCCAACGCTTCTACATTGCCCCTGACGAACAAATGCAAAAATATTTCTCGGGGTACCGCTCACAACTGCAGTAATCTTGTGTATAATTTTGAAATCAACCACCGTAGTTTTTTAATACGATCCGAGGTTGTGCGCAGAATACCTCCCTAAAAATTATATGCACGCTGTAGAGTTTGACTTAAGTTGTGAGCAACGCACTGCTGAAATTCGGTCAATACAGGGACTGCGCTTATCTGTGGAATCACATGGGCCACTATGAGTGCTCTGGTACCACCTACCTCTCCTAGCCTTAGAATTCATCCTGAAGGTATTCATTTGGTGAAGAGTTACTTTCTTGGACGAGATTAAAAGCAATCAGGAAAATACTGCCAGGCTTGGATTATTCTAGTAAAATTGGTGTCGAATGTGTTGCTTTTAAAACATTAAAAAAAAGGCGAAATCAGAATATCTTTCTTTACTTTTATTACAAACATTAAACGCAGCGAATACACTGTTACCTCATCGTATGACTTATCATCTGATCACTCACCTACAAGTCTCACCCTGCAAAACAATTTCTTTGTACATCGTGAACAGTTGCATTTATACCCAAACAAAAACACAAACTGGTTGAAATATAAAATGTACGTAAGTTCTCACCTCTCCCGGAATCTTACTCTGAAAAAGGCAGAAAACATTCAGTCAGCTGTAAATTATCTCACTGAAACCATGGTTTCGGCAGCGAAAGTGGCAACGCCTGCGAAGAGTGTTTTAAAAAATAAATGTTATCAGTCTAGTACAGAAATTCTAAATCTCCTTAGAGAAAAAGCAAGACTTAGAAGGCAGTGGCATAATAATCGCTCTCCTATACACACACAAATGTACACACAAAAATCTAGACTTACTAGTTACCTCCAGAATCTGGATCCAACAAAAAATACAAATTATAGTCTCTGGAGAGCTGTAAGGCATATGAGATGTCCTACCACTCTAGAATCACCACTAAGATTGGAGAACCACATTTGGGCAAAGACCTCTAGCGAAAAAGTTAATGCTTTTGCAAACCACCTGGAAAATGTCTTCACACCACACGACATTAATGCTCATATCTGCCCACCAAACATAAGTAACACTGTTAACGCACCTATAAAACTCCGGCTTTCTCACGTACAGGCCGCTTTTAAAAACCTTGACGTGAAAAAGTCGACAGGGCCCGATGGTATTACAGGCTCAATGGTAATCAACTTACCCGCTATTGCTATAAGAATTGTACTATTCATATTTAACTCAATGTTAAGAATTGACTACTTCCCACTATCTTGGAGGATATCTACAATTGTTATGATTCCCAAGCTGGGATAAGATGCTAGTCAAATCACATCAAATAGACCTATTAGCTTGCTATCAATATTATCAAAAGTGTTCGAAAAAATTTTTCTCCAAAGCCTAGCCACGTTCCTCGACGAACGACAAATTATCCCCGAACATCAGTTTGAATTTCGAGCTAATCACGGTACCATTGAGCAGGTTCATATGATCGTCACTATAATTAGATCGGTATTTGAAAAGAAACAATATTGTTCAGCTCTTTTTATCGACATTTCACAAGCATTCGATAAGGTTTGGCATGATGGTCTACTTAGCAAAATAACGCGACTTCTCCCCGAGAATACACACAAACTTCTTAAAAGCTATTTAATTAAGGTCAAATTGAAGGACGAACGCTCTGCAACAAAAAAGATATCTGCAGGTGTCAATCAGGGAACCTAGGCCCAATTCTATATTTAATTTATACATTAGACATGCCCACTAATCCTAACACATACACATCAACATATGCAGACGACACCGCATTTATAAGCGTCAACAAGGACCCGAAGGTAGCTTCAACACAACTGCAGTCGCACATATACGATTTGGAAAATGGTTTGAAAAGTGGAGAATAAAGGTGAATCCATGCAAGCGTGCTCATGTAACTTTCACACTCAGAAGACAAGACGCACACAAATAAAAATAAATAATATTGATGTCCCTGTTGAAAATCACTTCAAATACCTGGGAGTCCACTTAGACCGGCGTTTAACATGGTCCTTCCACATCGAGGCCAAATTAGCGGCCATTAAGCTGAAATCCACACAAATGCACTGGATTATTGGTCCTAACTCAACACTAGACCTTGAATACAAGGTTCTTTTATACAAATGCATTATAATGCCAATATGGACGTACGGCATTCAGCTTTGGGGTAGTGCTTGCGCGTCTAACGTTTTGAAATTACAAAGAAGACAGTCCAAGCTTTTACGACAAATTGTCTGCGCTCCATGGTATATTCGTAACTACAATATCCATAGAGATCTCAACATTTCTACAATTCGGGAAGAAATTAAAAAATTCGCCATAAAATACGTCGGTAAATTACCGATTCATCCCAACGCATTGGAAAGGGACCTGCTTCAATTCGACGGCCATCAGAGGTTAAAACGAAGTGACACATTGAGCCTCGCTCGACGGCTGCACTGACCCTAACTTTTAATGTAGTATTATTATAAGATTTGAATACAATATATAGTTAACACGCTGGTGCTAACTATTAACCTTCAAAACTAGCTTTAAGATTTGAAAACTATTGTAAATTTCTTTAGGAAAGATTCAATAATAATAAAAGAAAAAATTATAAAGTTTGCTTGCATAAAATAATATAAAGTTTGCTTTTTCAATTCACTTCAAATACTGACTTTCTCTCGTGACTATTTCAAGTGTTACAAAATATACTACCACCCAACAAACTGTAGCGTTTATAAACAATAAATATCTAACGAATCAAAATTGCTAAAATTAAATTTCTCTTTAACTCCATTTGTTGTTTAGTAACGTATTGTGTGAGCTTTTTTCCAGACTTTATTAGAATCTATTTGTGTAGGTGTATTATATAGGTGGTATACGAATGGATGATATAATAAGAACAAGAAAAGAACCATAAATTTAACATAGAATTGAGGGAGAATGGTATGCATGTACATACATACGTATATACAGGTATATACAGTGTAATACAAAAGTAATTCCGAATATGTAAAAAAGTTTCAATCTATTCAATGTGTAGGTATTGTAAGTTATTTCGCTGTTTACTTTTGCTTCCCACTGTTGATACAAACAACATGTCTCTAATTTAACTCGATGCGGAAATAACTAATATTGTTTGTTGTTCGTTCGTACCACTTATTTACTAACACAAATACAATCATAAATCCATACTAATACAAACACACTTGTTTCATTATCCTTTTATCCTGTATACATTTACATTTTTTCTTCTCATTCGTTTTCATTTGTGCGGTTAAGGTTGAATGCTGTGTTTGATATATTTTAACGCATGCAAAGGAGAGAAAAACAAAAACAACAACAAAAAAATGTTGAATGTGTCTTATGGGCCACCTGCTGATTGGGGGAAAAAAAAGAAAAATTAACACAAGCAAATTTCCACACTGAAAAGGAAAAATTAAAGCAGAATTTTATTCTATTTGTGGTATTATTTCTCTAGTATTTTTACACTTTTTTTTGTTTAAGATTTGTATTCTGACATCAGAATTGTACCTGAACTACGAAACCATATAATCGGCTTAAATAGTATTTTTCCTACGTATTTTTCTTTTTCTTCAAACAAAAGTTTGGTAATTGGAAATTCAAAATCAAATGGTTAATGAAGCAGGAGTTTATGAATTTTGTAACAAAAATTTTTCGGTGCAAAGATTATGAAGTCGCCGTGGTCTAGTATGTAGTGTGTTGGCTGATTAGACGTGAGGCCTCGTCTCAAACCCCAGGCAGGCATCGCCAACTAAACGAAATATGAAAAAATATTTCTTCGGCAACTTCCCCTCAGCAGATTTCTAGCAAAAACTCTGAGAGTAAATAAAATAGCCATGAAAAGTTTCTCAAAAATCTGTCGTTCGGGGTCGATTTTAAACTGGGACCTACAGTATAAAAATTGATGCACACAACATAAATGGTGTGACAAACTAGGTCGTAATCCTGACTGAAGGGTTGTAATGACCAATTACTTTAAGTATGTAAAGATTATACAGTATTCCCCATATATCGGTTGGGCCATCTATCGGTTTAAGTTTGCAGCATCGGTTATTTCGTATCTGGCATTACTTATGTCATTCTATTCTGTCACAAAATTCAGTATATTATCTCTCTGAACGTAATGAATCGATTTACGCTTGAGCAACGTTATGATTTATTGGAAATTTGGGTCAAAGAGAAACGGCACGATGATGTAGATTTTGCCAAAACAAAATCATCTTTTCGGATGAAACTCATTTTCATATTGGTGGATAAGTTAATAAGCAAAATTGTCGTATTTGGGGCTCAGAAATCCCATACGTGGGCTTACAGAGGCCTATGCACCCATTATGATCACTGTGACTGTTTGGTGAGGCTTGTAGAGCGGAGGCATCCTTGGCCCATATTTCTTTGAAAATAAGGACGGCGCAACCATTACGGTCATGGGAGACACCAATCGCACCGTGATAACCGATTTTTATGTAACCGCTCTTCATGGTATTGATGTGAACGATGTTTGGTTTCAACAGAATGGTGCAACTTGCCACACATCTCATGTCACAATCGATTTATAACGTCAAACGTTTGATGGCTGTTTAATTAGCCGAAATGGGGAGGTCATTTGGCCACCAAGAACTTTTAACTTTTTTAAGTTCCTTGCTTTGTAGTATGAGCAATATGAAATTAGATTTGCGTCGTTTCGATTTACGTCACCTTTTTCTGGAACCAACTGCGACGTAAAGCGAGGGATTACTGTATAACAACTCTTGAGCTATTAGCACCTGATAACGTCATACAAAAAATTTATTGAGAGAACTGTTAAAATAATTGGACAGCAAAATGCAATTCCATAGAATGTTCCTTATGGTTTTATTCTCCTTGAGGCAGAGGAGGTACTCTGTCCCTTCCAGAATATTATCCATGAGTCTCGGCATCTACAGTTGACAGATCTGAGAAACATTTCTAGCAATTTGGTTTAGTTATTTAGTTTTTATCAGAAGACTGCTGAGAGGAAGTTGCCGAAAGATATTGTTACGAAAATGGAAATTGTGTTACACCGTTTAATATTAAAATGAAGAACAAAAGCTACAAAAAATGGACTTGTTTACGTGATCAACAAATAAACAAAAATATAGCAACAACATCAGAATAAGAAAAAAGGGATAAACAAGTAAACAGACAGGCAACAACAACACTGCAAGGACAAACGTAAACAAAATACACAAACAACAATTACGTAAACAACGTGTTTACATTTATAGAGATTTCGCAAAGACTAAATCATTCTCGTTTAAGAGTCAGTAGAAATTCAGTCAGTCTTGTAAGAAGACGCGTTGCTCGTGAAAAGAATAATCGTGGTTTAAAGATCTCCGCTTTAAAGACCTGCCAAATAACTGTTGGTGTTTACGCAAAAGAGTGTAAAAAAGAATAACAAACAAAGTAAGTTGTTGTTGTTTATATGAAGTTGTGAGCAGTGGCACACAAAGTAGTGCGAAAAATAATGAATTTATTAAAACTAAAGTATTTGCAATCTACGATCTCATATTTTAAACGTTTTTAAAAGGATAAAAACGTAACAATATATTTTTTTTTATTTCGTTTTGTCGGAGATGTTTTAGATGGGCTTTGAAACACGGACTCTCTCGTCTAAAAAGCAAACATACTAGCTACTAGACAACGGCATCTAGCAATTCTCACTCTAACATACATGCATACATAATTTGTCATTACAACCACTCAGGATTACGACCTAGCTTCTCATACCACTTATTTTGGGTGTATTAATTTCATACAGATTTTTGCATAATTTTTTCATGTCAATTTTATTTACTCTCAAAGTTTTTGCCAAAATCTGCTGGGAGGTAGTCGCTGATGAAATATTTTCTACATACAGCCAAAGAAAAAAAATTTTATCAAATTAGAAAGATGTTATTGATTTCTTTAAGGCACTTACAATCAAGAACGTTTGAAGAGCAAATAGAATATGAAAATAATTAAGAAATTATTGTAAAGACTAATAAAAACTAGCAGTAAAAAGTCTACGTATAACGGTTTTCTTTGACTGTATTTCGTTTTGTTGGAGATACAGAAAATTTTTAACCAATCCGTTTTCGTTGAAAATGTTTATAGTGTCCTCGATTTTAAGACGGTCTTTTGCATTGGTTATAAATTTCTGAAATTTGGCCAGCCACTTTATTGTTTGTGCAATGGCAAGACAGACTTCCCATCCAATTTTTATGCAAATGATGAACAGTTTTATTGAGGTGGAATCCACAAATTGCCTGAGAGATGAAATAAATGTGTAGCCAGCAATGGCCAATACTTTAAATAAAATGTTTGTACATTCGTATTAAAAATTTTTGTTTGATTTTCACAACAAAAATAATGCTCCTTTCCTACCGATACGGTGTCATTGAATAAATGAAATAATCTAAAATTTTTTTGTTTCGTTATATTTTTACCTTTGAAAAATTTTTAAAATATGAACTCGTAGATTGCAAATAAAATAAAAATAAATTTGTGTTTATTTTTAATTAAAATTCTCTAGTATTCGAACAATTATATGTGCTACTGTTCACAAATGTTTGTAAACAACAACAATTGTTTTGTTTGTTAGTCCTCTGCTTACACCCTTTGCATAGAAAATAACAATTACTAGACAATTGTTCGACTGATCTTTGCAACTTCAAACCACGATTACTCTCTCCAAACACACCACGTCTTCATACAATACTATCTGAATTTCACTAACTAACTATGACAACGTAAACAGTGTGATGAATGTTCTTGAAGGCGAATGTTCATGGCTTCGCCTTCTCGAGATCTCTATAAATGTAAACATCGTTTGTGTCTTTTGTTTACATTTACTCTTGTAGTGTTTGTTGTTGTATTTTTGTTTACTTGTTTACCATTTTTTATGCTAGTGTTTGTTGTTATA
The DNA here is from genome assembly GCA_932273835.1 of Sarcophaga variegata. NCBI lineage: Eukaryota > Metazoa > Arthropoda > Insecta > Diptera > Sarcophagidae > Sarcophaga > Sarcophaga variegata. The sequence continues at coordinate 27,788,674 of OW026358.1, read as the reverse complement.
TTGGACAGTGCGTTAATTTGTAAACAGGTTCTTTGTTTTGTTTTTGTAGCTTTTGTTAATAAATTGAATTTTATATGATGTAAAATCAAAACACCAGTATCTAGATTTTTTTCATTTTCGTAACAGTATTTTGAGATTTGCATACTTTGTGCGGCCTGGTCTGTAGGTAATGTGTAGTATGCAGTCTGACAGTCTAAGGGTCTTTATTACAACTTGCCGTTAACTAAAGTGAGGATTTTAACGGGTAGATAAATTGTTTTTCATTATTATGAGTAACCAATAAGATAGAAGTGATCGTTAAGCTAAAGCGAGCATCATCCCACCTTTAACTTTTAAAGTTATGTTTATGTTAGGGCTTGCCATACTATATATTATTTTCAATATGGCAACTTCAAGTATAAACTGAGGAAAGACAACATCAAAAAAGAGGCCCTTCGTTGCCACTGCGTTTAAAAAAAACTTGTTTAATTGAGCAGTTTTATCGACATTGCTCCGGCACTGCCAGTTTTTGAAAAAGTTAACTTTATTTTATCTGTAGGTTATAACAACGAAAAGAAATTAAAGTGACTATAAAGTTCACTTTAGCTAAAGTTACTTTTCACTAAACCCAGTTTAACGGAAAGTTGTAATAATGGCCCTAAGTGTTGTTGTTTCGATTTTACCATAGCTTCTGGTCTTCTTATTCTAAACTCCGCTTCTAATAATAATAATAGAATTTATAATCATGTTATAATAACTAATAAATTAATGAAACTTTAATTTTAACTTCTTTTAATTTTAAATACTTACCATAAATATTTTAAATAAATGCTGTTTAAATATTTCTTATTCACTTGCAAACTTACTTGGGCACCCAGGTTTCAATAAAAGTGTAAGCACACTTTAAGTTTATAATTCATAATTTCTTTTATTTTTTTTCTTTTAAATTATTTTAAAACTTGTTGTCTTTCTATCATATTTAAAATACATTAAGTCAACAAAACTATATCGTCTAGAAAGAAAACCAATTTTACACATTTTAATATGCCACCCAGATTGACTGACTGAATCAATGCTTGAACGACTGACTTCTCGTACAACAGACTGACTGTCTAGTTGACAACTTACAAACGGTTTTTATGTGTACTTTGGTTTATTTTTTATTTGTCTTCTTATTCCTTTCTTAATTTTTATTAAATTCTTCACTTCTCTTTTTGAAAGTTAAAATAGAGTTTCTTTTTAAGACACAATAGCAGTAACAGTATAAACAGTAGTCTGTCAAGAGCAAATTTTTCAATTATTTAGAAATTTGTGGCATTTTTATTACACTTTTCTAAGTGGCATTTACCATATTTAAGTTCAGCTCCAGGTCAGACATCTCCAACAGAGCGAAATATGAAACATATGTCTCCCACGACTTCCTCTCAGAAGATTTCTGGCAAAAACTCTGAGAGTAAATCATAAAATTGCCATGAAAAGCTTCTCAAAAACCTGTCGCTCGGAGTGGACTTGAAACTGTAGGTCCTGCACTCATGTATAAAATTAACAAACACAACATAAGTGGTGTGAGAAGCGAGGTCGTAATCCTAACCAACTATGTATGTATGTAATGTATGTATATTGTTTCTAAAAATTTATTACACGAACACATATCTAAAAAAGTTTTAAAAAAAACTCTGTACTTAGTTAAATATTTGGCATCTAGTGTCACTGTCAGTTATCGAATAAGCAAACAAATGAAGTGAATATATAGATAAATATTGGGGAAGGATGAAGAAAATCCATCCATAATGCATTGATTTATATTCGATTCAATGAACGACTGAAAAGAGATGAAATGGAAATGACTTTTCTATATAAAATGAATAATAACTTTGAATAGGAACAAAGTACTGTAAAATAATAGTTCTCTGAAATCGATGATATTGTTACGAAAATGGTAATGGTGTTTTGCTTTAAATTGTTAACAAAAGCTACAAAAACAAAAACAATGAACTTGTTTATATGGTAAACAAGTAAACAAAAATGTACCAACAACACCAGTATAAAAAAGTGATAAACAATTAAACTAAAATGGAACAACAAACAATTTAAACAGAATACATAAACAACAATAAAGCAACGATGTTTACGATGAAGCCACGAACATTCGACTTCAAGAACAACGAGTCAGTAAAAATTCAGTCAATCTTGTGTGAAGGCATGTGTGTTTGAAGAGAATAATCTTGGTTTAAAGATCTTCTTTATAAAGATCTATCGAACAATTGTTATTGTTTACTCAAAAAAGTGTAAAGAAGAATAACAAACAAAGCAATTGTTGTTGTTTACAACATGTTGTGAACAGTGGCACACAGAATTGTGCGTACAATAAAGAATTTAATTAAAACTAAACACAAATTTATTTTTGTTTGCAATCTACGAGCTTATATTTAAACGTTTTTAAAAGATAAAAACGTAACAATACGTTAACGTTACATCAAGCAAATGTAGCCCTAAAAACAAAAAGCAGAAAAGTGTTTTATTTATACGTTTTTGTGCGGAGTATGATAAAATGTCCCGCACAAAATTCAGTTATATCGAGAGGCAGATATAAAATGGATTATCAGGACTATAATCATTGAGGTGAAATTTGTGGGCTCTACGCAACTCCAACTCAATTTTGTCAATATGATCTATGAACGGTCTGACTTTGTCTTCACACGAAAAGTACATTTTGTTAACCCTGCATTACCAATACTATTTTTAGTATGTTATTAATGATAATTAGTTGATTCAACTATCATTCACATAATTCCAGTCCTGTGAAAATTGATGTGCACAAAATTAAAGAAACTCATAAGCAAATAAAGTACTATGGTCTCGTATTATTAAAAGTAAAACACATTGGTGCCTGATTTTGTCTTTGATGAAATTTCTTAAATTACCAATCGTTAATTGAGGTCAGTCTTTTTAATACGCCGCATTGTTTAAAAATATGAATAAAAAGAAAAACAAATTTAAAATTATGTATTCCATTACATACATACATAATTGGTCAATACAACCCTTTAGTCAGGATTACGACCTTGCTTCCCACACCACTTATGTTGTCTGTGCTAATTTTATACATGATTAGCGGATCTACAGTTTAAAGTCGACTCCGAACGACCGATTCGTGAGACACATCTTCATGGTAATTTTTATTTTCGCTCAGAAATCTGCTGAGAGGCTGAAGTTGCTGAAGAAATATTTTTTCATATTTCGTTATGTTGGCGTTGTCTAACTTGGGGTTTTAACAGTAGCTTCATGTCTAATAAGCCAACACACTAGGTACTGTACTACGACGAATATTCGGATTACTTTTTTTATTAGAAAAACGAACTTATTTAAAGCGATAAGTATCAAAGCTCAAGCTCAAAGTCTCCGTAGTCTATTAGGAAGTCTATGTTGGCTTATTAGACGTAAGGCCACGGTTCAAACACCAGGTCAGACATCAAAATGAAATTTGAAAACATATTTCTTCAGCAAGTTCCTCTCAGCAGATTTCAAAAAATTTCAAAAACTGTGAGAATAAATAAAATTGCCATGAAAAAGTCTCTCAAAAATCTGTTGTTCAGAGTCGACTTTAAACAGTAGGTCACACACAACATAAGTATTGTGATAAGGTAGATCGTAATCCTGACTGAAGGATAGCTCAATTGTCAAGTTTCATTTAGACTCGTACTGAATCGAGACCGACTACGTGTGACTATAATAACACGGTGCGACAGTCAAAATGCACCCAGTTAATGATATAGTGTAGGTTGTGAGTTTTGTTGAGTAGAACTCAAAAATATTCGTTTTATATTTCTCGAACCCTCCAAACTTCCTTTATTTGATCTTTTCACACAAAATTATTGATTACCCAAATATTTTTTAACCTATTTTAAAAATCTAAAGTGTTTTGAAAAGAGGAAAGATGAGGCTTTAAAATGTTATACATAAACATTCAAACTTACATGTTATGAGTTTTGATCGGATAAACTTGTAAAATATGAATTTTCTTTTTTTTTAAGTTTAGCTATTCCTAATTGCAAAATCTAATTAAAAAATATTATAAAAGTAATGACATTCTGAAAGTGCATTATTTTGTGAAGAGATTGACACTTCGTTTGATCAAATCGGACAAAAATTACCGTAGTTATTATTTAAAGAGTTATATTTTTCATATACAGTGGACAGCAAAAGTCTTAGTACGAGAATATATTTTAACAATTTCATGAATTTTAGCCAAAAGTTTGTATAAAAATTTATAGTTTATATATTTATTTTATTAATTAATTTCTGTTTTATTATAAAACAAACAAGTTTTTTTCATGTTTTTCATAAAACAAGAGAAAAATAAGGAAAAGTTTCAGATGACTCCATATGGGGGTACCCTGAGTAAATTTAAAATTCAAAGCCCTAATATATGAAAATGTTATCCCTTGTATTTAGTAGAATATACCTTAAGGTCAAGCACTCCATTTAAGCCATTTGTAGTTGTATGTTCAAGTTTTATTTAGTGTTTACTGGTGGCACCATAAGCAAGTTTTTCGGTTGACTTTTGTTTGAGGCTTAGCGATTATGTAACCATTCTTTCAAATGATCTCCTAAATACTCGCTTGAAGTCATATCGGGACTTTGTGCAAGAGTATTAAGCCTGTGACGACTATTTTCAAAATATATTGCTGTCTACTGTATATCTTCTTATATATAAAAATGAATGTGTGTTTATTTGTTTGTGGGTTTGTTTGAAGTCTATAGACGGCTAAACGGCTGAACTGATTTTCTTGAAATTTCTTCCTGTATGTCTGGAAGGAGTTATAGGCTACTTTTTATGTTGAAATAGGCAAATAAAATAAAATAAAATAAATAAAATAAATAAAAAATATGCGTATGAGTGTTATTGTTTAACAAAATATTACGAATACGTCACCCGTCAGCTCTATGTAATCTTCTTCTTATATATATTATCTTATATATAAAAATGAATGTGTGTTTATTTGTTTGTGGGTTTGTTTGAATTCTATAGACGGCTAAACGGCTGAACTGATTTTCTTGAAATTTCTTCCTGTATGTCTGGAAGGAGTTATAGGCTACTTTTTATGTTGAAATAGGCAAATAAAATAAAATAAAATAAATAAAATAAATAAAAAATATGCGTATGAGTGTTATTGTTTAACAAAATATTACGAATACGTCACCCGTCAGCTCTATGTAATCTTTTTCTTATATATATTATCTTATATATAAAAATGAATGTGTGTTTATTTGTTTGTGGGTTTGTTTGAATTCTATAGACGGCTAAACGGCTTTACCGATTTTCTTGAAATTTAAACAGTACCTTCCTGTATGTCTCGAAGGAACTATAGGCTACTTTTTATTTTAAAATTTCAAGTAGGCGAGGTGCCACGCTCACATAGCCATATAAAAATGAATGTTTGTTTGTATGTACCTTATAGAATCGTAAACTATGCATTTGATCATGTTATGATCTTTAGCAAAGTTGTTGCGCAACAGCCGACTAAGGATTCTAAGTTGGTATGACTAATTTCCGACAGATGGTGCGACTGAAAATTACTCAAAATGAATTAAATCGTAAACTGTGCATTCTTAAATAAAGTTGTTGCGCGTGAGTCGACGGAGGTTGGTGCGATTAATTTCCGATGGATGGCGTCACTGAAAATTATTCAAAATGAATGACAAGCAATTGGTCGACCTACACCTAAGCACGGAAGAAAAGAGAATTTCGAGCCTCAGAATCAGACTAGCATTGAGACTGGAAAATCTTCGAGTATATGCCGCTAAGAGCCGTTCACTTGAACCACTTGAACAACGAGAAGTGAGATTAGAATCTGATCGAATGCGTACTACTCAGGCCCGTTCATCTGAATCATCAGGACAACGGGAAACAAAGTCAATAAAATGATTCAAAATTAATGGGACATTTGTGTAATGTGTTTCCTTCAAATTTATTTTAGTTGGCGACGCAGCAACACGCGCAGGATACAGTTAGTATTTTTTAAAATTAACTTTTAACTTTGTTTGCGCAATGCGGAATTATAATATTTGCAAAAAACTCAAATATTAGCCGACTTCTTGTAGTCGTGCAAACGTGAAATTGATACATTTTCCGATAAACAAACAAGATCCATCAAATCTGTTGAAAATTTTTGAACTGAAAGTTCATTTCATATATAAAAATTCACTTTCAGGACGTCATTACTTATTTCATATTTTTTAATTAAAGTTTGCTACTATAAACGGACAAACTTAAAAAAATATGAAAAAATTCGCATTTTTCAAGTTAACTCATCAAACCTCATAGCATATTAAGTCAAATAATATGATTTCAGACGAAGTTTTATAAGCACGAAGGTCTTGCCATTTTCAACTAGTGTGGTATATTTAACGCAGCAGAAACTTACTGTGTTACATTCTTCGGCTCTTTAAACATTTTGTAAGTATGCTTGAATTGTTCTCCTCACTGCGTAGTAATTTTCCGCGTTACTTTTAAAGCTGAAAAGAAGGGGAATGTGTTGGTACAATTTGAAGAATTGAAAATTCCTAATTTCGGACATTTAACAAAATAATAGAAACAGGAAAAGCTACATGAAATTTAATTATTTACTTGAGGGTTTTGAGGGAAAGAATAAAAACAGACACAGACAATTTGAAATAAATTAAAAATACAATATTTGTTGCTTGAGTTGTTGTTTCAGTTGTTGTTGTTGTTGTTGGTACCGATTAAATTACAAAACAAGCAACAATTAATGTTTTAACTTTTACAATTATTTGAACAGTTTCTTAAAGAAATTCCATTTCGGATTTAATCACAGAACAAATACCGTCAGAGTCCATAGTTATGACACGGTAAGCAATAAAATTTTTGAAAGGACTATTCAAACAGGTTTTCAATTTCATCTCGTTTCTGTTATCAAGTATGAGAAGCAAGTATGACAATAAATCGTTAATTTTTTGATGTGCAAGCTATTGGTCAGACTAATTAGTGTCACATTTGTCATGTTGAAAGCATTTGAAAATATTGGGAATAACTGTCCATGATGTGGGATATACGAAACAGTTTCTATCCCGGACAACACGGTAAAAGAAATGGCAAAATCTACTGTGATATGTAGCAGAGATCAGCAATAAATCCATTTTACGCTACTCATAAGTACTCATGAAATTTTTAATATGAAATATTTTAATATTTTTAATGTTGAAACTGAACTACTGTGATTCATTCGTACTCACTACAACATTGATTTATAAGTACAAGGTTTACATCAAACTGATAACATTCGAAATATGTTTGATTCATAAGCTTACTCCTTCAGAATCATAACTTTAGAAAAATACTTATAAATGATTCGAGTGATTCGAATCATTCATCAAAATTTACAGTCTTAGTTGTTGTTGCATTTACAAAAAAAGAAGAAAGACAAAGACAAAGACAGAAAGCAAAGTAAGCACACAACCTTCTGGTGAGTATTTTAGTGTTCGTACGCGAATCATACTTATTTTGTGATTCGTCTATACGATGAGTCATGGAGAGTCGAAATCAACAATATCATGAGTATTGTAAACTATGAGTACGAGGAGTACTTCAAACTTTGAATATGAGTAGCATGAGTATAATATTAAAATAAGTATGAATGCATATAAGTATCAGAAATTATGAGTATGATTCGAATCTACACATCTTTTTGAATATTCATTGCTGATCTCTGATATATATGTAGCTCTTTTAAATTAAGTAGGTAGTATTCAAGAGTCTTTGAATGTTAAGGAATTAATCACATGTATTTCTTTACATTGATAACACTCCTTACAAGGTCATAAGTAGGTCAACTTACAAGATGTGTGGCGGAAACAAACACAATCTGCAGAAACATTTCCAGAAACTGAGATAAAAATAGTCCACAAGACGAGGAGATGCCCACAGAGAGATCCTTTCACTATTAATGTGAAGCCTGATTGTAGATAAACTGCTGTCAAACAATCCGAGACGGACATCGACTACAAAGAATAACAAATATAACAAAGTCTATCGGACTCCCAAGTGGGACAATGTCACATACAACGGGGATGAGGGTGTGTTGGTATAAGAGAGAATTTCGGGACCTAAGAAATTGAATGATTGACAGCTGTCTTCTTAACTAACCCCTGGACAGAACTAGTAGATTCTATGATTTTGAAAAGCGTTTCGAAAATAAACTTGTGACAAAAATGAATGGAGTATTCCAGAAGCTGCATACTCTCTTAACAGAGAGGACAACCATTACCTAAAGAAAATTATCCCCAGTCCAAAATAAATCTTGATATTCCATGCTATTTTTATGTTACTCAGAGGTCAGAAACCTTCGACAAGACAGGGCACTGACACATGAGATGAAAGACAATCTCCTTCTCAGACCCACAGCTCCTGCAGAAGTCGTTAGTCTGAAATTATGAGTCTTTCGGCATGTCTACTAAAACGACAGTGGCCAGTAAGAATCGCTGTTCTGCGATGGATGGTAATCCGATTTAAAGACAAAAGTGATTCTGATTCCATACGCGGCAAATAGAGTCTGGCAATATTGCACGTACCCAACCAGATTGAGCCTCCCCGTAAGACGAGTGGACAATATCCAATTTACCCATAACAATGGGAATAAATGTATCCAGTAACATGTCGGAGATTGCGAGCTACGAACTGGCCCAGACCAGCTCATCACCAATGTAATTTTCAAAGATATCCCTGTATCCCGGTACCCACATAGGACTTTAAATGATTCGAAATTTCTCTGAGAAATCATTGGCATTCGTGCACAAGAACGGACATTGAAACTAGGTTCCTTAGAGACATAATTGGAGTTTAAAAGAGTACAGTAAGACCCCGTTTAACGCTGTTTGAGTATTACTCGGCAGTATTGGGATTGCCCTAAATCGCACACTGTATTGATACTTGTTGAATATGTGTGCAAATGAAATGGCCATGCACCAACCAAAAGCGGTGCACTCTATAGCGACGATGTATCCTACGTATCTTTTTCAACGCTCTTTTGTTAGTCTGTCCAGAATAAATATTCCAGCTGTATTTTCCGAAGTCGCAATCACAGTACGAACGCGTCTTTCCTGCGTCACAATTGATTTATTAGTTGCCTCGTTTAACGCAGTTTCGCTTTAAACGTATCCCCCGCGTTAAGCCCCTGCCAACTCAGCAGAATATGTGTACTATGTATTCCTTTCATGAGAGCTTGGATATTTTACTGCCATGGATAAAGAAAGTTGAAACTGATTTACGATCGGTAAATTAAAAATAGGTACCCTATACAGCCTCGTAAAAATCATTAATTCCGTTTTTGATTGAAACTTAACTGATACGATGAGCACCATTCAGTTATAAGCTTTAGAGACAGATTCCATTTCAGAGAGAGAGTGTGGGGATTGCAACTTGATACCATAATGACCAGACCTTCCCCATAACAACAGACTTTTAAACCATGTCGTTGCAGTTCCTCTCAGGGAACTCTTTTCACTTTCCTTGCCATATTAATCTCACCCAGGGAGCCATTAGTTATCCTTTTAATTGCAAAGTTTTAATAAAACTGAACTAATATTCTGATAATAATCGAAATCATACATGCTACAATACTTCTGTAACGTACTGTAGTACATTTGTAAAGTGAAAAATGAAAAGTTGAAGTTATAGAAGAAGCACTCAAATTTATACATTCCTTTGTGCACACAGAATGTGAAAATATTTCAAATGTTACTTGTAAACTTTTCTTCTGGATTTATTTATTTACTTTCTTCTTTCTTTTTTTCTTTTGTTTTCTTTTTATTTTTATTTTGTTTTATACAAACTTTTTCTTCATATTGTAGAAATTTTAAAACCACAATCAAATGCTGTAAAATATACAATCAAACTTTAATACCTAAAACAACACTTCACGGACAGACTTTTATTTGCTGGCACATGCCTAAAAAATTTTTACGGAGATGAAAGATTTATTTTTAATAAACAAATTCCGAAATACACCTGACGTTATGCTTTTTTCTAAATTTGATTCGTTTGGCTTTTTGAAATGTATGTAACATTGTAACAATTTAATCCAATAATAAATTCGTGATTAAATATTGGGAGTATCTGTTTTTTTTTTCTAAGCGCTTCCTATCTTAAAATTTAAACAAAAAAGTGTATGTGAGCTATCACCGACATTTTTTACTCGTTTGAAAAACATATTGATGCCATTATAACATCGTTTAATGTTCCATTGAATTGATCGATGTTACATTCTACACTTAATAGCATGTGGAATATTGTAGTAATCAGTGTGTCGGCTTATTAGACATGTGGCCACAGCTCAGACATCTCAATCATAATGAAATATGAAAATAATATTTGTTCAGCGACTTCCTCTCAGCAGATTTCTGGCAAAAACTCTGAGAGTGTTTAAAATTGCCATGAATATGTTCTCAAAAATCGATCGTTCGGAGTCAACTGTAGGTCTCGCCACTCGTGTAACATAACATTACATAAACATAACATAACATGAATTGTTTGAGATTGCCAATTAAGGGCAGTTAAACTTGCGTTTAGTCGAAGATAACTTTAACTAAAGTGCACTTTAAAGTGATCTTTAACTAATTTTCGTTATTACAACCTAATGATAAATAAAGTTAACTTTTTCAAAAATATGGCAGTGGCGGAGCAATGTCGATAACACTGCTCAAATTTAAGAAGTTTTTTTAAACGCAGTGGCAACGACGGTGTTCTTTCTTTTTTGTTGTATTTGCTCACTTTGTTTATATTTGAGTTGCCATATTGAAAATAACTTTAAAAGTTACCAGTTGGATGATCTACCCTCTTTAACGCTCACTTCTCACCTTATCGTCCACTTATAACAACGAAAAACAATTTATCTGCCCGTTGAAATCTCCCTTTAGCTAACTGCAAGTTGTAATAATGGCCCTAAGTAAGTTAAGTACGTAACATACTATTTTCCACACATTATACCGTGTAGAATATCACATACCCTTAATGATGACCCCATTTTATCCTATATGAAGTAGTAGTAGTCTTGTATTGTCATGAACACAACATGCTACGGAATTGATATTCCGAGCTCGAAGTAGCACCATTTCCTAAACTTGGCATAGTCTAGTAGGTAGTGTGTTGGCTTATTAGACGTAAGGCCACAGTTCAAACCGCAGGTCAGACATCAAAACGAAAATATGAAAAAAATATTTCTTCGGCGACTTCCTCACAGCAGATTTCTGGCAAAAACTCTGAGAGTAAATAAAATTGCCATGAAAAGTTTGTCAAAAATCTGTCGTTCGGAGTCGACTTTAAACTGTCACTCATGTATAAAATTAACACACACAACATGAGCGATGTGGGAAGCTAGGCCGTAATCCTGACTGAAGGGTTGTAATGGCCAATTATGTATGTATGTCTGTTGGAAGATTAGCATATGTTAGCGTCCACTCTGCAGAGTTTATCTACAATGTCGGAGCAGCATCAAGGTAACCGTAATAAAATTATCTCTCAGCCTTGCGGTCGCACAATTAGGACTGTTTAACTGCTTTCTCGATTTCGTCCTTCCAACGCAGACAAGGTCGTCATCTTCGCCGACTTCCGCAGATTTCCGCATCAAATACCCATCTCGGCGGAGCATCTTCCTCCATTTGAACGATATGGCCGAGTCAGCGCAGCCGCTGGACATTAATACGCTGCAGAACGTCGTTAGGAGCTCATACAGCTCACTGCTGCACCAGATGCGGAAATCAGCGCCAATTGGCACTCGACCTTACGTAGGACTTTTCTGTCGAATACTCTCAAGGCTGCTGCATGAGGATGGGTAGGATGAGCAGGGTATTAGTTTTGTTGTACGAGAGGGGTCTATGCTACTCAATTGCCTATTGGGACCATAGTAGCACCTGTTGGCAAGAGTGATCCTGCGCTTGATCTCCAGGCTGACATTATTTTTGGTGGTAACGGCGGAGCCCAGATAAATAAATTCCTTGACTGTATCAAAAGTATAGTTATCGGAGGTAATCTGAGAATCAATATGCCGCACGTCTCTACTAGTCGATAACATATACTTTGTTTTGCCCTCATTTACTGCCAGACCCATCCTAGTAGACTCCCGTTCAATAGCACTAAAGGCAGCAGTAACATCTCGCTTGGTACGCCCTATGGTGTCAATGTCCTTAGCGTACGCAAGCAATTGGAAGCTTTTTTGAAAAAGCGTGTCATTGCTATGCACTTCGGCCTTTCGCAGAACACTCTCCATGATGAAGCTGAAGAGGACGTATGATAAGCGATCGCCTTTCCTGAAACTCCGCACGGTTTCAAAAGGTTCGAGAAGTGCATTCCTACCCTGACTGAGCTACATAAATTGCTCAACGTTATTCTGCATAGCCTTACCACTTCGCAGGTATACCGAACTCAGACATTGCTGCAAAAGGATTCTGAAAATAATTTAATTTTTCATCTTTAATATCAATTCCATTTTCAAATCGTCATTTTGAAGCAAAATAGCAAAAGAAGAAAAATTTTTTGAAATTTTCGTTTTGATATCTGACCTGGGGTTTGAACCGTGGCCTTACGTCTAATAAGCCAACACACTACCTACTGGACTACGGCGACTTCTAATCGTCATGTACTGGTGCAAAATTCGCCATATTTAACGCGGTGCAAAAATATGATTTTTTTTTACTGATTTGATATAAAAAAATTTAAGGCTCGTTAAAAATAAATGTTCCGAATGGAGACATTTGTGTCTTGACGCTCAGTTCATACCGATATAGTTGGTGCCTGGATTTAATTTTTAATGAATTGTTGTGTGTTTTTTTAATTTTTTTAGTAATAAATACGAATTTATATCTGTTTAAGTTCCTTTTAAAAAGATACTCGTTTGTAGTGCATATGATCAGACGTCGGCACAAAGAAAACATGTTAAAAATGTTAGTGTATTTGTGAGAGGCATGTGCATAACCCAGAGGAAAATTGTTAGTAATATTTTCAAGTGTACTTATTAACCTAATAATATGTATATGTAGGGGAAAATTCAGAAAAATGTAATAAATCCGTAAAGACAGCGTATTTAACTTGAAAATATTCTTCCAAAAATCGCGATTATTTCGCATTAAACATTAGTGAGTCCTACTGTAATATTTCTTTGGGTGTATAACTGAAACCTGAAAAATAGCGACACGAACCTAATTCTTTGGAAGCTGACAAGCAACTGCATTTTTACGAACATTGTTGATGTTCGTGTCCTATGTGTGTAAAAAGCCGAAGATGTTCAGCCACTGGGGGCTACTGGTGCCGACGTCTGCATATCGTTAGTATAATTCGCAAAGACGCTAAGTCCACTTTTTTGCAAAATTGAGATTTTAATGTAAAACGATAACACTATACTAAATACATATTTTACGACAAAAAATGTCAGTATGTAATTTAGAGTTGTTTAATTTTGTGGTTCTTTTTGTAAACCTAAGTCCATAAAACTACGAAAAATATTAACAGCACGAGCTAAGTCCACGAATATTAATTATTAATTATTCTTAATTTTTGATCTAGGTCATTTAAAGAGAGCTATTTTGTAAAAATAATTGCGTTTAAAAACTCTACAAATTTTAAAAACTGAAGAAGCCGCAATGTTTTTTGTGTCTCCTGTAAAATTTGAAAAAAAGGGACTTAACACATTTGCGAATGAGACTAACGGTATGATCAATTTGATACAGTGTTAAAAAATTCAGTACTTTTGTACTTTTTTCAGTACTTTTTCATTTCAATAATACCGCAGTACCCCCGCTACTCTTTTAGTACTATTTTATTATTACATAGGTTATGCATTAGGAACATGTTCAACGCAATGCTAAAGTAGGATTAGATTTTATTAGCCCCGGTTAGCCAAACGTCCGCGGAACGTAAGTTCGTTTTTAGAATACGATAGGCAATGAAAACACTTGCCGAACAGTAATGTAAGTTCGGTAAGCATTTGCATTGCTCTTCATATGCTAAAAACGAACGTAGTTACATTGTTTTCCATCAACATGACTAAACGCGGCTTTTACGTTTTGTTACGTTCCGAATCAGCTGTTTTTGTTCGTCCTCCTGTATGTGTCTTAAATATAAATAAATAAATAGTCTAGTAGGTAGTGTGCTGGCTTACAAGGCAAGAGCCCACGATTCAAGCCCAATGGCAAAACGAAAAATGAACAAATATTTTTCGCGCGACTTCCTTCTGGCAAAAACTGTGAGAGGAAATAAAATTGCCACGATAAAGTTTCTCAAAAATCTGTCGTTCGTAGTCGACTTTAAACAGTAGGTACCGCCACTCATGTATAAAATTAACAAACACAAAATGGGTGCTGTGAGGAAGTTATAATGACCAATTATGTAAGTACTATGTATGTATCTTTTACAAAAGTACTATTTCATGCAAAAAAGTACTTTTTCAGTTAAAATCAGTACCATTTCAAAGTTTCAGTTTTGCAACACTGATTTGATATTCGATTTACGTCGTCATTTTCTGGAAACCATCGGGATGTTAATCGAGTACTGACTGTATTGAAGTATATGTTTTCGGAAGTTTTATAACATAAGGAATGATTATTTTAATTACGCATTTATAGTCCGTCGTTTCTTTTCCATTCCTTTATAAATACAATAAATTAAGAGCAAAATGAATACTTTTGGAAAGATAAAGTAGCTAACATTATTAATTATTATTTTATTTGTTATATTATTCACATTATTATGTCCAAGTGTCTTTAGATTTATAACAGTTAGAAGATAATTTGTACTTGTATTATTCTAACTCTAGAGCAGTTAACATAATTTTCTCAGAAAACATTTTAACCCAACGGAAGTTAACAATTTAACGCTCATGCAAACAACATCATACTGACCTACATGTGTCGTAATTAAGTAAAGAATTTTTGGGTAAAAAGGGAAATAATTAATTGTTGTTTGTCTATTTCTTCTGTAATAATTTACAACTCCATGTAAACAAAGATTTTTTTTAGATTTTTGTTTTGTTTCCCTTAACAAAACCTAATGAAAACGTAATTTTCTATGAATTATTTTACTTGTTTTGTGAATAAAAATTTTATGCTGATGGCATTTATTAATATTTAAAGAAATTATTCTTTGTTGTATACATTGTTTATTTTCTTTTCAAAGTCTTTATTTCTTTTTCAACTTTTACAATTTCTTTTCAAAGTGTCAGCAGAAATCTAAATATTTATTCATTTATTTTAATTTACTTAACGAAAAAGTTTTTTGCAAGCTCATACCTCGATAACTTGCACTTTTTATGCCTTTTGGTTCCTCCTTTAAATTTAATACGTATTTTTATTTTCTTATTAATTCAAAGTTATATGTTTTTGTTTTTACTTTTGCTTTTATTTGTTTAACCTTTATGTCAACTGCTACATACCAGGGTATGTTTTGGATTTTAAACCCTCTGTATCTCTGGAAGTCGCCGTAGTCTAGTAAGTAGTGTGTTGGCTTTTTAGACGTAAAGCCAGGGTTCGAGCCCCAGGCTAGGCATCAAAACAAAATATAAAAAGTATTTCTTCGGAGACTTTCTCTCAGCCGACTTCTGGCAAAAACTCTGAGAGTAAATGAAATTGCAATGAAAAGTTTCTCAAAAATCTGTCGTTCGGAGTCGACTTTAAACTGTAGGCCCCGTCACTCATGTATAAAATTAACACAAACAACATAAGTGGTGTGAGAAACTAGGTCGTAATCCTTACTGAATGGTTGTAATGACCAATTATGTATGTTATGTATGTAGGTATCTCTAAAAGTAGCTTTCATATTGCGCCTTTTTATGATATTCTCCCTAGAAGTGTTGTGTAACGTATTCTGAAGTTTGATAAAATTGGTCCAACTGCTTAATACCTGGGTATGTACAGTGTACACTCTCCTAAAGGATACCTCTATTAAGGGGACAGCTCCCATATACCAACCCTTCAGTCTGTTTGTTGTGTGTTTTAATTTTATACATGTGTTGCGGAACCTACAGTTTAAAGTCGATTCCGAACGACAGATTACTGAGAAAATTTCCATGGCAATTTTATTTACTTTCAAAGTTTTTGGTAGAAATCTGCTGAGAGCATGTGACCGAGGAAATATTGTTACGTTTTTACTTTTTCAAAGTATTTCTTCGGCGACTTTCTCTCTGTAGATTTCTGGCAAAAACTCTGAGAGTAAATAAAATTGCAATGAAAAGTTTCTCAAAAATCTGTCGTTCGGAGTCGACTTTAAACTGTAGGTCCCACCACTCATGTATAAAATTAACACACACAACATAAGTGGTGTGAGAAACTAGGACGTTGTACAATGGGTCAATTCGACCTCCTTGTATTGTACTTGTCTTAATTTACAAGTACACGTCCTCCAACCTAGCCTAACCTAGCTTTTCAAAACGATTGAAATATGAGGTCATAGATTGCAAATAAAAATAATAATAAATTGTGTTCAGTTTTAATTAAAATTCTTTATTGTTCGCACAATTCTGTGTGTCACTTTTCACAACTTGATGTAAACAACAACAATTTGCTTAGGTTGCTATTCTTCTTTACACTCTTCTGCGTAAACACTAACAGATTAACAGATCTTTATAACGGAAATCTTCAAACCACGACTATTCTCTTCACACGCAACGTGTCTTCACACAAGACTGACTGAATTTTTTAGTGACTCCGTTGCCTGCTTTGTCTTGCCTATTGTATGGCGACGTAAACAGCCTGAAGAATGATCTTGCAGTTGAATGTTCATGGCTGCGCCTTTTCGAGATCTCCGTAAATGTAATTTCATTTATTTCGGTAATGTTTGTTGTTACCTATTGCTCACTTATTTATCCCTTTTTTATACTGATGTTGTTGCTATATTTATGTTTATTTGTTGATCATGTAAACAAGTCCATTGTTTTTGTAGCTTTTGTTTATTGTGTTAATGTTAAACGATTTAACACCATTTCCATTTTCGTAACAATATTTGTTCATATTTCGTTTTGTTGGAGATATCTGACCTGAGGTTTGCACCGTGGCCTCTCGTCTAATAAGTCAGCACTAGCTACTAGACTATGGCGGCTACGGGGTTCCCATACACGGACAATTATTCAGCATCAAGAACATTGTAATTTATTATTAAAATCCGTCTTAATCGGATAATCCTCACATAACAGAATACGGACACAACTTTTCTCCACGACGTGTATTATTTTAGTTCCCTATAACCAGACAGCTTACTGTACGGTAACACTATTCTTTCGTCGTTATCAGTGTTGTTATTTTGTTAATTTCTCGTTTGAAGATGAGTTATAAACTTAAATTGAAGCAAAATTCACTTCTTAATCAAGGGGCTTATTTAGCCATATGCATAAATATCCTATCACCCAAGTGAGGGTAACCGTCGGATGACTCCAGAGACCTCCGGCAGTCTTTTACTAAATTAGATGTGGTGCACATTGCCTCTTAGGATATAATTGACCCTTTACAGCTGGTAAATATGGGTACATCACCATACAATATACTCTGATATTCGCACGTCTTTAATTTTAATACCGGTTCTTTCAGTATGAAAAATACTTCTGCAGTGTAATGTTTAGTTCTTCAGAAAAGATTCCACAGCCGACTTTGTTGCGAGATCTGGACACATCAGTGAAAACTTATATGACGTTTCCTGGGGGGTTCAAACCATTATTATAAAAGGATATATACGGTATCTGCGTAGCAAAACCAATATCGGAAGCAGGTTCTGGTATCGTGTAATCGATACCATACTAATGCTAATGCATGCTAATGCTAGCGGAAGTCGCCGTAGAAATACTTTTTGTATTTTGTTTTGATGTCTGGCCTGGGGCTCGAACCCTGGTTTTACGTTTAATAAGCCAACACACTACCTACTAGACTACGGAGACTTCTATTTCTAGTGGACGTTTCTTAAATCGCCTGCGTATGTAAATGAGCTACAAATCACAGAGGTCCTCGAAGCTAACATAACCAGCATAATTCGATCAAATTCAGTTTGATTTATGTGCTCGAGTCATGGAAAATTTGATTTTACGATTGTGATCCGTCCAGAGAACCCGTGGGTTGTATTTGAGATTAACGACATAACGAATAAAAAATTTCGTTGATATCTCAGTCACACTATATTTTATTTGTATGTAAAGATAGGAAGCGCTTTACATGATACCTGATATTTATTTTTTAGAAATAATCGGGAAATTATTTTGTATATTTATGATACATTTTAATTTTTTATTTCAATCAACAAAATCATATTCATATATTTTTTTTATTCGAATATTATGGTGTTATAGGCTGAGTAAAATTTGTCTCGTATGAATTGAGTTCAGTTTTAATTGTTCGTGTTTGGCTGTTGAAGTATTGTTTATAGTATAAACTTTATACGAATTGCTTGCCTTGCACTTGTTAATTAAATGGTCGAATATACTGGCTTGTTGGCTTATATAAACACAAGAAGAATATTTCTTGGAAAGCATAACAAATATGTCTACTTTCAGTACTCCTTGTCATCATAAAGGAACATGTACCCTGTATGTTGTTGTTTTCTCCATCTTTAGATATTATTTGTTTAGAAACTACCTGCATGCATACAAATATAGGTGGACAAAGTATAAAACTTGCACACATGCATGAAAGTGCTTGTTTATAGACTTGTATAAATGTAAACATTGTTTGTTAACAGTGCAATATAACGTTACATTTTAGCCCTAAAAATACGTCTTAATTACTTCATGTTATATGACTACCATCTCTTGGCAGTTGAGTTTGCTTTCAAAATGCAGGACAAAAGCACTAAAACACTGAAAATTAATTTTTTTTGTTCCTACGCTTACCCTTTAAGTAATCTACCGCACCTGCTTTAATATTTGAATATATTTGCTAGAGAAACTTAGTTCGCGTTGCTGGACAATACAATTTTGTATTAAAAATTAAATATTCTCGAGAGAGTTGACATTTTTCTGGAACTGAGTTGGCTCTATAATGACCCTATACAGTTGTGGATGCCTCCTTAACCACCTGACCTAAATTTCATTAAGTATCCATGGAATTTGAAGTCGCCGTAGTCTATTAGGTAGTATATTGGCTTATTAAACGTGAGGACAGGGTTCAAACCCCAGGTCAGACTTTTCCAACAAAACGAAATATGAGCATTTCTTCAGCGACTTTCTCACATCAGATTTCTGCTAAAAACTCTGAGAGTAAATAAAATTGCCATGAAAAGTTTTTCAAAAATCTGTCGTTCGGAGTCGACTTTAAACTCATGTATAAAATTAACAAATACAATATAAGTGGAGTGAGAAGCTAGGTTGTGATACTGAATGAAGAGTTGTAATGAGCAATACATACACAGTATATATGTAGGTGTAAAAAATAATATAATTTTTTAAGTTGATATACATTTAGTCATTTCCACAATTCTCCAGCAAGCACCAGCAACTGCTCTTGATCTCTTTGAAATTCAAATGGCATATCCGTGGAAATCGTTGGGATGCATTATATTAAAACATTTTTGTTATTTCGTATTTTGGTTCAATCAATTTCAATTCAACAACCTCTTTGACGACAGATCGTAATCCGTTACATACTTACTGACTCATTACAACCCTTCAGTCAGGATTACGACATATCTTCTCAAACTAGATAAATGTACAGAAATTAATGTAATAGGCCATCTTGATTCTTTACAGTATCAATGGACTTATACAATTGACAGCAAAACCCTTAGTACTCCAATATATTTAATCTTCCTTCATAAGGTCTTCAGATCAATTTTCAGAGAGAAATTGAATTTTTTCTGGAGTATTTTACGTTCTTCAAATATTTTGACTTTTATTTCAAACCTGAGCAGTAATAATCGGTTTTTGAAGAAATATATTTCCATAAAAATCATATATGAATCATATATATATTATATGTGAAATAGTGATTCCCCTGGATATTTCCTAACATGCATAATTGGTCATTGCAAACCTTCAGTCAGGATTACGACCTAGTTTCTTACTTCATTTATGTTGTGTGTGTTAATTTTATACATGAGTGGTGGGACCAACACTTTAGAGTCGACTCCGAACGACAAATGTTAAAAAAAACTTTTCACGGCAATTTTATTTACTCTCAGAGTTTTTGCTAGAAATCTGCTGTTTTTTGTCATATTTCGTTTTGATGCCTAACCTGAGTTTTGAACCGAGGCCTTATTTCTAATAAGCCAACACACTACCTACTAGACTACGGAGACTTCCTAATTCCTAACGTTTAAAGCAGATAATGCTCTGTTATAGTAAATATGAACAAATTACGAATTCAAAGTATTAACGTTTGAAAGAGCTGTATTTACTGCTTTTGGTAGAAAAATCAACCCCAATTAAATAGAATTTATGTTAAATAAAGTATCAGACTAAGAATAAAGCTGTGTAGAAGATATAAAGCCATCCAGAAAATGCTGAACAATCTGACATCTTCAATAAAAATTAAAATAAATTTTTGGCTACTTATGCAATGATTTCAAAGAATGGTGAAATAAAATATTTTATGGAACAACTGACAAACAAAACTGAAAAAGACCGAACGGAGGATGGTATATACATGACGCTAAGTTTGACTAGTTATTTCAATATCACAGAGGAATAAATTTAAAGTTTTCAATTATGTTTTTCACCACTAGGATATTAAAACTCTACTCAAAAATAAAACTGAATTACCACCACCCACTCAAAAACTGAATTACCACCACAGATATTAGCAATAAAATTTAGTCTTGTATTTTCCCCAGTTTTCTTGCTTCACCAAAGACACATTCCTCTTAAAAAATAAGTAGCTCTTCTAACTGCTTAGAATCATAGTCCAGATATAAGTAATAAAGGGGGCAAAAAACCTCAGATACTACTCGATTAATAAAAATCTAAAGGACATATCAATTCGCTGGATAGAATAGTGTCATGTTCTAGTTACAAAAGAAAGACAAAGTGATGGCCTCAAGTGGTATTTAGTTACGAAGAGCATAATTTTCAATAGATATTGCACAAATACTATGCGATGTGCCTGAAGTGGATCAGCAGCCTTCAACTGCAACTAAATGCTAAGAAATAGTATACGAACCAACCATTTGAGTCAAATCTGACCCGAACATCGTTAACGTCAATCTTTAACCTTAGAAAGGTTAAGCAATTTCTTGATGTTTTTCCATTTATTTCATTAATTTATTTTTATTTTCTATAAAATAAAAAATTTTAATGTTCTTCACAAACCAGAAGTAAAATAAGCAAAAGTTTTTGGTAACTCGATATTTTTTTACACTGCGAAAGCATAGGAGAAGAAGAACTCAGGGTAAATTTAAGATTCAAAAGCCCAATATATTAACCAATAACCCTTTATTTTGTAGATTATACGTAATTTTAACCGTAGATCTAGCCTTAAAAAACTTCATAATTTTAATATTTTTACTTAATTTAAGTCATTTTAATAAAACTATTTTATATTATTACATTTTATTATCACTTTTATGAAATTTACGCCAAAATTCTTGACGTAATAATCAAACACTTCACGTCAGTTTGGTTTTATTTTTTTCTAAATGGTAAGATTTTAGTACCTAACACCTTTGATTTGCGGCGATTTCTAAGTCTTCAATTTTTTAGATGGGGCAGCTTATTATCACTCGCATCAGTAACGTTCTCAATTGAGGGCTGGCTGAAACCTGATGGTACAAACCGTTGTTATATTTAGTTAGAAAAATTTGTTGTCAACGCCATGTGATGTAAGAAAGTTTCCCGTTACAATAGAACATCGATTATGTCAAGATCAGAGCTCTATCTTTCATTCTTCTCTAGTTTCCCAGATATAGGTTTCCACAAATACGGCTTTAAATAGTTGTTACGGATGGTAGGTGGGTACTTGAAATAAAACTGTCAACTCTATTTCGGTAGACCACGAAATTAATAACGACCATAAAAATCAATTAGCTACTAATCTACAGCGACAAAATTATTGGGAATTTCAATAATTTCAGCTAATTTTTCGAAAATGCATAATAGGTGTAAATTTATCATCATTTCCGAGTAGCACATTGTCAAAGCCAATGATTCTGTTATCTCATACATACGTAATTGACCGATATATTATCCTTCTGTAATATCTATGAAATAAAACTTAAGACGAACCACTTTTTTAATGTTTGTCTATCACGTGAGATAAATATGAGAAGAGCAGTAAGAAAGACTCTACAACATTTCAAGAAACAGCTGCTAGCAATCTGCGTGAAACTAAACTCAGACGGTTCCGTGTTCCAAGTAGTATCGTCTTTGACGATAAACATCATGTTGTCATGTTTGTTGCTGCCAATACTTTCATCAGTTCATAGCACGAGCTTCTGTTTGCTTCTTTTTCAGAGTCTTCAGCAGACAAATCATACATACAAAATCGATCATTAGAACCTTCGTTGTAAATTGGAAATGTCGGACCTGTGGTTTGAACCTTGGTCTTATGTCTAATAATCTAACACGCTTCATACTAGACTACATCAATCAATTTCAAGGATATATCCAGAACGGAAAATTTAACCCTTTCACTTTCATTCAACACTTAACTATCAATTCCTTCTCAAATATATATACAACACCAAAGAATCTCTAGGAAAGTCGTATGTATCAGAAATGATACATATACTGGCGAGCAAAAATGGCTACATAATATTAACAAAATATTTTAAATCCAATATTTATTGTATTTATTGCAGTAAGTAAGAAATTATAAATAAAATAAATTCTCGCACTGGTCAATATTTAACTGTAAAACAATAAAGCGAAATACCTCTCGCACATAGTTAAAATATGCTTTAAAATCAAATTTGTTCATTTATCCATTTTTGCACGTTTCGTTTTTTGTTTTTAAAGTACCCTTACTTGAGATTTTTTTGGTTCTTTTTACAAAATTTCAATAGTATTCAAGCTCTAGTGGTGAAGAAAACATTTAAAAAATTTTTTGTAAAAAAAATTGAAATTTGTAAAAAAAAGAAAATGAAGAAAATTTCAATTGAAATTGAAAACAGCATAGTCGCTCTGAAGAAGGTTATTCTTTAAAACAAATTGCTGAAAAAGTTGGTGTTTATCATCGGACAGTACATTCAACCATAAAAAAAGAAATGCAAAGCAAACCAAAAATCCTAAAGGTCGCCCAAGATCTCTAAGTGATGGTGACGCACGGGTAATGGAGCGTTGGGAAGAATCGGTCTAGTTTCGGCAGTTAAACAGAAAAAACCCGCACTCTCTGAGAAGAACGTCAAAGCTCGTCTGCAGTTTTGCAGGCAGCACAAAGATTGGTCTGTGGATGATTGGAAAAAAGCTATATGGTCGGACGAAACAAAAGTGAACAGATTCCAATCTGATGGAAAGCAGTATTTTTGGAAGCGGCCGGGAGAAACCGTTCAAAGGAACCATAATGGCCTAAGCATAATGGTGTGGGGATGTTTCATATGGTGGCACATTGGCCCATTGGTAAAAATCAATGGAATAATGAAGAAGGAGGACTACCTCAACATACTCCAGACTAATTTACTTGATTTTGTCGATAAATGTACTTATTCTGCCGACCAAATTATTTTCCAGCAAGACGGGGACTCCAAACATACAGCAAAAATAGTTAAAAAATGGTTGGAGCAAAAATTTCAGACGTTGAAATGGCCAGCACAAAGTCCGGATTTAAATTCGATCGAGAATTTGTTGGCAATTGTAAAACGAAAATTGGCACAGTATGAAAATCCTCCAAATAACCTTAACGAATTGTGGCTAAAAATTGAGGCAGAGTGGCTAAGTATAAACAGCGAAACCATCAAAAAACTGGTAGAAAGCTTACCAAAACGCATTAAATCAGTAATAAACAATAAAGGATTATGGACAAAATACTGAATAATATTTAAGCTGTATTTTATATTTTGAAGGAAATAATATTACTGAAAAGTTTTTGTTTTAATTAGATATAGATATATTTAGATAGTCTAAATAAATGTTTAACATATGGACTGTTTTTTTTTATTTTAATAAATAAAGTACAAATATAAAGTTTATGTTTTTTTTAATATTATGTATCCATTTTTGCTCGCCAGTGTACGTCGTATATACGTCAGAATTATGAAGTTTTTAATTTTTTTAACTTCTGTTTGAAATTTCCTTTTTGATTTGGTTTAAAATAATGGCGATAACAATACTAACGAATTAAAAATATCAGGCATCTAACTTTTTCTGAATTAAAATTATATGGCCTTAAAAATTGAGAAATGTATCATTTTCGATTCGATCTACGGTTAAAGGAGACCATATTCTTTTTGTACTGTATTTGGGAAGAAATGTAAATAAATAAATAATTTATATTCCTTTTTAAGTATTTGTGTTATTTTAAAATCATTTTAATGAACTAATTTTTATTGTGATGTATTTATTTCAAATATACTTATCTATTTGTAATTAAATTTAAATGAATTATTTTCCTTAAAATTTAATGGATATAAAACACTCTCCCATTTTATTTGCCTTTTTTACAAGAAAATTAATCTCCTTCCTTCTGTTGCTTTTTGAATTGTTTTTTTTTCTTTGTTTTTTTTATTACATGATCATAAAATCCAAGTAAAATTTAACATTAAAAATGTTTTCTGTAATAATAACACATCAGCATCACGAATTGAGAAATGAATCTCTGGAAATTTGTAGTCACCAAATTGAAAGGAGAGTTTATTTCTTCAAATTCTCACATTTTTAATACATTGGGAAACGGAGCGTCTAAAACTAATTCTGTTTTTAACGGACACTTATACTTTTTATAGATGATGACTTGAATGGTGTAATACATATGTATGTATTTGTTGGTGTTGGTTTCTACATCCAATCACGTAGTCATGAATGTCTTTCTATTCATATAAGTTAGAAAGAAATAAAAAAGTTTTTACAACTTTGCAGAAGCCCATCCAACTGATAAAATAAACCGAAATGGAATAAAAGAAAGAACGAGGCGTAAAAGCATTAAAGGTATCAAATTTTCTTTCATTCGTGAAAATTTACGATATTTTTTACAATTCGCATACACACATATATATTCTTAAGAACACACACATACATACATATATACATTCATATATACATACATATATAAATGCTAACATTCTTTTAGAACCGTACATTCCATTAAATATTTATTTGGGACAAGTTAATGGTCAATAATATTTCGTTTTGATGATGTTTTCCTACAACCGTAGCATGTAAAATGTAAAATTAAAGCCATATTTTAAGAATTTTTCTTTTTTTTATTGTAATACAAAATCAAAATTGTATATAAGAACTGTAATGGTAATGGGAAAATAAAAAAAAACTTTAGAGTTGTTATACATAAAAAAATTTGTATTCAATTATTTTTATTTTATTTATTTATGAAATTTTATTATATTTTTATAAATACAGTGTGAGACAAAACAATAATCTGAGTTTTAGAATTTGATACTTAATAAAGAGAGTTTCCCCGCTGCATGACTACTATTAATATCAATAACTATTGGTTTACAGCTGATAATATTAAACTGTGGTGACATTTAATCATGCATACATACATAACTGATCATTACAACCCTTTAATCAGAATTACGATCTAGCTTCTCACACCACTTATGTTGTGAGTGCTAATTTTATATATGAGTGTCGGGACCAACAGTTTAAAGTCGACTCCGAACGATAAGTTTTTGTGAAACTTTTCATGGCAATTGTATCGTCTCAGAGTTTTTGCCAGAAGTCTGCAGAGAGGAAGCTGCCGAATATTTTGTTTTGTTAAAATTGTCTGAACTGGGGTTTGAACCATTAAATTTTGATATTTTGTATGATAAAGAATACACTCATACCTCACTTCTCGTCGTTTCGTTTTGTTTTTCCAAGTTGCGTCGCTGCTGAATTAGTAGTAATTTTCACTGTGTGTCGTTAGATTTTAGAAGTTGCGTTTTTGGGTTCTAGTTTTTAATTTGTTTTAATTTGTTTGCTATCAAAACTTGGGCACTCCCTTTCTAACTGAAAATAATACAAGTATAGTATCACCTTGTTTTTCTAATTTTAGAGTTCAGTTTCAATTACTGCGTTATGAATTAAGCAAAAATTTTATTTTATTTTAATTGAATTTGTTTTTTTTTTTTTTTTGGTTTTTTGTATGCATGTATATATCGACGCCTCCATTATATAACGTTTTTAATGTTCTTGCATTTTAAATTCTACGTTCTTTAACTTAAATACTGTCAAAATTTGGTTTAGATGCGCCGATCCGTTCCGAAGTTATAGGGAAAAATCTCCTTAGAATACACATAACGGAGCCGTCGATATGTGATAATCTTTTTTTATTTTTGTTCTTTAAATGTTTACTTTGTTAAATTTTCTTTTTAAAAAGTAGTATTTTTGTAACCATGGAACCTAACTTTGATCTTTACATGGTTTTCTATAGAATATCATATTTCACTTTGCGTCATTTTAATTTGCGTCGTTTTTTTTTATTTTTTTTTTAACATAACCACGACATAAGGCATGGTATGGGTGTATATCAAAAGCACTTCAAAATTCTATACGTTCGTATGTATGTAAATTTTCATACTATTTTCAGACGATTATTATTAAATACAAATGAATTGAAGGTACATCATTAAATAAAGGCGTTCCCAATGCAGCAAATGTAAATGGTATGTAGAAATAATTATAAAGGGTTGTCTAGTAGGGACTTCCGAACTATGATAATTGATCTTGTTAAAGATGCATCTGTCAAATTAGTTATCAATTATAAGGTCTGTTCTGACAAACCACCATGGAAGACCAAATCTATCTATATCTTACGATCTATCTTCTCTTACCACTTATGTTGGGTGTGTTAATCTTATTTAGAAATTAGGGGACCTTCAGTTTGAAGCCGAGTCCGAACGACGGATTTTTGAAAAAATATTTCATTGCGATTTTATTTATTCTCAGAGTTTTTGCCAGAAGTCTGCTGAGAGAAAGTCGCCGAAGAAAAATATTTTCATTTTCGTTTTGTTGGAAATGTCTGACATGGAGTTTGAATTCAAACAACAAACTCCAATTTTTATTGGAAATTCACATTCAGCCATGAGTCCCCTTCCTTAATAAAAAGACATACCAATCAAAAAGATCACATATTGGTGTGCATTTTGTCCGGCAGTCTTCATCGGTTCATATTTCTTTGTTATGACGTTGGCCAGACCATCACTGTCGACGGCGAACACTATAAGTCGGTAATTACTACTTTCTTTTAGTCTATATTGGAAAACAACATGTGATTTCAACATTTTATCATGGCAATTTTATTTACTCGCATAGTTTTTGCCAGTGCAAAAAATTGGTCTTTCGGAATGGACTTTAAACTGTAGGTCTCGCCACACATGTGTAAAATTAACTCACGCAGCACGGATGGTGTGAGAAGCTAGGTCATAATCCTGCCAAAAGTGTTTTAATGACCAAATAAGTAAGTAAGTAAGCTTGTTGTGCATGACAAACTTCAAATAACCCTACCTAATCTTGTAGAGTCAAACTGTTTTCAAGGTATTATTGAATCCATTTTGAAAAAAGGAAATTGTAAACATTGCACGGTACCTTGCTCCATTGTAACATTGCGATTTTCAACGTACTTTTCAAAGTACGGCTAAATAATGCCGCGGACACGTAAATTACATCAAAGAGAACAAATCTCTGGGTGCTATTCACAGAAAATTTAGAGATGTACCCATTGACCCAAAAGGAAGTTTCGTTAATGAAAATAATATTACACAACAAACAAATTTCTTGATCTGCACGAATATTGGTAATAAAATTCAAATATTTCCAAACGTTATACGTCAATTCAAGGTGAAATGTCTAATCCGACTAAGCATTTTTGGCATTTAAAAACTGAGTAATTTTTGCGTAGACTGTATATTCTGTCTTTCAAATGCGTACGTTTACAATTTTTTATTTATCGAAATATTTATTTGTTTACATTGACAATTTGATTTTAGGTTTTAAATTGTTAAAATACGTGAGTATTATTTCGACGTTATTCTTTCCTTTTCCTTTGTTATTGCAACCTGTGTGACATACCTGTGTATATTTTTGTATTCTGATATGGTAATAAGGAGGAGTGAGCAGAAGTAAGTAAAATTTAAAACCATCGATAGCAGCTTCATTTCTGGTATATATGTGTATCAGATCTTGCATTAAGAGCTTCCTATCTTTACATTTAAATGAAACAAAGTGATTGTGAGATATGATCGATATTTTTAATCTTTTAAAGATCTGCTGATGTTATCATGTGCAGGATATGACATCGCAAACATGTCTAAGATGGTTTCTCTAGTAGAAAGACATACGAAATAAAAAATTTTCCATTATCCCGGCGCATAAATCAGGCTGAATTTGACCAATGGCATCGGCGATTTTGTCTTTGAGATCCGCTCTGATCTGTGGCTTATTCGCATACAGCCCACAAAAAAAATAGGGTTCAGATCACACGATCTCAGTCGCCAGTTTACATAACCTCCACGTGAGGTAACCATGCATTCAAATTGCTCGTGAAGAATATCAAATATTGTATGAGGTGTGTGCTAGCACTACGATCTTTTAGAAAGCACATGCCGTTGGTGTCCAGATCAAAGATCAGAAATGAATCGTTTTTTCGCTACTCATAAGCACTTATGAAATTTTGAATATAAGTGAGTCAACAATATTGAAATTTAACTACTCTGATTCATTCGTACTCACTACAACGTGGATTTATAAGTATGAGTACAATGAGTATGAGTACAACATTGACATCGAACTCATGCCATTCGAAATATTTTTGATTCATAAGCTTTCTCATTAAGATTCATAGCTTTAAAAAAATACTTATAATGATTCGAGTGACTCGAATCATTCATCAAAATTTACAGTCTTAGTTGTTGATGCATTTTCAAAAAAAGAAGAAAGAAAAAGGCAAAGACAAAGACAGCAAGCAAAGCAAACACACAACCTTCTAGTGAGTATTGTAGTGTTCGTACGCGAAACATACTTATTTTGTGATTCTTGTAAATGTTGAGTCATGGAGAGCCGAAATCAACAACATCATACGTAGTGTTAAGTAGGAGTACGATTAGTACTTCAAATTTTGAATATGAGTAGTATGAGTATAATATTAAAATATGTATGAGTGCGTAGAAGTATCAGAAATTATGAGTGTGATTCAATTCTCCTGATCTTTTTGAATACTCATTGCTGATCTCTGGTCCAGATCATCTAATTCAGACCCAGAGCAGTTAGTCAACATTGAACTATAGTGCTAGCCATATGTAGTTTTCAAAAGAAAAATGAACTGAAGATACCGCCAGCCCAAAATCTACATCAAATAGAGATGCAGTGGAGCCTCTGGGATGTCATACGAATTGTTATCGTTCTAAATTTGGCAGTTATTTGTCCCTCTATCTATTCAGATATGAACCTGATCGATTTGCCATCTGCTCCAGAGCCCATACAGCGAACACGTGACGTTGTCAACATTCCTCTCGCTGCGACTATTTTAGTAATTGTAATATAGGGAAAGCATGTCGCCCTAGTCAAATGAGTAGTGTGGCCATGGTTCAAACCCCAGGTTTTTCGAACAAAACGAAATTTAAAAAATATTTTTTCGTCATCTTTCTGTCATCAGGTTAATAAAATTACCATGAAAATTTTCTCAAAAAATCGTTCATTCGGAGTCAACTTTAAACTCTAGGTCACGTCACTCAGGTATATTTGCCGGAACAGAAAAGCCAATTTGCGCAAAAAAAAATTTATTATTTCCACGTATTATTAAATGCTGTATCCGTCCATAATAATTTGCCAACACCCACCGAATAAATGACAACTAATAAGGCAGATGTGACTTTAACAAGATGAATTCAGCTGTCAAAGTTCGGAAGTTTTGCTGTTGTTTTTGTTTTTTTTTTTTTTGCCCAACGTGTAAGTACAATAGTACGTACTACGAAGCAATTATTACAAAATGTAAAACAATTACTTAAAGAGCACACAAAGATTGCTACGCACACATGTTGTACAACTAAAGCATATAATTTGTGGTGAATTTATTTAATTTTGGTTTTCTTTTTCTTTTTTGTGTACACATATGTGTAATGTATCTGTTGTTGTTATTGTGAGTGATACCCTCACTTAGCTTTTGCACAAATGGTTAGAAAATTCATTTTTATTGCCATAGTACGTGATTATTTTATTTCTACGTTCTTTGGTTTTTGTTTTGTCTTTTTTTTAATGTTTCATGCTCATTTCATTATACCATTACACAGTGAGAAATTTTGCTTGAATTATTATCTTATTTGCTTCGTCCTTCATACTAAAAGAAGAAGAAATTTCGTTCATATTGTTGCGTTTTTACCTTTTTAAAAACGTTTAAAATATGAGTTCGTAGATTGCAAATAAAAATAAAACTAAATTTGTATTTAGTTTTAAATAATCCTTTTACTGTTAGCACAATTCTGTGTGCCACTGTTCACAACTTGATGTTAACAACAACAATTGCTTTGTTGGTTATTTACATACATAACTGGTCATTACAACCCTTTAGTCAGGATTACGACCTAGTTTCTCACACCACTTATGTTGTGTGCGTTAATTTTTTTATACATGAGTGGCGGGACCTATATTTTAAAGTCGACTCCGAACAACAGATTTTTGAGAAACTTTTCATGGCAATTTTATTTACTCTCAGAGTTTTTGCTAGAAATCTGCTGAGAGGAAGTTGTCGAAGAAATATTTTTTCATATTTCGTTTAGTTGGAGATGCCTGACTTGGAGTTTGAACCGAGGGCTCACGTCTAATAAGTCGACACACTATCTACTAGACTACGGCGACTTCAACAATTGTTCAACAGATCTTTATAACGGAGATCTTCAACCCACGATTATTCTTTCCACATGCAACGCGTCTTCACACAAGACTGACTGACTTTTTTCTCACCCGTTGCCTGCTTTGTCTTGCCTTTTATATCGCTGGGTAAACAGTCTGATGAATGCTCTTGAAGGAGAATGACTTTGCCTTCGCGAAATCTCTATAAATTTAAACATGTTGTTTACGCTATCGTTGTTTGTGAATTTTATTTACGATTGTCCTTGCAGTGTTGTTGTTGCCTGTTTGCTTACTTGTTTATCCCTTTTTATACTGATGTTGTTCCTTTATTATTGTTTATTTGTTGATCATGTAAACAAGTCCATAGTATTTGTTTTTGTAGCTTTTATTTATCATTCTAATCTTAAACGACGTTACACCGTTTCCACTTTCGTAACAATATTTTTTCTGTTTTTACTCTCCATTCAGTTTTTTTTTAATTCGAAAAAATTAAAAAAAACTTATTATTAGCATAACCGTTTCATTTGTTTTTCCTAATAACCGTTTTATTGTATATTTTGTTAATAGAGTGTGTTATTTCACGAAATTATTTATTTATGAAAAACATCAACAAGAGAATCTATTTGTTTAAGGAATAATTCGGTAAAGTATGGTGACGGTAATATAGGGTGGGCCATTTAAAAGTATAAATTTATAAATCCAATAAAACGAAAACGGTTTGAAATTTTGCCAAATTTATTTTTTGTTGTGCAGTACAATTGTTCCGGTTAGAAACGGAATGTTATTACATTCATAAAGCTGCCGCGTCTGGCCTTACAGTACATCATTCGATCGAACCAATTCAATTGCGTTTTCGATTCCTATGGGGTCGTATTTCGAGAGTAAATAAAATTGCCATGAAATGTTTCTCAAAAATCTGTCGTTCGGAATAGACTATAAACTGTAGGTCCCGCCACTCATGTTTAAAAATTAACGCACAGGTCGTAATTCTGATTAAAGGGTTGTAATGATCAATTAAGCATGTATGTATATTTTGTTCAGTACTCCTGTATTTTTAAGCTTTTCTGTAATGCTCTGATTATTGTTGATAACCGCAGCTTTCAGCGAACAATTTTATTCAAATATAAGGAAAACAAAAATATTACCTTCGCTAGGCTTTACCTCTTTTAGAGTGGATATACGCTGTGGTTCTTATAGTTGAGGTCTTCATACGGTAAGGAAAGCAGTGAACGCATTGTACAATGCCCAGTTCATTCTTAAGACGGTACAGCGTAGCGTCTTAATTTTTATAATTTTCATACTATGGCGTCAGGTCATAAAATCTTGCTATAGAAATATGTATTCAAATTTGTAATGTTGTGCCTGTTTGCAATTTCACTCGAATATGGGGAAATGGCTAATGAATAAAAGTATTGTTACGAAAATGGAAATGGTTTAACATTAAAATGATAAACAAAAACTAGGAAAACAAAAACAATTGACTTGTTTACATAATAAACAAGTAAGCAAAAATAAATGCAGCAACAAACAATGGAAACAAAATACTCAATGAAACAACGATGTTTACAATTATTGAGATCTCGAGAAAACGAAGCCATAAACATTCGACTTCAAGAACATTCAGCATTTAAAAGACAAGACATAGCAGGCAACGAGTCAGTAAATATGCAGTCAGTCTTGTGTAAATATCTGTCAAAAAATTGTTAGTGTTTACGCAAAAGAGTGTAAAGAGGAATAACAATCAAAACACATGTTGTTGTTTACATCAAGTTGTTGACAGTGGCACACAGCATTGTGTGAACAATAATAAAATTTTATGAAACTAAGCACAAATTTATTTTTAATTTATTTGAAATCTACGAAGTCATATTTTAAGCGTTTTTAAAAGGGTAAAAACGTAACAGTATTTATTTTGAAGTATATAAATTTGATTGCTTCCCTATGCCTATCTAATCATATGATTAAAGAATTTTTAAAAATTTAAAAATTATTGTTCTCGGTGAACGCATTAAATGGCCATATTTATTATTTATTATTGGCTGTTTGAAAACTCCTGAAAATCATAATTCAATGTGAACTCAAAAAAAATAAAAATTTAATTCACTATCATAAGCTTACAATTCAATTTTTCAGCTTACAACTCTTCGCAATCTTTTGAAAAGGATGCCATAAAACTGTCTCATCATTGCATTCAAATTAAATTTCTTTCATCTCAAAAGTAATAACATAAAGACAGTATTTGTTAGAATTATTTCAAAAGTTCTTTTTCAAAATTCGGTTTTCTTTTTATAATCTTTTGAATAACATTTACGAATTATCAATGCGAACTTTGGTGTAATATTTATTGGGTTTCCTTAGCAAACTTTTTTAAACATAATTAGTTAGCAGTTGATGCCATATTAAATAAAATAAAAAAGACCAAATAAATTTCATAAGTCTTTCAATATAGTTTTGCAAAATTTTTTTGTTGTATACGAGGTAAGATATCGAAGTAAACACAGAATTGTTTGATATTTTATAAAGCATTGACTGTGTTTCAAACCTTAGCTCAGACATCTACAACAAAATGGAATATGAAAAACAGCAGTCTTCTGACAAAAATAAAAAGAAAGAACTGTGAAAGGTAAATATAATTGCCAGGAAAGTTAATCACATAATCTAACTGGCTTAACAGATTCAAGCCCATGGGTGAAACTCCAACTTATCTTGAACGAAACGAAATATAAAAATATTTCTTCGGCGACTTTCTTTTAGTAGTCTTGTAGCAAAAACTCTGAGAGTGAATAAAATTGCCATGAAAAGTTTCAAAAAAATCTGTCTTTCGGAGTCAACTTTAAACTGCAGATCCCGCCGCATACACATAAAACTAAAACACTAAACATGGGTAGTTAGAGTAGCAAGTTTTTAATACGAACTAAAGGTGGTAATACTAAGGGCCACTATTACAACTTCCCGTTAAAGTTGGGTTTAGTTAAAAGTAACTTTAGCTAAAGTGAACTTTAAAGTCACCTTTAACATCTTTTCGGTATTATAACCTACAGATAAAATAAAGTTAACTTTTTCAAAAATACGACAGTGCCGGAGCAATGTCGATAACACTGCTCAATTACACAAGTTTTTTTAAACGCAGTGGCAACAACAGGCTTCTTTTTTTGTTGTATATGCTCATTTTGTTTATGTTTGAAGTTGCAATATTGAAAATAATATATAATATGGCAAGTTCAAACATAAACTTAACTTTAAAAGTTAAAGGTAGGATGATCCTCCAGTTAACGCTCACTTCTACCTTATCGTCCACTCATAATAATGGAAAACAATGTATATGCCCATTAAATTCCTCCCTTTAGTTAACGGCAAGTTGTAAAAATGCCCCTAAAGGTTGTAATACTGCGTAAGTATGTGTAGCATATAACATCTTTTTTCTGATCGCATGCGTAATATTGGTGGTAAGGAACCACTTTAAACTGTGACATTTTCAGACTGCATTGGACGCTATTAGATTGCATGTGAATTGTGTCCCAAATTCGACAATTTTGTTTGTTCTCGTTTCTATTCATCCAAAAATGATGACTTTTTCGAGCGGCATGTTCTTGGAACAGAATATCCATTTTAATAAAAACAATTCTCTTATTTGAAGATCTTTGTAGTCACCGTAATCTAGTAGATAGTGTATTGGCTTATTAAATGGGAGGCCAAGGTTCAAAACCCTGATCAGATATGTTCAACAAAACGAAATATAAAAAAATTTCTTCAGCCGCTGCTTCTCAGCAGATTTGTGGCAAAAACCCTGAAAGTAAATAAAGTTACCATGAAAATGTTCTTAAGAATCTGTCGACCTTAAACTGTCGTCGACCTTAAACTATCGGTCCCACTCGCCACTTATGGATACAATTAACACACGCAGTATAAGTGGTGCCAGAAGCTAGGTTGTAATCCAGACTGAAGGGTTGTAATCACCAATTATGGGCTAATATCACTTCATGGTGATTTGACAAAGCAGACTAAATAAATGGCAACTAATTTGATGGGCTTCATCACGTTGGAAGTTAATATATGATGTGACGTATGGTTGGCATCAACATAATGGTAGGTTTTT
The DNA here is from genome assembly GCA_932273835.1 of Sarcophaga variegata. Classification (NCBI taxonomy): domain Eukaryota; kingdom Metazoa; phylum Arthropoda; class Insecta; order Diptera; family Sarcophagidae; genus Sarcophaga; species Sarcophaga variegata. The sequence goes on along the minus strand of OW026358.1, from coordinate 27,753,685 downwards.
ACCTTTTTAAAAACGTTTAAAATATGAGTTCGTAGTTCGTATGAGTTGCGTTATTATTCTTTTCACTCTTTTGCGTAAACAATGACAACTGTTCAATAGATCTTTATAACGGAGATCTTCAAACCACGATAATTCTTCACACGCAAAGCGTCTTCACACAAGACTGACTGACTCCGTTGCCTGCTTTGTCTTGCCTTTTATATTGAAGGGTTAACAGTGTGATACATGCTCTTGAAGGTGAATACCTTTGCCTTCGCGAAATATCTATAAGTGTAAACATGTTGTTTACGTTATTGTTGTTTGTGTATTTTGTTTACGTTTGTCCTTGAAGTGTTGTTGTTGTCTGTTTGTTTACTTGCTTATCATTTTTTTATACTGATGTTTTTTGTAAAAATAATTATTATATTAAAAATTCAATAATTTAACATAAAAAGATGAAGAAAGTTTTGCTTAAAATTTTCAATTCTTTCCCACAATTTTTGCAATTTTTCATTTAATTTCATATTTTGACTACCATGGCAGCAAAGAACACAATCTACTAGATATCTCGTCGTGTTCAAGCAAATCATATCGAAAGGTTATAAAAACATTTAGTTTGAGTTATTGTAGAAGAATACATTTGTGAAACATACTCTTGGGAATATTCATTAAAATCGCAAGAAAGTTAAAAACTTAAATGAATTTTCTAAAGTTAATTAATAAGTGTTTTGTGGTTTAACTTTAGTTTCTTTCGTTTGCTTTTCTAATTTAATTTCCTTTTTATCTGCTGTTTTCGAATTCGAGAAGTTAATTTCTTGGAAAATAGTGGCAATAATTTTTTAATTACAAAAGTTTTGTTGTTGTTGATGATTTAATTTAAAACCTAAAATCCTCCAAAGTTTTTCGCCTTACCTGCTTAGTATACAAATTTATTTCAACTGCAGATAAACAGCATTTGTAAATGTGTTTGAAAAATATTGTTTTTCCATAATAAAAGTATTCTTATAAAATATTTTAAGCGACTTTATGTCACCTGAAATTTTTGTTTTTGTTCGCCTTTCTCAAAAATCTAGAGAAACGTTTTGCATTTAGTAATGTTTGCCATTTTACCATGAATAGATCGAACAAAAGAACAACGTTTGCATATCATTAAATTAGGGTTAGTATGACTGTATAAATGGCAACTAATTTGACGAATGTAGCTTCAACAAGATGACTCTTATGAACTGTCAAAGTTCGAATGTCCCTATTGGATGATCCTTTCTTTAGTCGACTCCTTCTCAGCTGTGCTCTTGTGAAAGTTCTGAGAGTAAAATAAAATTTCCATGAAAAGTTCCTCAAATCTGTCGACAGTAGGCCCCATCGCTCATGTATAAAGTTAACATACACAACATAAGTTATTTGAGAAGCTAAATTGTAAGCCTGAATAAAGTGTTTGAATAATTATTCAATTGATATTGTTCTCAAGTTCAAAGTTCCAAGTAAATCTTTCCAAGTTTTGTGCGTTTAAATTCGTTCCACTTTTTGTATTAACCCGTTACTTATATCACTTCCTACAGCTAACTTGGACAATCTATCGCTTTCGAATTCCATATGAAGTAATTAAAAAATTAAAACTTTTCATCTTGTACTCTTATTATTAAACATTTTTTTATTTTCCTTTTTTTTAACGCCCTGTTTTCTGTCATAAATTTAACAAAGACTGGCACAATAACTTACAGGAATATTTCTGCAACTTATAAGCTAATTAAGTGTACCGAAGCCCGAAGATAGAAAGGAAGAAAGTTTATTTGCTTAACTTTTGTCAGGACAACTTCTTCTTTTACCACTTTTAAATTAAAGGAAATTAAATTTTTTTTCTTCTGTTTACACACAGGAAATGAGGGGTAATATTAAATAAAAAATAAAAAGAAGAAAAAAATTTTAAATGAAATGAATAGATATTTAAAACCTCCAGTAATTACTATTTTAAATTGCATAAAATGGCGTACATGTTAATGATTTAAAGTATTTATTAGTTTAATACCAGGTGTACCGGTATGAAGTGAGCGTTTTTAATAAAAAAAAAAAATAAAAAAAAAATAAAAAAAAAAATTTTATTGGCAATTGCCGGCTACACATTTTTCCATTTTTCAGGCGATTTGTGGATTCCAAACCAATAAAATTATTCGCCTTTTGAAGGAAACCAATTACTTCCTCTTAGAAATGGAAGAGCTATTCTTCTAATGCATGTGCCAACGATAAAAACGAATAGTGGTTGGAAGCCGCTAACTCTAGTGAATACGGCAGCTCCGAGCCTAATGCTTTCATTGTAACTTAGACAACTTTTGCTTTGTGTGTAAGTACGTCATGTTGCAAAACTACCTTGCCGTGTCTTGCAGCCCATTCCAAAAGTTTACCGATCAATGCATGGTTCAAATTCAACATTTGTTGTTGGTAGCAATACGTAATAGCGGCTCCACCGGACACACAACATAGTCTTTCTACCGATCTGGTTTTTCTGCAGATTATTTCGACTCCTCGTAAAAATCGAAGTGCCGCTAAGTCTGGTCGTTTTTTGATAAATGCATTGTTCAAATTGATCATTTGTTGCCTGCTTCATCAGGTTTTAGGAGCTAACACCACACATTTCTTGTCTCACCAGACAGACAGCATTGTATTCTTGCCGAATCGATCTGGTTTTGAAAACGAAATCAATGCTCGTGCTAGTTTAACAAATGATTAGTTCCATATCGGATTTTGAAAATAAATTTATTCTTCATTTCTGGTAACAATTCGATGCAACACTGATTTTCTGTCGTGTCTTTGAAACAAAGTTTCCGGATTGGTTTTCCGGTTTTCCATCTGCTCGTAATTTAATTCATGTGGCACGTATTTTCCCGACTTTTGGATCTATCCATAGAATTTGTTTGTTTTGTTACATTTAACATTTCTGCCATTTGTTTCTAACTCAAAGTGTCATCTTCATTCAATATTGTTTGCAGTTCGTGTCTCCAAAATTTTTTGGTGGTCTTCATTTCTTAGATCAAAATTGTTATCTCTGAATTGTCTAAAACTTTTTCTAAATGTTGTTTCTGATAGACCATGATTAGACATGCCTCGACAACCACTCGATGCCACACTTTGGCACATTCCTTCAAATAGAAATAAAAAATTAATGCCTTCCGCAAATTATTATCACCATTAGACAAACTGTCATATGAAAAGCGTAGACAAGAAAACTTATGTGCGGCAATCTTAGTCAAGCACTTTACACCAATGTTGGAGTAAAGCAATTATGCCTTTTATCACCTCATTTAGTCACTATTCAGGTCAATGTTATCTGTACAGAAAAAAAGGAATAAAATACAGTCTCTCATAGCAACTTGACGATTTGGATCATTATCTCGCACAAGATCTTCAGGACGCAAACAAAACTAGAAGACTTGGAAAGATTTACTTGGAATGTTGAACTTGAGAATAATGTCAAGATAACCTAAGGCATGAGAATTAATAACGTTAATGAATATCACATCATAATACAAGGTTAACCAGTTGAGCTTCGGCTGTCTAGGTGCTACGGTGATAACAAATCGCTTACGTATTTGGTTGTTAAAACAATTTAGTCAGGTATACAACCTAGCTTCTTACATCACATATGTATGTTGTGTATGTTGATTTTATATATGAGTGATGGGCCCTACTGTCGACAGATTTGAAAAACTTTTCATGGGAATTTTATTTTATTCTCAGAGTTTCTACCAGAACACAGCTGAAAAGAAGTCGTCTAAAGAAATGATCTTCCAATAGGGACGTTCGAACTTTGCTATTTTATAAGTTGTCATATATTCAGTCATACCAACCCTAATTTAATGATATGCATACGTTGTTCGTTTGATTGATCTATTCATGGTAAAATGGCAAACATTACTAATTAATGAAAAACGTTTCTCTAGATTTTAGAAAGCTAAACAAAAACAAAAATTTCCGGTTAAATAAAGTCGATTAAAATATTTTATAAGAGTACTTTCATTATGAAAAAAAGACTTCGAAGCTTGTGATATGTGCTTGTGTTATGATAGGTAACAAATTGTCAGTAGATGGCGGATAATATTAATTATAACAGACAATACTATATATACATCCATAGTACGTAACCCTTCAGTCAGGATTACGACCTAGCTTTCCACATTACTTATGCTGTGTGAGTTAATTTTATACAGTTTAAAGTCGACTCCGAACGACAGATTCTTGAGAAACTTTTCATGGCAATTTTATATACACTCAGAGTGTTTGCCAGAAATCTGCTGAGAGGAAGTCGCCGAAGAAATATTTTTTTCATATTTTCATTTTGATGTCTGACCGGGGTCAGAAATATAAATGAATTAATAAAATAAATATAAAAACTTCACTTATTTTTACATATTGTTGCTTAAATTCATGAAATTGCTAAAATATATATCGGTACCTAAACTTTTACTGTTCACTGTATGTAGATATGTTTTAAAAACATTTTATCTTCGCTAAATGTTATTCCGAACACATATGTTATCCACGTAAGTCATACATAAAATTTAACCATAAGGTTCAAAATTGCTTTCTTCATACACATTACTGAAGCAAGTAGAAAATGTGTTAAAGGGAAATTTTTTCATTTCCTAATTAAGAAAGTTAAAAAACACTAAGCCAGGTAGAAGAAATAGTTGTGGAAACTTTTTCTATTTTATTTTTGGGTTCGTAATAAATTACTAGACTTAAAAAATGTTTCATAATAACTTACTTAACTTAAAAAAAGGAAAATATTTTTTAAAAGATAACTTCAATCTATTTTAGAAAAAAAGAGAACTGTTTTTACAATGGAAATTTGATAAGTTGTTTTCAAATTCCTTTTTTCCTTAGTGCTTTCAAGAAGACAAACATACGCCTTGGACGGTGTTGCAAAGAGTGTTTTTACTTTTTCCTTTTCTTTCTGTTGCTTAACCTATTGATTTTTATGATACTTTCGTTTCTGTCCCTTATTATTATTATTATTATTTCTTTTTATTTTTAACAAAAACTATATTTTCATTTTTTTAATTGATTCCTCGTTGCGACAGTCAAAATACATCCAGCTAATGACATAATCTAGGCTGTAAGTTTTGTTGAGTAGAACTCAAAAATATTTTTTTTATATTTCGCGAACACTTCAAACTTGTTTTATTTGACAAAAACTGTTTTGTTTTTGATCTCTTCACACAAAATTATTGATTGCCCATATATTTTTCCATCTATTTTCAAAATCCAAAATTTTTTGAACAGGGGACGGATGAGCCTTTAAAATGTTATACATAAACATATGTTTCAGACCTATATATTATGAGTTTAGAGCACGTAAAGTTGAAAAATATGATTTTTTACACCTTTTTTAAGTTTAGCTATTCTTAATTGCAAAATTTAATTAAAAAATATGAAATAAGTGACGACATTCTGAAAGTGCATTATTTTGTGAAAAATTGAGACTTCGTTTGATCAAATCGGACAAAAATTACCGTAGTTATTATTTAAATAGTATAATAGTCGTGTTATATTTTTTACACAGTGGTGGCCACGAATTTAAGACACTACATATGACTGACTTAGTTGTGATAATATTTACAATCCTGTAATATCAAATTTGATATTCTTTAATCTTCTATGTACCCTGCAATATTAAGAAAAAGTATCATTATTTTATTTTGTTTCTTTTTACATTTTGTTGCTTTTTGATCATAGTAATGTAAAAACGTTTATTTGATTTAATTATAAATGGCCAGAGGTACTTGGAATTCCAATGCCGAGCGAAAACTGATCCAACAACTAAAATTTGATTTAAAAGTAGTAATGGAGATATCCAAGATACTTAAATGTTCTAGATGCAAGATTTACAACGCGCTGGAACACATCTAGCAACATTGTATCACCAAAAATGTCAATCAGCATCCTAGAGCCCGAAAAACTACACCCTAAAGTAGCTGCTAATAATCCTTTCACGAGCTCAAGTAAAATAAAAAATAAAATTGCATTGGATTTTGGTATTGATATTTCGTCTCGGGCAATATGAAGACGACTAAATGAAAAAAACTTGCGTGGGTGTATTGCACAACGTAAACCACTTGTATCAAACAAAAAATATCAAATCGCGACTAGCGTTTTCGAGAGAATATCTCAATAAACCGATGATATTTTGGAAAAATATACTTTGGAGCGACGAGCCGAAGTTTTGTCGCTTCGGCTCTGATGGAAAGCAGTTCGTATGGCACCCTCCAAAGCTGGAGCATCACCCAAATTACATCCTTAAAACGGACAAACATGGTGGAAACGTTTCCTGGCATTGTGTAGGTCCTATTTACAAGAATAATACTAAAATGGAACAGCACGTTTACAAAAATATTCTAACAGACACTATGCTACCATTCCCTAATAAGGAAATTTATGCATGATAATGACCCTAAACAAACCTCACGTCTAGTAAAGAGTTGCTTAGAGGAAAACAATATCACTGTTTTAAAGTGGTCAGCTCAATGCCCGGACCTCAATCCAATTGAGAACTTGTGGAATGATGTTGAGGAACATGTACGAGCAGTAAAACCAAAAAATTTAAACGATTTGTGGGAAGAAATCCAAAAAACTTGCTATGTGTTTCCAAAGCAACATTGTATGGCATTAGTCGAAAGTTTACCCAGGATATGTGCTGCTGTAATCCAAAATAAAGGATTTCCAACCAAATACTAGGATTTTTTATGAAACTGAGCTTTATTTTACTGAATTAAGTTTTATTTTGCCTATGTCTTAAATTCATGACCAGCATAAAATTTGTGTTGATTTATATAATATGTAAATAGAAATTCTTAACCAAATATAGGTTGCAAAATATTATTAATTTTTCTTCCTAATATTACTAAAATCTTAAGAAAAATATCATGGACCTAAATTTTTTGTATGTATGTATGTCATCTTATCAAATGACCTTTCAGTTCAAAAATTTTCAAAAGTTTGGATGGATTTTGATTGCTTATCGCAAAATGTGTCAATTTACGAATGCACGACTACCAGAAGTCGGCTAATATTTGTGTTTTTTACAAATATTATTATATCTCTATGCGCGAACATTGGCCAACTTCTGGTGGTCGCTTAAACGTGAAATTGACAATCAAGATCCATCAAAAATTCTGAAAATTATATATATAATAAAAATATACCTCGACTGTTAGACTCTTCAAATAATAACTGCGGTCATTTTTATACGATTTGATCAAACGAAGTGTCGATCTCTTCACAAGATAATGCACTTTCAGAATGTCATCACTTGTTTCATATTTTTAATTAAAGTTTGCTACTGTGAACGCACAAACTTGAAAAAATATGAAAAAAATTCGCATTTGTTAAGTTTAAATCATCAAACCTCATAGCATATTAAGTCAAATAATATATATAGTATATGTGCACCGTTTTAAATTCCCATCCCTCGCTTTTCTAATAAGGTTTAAACTTTGGACATTAAACATTAGAAATGTTTGTGTAATTAATAAATTTGTGCGTAAAGCCCAAAAAAAAAACAGTTTTCGTCAAATAAAACAAGTTTGGAGGGTACAAAAAATATAAAAAAAATATTTTTGAGTTCTACTCAACAAAACTCTCAACTTACACTATGTCATTAGCTGGGTAATTTTTAATTTTGTCGCATAGTGTTACCGCATACAGCCCTTTCTATCTTCTGTTCAGAAATTAAATTTTTAAGGTATGAGTCTTAATGATTAAAATAAAATTTTGCATTAAATTTCAAGCTTAATTATATGTCGCATCGCTGGCGGCAAAATTTCTTATTTCTCTTTAAAACTGTTTGCAAAAGAAAATGCAATATGTACAGATGTGTAAACTACCGGGTCTTTCATTAAGTGTTTAAATTTAAACATTAAATTAAATTAAAATTAAACAAATGGGGTGTTTGTTTGAAAGCACTATTACAGGCTATAATAATGGTTATTAAAATTGTCAGCGAATTCGTTATCAGAGTATGCTGCGTGGAGATATACGCATATGTAGCGACGGTAAAGCGACCATTAGATCCTTAGAAAATGTGTATACCACACTTATGAGAATGCTGTACGTCTCTGGAGAAGATAGCGAGACATTCGGAGGTTATTCTCATTTGGGTTTCCTAAATACCGGTACATCGAAGCTAACAACAAAACCCCCGCACTTGCTAAACATGGCACCACGGTAAATTCAAATGAATTCCCACATGGGTTTGGCGTTCCTTTGCACAGAGGCTACATACATACATAATTAGTCATAACAATCTTTGAGTCAGGATTACGACCTAACTTCTCAAACCACTAACTAACCACTGACTAACAACACAGTCTTAATTTTATAAATGAATGGCCCGACCTACAGTTCAAAAGTCGACTCCGAACGACATATCTTTTTGAGAAACTTTTCAGAGTTTTTGACAGAAATCTACTGAGAGGAAGCCACCGAAGAAATATTTGTTCATATTTGTTGTTCATATTGTTGGAGATGTCTGACCTGAGGTTTGAACCGTTGTCTTACGTCTAATAAGCCTACACCCTACCTACTAACCTAGAGCGACTACAAGTGGTCCTCATAAAAACAAACATACATTGGCAAAGATAAGAATGGGGTAATGAACGTACTTATAGAGATACCTGACAGATCTGGCCCAACATGGATATCTGGAGAATAGAATTTGCATTGAAACTACTACGATTCCATATAAGCAACACCATAAGAGTGAATAAGGGGAACTAGCCTCCGGGTGTTCATGTTAGGAGACTGAGAATACGTCATAACGGCTCCTGCAGAAGTTGCAACGACGTGGAAGAACCATTATCCACTGCTATTTAGTGTCAAAACATGTGTAGCCAAATACGATTGGAGAAAAATTCATACCTTCATAAGACTTTGGGATGGTTGTGATATGCCAAGCAGATAATATCGATGTTACAACAGGACCTTACGACATTAATGGACCTATTGAGACGACAGCCAATTTTCCCAAACCTAAGTACTATTGATATCATTTTCTCTCGGTGGAGGGCACCCGAAATGTCCAATTCTCCAGGTCTCTGGTATATAAATCAGACTGAATTTGATTGATGGCATGAGTTATGTTGGCTTTGAAAACAGTTGTGGTTTAAGGCTTATTTGCATGACCCTGTGACTTAAAAAAATCCCCAAGCAAAAGTCAAACGGCGTCCATTTGAATGATCTCGCAGGTTCGAATCACATTCACATTAGATGACCAAATCGTTTGTGCAAAATATCCATTGTGACGTGGACATTGGCATTGACAATGATCCAGAAGATGCTCTTGCAGTTCATGTAGATTGGTATCGTTCCAAATTGAACAATTGTGTATCATCCTGAAAAAAACCTCATCGATGAAGAAGATTTTTCGATGAAAAATAGGGCAAGTTTGCAACTGCTTCAGAGGCCATATAGCAAACACACGTCGTTATATATAGTCGCCCATAGTAATTTTACAAAATAAGTCGAAAAAATGACAACTAATTTGACTGTTATGTGAAGCTTCGGTTCAAACTCCAGGCCAGACATCTACACCAAAACGAAATATGAAGCAGATTTCTGACAAAAACTCCGAGAGATAATAAAAATCCCATGAAAAGATTCTCAATGATCTGTCGTTCGGAGTTGATTTTAAACTGTATATCATATATAAAAATTACACACACAACATAAGTGGTGTGTGTACGCTAGGTTGTAATACTGACTGGAGGCCTGTAATAACCAATTGCACGTTCGGAAGTACCTGTAGGAAGACCTGATAAATGCGTTATGCCTCAGAAACTAATTTTTATCTTTAAGGTAATAAATTCGAGTATAATGAGACATGTTTTCTACTCAACGTGACAATATTAAATGGTAGGAAATATTAGAAGTTATTTTGTTTCTTTGGAAACAAAATACAATGTGTGTCAAAAAAGTCTGTTTTTGTTTAGTTGGAAACTAAAGATGAGGTGATCCAGTGCAGTAAGTAACTAGAAAATGTTAATCTATTGTTACGAAAATGGAAACGGTGTAACATCGTTTAACATTAAAATGATAAGCAAAAGCTACATAAACAAATACAACGCACTTGTTTACAAATAAACCAACAACATCAGTATGCAAGCAAAGGGGATAGAAAAGTAAGCGAGAACGTAACAACAAGTAACGTGAACAAAATACGCAAACAACAACGAAGTCGCGATAGAGTCCTCGAGAAGGCGAAACCACGAACGTTCGACTTCAAGAACCTTCATCAGACTGTTTCCGTGGGCATATTAAAAGGCAAGACAAAGCAGGTAACGAGCAGTAAGAATTCAGTCAGTCTTGTGCAGTGTTGAAAAATTCAGTACTTTAGTACTTTTTTCAGTACTTTTTCATTTCAAAAATACCGGAGTACCCCCGCGATGCTTTCTGTACTTTTTTATTTTTACATATTTTATGTCTTGCGCTTTGCAGCTATTAATGCATTAGCAAGATGTTCAAAGTAATGCTAAACGTAGAATTAGGCTTTAGCCCTGGTTAGCCAAACGTCCACGGAACCTACTTTTGTTTTTAGAATACGAAAAGCAATGAAAACGCTTGCCGAACCGTAATGTAATTTCGGTAAGCATTTTCATTGCTCTTCATATCTTAAAAAGAAACATATGTTACATTACGTTCCATCGACGTTTAACTAAACGGGGCTTTTACGTTTTGCTACGTTCCGTGTTCCAGGTGTTTTTGTCTTGTATGTGAGGAATACGAATAAGTCGTTAGTGTTTTGTTCCATGTGTAGTCTAGTAGGTAGTCTGCTGGCTTACTAGACGTGAGCCCACGGTACAAACCCCATGTCAGACATCTTCATCAAAACGAAATATAAAAAAACATATCTCCGGCGGCTACTTTCTGGCAAAAACTCTGGGAGTAAATAAAATTGCCACGATAAAGTTTCTCAAAAATCAGTTGTTCGAAGTCGACTATAAACAGAGATCTGTATTTTTTGTATGTATGTATTTTTTTACAGAAGTACCATTCATTCAAAAAAGCACTCTTTCAGTTACAGTTTAGTACCATTTCAAAATTTCAGTTTTGCAACACCGGTCTGGTGCGTTGCGTGTGAAGAGAACAGTCGTGGTTTGAAGATCTCCGTTGTAAAATTCTGCGTTGTAAGCCAAGAAGAATAGCGAACAAGCAATTATTGTTTTGTAAGTCAAATTGTATACAGTGGCACACAAATATAGTCCGAACAATAAAGAATTTAATTGAACTTAAACACCAATTTATTTTTGTTTTGTTTGCAATCAACGAACTAATATCTTAAGCATTTTTAAAAAGGTAAAAACGTAACACTATTTATTCTTTACAGTTTAATGAGTGTCATCATAGTGATTGGACGATATTATTTAAAATGATAAATTTACTAGAGTAGTTAATCTACCAAATCTAACATTATTTTGAGACACCTTTTACAGCAAATTATCTTACATTAGGTTGCTATATTAAATATCAACAATAAAAACCTTGAATATATTTCTATCACATGCTTGAAGATCCCCAATATAACAAACTTCAATTTAGTTTTTCAAAAGTTAATTAAAGTTTTCATATTAAAAAAGGAAAACTTGCATAACAATGTAAATTTTTAAATTAAATTTCTCATAAAATCATAACCAATGCCTTCTCTTTTAGAACGTTTTATTAGAAAACTCTCACATTGTTAGTCAAGTAAGTGCAGTGATAAACAATATTTAAATGAGTTTCAAAACAATTCTGTAAAAATATTAAAATGAAGCAATTTTAGATCAAATTGACATCAGTCAACTTCTGCTATAAACACAATAAACGCAACACAGGAAGCACCAAAATTTTGCAATTGCAGCCTAAGCAGTAGCATTAAAACGCATTTTCGCGCTATATTTCATACATCTCGATTTTAAAACTTCTATTTCAGGTATGTCTACTTCATATAGTCGCCATGGTCTAGTAGGCAATGTGTTGGCTTATTAGACATGAGTCCTCAGTTCAAACCCCAGGTCAGGCATCTCCAACTGAACGAAATATGAAAAAAATATTTCTTCGGCGACTTCATCCCAGCAGATTTCTGGCAGAAACTCTGAGATTAAATAAAAATTGCAATGAACTGCAGGTCCCGCCACTCATCAATTAACGCACACAACATAAGTGGTGTGAGAAACTAGGTCGTAATCCTGACTAAAGGGTTGTAATGACTAATTATGTATGTATGTATTTCAGGTATGTTATTGTATTGTCAGCATTACTCCACTCATTGCCAGCACAAGTCTAATCACTGTGAACAGTAATTCTTTCCTTGCTACATATAAAACTAGAAATTGCATGTTGTCGCGATGCCTTTAAAATAATCACTCCCCATATAAAGCCATGTATTCTATTTGCTGTCTATGCTGCGTTGGGTTTATTGTGCTCATATACAGTGGACAACAAAGGTCTTAGTAGGCAATATATTTTGACCCCACAGGCTTAATACTCTTGCACAAAGTCCCGATATGACTTCGAGAAAGTATTTAGGAGATCATATGAAAAAACGGTTACGTAATCGCTAAACCTCAAACAAAAGTCAACCGAAAAACTTGCTCATGATGCCACCAGAAAACAGTAAACAAAACTTGTATATTCAATTACAAATGGGCTAAATGGAGTGCTTGACCTTAAGGGATATTCTACTAAATACAAGGGATAACATTTTCATATATTAGGGCTTTGAATTTTAAATTTACTCAGGGTACCCCCATATGAAACTTTTCCTTATTTGTCTCTTGTTTTATGAAAAACATTGAAAAATTGTTTGTTTTATAATAAAACAGAAATAAATTAATAAAATGAATATATAAACAATAAATTTTTATACAAACTTTTGGCTAAAATTCATGAAATTGCTAAAATATTTTGCCGTACTAAGACTTTTGCTGTCCACCGTAGTATCATTATTGTTCTGAAATGTGTCGCTTTTATTGCGATTTGGCAAAGATGTTGAAATAATAAGCCTTTTGATGAGCCTGCAAAGTTATTACGTTTTGCAACTTTCATATTAGAAAATTCATGAATACGCAAAACTGACATCACAAAGTAAGATGTTTGAGATTTTATTTCCGAACATCCTGGTTTTCTTAACCCTCTAGTGATCAAATTTTTTTCTGGATTAAAAAATTATTTCTGGGCTTGGTTTGCCTTAAAAGTAAAGGATATTTAAAAAAAAATTTTTGTTTGGTCACATCGGTTTTTATAGCGCCATAATCTTTGACCGCCTTTGGCAGCATTTTTTTTCATAAAAGGAGAGTGAAATATGTCATTTAAAAAACAACAGATTCTAAATGAAATGTATAAATTTCAGATTTCATTTCTTTATAAGGTAATACATAAACGTTTTGAAAAAAAATCAACATTTATGGGAAAAAACTAATTTGTTCAAGTTATTTATGGTGAAAATCGTAGAAGTAGTCCTTGTGATTAGAAAGACAAAAGTTTATATTACACTTGCAACATACTATTTGAGTTTTGGAATTGCAACCAGCAAATTTATAAGTTTATTTACCAGTGCGTGATAAAAACTGTGGAAAATGTCCGACTCAATCGTAATGGACGTCTGTTTAAGTGGGCGCCGTGGAGCTTTTAGCAACGAAGGACTCTTCATGCAAAGTACGGATGCAATCTCTGCTCGGAAGTTTGGCAGCTGGTATCTCATATCATTAGCATTAGGCTTGTTGATTCTGTGTAACAAAATGTAGGCGTTTACCACAGCTAAGTCAAGCAAATGTAAGAACAGTCGTTTTGCATACTTGTTGCTCTTCACTGGAATTTTATATCGAACACTAAGACCATCCATGAGATCGACACCACGCATATGACTATTTTATTCAAGGATTATATTGGGGCAATCGACGTCAACAAACTTTTTTTCACAGCGAACAAAACGTAATACCTGTGTTTTGATGCCAATATAATGACGAACTTCCGACTGATTGTAAACAAAGAAGTTCTATTCTTATACTTTTTGAGTTTCATATAAATTCGATTGTTCACCAATGTGCTCAATAATAGTGTCGCCCAGAATGTACTCGAAGCATTTGAAATCTTCTCCTAGTTTAGGCTCCGAAAATGTAATTGCAGAGTTTTCTAGGAAAACGTTCTTTTAGCGCCACAAGATTTTCTCGGAATTGTGGGATTTGGGATCTATATACGAAACAGATCGAATAAACTCCCTTGTTTTACATTTGATACTATCTTCAGGCTGAATGATATTCTGTTCTGCAGGCATATTATGTTTTGCTTTTGCTGTGACCGAGGAGTAATTGAATCAATCGAAGTGGAGAGAGACAATAATTTAGCCAATTACGAGGGACTTCCGTTTGGAGTAGCGCAAATCTCTGATGCCAGCATTGATTCTAACATATTCACCGCTCTATTTATCGCCTCATCAAATCCAAAGTTGGTAAATTCATCAAATCCAAAATTTCCCCAATTTCTTCATAAGCAAGCGATGACAATTTTTGCATTTGTCGACGTTCCATGTCTATTAGCCACAATTTCTTATCTTCTGAAATGTTCCAGTTCCAATTTCACCTAATACATGTATTTTTGTTGAACTGTTCTAAGACCGCCTCCAGACGGGGTACCTTGCAAGATCATAAAAAAAGATAAAAAGCTTGCGAAAGTTTTTTTTTTATTTTTTTTCTTTGTGACTATCAGTAAAACAATAATAATTAGCTGATGTGGCCGTCTTCCCTTAAAGGAAGAGGTTTTACTTAGGTCAACATTTAGGCGCATTGTGATACCACATTCAATTCTATACGGGAATCAAACATTCCTTAGAGGAAATAAATCCGAGCCAAAAATAAATCTTAATATTGCAGCAGTCCTTATATCCGAGAGCTACATTAAAGAGATAAGAAACTGAGAGGTCAAAAACATCCGTCTCTTTACGATAAAAGCAATGCACTGACACACGTTATGAAAGACAGTCTTTCAGACAAACAGCTCCTGCAGAAGTAATTTGCCGGAATAAAATGTCTTCCGGACAGTGGCCCTTAAGAATTGGTATTGTGCGATGGATTGCGATGCGATTAAAGGACAGAATTGAGTCAGACGTTTTCTTATCCATACGTGTCCAGCAGAGTCTAACAATACTGCACTTGCTCTCCTGCTGCCAATTGATTGAGCTTTCAAGTGAAATTAACTCAAACATGTAATGGAAGCACCATACCGGCTCTGGCCAGCTCATCAGCAATGCATTTCCAACGATATACTTGCGTTCTGGAAACCATAACACGGTATTCATGCACAAGGACAGACGTTGAAACTGCATTCATTAGGCATTTAATCGCAACCAGGATGAACGATAAAATCATGGGATTGTCAAAGAAAACTAACATTCTACCACTCTCTAAATTGCCATGACCTCTGCTAAGAAAACACTGCAGTTCTCATATATGAAATTTTAATCTCAAAACACTTAATAAATATAATACAACCCACCCTGTCACTCTCCTTTGGTTCCATTCAGAATTCCCGGATCTTCAGTCCATAGTTGGAATTCTAAAATCGAATGTTTTATTCAGAAAACTTTACATACATACATACATAACAAACATAATTGGTCAGTCAGGGTTGCGAACTAGCTTCTCACACCAGTTATGTGATGCGCATTCATACATGACTTGGGGGAGCTACAGTTTTAAAGTCAACTCCGAAGGATAAATTTTTTTGAGAAACTTTTCATGGAAATTTTATTTAATCTCAGAGCTTTTGCTAGAAATCTGCTGGGAGTAAGTCACTGATGAAATATTTTTTCATATTTCGTTTTGCTGGAGATGTCTGACCTGGTATTTGAAGCATAGCCTGACGTCTAATAAGCTTACATAGTACTTACTAGACTAAGTCGACTTCAAAAATCTGTAAGGAATCTCAAAATCGGCCATAATATAGCAGAGTAGCAACATGACCATAGACTATATTGGATTGAGTTGAGGAGGTCAGAGGGAAGCCAATTGAGTGTAGCACATAACGCCTTGGCAGTGTTGAAACAGAGAGTACTGGTGATAAAAACAGCTAACTGCCTATGCATCTGAGAACTTAAATGGGGGAATATAATTCAACAGCTTATCGAGAAGGTTGACGACATCAGCAGCTTCATTGCTGTGTTATTTGACTCAAAAAGAATTCCTTAGCTTGTGGATTTCTCCATATTTGCTATTAGTGGCAAATGAAAAAGAAAGATATGAGGTAACCAGTAGCTAGACACCTTACCAAATGCCATAGGAATTTTAAAGAACTCTTTTATTTTTAATGGACCTGAAACATATTCCTTGTGTGTGCTAGAAGCTTTAATAGGATAATAATTTTTGGTAAATCATGTTAACCGTTAACTGTATAAAAAACAGGTATTATTAGCATTTCCATCGAGAAACAGAAGCTTCTTTTCGTTTCTCGAATACCTCACAGTATTTTAAAAGCTTTAAATTCCAAAACGTCTTTAAAATTTCATCTTTTCTTTGCTATATTTTCGCGAATTGTATAGAAAGAGTAGGAGGTTGCTTCAACAGGTAGTGGCTTTCGTAATCGTTCTGCTTGTTTTTGTTTATTTGACTTGAATAGCACGCATCCATTTTACATGAATCCATTGAAAATTTTATTGGCATTGTTTACAGAATATAAGCGGATGCGAAAACATTAAACGTATAAAGTTTGTTTGTTATTGTTATTATTATTATTGTATTTTATGTTCCTATTGAAGTTGTTATTACTTAAATACATACATACATACATACATATATAGTATGTCTAGTACTTTATAGCAAGATTTGTGCCACAAATGAAACGATTTCCAGTAAAATTTTGTAACAAACGACAGAGCAATATTAATATCAGCATTGCAGCAGAGATTGAGGGAAAAATCCTTTGAAAACATTAACGAGTTCTGGCGCTGTAAAAGCCCAAAAAAATTGTTGTTTATTGCTGTTTTTAAAGGCCGCAATTGTTTTGTAACGAAAGTAATTACTTTACAAGAAAAACTTTTTCAATTAAATTTTCTAATTTGATTTTTATCTTTCTGGCAGGATGGCTTTAAATTTGACCCAACGGTTATTTTGAATCTGGAAATACTTGCGACAATCTATTCTGTCACAAAATTCAGTATATTATCTTCACTGAACGTAATGAATTGATTTACGCTTGAGAAATGTGAAGATTTATTGGGCCAACGAGAAAATGCTAAATGATGTTGATTTTGCCACATAAAAGTTATCTTTTCGAATGAGGCTCATTTTTACCTTGGGTACGTTAATAAGCAAAATTGCCATATTTGGGTCTCAGAAAACTCACATGTGGTCTTACAGAAGCCAATGCAGCAATTACAAGTGACTGTTTGGTGCGGCTTGTGTAGGAGAGGCATCATTAGCCCATATTTTTTTGAAAATTAGGCTTCCATTTCAGAACTGCATAAAGAAAAGAAATTGTGATAAATTAATTTTCTAATTGGTGTTTCATTATTTAGCGAATTAAAGAAATTGGACTTTTGCTTAACAGTTTTGTGAAAATAGAAAAAGACTCCATTCTATCAATTTCAATTATGTGTGGTTGGTATAGGAAATTATGTATGTTCTACAGTAGTAGCGTAACGCATAACAAATAAGAATAAAAATACCACGAGAACAAAATTATTATTTTTTAAGTTTAAATAGTTATAAAATGAATATTTCAGCTGGTAACACTATGCGATACAATAAAAAAAAATAAATACACCCACTAATGACATGGTGTAAGTTGTGAGTTTTGTTGAGTACAACTCAAAAAATTTTTTTTATACTTCTTGAAACTTCCA
The DNA here is from genome assembly GCA_932273835.1 of Sarcophaga variegata. Classification (NCBI taxonomy): domain Eukaryota; kingdom Metazoa; phylum Arthropoda; class Insecta; order Diptera; family Sarcophagidae; genus Sarcophaga; species Sarcophaga variegata. The sequence continues at coordinate 27,735,843 of OW026358.1, read as the reverse complement.
ATCTTGTTTTATTTGACAAAAACAGTTTTTTTTTTTTTGGATTTTACTCACAAATTTATTGATTGCACAAACATTTCCTAACCGATGCCCAAGGTTTAGACATTATTAAAAAGGAGGGAAGGGCCTTTAAAACGGTATATATATGTATATATATTATTTGACTTAATATACTATGAGGTAAACTTGACAAATGTGAATTTTTCCATATTTTTGAAAGTTTGTCCGTTCATAGTAGCAAACTTTAATTAAAAAACATGAAAGAACTGACGACATTCTTAAAGTGCGATATCTTGAGAAGGTATTGACACTTCGTTTGATAAAATCGGACGAAAATTACAGAATTTATTATTTAAAGAGTATAACAGTCGTGTTATATTTTTCATATATATTTTTCCCCAGGAAGTTTTATTTAAAAATATTTCAGAACTGATCGCTCAAACGTCAACAACACATTTTGCGATAAACAAAAATCCATTAAAAGTTCTGAAAATTTTTGACAATTTGACATATTCATACCATACCTGTTAAATTTCGATTACGATTAGTAATTAATTACATTACTTTTTAAAAAGAATCGTATTTATTATATAATTCTACGGCATATTTTTTCGAATTACTAATTGATTACGATTACCAAAGAATCACAAAATAATCAGGATTACTGGCGATTAGTAATATAATAACAAACACCAGCATAAAAAAAATTTGAACAAGTAATCAATAATACTACAACAAATGCTCCAAACATAAATGTAAACAATAAAAATTAAACAAAAATTTTTTTTTATTTTTTTATTTCTTATTTTTAAATATCCACTGCAATTGCATTGACTAACTTCATATTGTGCTTAATACTTAATTCTGTGTAAAATATATTCCTCATACGCACCCAAACCCATACACCATTAGTGGAATAATTACTCTGAAAAGTATGCAATAACATATGAGTTTAATTTTGTCGTATAACGAATATCACTCATACGTATACTTGGTATTGAATTCAATATGGGATACATTACGCGGCCATATTGCCTGTACTGCAATAATTGCTCTGAAAAGCATGCAATGAAATATGATTTGAATTATGTAGTATACGGAATTAATGGAATTGAATATCACTCATGTACATGTACAGTGGCTCCAAAAAATAAGTGCTCAATAATAAATTTAGTCTTTTCATTAGTTTTTTAACCATAATTTAAATATTTTGTAAATTCTATTTGTATTATTTTATTAACTATGCAGTATAGTTTATTATTATGTACTTAAAAATTTTAAGAGATTTTTAAAATTCTAAATTTTAAAGCAAAAACAAAATATGCGTAAAATTTTAGCTCCAAAAAGTGAGTGCTCATTTGTTTGTTTTGTTATTAATTGCGAAAATAACTGCACTTTTACGAAAACAATACAAAGTAAATTGGAATAATAAACGTTTTAAGATTATTAATAACATTTTGGTGACACGCGTGGTTATAAAATTAACTTAAAAAAGGAATTGTGGACATGGCTCATAAATGAAAAGAAACTACCGAGGCGGAAAGACAATTTATAATTAATCTTCGTGAATCTCAAAAATCAATCAGTCAAATTGGAGAAATAGTTAAAAGACCTTATTCCACCGTTAAAAAGATTATTGACAAATATAAAAATACCAAAAAGTTAACAAATGAGCAAAGATCTGGACGACCACCTGCGTTATCTGAAGCCCAAAAATGCTTAATAGTTCGGAAAATCAAAAAAGATCCGAAATTACCAGCTACAAAACTTACAAAAACCTTTAACATAAAGTTTGGTTACAATATTTGTGTTAATACAGTTCGTAATGTGCTGTATAAAGCTGGTTTCCATGGCCGAGTTGCGAGAAAAGAGCTGTTTATAAGCAAAGTCAATAAGAAAAAACGTCTTGACTATGATAAATCCCATAAAGATAAGCCTATGGAATATTGGAATCGCGTAATTTTTACAGACGAAAGTAAATTTAATTTGTATGGTAATGATGGAAGATGCAAAGTATGGAGGAAGCCCAACCAAGAATTAAATGACGCGAATCTTTGTCCCACATTTAAACATGGGGGTGACTCAGTCTTAGTATGGGGGTGTATGAGTGCTGGTGGTGTTGGAAATTTACAGATTATATATGACATTATGGACCACAAAAAATATATCGACATTTTACAAACACATTTGGTCCCCAGCGTACAAAAATGCGTCTTCCGCCAAATTATATTTTTACCCAGGACTTCGACCCCAAACATACCGCCAAAAATACTAAGCTGTGGCTGTTGTTCAACGTTTCAACATGGATGGAAACACCTCCTCAATCTCCAGATATTAACCCAATTGAAAATCTCTGGGAACTCTTGGACAGAAAAATTAGGGAAAGGCAAATTGGGAACAAAAATGATTTAATACAGGCTTTGCAAGAAGAATGGGCAAATATATCATCGGAGGTGACCCAAAATTTGGTCAATTCTATTCCAAGAAGATTAGAAGCCATAATTAAAAATAAGAGAGGTCAATCAAAATATTGAAAATATTGTTTGAAGTGATTTTTTTAAATTAATCATAAGTGAGCACTCAATTTTTGTAGGTGAAAATTAAGTTTTATTTTTGTTTTTTTTTTTTTTTTATAGTATACATAATATGAATTTTTAAGTTTAAGTTTTTAAGTATTGAATATTAAACTATAATAAATGGTGAATATAAAAATAAATTTTGTTTTTAAACTATTTTTTTTTAATGGAAATATGCGTTAACAAAATCAAAGTAGCTGTGAGCACTCAGTTTTTGGAGTGACTGTACATATTTCAGTATGAGTTTTTGAGTAATTTATACTCGTACATACATATATGAAGAATTAAATATTAATTTATTATAATTGAAAGAATGAACTATTAATTTATTGTAATTAATATATAAACAATATGTTTACAATTATAGAGATTTCGTGAGAGCGAAGTTAAGAACGTTCACATTCAAGAGCATTCATCAGACAGTTTAACCTGCCATATAAAAGGCAAGACAAAGCTGGCGAGTGTGTTAGTAAAAACTCAGTCAGTCTTGCATTAAAACGCGGTGTGTTTGACAATAGTAATCGTGGTTTGAAGATCTCCGTTACAAAGATCCGTTGAAGAATTGACTAGTAATTGTTATTGTTGTTGTTATCCTCGACTAAATAACGTAGATCGTGTAATAATTAATCATATTGTCATCGTTATGGAGGAATCTAATTTCAACAAAAATCTTCCGTTGCAATTAACTCAATTGGGTGTGTAATGCAATACAAGCCAATAGTATCAAAAAATAGTCCTGCGGTTCGTCTTTCTTTCGCTAAAATATAATGAATGAATGATGAATATTAATTCATACGATTTGACTCTGGGTTAGGTTAGGTTAAATAAGATTATGGACTCTCTTTAAGGAAAGAATTCCCTCTTAGGCAAGCATTTACTTCCATTGCGATTTCAAAATTTATTCTACCAGGGGATCAACCATTCCTTAAAGGAAACCATTCCGAGTCCAAAATAAATCTGGCTATTAGAGAGCAATATTTGAACTAGAGAGACCTCGGTCAGAGAGATCAGAAAGTGTAAGAATAAAAACCTACATCTCTTAATGGTAAGAGCAGGGCGCTAACAGATAACAGATTACAGCTCCTGCAGAAGTCATTCTTTGGAATGCCAAGTCTTTCAGCATGTCTAACTGACAGAACAATGTGTGACGTTAACCGAAGTAAGTTTTAAATACACGCTCCACTTTGAAGCATAAGAAGTTGTATAATGCAGGAAGAGAAAAAGTAGGGGCTTGAGCAGCTTCCATATAGGAACGATTGATGGATCAATATTTAATCAGCCATGTCGTGCAGATTCAATTGCTTCAACACGCTCGTGAAATCTACTATGTGAAATGGATTTTTATGCAAGATAATACTGATAGAAATAACACTCGGCAAAATAAGTGATATTATGTTAGCAGAAAGTCCTGATTTCAATCCAATTGAGGGAATAACCTTGAGACTCTAGTTGTGCTAAAATTCTAAAAAACCTTCAAAACCTGTGAAAAGTGGTTCGATTGGCATGGAATTATGTACAACATGAACCATGATAACCAATGTGATCCATGTTTGGTTTCAACCGGATGGTGCAATTTTCCACACATCTCATGCCACAATTGATTTATTGCCTCAAACGTTCGTTTAATTAGCCGAAATTGTGATGTCAATTCTACACCAAGAAGCAACGATTTGACGCTGTTGGACTATTTTCTGTGGTGCGCCATTAAAGAAAAGTGTTATGCCGACAAACCAGAGACTATTGTGCATGGCCAAATTTCGTGATGCCATTGCTGAGATACGTCCGCATACACTCGAAAAAGTCTATAAAAATTGGTCGACCTAATGAGGTACTGTAAGGCCTGCCGCGTCATGAATAAAATTAACACACACAACATTGTAAGTGGTGTAAGAAGCGGGGTCGTAATCCTGACTGCAGAGTTATAAAGACCAATTATGTAATATGGGTGTCGAAAGCTAGGTTATAGTACTGTTTAAGAGATTAAAAAAGTAAGTTTGGAACGGTTTATGCGCTTTTGCTTTCTAAAAATTTTCCAACAGTTAATAACGACATATTTTCATCTTATGGTTAGATAGGTAGGTCGAAGTGATAGCTTTGATTACTAATGCTCACATGAGCTCTCATAGCTGCCCGTTGTGATGCCACTAGTAAGGGCAGTCCTTGTACTGATCGAAGTTCACCATTCTTATCGAGGAGGTTGGTTGATAATATTCCTTCATTTTTAATGTCATATACGCACCTTCACTTTTGACATGTGTTCATGTCTACTGCCACTTATTTTACTGGCAAGTCACCGTGATCTAGTAGGTCGTGTGTTGACTTTTTTGAGGACAGGCCGTGATTTGATGCTGTAATTTTTATTCATATTTTTCAAAGATTATATAAACACTCGTTACCGCTTGTGAGCAAAATAATTCAATGTGAGTACTTTCCTCACATGTTAGCATTATGGGTTAGCAATAGCAATGTCTGCAAGAAGTTATTAAAAAACGAAAGAAACTGATATGACAATATGACTGCGCCCACCTTCCCATTTTATATAATTTGGACATAATGATATTGTTACGTTTTTACCTTTTTAAAAACGTTTAAATATGAGTTCGTTAATTGCAAACCAAGTAAAAACAAATATATGTTTAATTTCAGTTAAACTCTTTATTATTTACACTACTTTTGTGTGCCACCGTATACAACTTAACGATACAACAATAATTTGCTTGTACACTATTCTATTTCACACTTCTGTCCGCGTTAACACTAACAACTGTTCGTTAGATCTTCTCTGCTTACAACCTTTTTGCAAGCAATACAACTTGTACGTTCAAACCGCAACGCGTCTTCACACAAGGCTGACTGAATTCTTACTGACTGACTGCTGGCCTTGTCTTGCCCTTTTATATACGCACGTAATCAGTATGATGAACGTTCTCGATGCGGAAGGTTGTTGTTCTCGCCTTCTCGAGAGTTCTATAGCGACCGCATTGTTGCTTGTATATTTTGCACTCTTGTCCATCCCTCATGCTTGTTGTTGTTGGTTTACTTGGGACGTGTTCTATGTATTCGCTAGTGTGTATTTGTGTCGTGTGTATTGTGTTGGTGTAGCTGGTAGCTTTTGCTTATCGTTTTTATTGTTAAAAGATATTAGGTCGTTTTGATTTATGTAACAATATTATCATCATCGTTTTTTTTTTGTTTTATTATTTTTAACACCTCTTATCATATGCGCAAATCTAAATTTATTCTAATTTTTGTATTGTTGTGTAATTTTCTATTTGTTTCTAGCAAAAGTGTAAAAATATAAAAATAATAAAAATGAATAAAAAATGTTTGCAAATAAAAATTCAAAGAGAATTAACTCACCACTAACAAATTTTGTTTGCATGGTACATATGTATATACCACACTTAATACTTAGACTCGGCATAATACACTCGGAACATTTGGAATATTAAAATACACGGTATTAAATGTTTTGTTTGAAATATTTTTTAAATAAAACTTTTACTTCACAGATTACATATTTACAAAAAAAACCTCATAACCAGCCAAAAGTCTGTATGAATGTAATAAAAATAATAATCTTTTTTAAATTATAAGTCTTAAATTTTTTAGAGACGACAGGTTATTGACACTTGCATCAGTAATACTATGTTCAGATATGCACTTTTATTGAGTCAATATTCGCTTAATTGAGTACAATATTTTAAGTTTTCAGGCATAATAATAGAAGCAGTTCAGCTGCTTATTAAATATTCATTTGACAGCTGGTAAACAAAACAGCTGGTTGTTTTAACAACATTGTTTTTATTTTGTGTTGTAGTTTTTTTTTTTGTTAGTCGTTGTTGACATTTGAGTTGTCAAATACCAACAAAAGTGTTCAGTCAATTGTAATATGCTCACTGAACATACTTATGACATTGCTTCATTTTAAGTTTTACTCAATATTATTAACAATTTGCGTATTTATTGCGCAATTATTAATTGCAATTTTATATAAAATATTGAGCTCAATAATGGCGTTTATTACGATTTATGCAATAAAAGTGCATATCTAAACACCGTATTACACTCTCAATTGAGGGCTGACTGAAATCTGATGCTACCTATACTATGCACCCATAAAATATTGACTACGTTAATAACAACGCCCTCTCTTTAATTCCTCTCTGATTTCCCGGATACAGGTTTCCCCAAGTACGGCTGTAGCATGTACTTGAATCTAAAACTGCCTATTCGAATTAGGTGATCGACCAAAATTTATAACAAAAATGATATTCAATTAGTTACTCATTACATCTACAAAATCATTAGGATTATAAAAAGCTGAAAAACTTTCGCCCCATTTTTCGAAGAGGTTCCTAATATGCGTCAATTTTATATCACTTCCATCGCATCACTTAGCACATTATCAAAGCAAATAATTCTATTATTTCAGATGTACATGATTGACGGAAATATTGTCATCCTGTAATAACCATGAAATAACACACGCAATCTCATTTATAATTTTAGGGGAAAATATCTTTTCAAATGTTTGTTTGTAATGTAAAATAAGTATGACTGGACGCAAAGCTGGTGACAGCTAAAAGATAATTCTACAACATGAGAGCAAGTCGGCGGAGGAAAATTATTTCATATTTCGTTTTGTTGGAGATGTCTGACCGTGGCACAACATCTAATAAGCAAATACACTACCTACTAGATTTCGGCGGCTTCAAGTAAAATTTCCAATTAGGAATTACATTTCTTTTGACGCAAAATAGTTTCTAGATCTAGAAAAATAATGGAAATAGCTGAGACAACATTCTGAAAATTTTACTATGTGGTAATTTGAAGCAGCTGATTTCAAATCTGAAGTCAAGTTATATATACGTCGTCTCACCCGCCTGCCATGCGATGTCCTAAAGAAAAGTGTAATTTATTAATTAAAAAATATATTATAAGTGTAAATGCGTAATTAATTATAAAACACATGGGTAAACTTAAATTTTTTGGAAATAATAAAATCGTTTATTATTTTATGTCAGCTGCGTTTGCCTTCTCTAAAATTTATCTTCCTTTCGTAAATGGCTTTATTTATTAAACAGCGACGACAAATTAAAGATTTAAATTATACATTTACATACTACATTATATTGTTGCGAAAATGGAAACGGTGTAATATCGTTTAACATTAAAATGAGCAAAAGCTATACAAACAAATACAACGAACTTGTTACAAGTTAACCAACAACATCAGTATGAAATAAAAGGGGATGGACAAGTAAGTGAGAACGCAACAACAAGCAAGGTGAACAAAATACACACACACTAATGAAGTTGCGATAGAGCTATCGAGAAGGCCAACACACGAACATTCGATTTCAAAAACATTCATCAGACCGCTTACGTGGGCATATAAAAAGGCAATATAAAGCAGGCAATGAGTAGTCAGAATTTAATCAGCCTTGTGTGAAGAAGCGTTGCATGTGAAGAGAACAGACGTATTTTGAAGATCGCCGTTGAAAAAATCTGCGTTGTAAGCAAAGAAGAATAGCGAACAAGCAATTATTGTTATATTCGTCAAGTGGTAAACGGTGGTACACAAAAGTAGTGCGAAAAATAAAGAGTTTAATTGAAACTAAACACATATTTGTTTTTATTTTTGTTTGCAATCAACGAACTCATACTTTAAACGTTTTTAAAAAGGTAAAAATGTAACAATATTAAACAAGCCTTTAATAATGGTAATTGAAAATAATATATAATATGGCAAGTTCAAACATAAACTTAACATAAAAAGTTTCCGGTAGGATGATCTTTCCTTTAGCTTAAAGCTCATTTCTACCATATCATGACTATCATAGTGAAAAACAATTTATCTGAACGTTAAAATCCTCCCTTTAGTATACACAGTAACCGCCAAAATAAATCCAGAAGCGATAATTAACAAAAAAGTTTATTTTTTAACTCATTGTATACAAAATTAATAGAAAAGTATGAAAAAATTTAAAAAAACAATAAAGGGGTGGAGTAGGGAGTGTGTACTCAACTGAGTACAGCGGCGGGTTATAGGTGAAAAATTTCAAAACATTGTCTTTCAATGCATAATGTTTTTAAACATTTCTTGCATTGCCAGCGAACTCTTGCATGACATAAAGCACATCTTAATTGCTTTTCCAACTTTTCGGGGTAGTGGCCTATACCATCTTGGGGTAACCCTAGGACCAATGATAATGAAAGTCGAGCTTTAGTTTGGGCGTTTTGACGCAACAATTGACAAACAATTGAATTGCAATTGAACGTTGGAATAAAAGTTGATTGTAGTCGCCGTGGTCTAGTATGTAGTGTGTTCGCTTATTAGACGAAAAGCCAGGGTTCGAGCCCCAGGCCAGACATAAAAATAAAATACGAAAAGTATTTCTTCGACGACTTCCTCTTATCAGATTTCTGGCAAAAACTCTGAGAGTAAATAAAATTGCCATGAAAAGTTTCTCAAACATCTGTCGTTCGGAGTTGACTTTAAACTGTTGGTCCCGCAATTCATATATAAAATTAACACACACAACATAATTGGTGTGTGAAACTAGGTCGTAATCCTGACTGAAGTGTTGTAATGACCAATTATGTATGTATGTATGTAATAAAAGTTGATCCATGCTATCGCTATGACTCATTACATATAACCGCCAAGCGTTTGCAATGGCCATATCTATTATATAGGTAAACAATGCCCACCACCATTTCTTACCACGAATGGCAATTCTGTAGAGTGCAATAGACTGGTCCAGCTCATCTACTCCTCCCATATGTTTGTTATATGACTGAAACACTTTTAGTATATTGACATAAATTTGTTGTCGTTGTGTAGAAGACCAATGTTTTACTGTTCCTAATGGTTCTATTGTGTCATAGTTGGTTGCCATTGTACAGACGCTTGCTTGTACAGACGCTTTTGCTTGTAAAACCTATAGTCATATGAGGCCCGCTCTTCTTTTTTCAATTATTTCGAACTTCGTAATGGACACTTTTTTATTCTATTCTCTCTAATTGTTCCAGTCGCACGAAATCCTTTCTCTTTGAGATCCACCAAGAGATTATAGCTAGTAAAAAAGTTATCAAAAAATACTTCATACGATGCTGAGTTAGTCTCCATTTTCTCAAGCAATTTGTTTACTACTCTTGACACTAGGGGATCAGTAGAAATTTACTCCGATTTTCCACGATTAAAATCGAAAGTGTAGCAATATCCAGTGGAACTAGCTCCTATCCAGTTTTTAAACCAACTCGTACTGGTTTTTTACGTACAAATTGCTTAGCAGGGTGATGGCCAAAATATTTTACCATAGACTCATCAATTGAAATGTGCTCGTGCAATACACCCCACTGAAGAAATTTTTCATTACAACATCAGCTAACGGTCAAATTTTAAACATTTTGTCCCTGGTAGTGCCAGTTTCGTCATTATTCACAAGATGAAGATTCTTTTAAATATCTCGATATTTTTGCCTAGACATTGATTTTGATACCATTTCCATGCCAAGATCTTCATCGTAAGGCCAGTGTAAATCCTCTCTGGGTCAATTTGAAAGTTATGTCTATTATTTTGATTAGCATATAAAATTGTATTGGTGATAATCAAACTAGTCACTTCTTCATCAAATATCTTCTCGAATACTTGTACTGGGTTGAGAGTACTAAACAACTTCTTTACATCTTCTTGTCTAACGTGCGTATCAGCCGATACCCGAGGTGTTGAAAGGTATGTTGGTAAGCACTTACGCCACGCTGGGAGCTGACTACCTTTTCGGCGAACGGTTCATCGTCGCTACTGTCGTTATTATCACTTAAAATTATGTTATTGTTGCGTCTAAAGACCTCAACGTTACCTGACACAGCCGTCGGCAAGTTATCAACTATTATGTTCTCTTCACCATCTTCTTTTTCATCTGCCAATACGCCGCCGGAGCCGAGGCGGAATGATAGCGAAATTATATAAAGAATCACTGTCACTATCGTCCAATATTGCGTTAACAGCTTGTTCTAATCCTTTGAAAGCATTACCAACTTTAAAACGTTTAGAACTCATCGTAAACAACTTGTGTACTCTAACTTTCGAATCACAACACAACTTCTCAACGTTTAATCTTACACAAAAGAACTTTAGTCAAGGCACTCACTACCAGTTGAATTGATACATTCATATTTTGGGACTCCCCGTCTTACATAGATGTGCATTTAAATTTCTGTAAACACAACAGTGTTACCACATTTTGTATATGGATTCCGCCGCTGTACTCAATTGAGTACAGTTGTATTTAAATAAGCATAACTTTGTAAAAGTAAATTGCAGACCATTTGTTTATACATATTTTATAAACAGAAATGCTTGCTTTTAGAAAATTAAAATAGAAAATAAATTAACAAAACTGAAAAAGCTAAAACATGGTAAATTCTGTGCTTATCTGGCCACACCAATTTTGTATAAGTTTAAGAGTCTCAATTGAGTACGGCGGCGCCAAATGGGTTAACGGTAACTTGTAATAATGGCCCTAAGTAGAATAAGTTTGAAATACAAGTGTCTTAAGGGAGTTTTTTTTATTTTTGCTCTCTTAACCACTGTAGTCTAATCCATAATTCTAATGATACGAATCAGTTTTATTTGCTGCTTTATTTATTTATTCTTTTTTCTTTGTTTCGTAATTTTCCTGTTTCTCTCTTGTTACCGATAATTTTTCTATTTATTATTCATCAATCCATAAATTTAATAAAGATAAAGCATATAAGACCCTGGGTAAAGGAGAAAAACAAACGTAAAAACATTTTTGTTGCTTGCTCTTATCATTACGTAAATGATTAAACAAACTGCCTAAGTACGATAACTGTTGCCCGTCTTACCACAAACAACAACAACTGTAAGCAATAAAACACATTTTTCATCATATTTTAATGTATTTAAGCCAATGCTGTTTACAATCATTACAAATATATGTACCAACAAAATGATTGATTGATGGATGGATGTACACACGCTGGAATGATTGAATAGACAAGCATATGTTTGCATGAATAGAGAATAAAATGAAATAAAAATTGTTGAGTAGAAATGAATTGTTGTTTGGTTTTTTGTCCATTTGGGAGGGGTATTACAATAAAAAAAAGTTGTGATAATGGAAAGCAATAAAATTATTGTAACATTATGTTTTTAATGATTTGTTAATGCGTTGTTGTACGAGCTAAAAATATTTGTAATAATATCATACTAAATTTGTAATGACCATCATTAAATTCGTTATTAAATTTTATGCATAAAAATCTACATAATAATGGTTTTAATGTCAAATCGTTCAATGTAAATGCGATAGATTTATTCTAAACAAATATCCATAACTCCAGGCCAAAAATATAAATTTTTTTCTCTTCATTCATTTCGTTTTTGGAGCATACAAGTGCAAACACATGAATATATCTTCCACTGCAATGAAACGAAATTTCCATGAGTTTCTCATTGTTATTGGTTTTACATCAAACCAATATAAAATTTGACGTAAACCTTATTGCAATAATTTGTATTCATATTTTAGGGTTTTATGCCATTCCTTGACACATTTCTTGCATATTCGCATCACCCCTCTTAGACACAGCATTCTATCAATTGATCTCGCCTTTTAGTTTCTTTTCACCATTCCAGCAAAAGGTTATCTGCATATATGTGGAACTTACGAAATTTGACAGTTAATAACTGTTATTTGTTGAAGTTACATCTGTCATTTTATTGGTCTGCCAAATTGAGTTAAACTGAAGGCAAATGCATCGCCGTAGTCTGGCCGTTCAAACCCCAGGTCAAACAACTCCAACAAAATGAAATATGAAAAAATATTTCTTCGGCGACATTCTCTCCACTCATGTATAACAACACAACATAAGTGGCGTGAGAAGCTAGGTTGTAATCCTTTTTCAACGGTTGTAAATACGAATTATATGTATGTATGTATGTATCTGTATTAATGTATGTATGTATGCATGTATGCCAGGCGCATTGTTCTTAGACACATTGTTAATACAATCGACAAACTTAAACAAAATACACAAACAACAATAACGTAAACAACATATTTACGTTTATAGAGATTTCGCGAAGTCATTTTCTTCAAAAGCATTCATCAGACTGTTTACCCAGCGATATAAAACGCAAGACAAAGCAGGCATCGGGATTAGTAAAAATTCAGTCAATCTTGTGTGAAGACGCGTTGCATGTAAAGAGAATAATCATGGTTTGAAGATATCCGTTGTAAAGGTCTAACGAAGAATTGTTAGTGTGTACGCGGAAGAGTGTAAGGAAGAATGACAAATAAAGCAAATTGTTGTTGTTTAAATCAAGTTGCGAACTGTGGCACACGAAATTATGCGAACAATAAAGAATTTATTTAAAACTAAACACTAATTTATTCCTTTTTTTGCAATCTACGAACTCATATTTTAAACGTTTTTAAAAGGATAAAAACGTAACAATATTATTGCCGTACGACGAAGCGTTGTTTTAAATTTAAAAAAATATAAAAAGTTTTAATTATTCTTTTCATCATACATCGTTTCGTTTACTTTTACCTGTTATTTATTTAAAACATTAAACTAAAAATTTGTTTTGTATTGTTTTGTTAAATTAACCAAAGTCTGAAAACATACAATAACTTTGTACAACATTTGTTGACAGACAGGCCACAAAGTTAATGGCCAGACATATGGTGCTTAATTTATCACATAACACTGACATTTTAAAATACAAGAAATAATGAAATTTTAGACAGGCAAACAGAATTCACTCTAACATAACACTTTTATGGCACATGCAGCTATGGATATGTAAATGGCACATTTTATCATGAGCTTTTTCCTTGTGTGTCTTTTATAGACTTAAGTGCTGACATAGTAATCACGTTAACAAATTAAAGAAACATTTTTGCAACAACAAACTAAATTATATGGAAGTAAAAATTAATTGAAATTATATTTCCGGCTTATAATTGAAACAAATTAATAAAATTCTTCAGCAACATTATACTAATTTTGTTGTCCAAGCCTAATTAATAATTACTTGTCGTGTATGTTTATGTTTGTATACGATTTAATACAGTTTTTTGTTTGTTATGCTTTCACATCAAACACCTGATGAGTTTACCACCAGCTTGTAATTTGGCATACAAATGGACCTGAAAATTAAGTCATCGTATACAGAATAATAAAGTTTATCTCGAATTAATTAACCAAATCCCCCATTTAACCTTAAGATAATGACTCGACAATAAAATATATGAAAATGAGTGGAGGTTTAATTATTACGAAATGTTCAGAACTTAATGTAGAATGTAAAAATCTAAAATAAACATTCTAATTTATTAAAGAAAAGTTTCCATAATTTTTTTATAATCCTGACTAAATTACAAAGAAAAAAAATTATGCAGATAAAGTGTATATAATTCAGAACATAAAAATATTGTTATGTTTTTAACTTTTAAAAACGTTTAAAATATGAGCTCGTGCATTGCAAATAAAATTAAAAATAAATTTGTGTTTAGTTTTAATTACATCCATACATAACATACATAATTGGCCATTACAGCACTTCAGTCAGGATTACGGCTTAGCTTCTAACACTACTCATGTTGTATGTGTTAATTTTATACATGAGTGGCGGGACCTACAGTTTAAAGTCGACTCCGAACGGCAGATTTTTGAGGAACTTTTCATGGCAATTTTTATTTACTCTCAGAGTTTTTGCCAGAAATCTGCTGAGAGGAAGTCGCCGAAGAAATACTTTTTGTATTCTTGTTTTGATGTCTGGCCTGGTGCTTGAACCCTGGCTTTCCGTCTACACACACTACCTACTAGACTACGGCGACTTCTAAGGCATTGTCAGTAATTCGAAATAGTTCTCTGGCTTCATTTTATGACAAATAAAACAGAATGGAGAACATGCTCTATATCCAAAAGCTACCCAAGTCATTAAAGATCCTCCCTAAAAATTACGTGCGATTCTGATCCGCGTATCACCTCCTTTTTCCTTCCAATAAAATTTGAATCCATCAGGTCCATCAAGGTTGAATTTTTTTCGTCACTGAATACGCCACTACTACGCCACTCCTCTTCCCAAAAATTGTATTTTTTAGCGAAAGCCAATCTGGCTGCCTTGTGTCTAGGGGTCAATCGTGGTTTGGGTATCATTTTTTGTGGAATTACTGGACAAACATTGTTCGTTGAATTTGCTGAAGAAAATTATGGTAATCATTTTACTTTTCAGCAAGACAACGCGCCTATACATGTAGCCAAAAGGACCAAAGCATTTTTTGAAGGAAAGGATATAGCTATTTTGGACTGGCCATCACTTAGTCCCGATCTAAACCCTGTTGATAACCTCTGGGGAATTTTAAGTGCCGAAATATACAAGAGTGGGATGACCTATAACTCCTTAAAAGAGCTGAAAGAAGCTTTAATAAAAAAAATGGGACGAAATTCCCCAAGATGAGTTACAAAAATTAATAAACTCTATGCCACTTCGGTTAAATTAAGTAATTAAAAATCAAGGAGGACACACCCATTATTAAAATGTATGTCTTATTTGAATATATTTAATTAGCTTTGAGTTTTGAAACTTTTCGTATTGTGTACCATATAAATATTTCCTTTAAGAATTTGAATTAGCTGTAAGAAATATTTAATAAAAATAAACAAACCAAGGAAAATTTTTACTTTAATTTTTTGTTTGTCTTTAGTAAATATAAAAAATATATAAACTTATAAATTAGCTTTAAAAACAAAGATATTTTTAGAAAAAACACATGTACCATATATTTTCTTCTTTGGCTGTATTTAATTATTAATCGAAATGTGTATAGTTTTTGGTCACAATGAATATAGTTTCTTGTGCAAGAGGTAATTAAGAAGCTAAATATTACAAGATCAAAATAAGACGTACTATTCATAAAAAAATTTTCTTGCTGAAAGTTGCCAATACTTTTCAATTTCTTGAAAGAAAAAGTTAAGAATTGTTGTTGTTTTTATTATTTATTAGTAGTTTTAGACAAAAATTACATTTTTTATTAACTCTCGCCAATATAAAAAACCCACCCCAAAAACTTAAAAAACATAAATAAACAAAACATAGTTACAATCAGAGAGGGACAGAAATACTTTTTGGTAACATTTGCTGTCCCTTTCATAATTCGCTGCTAAACGTCAAAATTCCATTTCTATACTGCTTATACTGTGGGGTAAACAGTTTGATGAATGATCTTGAAGGAGAATGACTTCGCCTTCGCGAAATCTCTATACATGTGAACATTTTGTTTACGTTATTGTTGTTTGTGTATTTTGTTTACGTTTGTTCTTGCATAGTTGTTGTTGCCTGTTTGTTTACTTGTTTATCCCTTTTTTATACTGATGTTGTCGCTATGTTTTTGTTTATTTGTTGATCATGTAAACAAGTCCATTGTTTTTATAGTCCATTGTATATATAGCTTTTGTTTATCATTTTAATGTTAAACGATGTAACACCAATACCATTTTCGTAACAATATAATTTCTTAAGAAAACACGTAAATGTAATGAAATTAATACGAAACCATGTAATCAAGTTTCATTTTTATCACTTCACTAAGAAAATAATAACCAAATATATGGTGCGCGGTGGACCAGATATAACAGTTGTTTTTCATTCTCTTTTTCTTTGTATGTATGGAGGAGCTCAACCATTTAATCCAGCATCTCCTTTTTTAACTGCTTATTTGACTTAAAATTTTGTGTTTCTACATGTAATTACATGTCCCCCGATGTAATTTTAATAATTATTACTGTTGTTACTATTTATTTATTAGGTTTTATTAATTACAATCATTAAGTTATTGTAAATAGCATGTGACTAAAAGACTAATCCTTTTGAGAGTAAAATATTTAAGACAAACCTATTGGTGGATGTGTATGCTAATTATAAGACAACCACTGTATTTCCCGTTTGCATGTTTTAATACATCATGACATTTTTATTATTCTATCAAAGATTTAAATAACAATTAAAATGTTCGTAAGATATTATAAAAAGCGAAAATGAAACATTTTTTAACTTTTATATTTAAATGTGCCTTTTAATTTTACAGCTGGACGTTACAAATTAAATGTGCATTTAGAAAACGAAGGCATAGATTGGGTAAATATTTCAAATATACAGTGGACAGCAAAAGTAGGGGTACCACAACCTGTCCACACTTGATGCCACCATGCATAACCGTTTCTTGAGAACAAGCTCTACATTTCTTTATCATCCATACTAAAGTACATCCGTACGAGTAAAAATGATATATTTTGAACGACAGATTTTTGAGAAACTTTTCTTGGCAATTTTATTTACTTTCTGAGTTTTTGCCAGAAATCTGCTGAGAGCAAGTTGCCGAAGAAATACTTTTTGTATTTTGTTCCGTTGTCTGGCCTGGGCCTCGAACCCTAGTTTTACGTCTAATAAGCCAGCCTGTGGTTTGAACCGTGGCCTTAACCTCTAATAAGCCAACACATTACCTACTAGACCACGGCGAATTTGGTTTTTGAATTATAAACTTACTCTGAGTTCTTCTTGGGGGTACCTACATATTTGTGGTGTATTTGAGGGGTCACTAGAGAGTTTTCTCTTATTTTTCTTATGGTTTGTGAGAAACATTAAAACTAATTTTTGTTTTATAATAAAAGAAAAATGCAATAAATATAAAAAAACATCAATTATTTGTACATATTCCTGCTTAAAATTCATGACATTGCTGAAACATATTTGGCGTACCTAGACTTTTGCTATCCACTGTATATATTTTCTAGTGACATACTACAATGTAAAATGAAAATTATAAACCATTTACAAACCCAAGTGCCAAAATAAAATCGTGTTACATTTTTATTCATTTTTTTGGCTCTACTTTTTTCTTTTATTGTCAGTTTTATGACAGCTTTTAAACGATATTTTAATACAACGTCTTTAATATACCGTCTTTCTTGGTTCTTCATTTTATTCTTATCTACGAATTTATTTACTAATTTTTTTTTTTTTTTGTAATTTAAATACAATTTAAATTGCTTTGAAATGCTTCATTTTAATAAAATTATAATGCAAGTAAAATTTATTTTCAAATAAAGGCCAATGGTGTATAAATGCTTTTAAATTTCTAATTCACATCGCCAGTAGAATATAAATTTAAACTTTCGACAGCTTCATAGACAATTGATAAAAAATAAAAAATTTTCTACTACATACATACATAATTGGTCATTACAACCTTTAGTCAGGATACGATCTAGATTCTCACACCATTTAGGTTAGGTTAGGTTAGGTTAGGTTAGAGGACGTGTACTTGACAATTAAGACAAGTACAGTACCCGGAGGTCGAATTGACCCATTGTACAACGTCCTAGTTTCTCACACCACTTATGTTGTGTGTGTTAATTTATACATGAGTGGTGGGACCTACAGTTTAAAGTTGACTCTTAACGACAGATTTTTATTTATTGACAAACTTTTCATGGCAATTTTTATTTACTCTCAAAGTTTTTTGCCAGAAATCTACGGAGAGGAAGTCGCCGAAAAAATACTTTTGGTATTTTGTCTTTGATGCCTGGCCTGGGGCTTGAACCCAGGCTTTTGCGTCTAATAAGCCAACACACTACCTACTAGACTACGGCGACGCAACCATTTAGGTAGTGTGTGCAAATTTAATACGTAAATGGCGTATTAAACTGTCCGCTTAATATAACATCAAACACCAGCATAAAAAATGGTAAACAAGTAAAAAAAATACAACAACAAACACCAGCTTAAAATAACTGGTGAACAAGTAAACAAAAATACAACAACAAAGGCTACAAGATTAAACGTAAACAACGATGTTTACATTTATATAGGGATTTAGAGAAGGCGAAGTCATGAGCGTTCGTCTTCAAGACTGTTTACTTTGCCATATAAAAGGCAAGGCAAAACAGGCAACTGAGTTAGTGAAGTTCGGTCAGTAGTTTGTGAAGACGCGGTGTGTTTGAAGATCTACGTTACAAAGATCTGTCGAATAATTGTCTACTAATTGTTATTGTTTATGCAAAGGGTGTAAACAGAGGAATAACAAACAAAGCAATTGTTGTTGTTTATATAAAGTTGTGAACAGTGGCACACAGAATTGTGATAATAATAAAGAATTTTAATTAGAATTAAACAAAAATTTATTTTTATTTGCAATCCATGAGCTCATATTTTTAACATTTTTAAAAGTTAAAAATGTAAGGTATACTACTGTGTGGATTTTACGAAATTTATGCGAAATTATTGAGTACTGAAGTTTTCTCAAATTACCTTCAAAGTTAAGGCCTCCAATTTGTTTACAGTATTCCCATGTACAATAAAGGTTCATTTGATTATAAAATTTAAAACAGGAAGAACACTCTGAATTTAACATATTTTTATTGCATATTTTATTTTTTTAGATTGAATTAAGGCAACTTTCTACTTTGAATTTTAAATTTTGAATATTTTAAGGGTTTGAGCAAGGTACGTACACATATAAACAAATGTGTCCCTTGGCAATATTTACACATTTCCCTTTTTTTTTGTTATTCTAATTTAACACATGAGTATTAAAGAATATTTATTATTATGCAACTTTATTGAAATTTAAATTAACTACCCTTAGAAAAGTGTCCGCCAGATTTATAAAAAAAAAAAAATTTAAAATATTCAAAATTTAACAACAAAAGCATACTCCAGAGTATAATTTTGTGTCCATTTATACATTTCATTTTGAATTTCAACTTATACCCGTAACTCATACTACTCGAAATATACTATGTAGCTTAGCAGAAACGTAAAAATGTATTCCAGAAGAATAAACAAAATTTCACTACATTTGTGTGCAAACAACAAAAAAAGTTTATTTACACCTCAAGGGCTCGCTTCCCTTTTTTGAAGGACAATATCAGATTAAAACTTAATGGAAAACTTTTTTGATCGCATTTTTTTTTTGTTTCTTTTTAGCAAGACAAAAGTATTTTTGCTGAACGCATTACTTATTTCCGGGGTTTTTATTCTTTGTTTTTTAACAGAAACATATTTACATATCTCCCTTCACATCCGTGAAGAGATACATACATATATTTTGCATATACGGATATAATTTCTAGCAAACAAAAAAGTTTTCTATAAATCTTTATTTGAGGCTGTATTGTTCAAATAAAATCCGGCTACAATATTTTTTTTATACCAACACTCAGGAGATGACCCCTATTCATGCAGTAAACATGTTGGAATACACAAAACATAGTTTCGAGGAGAAAGGAAAGAGGGGATATTGTGCAAAAAATTTTTTATTTCTTTCTTATGACCTGTTTTCACGCCTTCGTCACTTTTTTTCGAGAATTGCTTTTTTAGTAATAATTCTCACTTTCTTTTTTATATTGTGAGTATCCCACCACTTGACTAGCCATGAAGTGTGCTTTGGGTCATTGTCATGCTGAAAAATATAATTGACGGGCATACTCTCAAAGGAATACGGTTCTGTTACATTTTTCAAAATGCTTTATATTATGCTATATTAATATTGGCTCATTATTCTTTCAATTCTTAAATTGGACCCACACCACGCCCCAGATCATAATAGAGCCGCCACCATGTTTTACAGATTTCACTGTGTACCTGCGATCAAGGGCTTTGTTTGGAGGATGTCTTACATAAGTTTTTCCATCAGATTGAAACAAATTAAGCTTGGATTCGTCACTACCGAGAACTTTGTTTCAGAAACGCGTATCTTTTTAAGCATTTCCGTTGCAAACTGTAACCGCTTTTAAATATTTTTTTTTGAGACATACGGTTTTTTCTGCGCAATGAACCAACGAAGTTCCCCCTTCTTATTGTCCGTGTGAATATTTCTAATGTTATATTTTGCCCAATTTCAGCCTTTATTCCACGAGAAGACAGGAAAGGATTTCTCTTACTGGCCCTACAAATATTCTGTCTTCTGCTGAAGTAGTTTTTCTGGCTCTAGACTTCCTGACTGGGGTTTCAAACTTTTTCGTTTTATTGTACAAATGAATTGCTCACAATAACATTTTTTTCTGGAGCAAGAAAACCTTTGTGCAATAGCTGACATTGAAAGTTATTCCTCCTGGTAACAACGCACAATTAACTTCAGAAGTTTTGGAGTACAAGACTTATTTTTTCCTATTTTAAAAACTAAAACGCATCAAAATTTCTACAAGGTGACTTATTGCTATTTAAATTATACTCACTTTATTTTTAATAACAAAATAAATTCAGAAATTAAAAGTAAACTGAACGTTTCTAATTACGTGGCCAGCCAAAAGAAACTACTTCGGAATAATTTTTTTTTTAATAACAAAAATTAAAACTCCACGTGTTTTGCGTTGGCAACAATGATGGTGGTATACACGTCGAATAACGGTACTTATAAATTACAGCGTAGGCTATAAAAAAAGTTGAGCTTTTTTTTATTTTTTAAAACATCGTTTCTAATTATAAGGCCACCACTGTATAATGTCAGGCAAACAGCCATAGTCTCTGTTGGGAATCAAACCCACGGTTTGAGGTTTAGCGCACTACCAATTAGACCATCGGAACACGCAAAATGCAATACACGATGTTTTAAAACGATAAAAATTAAGAGTATTAAAATATTATCGCTGTATTCTAGTAGGTACTGTGCTGGGTTATTAGACGTAAGGCCCCAGGCCCGGTTCACACCCCAGATCAGACATCAAATCGGAAATATGAAAATATTTCTTCGGCGACTTCAATTCAGTAGATTTCGGGCAAAAACTCTGAGAATAATTGACCAGCGTTGTCAGTAATTTTATTAAAAAACTTTTTATTTCTGAGAAAAAAATTTTTTTTTTACCAAAAAAAATAAAAGTACCAGACATCACGATAAAATACAAAAAGTATGTCTTCGGCGACTTCCTCTCGGCAGAATTCTGGCAAAAACTCTGGGAGTGAATAAAATTGCCATGAAAAGTTTCTCAAAAATCTGTTGTTCCGAGTCGACTTGAAACTGTAGGTCCCATCTCTCATGTATAAAAGTAACACACACAACATAAGTGGCGTGAGAAGCTAGGTTGTAATCCTGAGTGAAGGGTTTTAATGACCACTTATATATGTATTAAAATATTAATTAAATAATTAATTACAAGAAAGGCACAAGTATAAATAATTTGTTGTGTAAATGAGACAATAATTTTCAATTTGTAGAATCCACCCTAGTAAAGCTGAACGTCTATTCAAGTCAATCAATTAATCATCCTATTTTAGACATTTTTGGAGCAATCGAAGTACTGCTCAGCCAATGCGTGTCGCATCAATGAAAAGAAGAAGAAGGCTTCGGAAGAAGCCAAGTCTGGTGAATGCGTTGGGTAGCAGCTCTCAGTTAAATACTTTGACAGTATTTTGAACCGGTTTTACTTTCTGTGCAGATGCATCGTCATGTCACGAAATCATGTCCGTTAGCATATTCGGGTCGTTTTTTATCAGGTTTTAGGCGCTCGTGGTATACGACACCTTTTTAATCCCAATGGATACACAGCATTGCCCTCCGGCTGAATTTTGCAGTCGAAACATCGGATTAACCCATGATTTTTTTCGTTTAGAATTCTGAAAATAAATCCATTTTTCAATGTGAGTAACAATTTAACGCAACGCTGATTTTCTATTGTCTCTTTGAAGCAAAATTTCACAAGTGATTTTTCAGTTTTCCATCTGTCTGTCATTCAATTCATGTCTCATCCATTTTCTAGACTTTAGGATCTTTCTCGCGGCTTTTAAACGGACTGAAATTGTTTTTATGCAACATTTAACATTTGTTTTCGATTGAAAGTGTCATCTTTATACAATACTTTTTGATTTTTGGCGTCTTCAAATTTTTGTTCGTCTTCCACGTTCTTCATTTCTCACATCAAAATCTTTATCTTTTAACCGAAGAAACTAACTTTTGCATTTTGCTTCTGATAGAGCATGATCACCATATTTTCCTCAAAACTTTATTTTCTGATAAAAACTTTGCCATCTTTAACACGATAAAAAATATTGTTACGAAAATGAAAAAAATCTAGTTTCTGGTGTTTTGCTTTTACCTCGTTTAACATTAAAATTATAAAGAAATGCTACAAAAAAATAAAACAATTTACTTGTTTACAAATTATTACACTACATAATATAACATAAAAAATGGTAAACTTGTAAACAAAAATATACCAACAAAACACCAACATAACAATGGTAAACGAATAAACAAAAATACAACAACAAACACTACAAGAATAAATGTAATAAAATACACACATAACAAAATATACACACGCCTTCAAAAACATTCATCAGACTGTTACTCTGCCATATAAAAGCCAACGCAAAGCAGACGAGTGAGTTAGTAGTAAAAGTTCAGTCAGTCTTGTGTGAAAAATGGTAAACAAGTAAACAAAAATACAACAACTAACACCAGCATAAAAAACTGGTAAACCGGCAAACAAAAATACAACAACAAAGGCTACAAGATTAAACGTAAACAAAGATGTTTACATTTATATAAAGATTTCGCGAAGGCGAAGTCATGAACGTTCGCCTTTAAGAACATTGATACGACTGCTTACTTTGCCATATAAAAGGCAAGTAAAGCAGACGATTGAGTTAGTGAAGTTCAGTCAGTCTCGTGTGAAGACGCGGTGTGTTTGAAGAGAGTAATCTTGGTTTGAAAATCTCCGTTACAAAGATCAGTCTATTGTCTAGTAATCTTTACTGTTTATGCAAAGGGTGTAAACAGGGGATTAACAAACAAAGCAATTGTTGTTGTATGCATAAAGTTGGGAACAGTGGCACACAGAATTATGCGAATAATAAAGAATTTTAATTAAAACTAAACACATATTTATTTTTATTTTATTTGCAATCTACGAGCTTATATTTTCAACATTTTTAAAAGATAAAAATGGGACAATAAGTTGTTTGTTTACTGATTTGATATATATTGGATATGGTTGACCAAACTCATTGCCAACAAAAATTTAGACTATTTCGTAATAAATGTTCCCTTTGTATTTGTATCTGAACGCTTACTTCATAGTAGTGCACCTCGTGCATAGTGCAGTATGTGACCCGCTTTGTCCAAATCTTTTTCTAGTTGTGGACGTGATTATACAGTAGGATATCTGTTTGTAGGGAGTACATCTGAACACCAGTATTTGAAGCCTGTAGTGTTTAAACTAGAGTTAGCAAAAGTGCCTCTGATCGGCAGTGATTTTGAGAAATTTTGTTAAAAATGTTTTTTAAACAGAAGAGGTGACAGCACACATCCTTGCCGGATGCCGGTTTTTATTGTCATTGTTTTTGTTGTTTTTCATGTAATACACGGCATGTTGCATTGTTGTACAGTGTCTTTATTAAGTTTATTATTTTAGTAGGGACACCCCTGCCCTATGACAGACTTAGACAGTCTTTTGTTATTATATTGGCCATGCTCAGCAAAGTTATGTCTCTCCAATTTTTCCTGTCGGTTAAATCCCCTTTTTGGGAAGATTTATAATTGCCCCGGCGGTGATTTCGTCTGGTATGGATTCGTCATTCCAGAATGCACTTATAACGGGTTCCAATAAGCGAGCGCTAGTAACTCGGTCGGTTGTAAGGAGTTCTGGGGAAGTATTGTCCAGGCCTTGAAATTTGCTGTTTTTAATTGAGCCAATTGCTACGCTTATATTATTGGATATAGTTTGATTCAACACGTGAGAGGTGCAAGCGCAGATTGAATTTTGTGGGGCAGATGTTGTATTCAACATATTGGTGTAAAATTTTTCCCATAAGCTGAGTTGCTGAGCTTTTGATGTTACAAGTTCCCCAATGTCATTTTTCAGGGGTCTGCTAGACGGAAATGTTCTATTAGTGAGCTTGTTAACAGCGAGATATTGGTCTCTTGTGCGATGGGTTGTTGCAGCTGGTTGTAGCTCGTTTACTATATTGTTGACCCAATTCCGAATTCCAATTATCTCGCCTCGCATTACGTTTAACATCTCGGTTAAGTCAGTTATACATTTCCTGATGCTTGATTTTACTCGAACGAGTTTTGCTCGAGTTTAGGGCTGCATTGGCCCCCTTTCTGTCCTGAATTAATCTCCATGTAGTATCGCTAATCCATTCCTTCCGGATGTTGTTTTTGAAACCAAGATGATTTTCTGCAGCTTTGAAAAATATATCTTTGATTTCCGGCCTCATCTCACTTTTAGCTTCGCCGCCTTAAATTTCGTTTGTGTCACGAGGGAATTATTTTTGATGGCAGCGATTTTAACGCGGATATGGGCGATTAGGAGATGGTGGTCACTACTAATACCAGCACCACGTTTGTTTCGCACATCTAGTAGCGAACCTCTCCACTTTCTGCTGATCATGATGTGGTCGATCTGGTTTTCAGTCACGCCATCAGGAGATAGAGTAGGGTAGGGTTGCGAGTACACTGTCGAGACGATTATAAAATGTTTTCTTCACCGACTTTTTAGATGTATCCGTAGGGACGTAACATTGTACAAACGTGATATTTCGAGCAAGGCCGAGCACTCTGACGGTGATAATTCTATATGAGTGTGGCTTCCAGTCTAGAAGCGCACGCTTGGCCTGCTTAGAAAAAACAATTCCAACCCCACTGGAGCTCATTTGATGGTTTACCACAGAAGAGAATGGTGAGGCCATTTGATGTTGTGAATTCACCAGACTCACTCTGGTGATTCTGATTTCACAGAGCCCAAATAAGGTAAGTTTGTAAGTCACAAACTCTTTACATAGCTATGCAAACCGTGATGGCTCCAAGAGAGTACGTATATTCTATGTTCTAATTCTAGTCCTTTTTTTAATGCCAAATTCCCGTTATTCCTAGCTTCTATCAATTGAACAAACTATTGTTGAAGAATAAGATGGAACTGTTGGTGTGGACAGTAATTCTTAAAAGAGGAAAATAATTTTAATTTATTCTTATAAATATTCTCTAAACACAAACGTTAAGTTTCCATTTTACTACCCGATTTTATGTGAACACTGAGTGGCTGTATTGCTGTAACATGTCCCGCTTTGGTCGTTTACTGTGTCATACTGTTGCCAGAAATTTATTTTGTGTTGTAAGGAATGATAAACAACAAATATTTTATTTTTGTTTTAACAAACATTGTAAATGAAAAAGTTTTCCTTTAATTTATACCAAAACGTTTAAATTTGCTTAATCGCTCGTGGAGAAGTAATAGATAAACGCACAAACTTTTATTATCCAATAAATCAATGACCCACTAGGTGTAATTAACAAATCAGTTACTTGTATTTAAATCAGTTCCTTATTGTTGCGTAGAAGTAGTAGAGTATTGCGACCAGTTGATTTATTGCATTGACCTCAACCTATATAGGGTTTCCCAATAATGTGTCCACCAAAGCGATGGCCCTGACAAACTTCAAAGTGCTGTGTAACATAAACACCCAGATGTTTCCATTAACGCTGGTTCCAAATATGAATCAACTCCTACTTTAAAGTAGGTGTTATAAGAATAGAAAAGATCCACGAAAAACGAGTCGACACACACCATTTTTTGTCGATCATAAGGCAGCCTTCGATAGCCCCATAAGGAATCGTGTTTTGCCGCAATGTCTGAGTTCGGTATACTTGCGAAGCTGATAAGGCTAGGCATAATAACGTTGAGAAACTCCTGCAGCTCTGTCAAAATAGGAATGAAGCTGTCCGAATCTTTTGATACCGTGCGCGGTTTCAGGCAAAACGGTTCCTTATCATGCGACCTCTTCAAATTCGTAATGGAATGTTCTGCGGAAGGCGGTAGTGCATCGCAATGGCACTATTTTTCAAAAAAGCATCCAGTTGCTTGCGTACGCTGAGGACATTGACGTCATAGGGCATACCAAGCGAGATGTTACTGTTGTCTTTAGTGATATTGAACGGGAGTTTGCTAAGATGGGTCTGGCAGTAAATGAGGGCAAAACAAAGTATATGTTATAGAGACGTGAGGTGTATTGATTCTATACTTTTGATATAGTCAAGGAATTTATTTATCTTTAGTTACCACCAAAAATGATGTCAGTCTGAAGACCAAGCGCAGGATCACTCTTGCCAACAGGTGCTACTATGGTCTCAATAGGCAAATGAGTAGCAGAGACCTCTCACGTACGACAAAACTAATACCCTACAAAACGCTCATCCTACCCGTGCTTCTTTATGGCGCAGAGGCATGGACGCTATTAATAACTAGTGCAACAGCCTTGAGAGCATTCAATAGAAAAGTCCTACGTAAGATATTCGGTCCATTGCGGGTTGGCGATGATTTCTGCATCCGATCCAGCTGTGAGTTGTATGAGCTCCTCAGCGATATAGACGTTGTGCAGCGTATTAATATCCAGCGGCTGCGCTGGCTCGGCCATGTCGTTCGAATGGAGGAGGATGCTCCGGCGAGACGGGTATTTGATGCGGGAATCTGCGAAAGTCTGCGAGGAGGACGACCTTGTTTGAGTTGGAAGGACCAAATTGAGGAAGCCCTGTCATCGATTGGTGTCACCAACTGGCGTAGGCACACAAGAAACTGAGGCACCTGGAGGGATGTGTTGCGGCAGGCCGAAATCTATTAATCGGGTTGTTAAAGGCCAATTAAGTTATAGAATTCCTCATGAGGCATCCTGTTTCCACTTTCAGGATATTTCTAGATAGTCTGACGTATAACTCAAGTCTTTGCTAATCTTATCATAATTATATAACAAAACTTTAGATTATTTCAAACACCCTTTGTCTTCTCCATTCAACTTTACATCATTAAGATTATCCTGAACGTAAAGGACATGAATTTTCCAAGCATTTCGCATCTTTTTCCAACACACTTTCTAAAAGTTTAAATTCTTAGGGCCTTTATTACAACTTGCCGTTAACGAAAGGGAGGATTTTAAAGGGCAGATAAATTGTTTTTCATTATTATAAATGGACAATATGGTAGAAGGGAGCGTTAAGCTAAAAGGGGGATCATCCTACTGGTAGCTTTTAAAGTTAAGATTGCGTATGAACTTGCCATATTATATATTATTTTCAATACGGCAACTTCATATACACACAAAATGAGCGATCACAAAACAAAAAAGAAACCCGTCGTTGCCACTGCGTTTAAAAATAACTGGTTTAATTGAGCAATGAGGCTAACATTGCTGCCGGCACTGCCATATTTATGAAAAAGTTAACTTTAATTTATCTGTAGGTTGTACTGACGAAATGCAGTTAAAGGTGGCTTTAACTTTCCCTTTATTTAAAGTTACCTTTAACTAAACCCAACTTTAACGGGAAGTTGTAATAATGACCCTAAAATATTTGAATAATAGCTTCGTAATTTTTTTTCACTCTCATCAAATATTTTTGCGGAAATTTTCACCTACGCTATTAGATTATTCTGCAACTATTGTGTTATTGTGTTATGAAGTTTTACTTTGCTTTAAAATATTTCTAAACGACCTGCAGCTAATAAACGAATTCTGCCTGTAATTCAGAGTGCGATCCACTGGCCAAACGACCACAAACGGATGTGCTCAGTTGGGAAGAATATACGATTTTCGGGAACAAGCCACATTGCGACGATGCGCCCTATCGTCATTAGTGAGCATCTTCTTTCTCTACAGTACGCGGTCGAGAAGCCTAAAAATAGATTTTAAAATAACATGTATTATTTAAAGCAAACTCTCTTGTGGAAGATTGTTAAATATAGGTTGAAAACCAAACTTCCAGAGAAAATTTAAGTCGAAGTAATTATAATTACGGTTAATCGAGAAAAAAAAAGAAGATAAGAGTTATTAATTCTACTTTTCAATATTGGTAAAATGTTGAGAAATCTTACCTTACAATTGGTTTTTTACCAATTGGATTGAGAGTGTGTTTTCAATTTAATATTGTTACGAAAATGGAAATCGTGTTACATCGTTTAACATTAAAATTATAAACAAAGCTACAAAAACAAAAACAATGAACTTGTTTACATGATAAACAAGTAAACAAAAATATAGCAACAAAAAGGGAAAACAAGTAAACAAACAGACAACAACACTGCAAGGACAAACGTAAACAAAATACACAAACAACAATAACGTAAACAACGTGTTTACATTTATAGAGATTTTGCGAAGGCGAAGTCATTCTCCTTCAAGATCATTCATCAGACTGTTTACGTTGGCATATAAAAGTCAAGACAAAGCAGGCAACGGTCAATTCAGTCTGTCTTGTGTCAGTCACGCGTTGCATGTGAAGAGAATAATCGTGGTTTGAACGTCGCCGTTTTTAAGATCTGCCGAACAATTGATAGTGTTTACGCAAAAGAGTGTAACGAAGAATAACAAATAAAGCAATTGTTGTTGTTTACATAAAGTTATGGACATTGGCAGGCAGAATTGTGCGAAAAATAAGAATTTTAATTAAAGCTAAAGACAAATTTATATTTATTTTATTTGCAATCTACATACACATACATAATTGGTCATTACAACCCTTCAGTCAGGATTACGACCTAGTTTCTCACACCACTTATGTTGTGTGTGTTAATTTTATACATGAGTGGAGGAACCTACAGTTTGAAGTCGACTCCGAACGACAGATTTTTG
The DNA here is from genome assembly GCA_932273835.1 of Sarcophaga variegata. Lineage (NCBI taxonomy): Eukaryota > Metazoa > Arthropoda > Insecta > Diptera > Sarcophagidae > Sarcophaga > Sarcophaga variegata. Next base: position 27,706,611 of record OW026358.1, on the reverse strand, counting down.
AGAAACTTTTCATGGCAATTTTATTTACTCTCAGAGTTCTTGCCAGAAATCTGCTAAGAGGAAGTCACAGAAGAAATACTTTTTGTATTTTGTTTTGATGTTTGGCCTGGGGCTCGAACCCTGGCTTTACGTTTAATAAGCCAACACACTACCTACTAGACTACGGCGACAATCTACGGCTTGCAATCTACGAGCTCATATTTTAAACGTTTTTAGAATGTAAAAATGTAACAATATTGTTTTTAGTATATGTATGCACAATAACTGATGATTTTAGTTTCAAGTGCAACGAAAGAGTTAATGATGTTAGTTTCAAGTGCAAAGAAAGAGTGATTTTACAAAAGCCACGGCTGTTCTGAAAATCGTCATAACAAGTACTATCGATCAAATTCGGCCTAATTTATATGCCAAAGACATGGGAAAAGATAGAAAAGCCGTGGTGAATATTTGAACCTTGTGATTTTCCTCGCAGAATGCCATCAATAGGTCTTGCAAATAAAAATAAAATGTCGATTAGATATCATGGTTCTTTGTTAAAATTTAAAAATTAAAACCAATATTGCTTAGTCGATTTTTTTTTGCACTTAAAGTCAGATCTGTTAGTTTTGAAAGACACTGTGCCCAAGTAATTCTAAAAATTCAATAAATTGGAGATATAATTGGAGAAATTGTACGTAATTTGTGCTCCATTTTTGTTTTAAACTTATTGTATTTTGTTTTAAAACACAAATAAAAGTTTATACCTTTGCTCTTAATTACTTTAATGTTTTCTATTAAATTAAAATGAAATGGAATTATAAAATCTGCAAAATATATACGCAAATCCTTTCCCATTAAAATATCCAAATAATGCATATGTGTGTACTAAAGCAACACTGCAAACACATATTTGCATTTTTATAAATTTATAATTTTAATAAATATTTAATTAATACAATAAAAGAAGAGAATACAAATACAATTTCAGAATTCAAAATATTTTATGACATGTGTGCACCTGTTGTGATAGTATTATGTACAGTAACGCACGCTTAGTTTCAACAAGAGGTAAAGAAAATTTAGTCGTCGTAGTGCAGTAGGTAGTGTGTTGGTAGATCAGATGAGAGATTGTCGTTCCACGCCTGGCTCAGACATCTGGAACAGAACGAAATATGAAAATATTTATTTCGGCGACTTTCCTACAGTCAGCCACTATTAGGGCACTGAGCTCTAATGTGATGAACTTCAAGCCGATGTACTACTGTCGCAGATATCTGAACAGCGTAGCGGAACAATATAATGTCCATATCATACGGATACCGGGCACAATATTATGCTGAGTGGATGAAGTCACCGTAGTTCAGTAGGTAGTGTGTTGGGTTATTCGACGTAAGGCCTCCTCGGTTCGAGCCCCAGATTAGACATCAAAACGAAATATGAAAAAATATTTCTTCTGCGACTTCCTCTCAGCAGATTGCCGACAAAAACTCTGAGCATTAAAATAAAATTGCCATGAAAAGTTTCTCAAAAAATCTGTCGTTCGGAGTCGACTTTAAACTGTAGGTCCCGCCACTCATGTATAATCCTGACTGAAAAGTTGTAATGGCCAATTATGTTATAGATGAACTGGCCAGACGTAGCACAACCGTAAAGAATTATTCCCAGAAGCTCGTAATTAACAATATGGTCACTGAAGTCACCGAAGTTGGATGGAAGTTGCACTGCAAGGATGCTTAAACTTCAAAGAAACGTGCTCAGTATGGTTGTCGAGGTCACTACTGGGCGTTGCATTATGGGAATGCATTCGAAGCACATTAGTCTGGGATACCTTTCAAATGAGTTCTGTAGAAACTGCAAAGATGAGGTGGAAGATGAAATTGTTCTTCAGAAAAAAAGGCATCTTGGTGTCTACTACATGGATGATATTGCTGATCTGGCAAACATGGGCATTGGCAGTCTTAGTCACTTCATCAGGAGGTCAGAGTGTTTCCAGGAATTGTAGATAATTCACAAAAACTGTGTTAACATAATGGGTCTCATGTGGCCTAAGTGTCTTCATCCTACTTCCTCTAACCTCTAACTACCTGCCTACCCACCTTGATTCAAATATATTTCACTGGATTAACAAAAATCTTTGATTTAATCAGAATTCCTTTTAACCATACCCTACTGTATTTACATATTTTCATAGCCATATAATGTCATGTTATTATTGTGTTGAGCTTTAAATATTTAATTTGAATTTTTTTCTTTATCTATGTGGATGTAAATAAGCCTTTAATGTCGATGAAATTTTTGATAATAAATGTGGTATTTAAATTTACTTTAAATATGTATGTATGCATATTAACAATAAAACTTTACTGTAATTGCAAAGGCGTAAGGAATGTTGCCACATATTAATAAATATTATGTTTTAAACACTATTCTTTTGTAAACTTAAACTAATGTAAGCATTGTATACATAATCGAATAACATTTGATTGAGATTTACTTCAAACTTTAAATCAAAATCTTTTCACTTAAAGCAAATTACACTATGCCACAAAATAGAAAAAAATGAAATACACCCATGTAATGACAGAGTGTAAGTTGTGAGTTTTGTTAAGTAGAACTCAAAAATATATTTTTTCTATATTTCTTGAACTCTCCAAATTTGTTTTATTTCACAAAAACGGTTCTTTTTGACGTTACGCACAAATTTATTGATTACACAAGCATTTCTAAATCGATGACCATCCAAACCGATGTTTAACCTTATTAAAAAGGAGAGGGATGGGCCTTTAAAACGATATACATTTATATATTATTCGACTTAATATTCTTTGATTTTTGACGATGTAAACTTGGCAAATGCGAATTTTTTTCATATTTTTTTTTTTAATTTTTTCCGTTCATAGTAGCAATGTTTGCGCAAAGAGAAACAATAATATTTGCCAAAAAACACAAATATTAGCCGACTTCTGATAGTCGTGTAAAAGTAAATTGACACATTTTGCGATAAACAAGCAAGATCCATCAAAACTTTTGAAAATTTTTGAACTGCAAATTCATTTGATAAGATGACATATATAAAAACATAACACAACTGTTTTACTCTTTAAATAATATATACGGTAATTCTTGTCCGATTTGATCAAACGAAGTGTCAATCTCTTCACAAGATATTGCGCATTCAAAATCTCATCACTTATTTCATATTTTTTAATTAAATTTTCCAATTACGAATAGCTAAACTTGAAAAAATGAGAAAAAAAAATTATATATTCAAAACTCATAACATGTAAATTTGAACCACGTGTTTATGTATACCATTTCAAAGGTTTATCTGTCCCCTTTTCAAAAAATCTTGGATTTAGAAAATAGGTTAAAAAATATTTGGGTAATCAATAATTTTGTGTGAAAAGATTAAAAATACCGCTTTTGTCAAATAAAACAAGTTTGGAGGGTTCGAGAAAAACAAAAAAATTATTTTTAAGTTCTACTCAACAGAATTCACAACCTAAACTATGTCATTAGCTGGGTGTATTTGAACTGGTGCACCGTGTTATTGAATAAAAATGTTAAACAATTTGTAATTTCGTAACTCTACTTAACTGAACTTACTTAATTTGTCATGACTACAATCCAGCTTCTCACACCACCAATGTTGTGTTCTAATTTTTTCCATTAGTGGAGGGACCTATATTTAAAAGCAGACTCCAAACGACAGATTTTTGATAAACTTTTCCTAACAGTTTTATTTTTATTTTTGCCAGAAGTCTACTGGGAGGAAGATGCCGAAGAAATATTTCTTCATATTTCGTTTTGTTGGAGGTGTCTGAACTGGGGTTTGAACCGTGGCCTCACGTCTAATATGCCAATACACCACATTAGTCTACGGTGACTTGACAGCTGTCATAGTTGAATTATTTGTTGTCTGCACAGGTCTCCCGTGACAGTTTAGGCCGGTTTAACCAGTTTATGATCTAATTCCACCAAATTCGGACCATTACTTAGGCGTAATGCCTGTAGAGATTTGATCATTGGTCGTGCTTCACATATGGGCTGACTTCCAAAATGTATCAATACAAAGTTTGTATACAGTTCTACTCCGATATATAAATTTTGTACATATGCAAAGTTACCAAGCAATGCACCAACTATAAATCCGCTGCCTGATTGCTTTTTGACAACGGTAAAAGTACACATTGACGACGATTTGAAAGAGTATACATTGTAAACACTTTGTACAGCGGCTTTATTAAACACTATACTTTGTTCAAACACAAAGCAACTAACATTTTGGAAGACAGTCATGGTTTCTTACTCTTGGTGTTGACATAATGAATCCATTTTCGGTTGTCCATCATAATTCGAAACAAGTATTTTTCGTTTTAAAGCTATCAGACAGCATATCAAACATACTAATCTTTCAACGCCTCACAGCTTCAGTTCATATGACATTTTTTGCTTTTGAGTGAACCCAGCTACTTTTAAATACTCTGAAACGGATGCTTAAGTCACGCATAATGATTCCGATTTCTTGCGTTCGACACGTATATTGATCAAGTCGTATTTTAAATTTATTGCTTTCAAACTTTTTTGGCTTGTCTTTGAACTAAAATTTTACATTTTTGTAATGCGTAGACCACTCTATATGCTATTTTTTAATAGCAATAACAATGACACGAAAACCTGTCATTCGGAACCGACTTTAAATTGTAGGTTCCGCTACATACACAATTGGTCATTACAACCCTTCAGTCAGGATTACGACCTAGTTTCTCACACCACTTATGTTGTGTGTGTTAATTTTATACATGAATGGCGGGACCTACAGTTTAAAGTCTACTCCGAACGTCAGATTTTTGAGAAACTTTTCATGGCAATTTTATTTACTCTCAGAGTTTTTGCCAGAAATCTGATGAGAGGAAGTCGCCGAAGAAATACTTTTCGTATTTTATTTTGATGTCTGGCCTGGGGCTCGAACCCTGGCTTTTCGTCTAATAAGCCAACACACTACCTACTAGACCACGGCGACTGCTACTCAAGTATGAAATTAACACATACAACATAAGTGGTGTAAGAAACTAGGTCGTAATCTTTACTGAAGACTTGTAATGACCAATTATGTATGGTAGGCCAGATATTACAACGCCATTCTAAAACTATGGAGGTGGGGTTTTACCTCACCCGCCATATGGCCCAGACCCTGCCTCTTCTGATTACCGGATGTTTCACTTCAGAGCAGCGTATTAAAAATCTGTTCGATTCAGTGGTGTTTTTTGGTACGGTATCAATAAATTGCCCAAAAGAATTCAAGGATTCAAGATCTTTCAAAAGGCTACGTTAATAAAGCATTAATTTTATATCTAAAAATGAATGTGTGTTTATTTGTTTGTGGGTTTGTTTGTTTGTTTGAAGTCTATAGACGGCTAAACAGCTGGACCGATTTTCTTGAAATTTTAACATTACCTTCCTGCATGTCTGGAAGGAACTATAGGCTACTTTTTATTTTAAAATTTCAAGTAGGCGAGTTGCCACGCCCACATACCTATAAGTATTTAATGTCGCATATCTCATAAACTTCAACAGCTAGAGTCCTCAAATTTTGTGTGGACGACTTTAACGTATATATGAACAAAATGGGAGGATTGGCTATAGTGGGCGTGTCACCTCCCATAGTCTATATATATAAATATTAATGTTTGTTTTTATGTACCTTATACCATCGTAAACTATGCATTTGATCATGTTATGATCTTTACCAAAGTTGATAATGATATGATCTTTAGTAAGTTGTTGCGCATCAACCGACGAAGGTTTCTAAGTTGATATGACCAATTTCCGACAGGTGGCGCCACTGAAAATTACTTAAAATCAATTAAATCGTAAACTGTGTATTCTTTAACAAAGTTGTTGCGCATGAGTCGAAGGAGGTTGGTGCGGTTAATTTCCGATGGATGACGTCACTGAAAATTATTCAAAATGAATGACAAGCAATTGGTCGACCTACAGAAAAGAGCATTACGAGCCGCAGAATCAGATGAGCATTGAGACTGGAAAATCTTCGAGTATATGCCGCTGAGACCGGCATATGTCGTTTCAACCACTCGAACAACGAGAATTGAGATTAAAAACTGATCGAATGCGTACTACTCAGGCCCGTTCATCTGAATCATCAGGACAACGGGAAACAAAATCAATAAAACGATTCAAAATTAATCGGACATTTGTGTAATGTCTTTCCTTCAAATTTATTTAATTTGGTGGCGGAGCAACACGCGCAGGGTACAGCTAGTTTTTAATAAAAGTTACAGGTTTTTAAGTTATATTACCAACATTTACCATTAGCCAATGTATGATTGGCTAATCTTATTTTTAAATTTCTACAGTCTTTTAAAGACCACTTAATCTCTTCTGTTTGCATTTAGTAAAGAGTACAGAGATACTTAAATATATGGGAGATTATGGTATATTTAGAGACGTTATTGAATGTTTTAATGACTAGTAACGGCATAGAGTAGAAAACGATTAATTTTAATTGGCTCTTAAAAGGAATTCCAAAGTCGGCTTCGTTGCCGATAATAAATTATACAATATTTTTGTATATATGCATGTATGTACATATACACTGTATATACCGGAAGAATGACATCACATTTGCCATCTGCTATGCAACTTAAAATAAACATACTGACACATATAAAAGCATTAAATTTGGCATTTTGAATTTTACAAACATCGTTTAGAAATCTACCATCAGAAATAGGAAAAAAATACGAACTTAAATATAAGAGGCCATAAGTGGCATAAGGAAAAAGCTTCTGAAAATAAATTTTTAAAATCATAAATTGTGGTCATTTGCATATATCCAGAATTTGTTTATTTAAGATCTATTTGAAGCTATAAAGCGATGGGAATTAAAATCAATATTATTTTGCCTAAGCTAACAAGACACTTGTGCCAATTTTCTTTCAAATACTCAAAAATTAATATGGGCAGATAGACACAAAATGTGCGATAGCGGAGAAAATACTAACTCATTCGATGCTATTAAAATACTACTTTCAAAGCATTAAAAACATCAGCACAAATAGTACACAAATGTTGTACACTGCCCAATATAAACAGCTTTAGTGCTTCAAACATATCTCTTAAAATGAATTTATTTAATATATTTAATAACGACAATGAAAAAATTGGAAAAAATAAGCATAATTTCACTTACAAATCGAAAACATAAAAATATAAGCCTTTTAATACTTCTTTCCTTAGATTTTATTTTGGGATAACCTTGATCATTACAACGGGCATCACAACGGGCCGCTAGGCATGCTCAAGCGAGTTTTGATTTTGATTGCAAATAAACTAAAAATAAATTGGTGCTTAATTTTAATTAAAATACATACATACATACATAATTGGTCATTACAACCCTTCAGTCAGGATTACGACCTAGTTTGTCAGTGTTAATTTTATACATGAGTGGTGGGACCTACAGTTTAAAGTCGACTCCGAACGACAGATTTTTGAGAAACTTTTCATGGCAATTTTATTTACTCTCACAGTGTTTGCTAGAAATCCGCTGAGAGGAAGTCGCCGAAGAAATATTTTTATATTTTGTTTTGATGTCTGGCCTGGGGCGCGAACCCTGGCTTTACGTCTAATAAGCCAACACACTACCTACTAGACAACGGCGACTTTTAATTAAAATCCTTTATTATTCTAACAATTCTGTATGCCACTGTTCACAACTTGATGTAACAACAACAATTGTTTTGTTTGTTATTACTTTGTTTTCACCCTTTGCATAAACAATAACAATTACTAGACAATTGTTCGAATGATCTTTGTAACGGAGATCTTCAAAACATGATTACTCTCTTCGAACGTATCGCGCCTTCAAACAAGACTGACTGAACTTTTACTAACTCAGTTGCCTACTTTGTTTAGCCTTTTATATGGCAACGTAAACAGTGTGATGAATGTTCCTGCAGGCGAATGTTTGTGGCTTCGCCTTCTCGAGATCTCTATAAATGTAAACATTGTTGTTTCATTATTGTTGTTTGTGTATTTTATTTACATTTATTCTTGTAGTGTTTGTTGTTTTATTTTTGTTTACTTGTATATCATTTTTTATGCTATTGTTTCTTGTAAACAAGTTCATTGGTTTTGTTTTTGTAGCTTTTGTTTATAATTTTAATGTTAAACGATGTAAAAGTAAAACACCCGTATCAAGATTTTCGTAAGAATATTAACTAATTAACATAATAAAAATTGAGAAAAAATTAAAAGAGTTATAAAGAAAATTTTTAAGCTAATTAGAAAACTAAGTGTTTTAAGTATTTTTGGCATTTTACTAATAATAGATTTAAAATAAATTATTAAATGCATAATTCTATTTCCACCAAAAACACAAATTAAACTGACAGAGATTTTCTTTCATCAGAATGTACCACAAATAATGTTTATAAACATGTAACAAAAACTTCATTAACAGATGAATTAAGTTCGATCAAACATGTTCGATTTCATTATCACTGATAAATAAAATAAATATTAGGGTCACATATAAATTTTTCAATTAAAAAACATGTGTGAAGTCGATTTCCGAAGGGCTTTCAATGCCTATGCTATAAACACAATAGATGCAATGCAGCAAATACTACAATTTTGTAATTGCAGCCTAAGGCAAGCTGCTCGTGTATTAATTATAATAAAGGCAGCAGCGAGGAACAATAAACTGTACAAATAAACAATAAATAAATGTTTTCGCATTATATCCCATACATCTGTTTTATGTATATTAATGTGTTGACAACACAAATCTTTTAATTTTTAGCACTAATTCCGTCATTGCTACGAATAAAAATAGTAATTAGCATAAATTGTAGCGCTGCCTTTAAAATAATTACTTGCATTGTATTTCATACTTAATATCCAGAAAATTCATAAAAGATCATATTCCTAAACATTCATTTTGACTAACATGTTACATTATAAACATATTCTTCGGCTCCATGAATATTCGGCAATCTGGATGTTGGCAACATGTTGACAAGATTAAGTATTAAATAGTTTTTGTATATGTAATCGAATGGTGTGTGACCTTGCTAACGTACATACATATGTATAAAAATGGTTTTACAGTGGTTCAGCCGACTGAAAAACTATTGTAAGAATAGTAAAATAACACGGTGTTCAGATTTGCACCTTTATTGCGTAAATCCCAATATTTCATATAAATTTTCAATTAATAATTGCGCAATAAATACGCAAATTGTGATAATATTGAGTAAAACTTAAAATGCAGCACTGTCATAAGTGTGTTTAGTGGGGATATTACAGTTAACCGAACACTGTTTGTTGATATTTGACAGCTCAAATGTCAGCAACGACAAACAAAAAGAGGAGGACAAAAAACACAAAACAAAATAAAAACAATGTTGTTGAAAGAATCAGCTGTTTTGTTTGCCAGCTGTCTAACGAATATTGAGTAAGCAGCTGAACTGCGTATATTATTACGCCTGAACACTTAAAATATTGTACTCAATTAACCGAATATTGACTCATTAAAAGTGCATATCTGAACATAGTATAAGTTTAATTATTAAACTTTACACCTCAATCTATCTTCTAGTAATCCTATGCTTTAAGTATTTAAATTATACGCCCCTAAAATAAGCGACAACCGCAAGCTTCACTTTGTAGATCGTATTTTCATCGATAAGGCTCCAACTTCTGAATAAAATGCAGATTTACGTTTCCATACATTTGTTTATAAAGCAAATGATCATGTTTAAATGGGAAATGTTTTATCAAAAACAATCCAGCTTCTCACACCACCAATGTTGTGTTCTAATTTTTTCCATTAGTGGAGGGACCTATATTTAAAAGCAGACTCCAAACGACAGATTTTTGATAAACTTTTCCTAACAGTTTTATTTTTATTTTTGCCAGAAGTCTACTGGGAGGAAGATGCCGAAGAAATATTTCTTCATATTTCGTTTTGTTGGAGGTGTCTGAACTGGGGTTTGAACCGTGGCCTCACGTCTAATATGCCAATACACCACATTAGTCTACGGTGACTTGACAGCTGTCATAGTTGAATTATTTGTTGTCTGCACAGGTCTCCCGTGACAGTTTAGGCCGGTTTAACCAGTTTATGATCTAATTCCACCAAATTCGGACCATTACTTAGGCGTAATGCCTGTAGAGATTTGATCATTGGTCGTGCTTCACATATGGGCTGACTTCCAAAATGTATCAATACAAAGTTTGTATACAGTTCTACTCCGATATATAAATTTTGTACATATGCAAAGTTACCAAGCAATGCACCAACTATAAATCCGCTGCCTGATTGCTTTTTGACAACGGTAAAAGTACACATTGACGACGATTTGAAAGAGTATACATTGTAAACACTTTGTACAGCGGCTTTATTAAACACTATACTTTGTTCAAACACAAAGCAACTAACATTTTGGAAGACAGTCATGGTTTCTTACTCTTGGTGTTGACATAATGAATCCATTTTCGGTTGTCCATCATAATTCGAAACAAGTATTTTTCGTTTTAAAGCTATCAGACAGCATATCAAACATACTAATCTTTCAACGCCTCACAGCTTCAGTTCATATGACATTTTTTGCTTTTGAGTGAACCCAGCTACTTTTAAATACTCTGAAACGGATGCTTAAGTCACGCATAATGATTCCGATTTCTTGCGTTCGACACGTATATTGATCAAGTCGTATTTTAAATTTATTGCTTTCAAACTTTTTTGGCTTGTCTTTGAACTAAAATTTTACATTTTTGTAATGCGTAGACCACTCTATATGCTATTTTTTAATAGCAATAACAATGACACGAAAACCTGTCATTCGGAACCGACTTTAAATTGTAGGTTCCGCTACATACACAGTTGGTCATTACAACCCTTCAGTCAGGATTACGACCTAGTTTCTCACACCACTTATGTTGTGTGTGTTAATTTTATACATGAATGGCGGGACCTACAGTTTAAAGTCTACTCCGAACGTCAGATTTTTGAGAAACTTTTCATGGCAATTTTATTTACTCTCAGAGTTTTTGCCAGAAATCTGATGAGAGGAAGTCGCCGAAGAAATACTTTTCGTATTTTATTTTGATGTCTGGCCTGGGGCTCGAACCCTGGCTTTTCGTCTAATAAGCCAACACACTACCTACTAGACCACGGCGACTGCTACTCAAGTATTGAAATTAACACATACAACATAAGTGGTGTAAGAAACTAGGTCGTAATCTTTACTGAAGACTTGTAATGACCAATTATGTATGGTAGGCCAGATATTACAACGCCATTCTAAAACTATGGAGGTGGGGTTTTACCTCACCCGCCATATGGCCCAGACCCTGCCTCTTCTGATTACCGGATGTTTCACTTCAGAGCAGCGTATTAAAAATCTGTTCGATTCAGTGGTGTTTTTTGGTACGGTATCAATAAATTGCCCAAAAGAATTCAAGGCTTGACTTGATCTTTCAAAAGGCTACGTTAATAAAGCTTTAATTTTATATCTAAAAATGAATGTGTGTTTATTTGTTTGTGGGTTTGTTTGTTTGTTTGAAGTCTATAGACGGCTAAACAGCTGGACCGATTTTCTTGAAATTTTAACATTACCTTCCTGCATGTCTGGAAGGAACTATAGGCTACTTTTTATTTTAAAATTTCAAGTAGGCGAGTTGCCACGCCCACATACCTATAAGTATTTAATGTCGCATATCTCATAAACTTCAACAGCTAGAGTCCTCAAATTTTGTGTGGACGACTTTAACGTATATATGAACAAAATGGGAGGATTGGCTATAGTGGGCGTGTCACCTCCCATAGTCTATATATATAAATATTAATGTTTGTTTTTATGTACCTTATACCATCGTAAACTATGCATTTGATCATGTTATGATCTTTACCAAAGTTGATAATGATATGATCTTTAGTAAGTTGTTGCGCATCAACCGACGAAGGTTTCTAAGTTGATATGACCAATTTCCGACAGGTGGCGCCACTGAAAATTACTTAAAATCAATTAAATCGTAAACTGTGTATTCTTTAACAAAGTTGTTGCGCATGAGTCGAAGGAGGTTGGTGCGGTTAATTTCCGATGGATGACGTCACTGAAAATTATTCAAAATGAATGACAAGCAATTGGTCGACCTACAGAAAAGAGCATTACGAGCCGCAGAATCAGATGAGCATTGAGACTGGAAAATCTTCGAGTATATGCCGCTGAGACCGGCATATGTCGTTTCAACCACTCGAACAACGAGAATTGAGATTAAAAACTGATCGAATGCGTACTACTCAGGCCCGTTCATCTGAATCATCAGGACAACGGGAAACAAAATCAATAAAACGATTCAAAATTAATCGGACATTTGTGTAATGTCTTTCCTTCAAATTTATTTAATTTGGTGGCGGAGCAACACGCGCAGGGTACAGCTAGTTTTTAATAAAAGTTACAGGTTTTTAAGTTATATTACCAACATTTACCATTAGCCAATGTATGATTGGCTAATCTTATTTTTAAATTTCTACAGTCTTTTAAAGACCACTTAATCTCTTCTGTTTGCATTTAGTAAAGAGTACAGAGATACTTAAATATATGGGAGATTATGGTATATTTAGAGACGTTATTGAATGTTTTAATGACTAGTAACGGCATAGAGTAGAAAACGATTAATTTTAATTGGCTCTTAAAAGGAATTCCAAAGTCGGCTTCGTTGCCAATAATAAATTATACAATATTTTTGTATATATGCATGTATGTACATATACACTGTATATACCGGAAGAATGACATCACATTTGCCATCTGCTATGCAACTTAAAATAAACATACTGACACATATAAAAGCATTAAATTTGGCATTTTGAATTTTACAAACATCGTTTAGAAATCTACCATCAGAAATAGGAAAAAAATACGAACTTAAATATAAGAGGCCATAAGTGGCATAAGGAAAAAGCTTCTGAAAATAAATTTTTAAAATCATAAATTGTGGTCATTTGCATATATCCAGAATTTGTTTATTTAAGATCTATTTGAAGCTATAAAGCGATGGGAATTAAAATCAATATTATTTTGCCTAAGCTAACAAGACACTTGTGCCAATTTTCTTTCAAATACTCAAAAATTAATATGGGCAGATAGACACAAAATGTGCGATAGCGGAGAAAATACTAACTCATTCGATGCTATTAAAATACTACTTTCAAAGCATTAAAAACATCAGCACAAATAGTACACAAATGTTGTACACTGCCCAATATAAACAGCTTTAGTGCTTCAAACATATCTCTTAAAATGAATTTATTTAATATATTTAATAACGACAATGAAAAAATTGGAAAAAATAAGCATAATTTCACTTACAAATCGAAAACATAAAAATATAAGCCTTTTAATACTTCTTTCCTTAGATTTTATTTTGGGATAACCTTGATCATTACAACGGGCATCACAACGGGCCGCTAGGCATGCTCAAGCGAGTTTTGATTTTGATTGCAAATAAACTAAAAATAAATTGGTGCTTAATTTTAATTAAAATACATACATACATACATAATTGGTCATTACAACCCTTCAGTCAGGATTACGACCTAGTTTGTCAGTGTTAATTTTATACATGAGTGGTGGGACCTACAGTTTAAAGTCGACTCCGAACGACAGATTTTTGAGAAACTTTTCATGGCAATTTTATTTACTCTCACAGTGTTTGCTAGAAATCCGCTGAGAGGAAGTCGCCGAAGAAATATTTTTATATTTTGTTTTGATGTCTGGCCTGGGGCGCGAACCCTGGCTTTACGTCTAATAAGCCAACACACTACCTACTAGACAACGGCGACTTTTAATTAAAATCCTTTATTATTCTAACAATTCTGTATGCCACTGTTCACAACTTGATGTAACAACAACAATTGTTTTGTTTGTTATTACTTTGTTTTCACCCTTTGCATAAACAATAACAATTACTAGACAATTGTTCGAATGATCTTTGTAACGGAGATCTTCAAAACATGATTACTCTCTTCGAACGTATCGCGCCTTCAAACAAGACTGACTGAACTTTTACTAACTCAGTTGCCTACTTTGTTTAGCCTTTTATATGGCAACGTAAACAGTGTGATGAATGTTCCTGCAGGCGAATGTTTGTGGCTTCGCCTTCTCGAGATCTCTATAAATGTAAACATTGTTGTTTCATTATTGTTGTTTGTGTATTTTATTTACATTTATTCTTGTAGTGTTTGTTGTTTTATTTTTGTTTACTTGTATATCATTTTTTATGCTATTGTTTCTTGTAAACAAGTTCATTGGTTTTGTTTTTGTAGCTTTTGTTTATAATTTTAATGTTAAACGATGTAAAAGTAAAACACCCGTATCAAGATTTTCGTAAGAATATTAACTAATTAACATAATAAAAATTGAGAAAAAATTAAAAGAGTTATAAAGAAAATTTTTAAGCTAATTAGAAAACTAAGTGTTTTAAGTATTTTTGGCATTTTACTAATAATAGATTTAAAATAAATTATTAAATGCATAATTCTATTTCCACCAAAAACACAAATTAAACTGACAGAGATTTTCTTTCATCAGAATGTACCACAAATAATGTTTATAAACATGTAACAAAAACTTCATTAACAGATGAATTAAGTTCGATCAAACATGTTCGATTTCATTATCACTGATAAATAAAATAAATATTAGGGTCACATATAAATTTTTCAATTAAAAAACATGTGTGAAGTCGATTTCCGAAGGGCTTTCAATGCCTATGCTATAAACACAATAGATGCAATGCAGCAAATACTACAATTTTGTAATTGCAGCCTAAGGCAAGCTGCTCGTGTATTAATTATAATAAAGGCAGCAGCGAGGAACAATAAACTGTACAAATAAACAATAAATAAATGTTTTCGCATTATATCCCATACATCTGTTTTATGTATATTAATGTGTTGACAACACAAATCTTTTAATTTTTAGCACTAATTCCGTCATTGCTACGAATAAAAATAGTAATTAGCATAAATTGTAGCGCTGCCTTTAAAATAATTACTTGCATTGTATTTCATACTTAATATCCAGAAAATTCATAAAAGATCATATTCCTAAACATTCATTTTGACTAACATGTTACATTATAAACATATTCTTCGGCTCCATGAATATTCGGCAATCTGGATGTTGGCAACATGTTGACAAGATTAAGTATTAAATAGTTTTTGTATATGTAATCGAATGGTGTGTGACCTTGCTAACGTACATACATATGTATAAAAATGGTTTTACAGTGGTTCAGCCGACTGAAAAACTATTGTAAGAATAGTAAAATAACACGGTGTTCAGATTTGCACCTTTATTGCGTAAATCCCAATATTTCATATAAATTTTCAATTAATAATTGCGCAATAAATACGCAAATTGTGATAATATTGAGTAAAACTTAAAATGCAGCACTGTCATAAGTGTGTTTAGTGGGGATATTACAGTTAACCGAACACTGTTTGTTGATATTTGACAGCTCTAATGTCAGCAACGACAAACAAAAAGAGGAGGACAAAAAACACAAAACAAAATAAAAACAATGTTGTTGAAAGAATCAGCTGTTTTGTTTGCCAGCTGTCTAACGAATATTGAGTAAGCAGCTGAACTGCGTATATTATTACGCCTGAACACTTAAAATATTGTACTCAATTAACCGAATATTGACTCATTAAAAGTGCATATCTGAACATAGTATAAGTTTAATTATTAAACTTTACACCTCAATCTATCTTCTAGTAATCCTATGCTTTAAGTATTTAAATTATACGCCCCTAAAATAAGCGACAACCGCAAGCTTCACTTTGTAGATCGTATTTTCATTGATAAGGCTCCAACTTCTGAATAAAATGCAGATTTACGTTTCCATACATTTGTTTATAAAGCAAATGATCATGTTTAAATGGGAAATGTTTTATCAAAAACAACCATTCAATAAAGCAGCAGCTTTGCTATCAAAGCAGATCAGATGTGAATTGACGATTTTTCTCTACCTAAGGTCGTTTATCAGACATCAAGCTCCATCTTAAAGTTTATCCGCAACACGAAATTATAATCCAATGAGGTTCCAGACCATAATCACCAACAAAAAGTTACTTTCTTCTTCAATCACCATATGCAATAATTTTGCCTGTTGACGTAACCACCGAGTGCCAAATGAGAACATTGCTGGAGAAAATTGTATTCCTTGTTGCACTAGATGGATATTCCGGCGAGACGGGTTTTCAATTCAACGATTGGCGGAAGTCCGCGAAGAGGACAGCCTTGTCTTGCTGGATTGAGGGAGATCTGTCATCGATTAGCGTGAACAAAACAGGAAGCAAACCCTCCTGGAAGGATGTGTTGGAGCAGACCAAAATCCGATAAACTGGTAGTTAATGGCCAATTAAGAATAAGACGAGAAGAATTTCTCTAAGAGAACCGATATTTTCGGTCAGTACAATTCGTAATGCTCGAATCAGTATAAGTATAAGCTGCCAATTTATGTCGGCTAACGATTTCATGTTTTTTTTTTTTTTTTTTTTTGTTCATATTGATTCTTAGGCCAAATAGCCCTTAGTAACTGCATTGCAATTTCTTTTTTGTTTTTGTTTACATCCGCATCAGTTCCACCAACTGCTACCCTTATCGACGCTAGTGCTAATACTTTTGATGGAAATACAGCCTACAGTCTTCGTTGTGGCACACTGTTTTCCGTCTTTTTCTATCGATAGCAGACATCACATTAAAGTGCTTCTGCAGTGATGTAGTAAGAAAAAATGTGAGATAAGTTTACTGTACCAGCAATCGGTGTAGCTGCTGGCATTACTGTGGCAGGTTAGGCTACGTTAGCAAAATATCCTTAAATGAAATTTATTTGTTAATGTGTTGTGCAAAGAAAGTTTGTCTTTTCAAAATTTTGATTATTTTTTTTAATAAATGTTCACATTTTAAATTGAAGTAATTTAATTCTATTGCGCCACCAAAGTTGTGTTACTTGATGCTATACTATACTACTCATAAACAGGCTTGTCTCTAATATGTATATACTGTACGTTTATTCGTAGAAAATATAAATAAAGTAAAAAATATATTTGTGTTTAGTTTTAGATAAATCCTTTTTTGTACACACAATTCTATGTGACACTGTTCACAACTTGGCGTAAACAACAACAATTACTTTGTTTGTTATTCTTCTTTACACTCATTTGTGTAAATACTAACAATTGTTCGGAAGATCTTTATAACGGAGATCTTCAAACCACGATTATTCTCGTAAACAGTCTTGAGACTTCGCCTTCTCGAGATCTCCTTAAATGTAAACATCGTTGTTTCATTGTTGTTTGTGTATTTTGTTTTCATTGTTTGTTGTTACATTTTTGTTTCCTTCTTTATCCCCTTTTTTACACTGATGTTGTTGGTATATTTTCGTTTATTTGTTGATCATGTCAACAAGTTCATTTTTTTTGTTTTTCTAGCATTTGTTTATCATTTTAATGTTAAACGATGTAACACCATTTCCATTTTCATAACAATACTTTTCGTAGTATGGTCCTTTCTTGTCTACTGTAATAGTAGGTTGATTTAAGGTTCAAATATCAAAAATATCTCTAATTTTTCATAGCCATTTTGAAAGCGATGCAATGTTTGTTGTTTTATGGCCAATCTTTAGGAAAATGAATTGTATCATTTAAGCAGTTAAACGGTTTTACTGAGGATACAACAGTGCCGTGTATTAATTTCAAAACTTTAGTAGAGATATCATAACTGCCTTTCAGCATTTTAGAGACGAAGATAGAAAGCAATTTTGTAGGCTTATAAAGGATTTCTAAACAAAAGCTTGACTTTATAAACGATATTCAAATTTCAAAAAATGGTCATGTTAAAGCGGGGTACATTTGTCTCTACATAAGCTGTACGGTGACTTTTGAGTTAGCAGTTTGGTATGTTGTTTTGGGTTTTTATATTGTTACGAATATGGAAATGGTGTTTTGCTTTTACATCGTTTAATATTAACCCATTCGGTGCCAAGGACGAGTATACTCGTCTTTGACAGGGTATCCGCACTTCCAAGACGAGTATACTCGTCCTACTTTAAATATATTAATGCATGCAGGCTTTTGAATTAACAAATTTTTTTTCCACAAACATAATATAAATATGTAAAAAACTTGAATAATACTACAAATAAAATTTTTTCCAAACAAAAAAATCAACTTCATCGTGTATTTATGACAAAATTTTATAGCAACTCGTCTTTGGTTTTCTGCTTGTAAATGATTATATATGATAATATATATGCTCTTATAAAGAAATAACAGGGTTTTGGTAGACAATAACACTAAAAATATAACTGGCTGGGAATAAATTCATATAATTTAGGCTTGGCAGCGAATGGGTTAAAGTTATAAACAAAAGCTACAAAAACAAAAACAATGAACTTGTTTACATGATAAACAAGTAAACAAAAATATACCAACAAAACCCAGTATAAAAAGGATAAGCAAGTAAAAAAAATATACCAACAAAACACTGCAAGAATAAATGCAAACGAAGATACACTAACAACAATAATGAAACAACGATGGTTACATTAACGGAGATCTCGAAGAGGCGAAGTCGCGAAAATGCGACTTCAAGATCATTCATCAGACTGTTTACGTCGTCTGTGAGCCACAGAATTGTGCTAATAATAAAGAATTTTAATTAAAACTAAACACAGATTTATTTTTATTTGTAATCTACGAGCTCATGTTTTAAACGTTTTTAAAAGATAAAAACAATAATAACAATATTAAAAATAAATTAAACCTTTTGAACAAAGTTTTTGTATTCATTTCTTTGAAATCAAGATTTTATAACAAATTTAGTTTATTCAAGTCTGGTAAGTAGTTTTTGAGATATTGAGAAAATTATCTTTGCGTATGGAGACTTATTTAGGCCAGTGTATTTTATAATATTTATAAATATTCCTTTTTTATTTAACGTTCTGCGTTTTTTCAAGGAAAATGTAAAAAAAACATATCTAGGGTTCAGCCTTTTTATAGGTTCGTAAAATATTTTAAATATTGTTTGGCTAAATATATAAAAAAAAATAAAAATTGTAAACCCTGTATTTCACAATAATTTTATATTTATTGAGTAAAATCCAACCAAATGAAAGCAAAAAAAAAATTTAATAGGAATTGTAGTTTAGTTTGTTTAGGGATGTGTATTTACCCAATTCAGTTCAATAAAACCAGCAATCCTTTTGAGGTAAATAGATTCACATGTGTCTGGTATTTATTTAGCAGAGATAAGAAATATTACTAAATACATATGTATATATATACAGTGGACAGCAAGACTTAGTACGGCAATATATTTTAGCAATTTCATGAATTTTAGCCAAAAGTTTGTATAAAAATTTATAGTTTATATATTTATTTTATTAATCTATTTCTGTTTTATTATAAAACAAAAATTTTTTAATGTTTTTCGTAAAACAAGAGAAAAATAAGGACAAGTTCCAGATGACTCCATAGGTACCTCCAAGGAGAACCCTGAGTAAATTTAAAATTCAAAGGCCTAATATATGAAAATGTTATCCCTTGTATTTAGTAGAATATCTCTTAAGATCGAGCACTCCCTTTAACCCATTTGGAATTGAATGTACAAGTTTTGTTTAGTGTTTTCTGGTGGCACCATGAGCATGTTTTTCGATTGACTTTTGTTTGAGGTTTAGCGATTACGCAACAGTTCTTGCAAATGATCTCCTAAATACTCTCTTGAAGTCAAATCGGGACTTTGTGCAAGAGTATTAAGCCTGTGGGGACATTTTCTTGTCAAAATATATTGCCGTACTAAGACTTTTGCTGTCCACTGTATATGACTGTTTTCATTTTATACTATTAAAATCCTCAAAAATGTAGCTGCTAGGAAGTGCAAGAAAGTAAAGTTTAGAAACGTTAAAACATATTTTCTTTTTATTTTTTTAAATAAACGACATTGAAAACGTAGGGTCTTCCAAGAGAGACTATAGAATTTTGACATTTGATAATTGCCATCTTCTTGAAGCCACATATGTCAAATTAGTAGGTAGGGTGTATAAGACTTGAGGCTTCAGTTCAAACCCCAGTCGAAACGAAATACGAAAAAAGAAATTTCTTCGGCGACTTCCTCTCAGCAAATTTTTGGATAAAATCTGAGAGTAAATAAAATTGCCATGAAAAGTTTATCAAAAATCTGTAGTTCGGAGTCGATATTAAACAGTAGGTCCCGCCGCTCATTAATAAAATTAACATACAATGGTGTGAGAAGCTAATTCGTAATCCTGACTGAAGGGATTCTTTCAGAGTGTTTTTTCAAGTCACCATGGACGAACATGGCATTCAAGAAACCGTACAAGTAAAAAAATTGTTTTATCAATTTGACTAGTCTGCCGAAAACATAACCGCTTTTCGTGAGAGTGTCCCTGCACACTCAAGTGTCCCTCCACAGTTAATTTCTCGTCATTCATAAGAACTTGGCCTTTCGAAGACCACAATTTAGAGAATTTTGTATAGTGACTTGAACCTGTTGAAGTCGCCGTGGTCTAGTAGTTACTATGTTGGCTTATTAGACGTGTGGCCCCGTTTCAAATCCCAGGTCAGGCATCTCCAACTAAACGAAATATGACAAAATATTTATTCAGCGACTTCCTCTCAGCAGATTTCTGCCAAAAACTCTGAGAGTAAATAAAATTGCCATGAAAAGTTTCTAAAAAATCTGTTGTTCGGAATCGACTTTAAACTATAAGTCCCGCCACTCATGTAAACAAATTAACGCACATAACATAAGTGGAGTGAGAAACTAAGTCGTAATAATGACTAATTATATATGTATGTATGATTAGAAACCGCACCCGTACAAAATTCAACTGAAGGTAAACAACCATAGGCAACGACCTATGATCATCGCTAAGTAGACTCTCCAGCAGTTGGCAGCTGACTTTACTT
This sequence comes from Sarcophaga variegata, assembly GCA_932273835.1. Lineage (NCBI taxonomy): Eukaryota > Metazoa > Arthropoda > Insecta > Diptera > Sarcophagidae > Sarcophaga > Sarcophaga variegata. The sequence continues at coordinate 27,685,601 of OW026358.1, read as the reverse complement.
TCCATCGAAAAATCATGTTCAGCTTAGAGCCCACTTCTGGATGAATTGATTGCCGAAGTTTTGACGATACTATATTTCCTTCAAACGACCACGAGTGTCGGGAGCCCCAGAGACTGTCTCTGCCCGGCAATGGTGCGGCCCCTTGTGGGAGCAACGTGGTGGCTGTGGTTGAAACCCAAATCGTGGGAAGAGAGCCAGCTCGGTGTGGTGTTACACTCTCAACCACTGGAGAGGTCGAGTTTAGATAGTCTCCCACCCCTAACCAAGAAGTCTTGTCCAAATGCAAGGCTTCGAATTGATACTCACGTATGGTGATGTAATAAGGCATTGTGCAGGGTTGCGTCATAGTGCGTGGTTGCGCTGGAGCACCATGGGGTAAGCCATCGCGGCGATACTCACGTAAAACCCTGGACTAATTCCCTTGAAACGTTGACCTACCCATCACTGTAAACATATGGTTTCAACAGCACTCTATTGGACATTTTTATTTGAGGGTATGGTTATCACACAAGGAGGTAGTCTGAACAGGCTACCCAGATCATGCGATTTGATCCCATTAGAATTTTTCTTGTGGGATTTTCTTAAGTTGCAAGTGTATGTTTGTGAATAAGCCATAAACTACAGTGGTACTCAATGCCAACATAGCCATGTTAGCGGTTAAAATCAACCTGAGTTATGTGCCGGAGTCATGGAAAATTATACATTTCGGTTGAGCACTATCCAGAGAAGCCGTGGCGGATATTTGCACGATTTTATATTCCACACATAATGCCGTCAATAGGACTTTCAAACGATTAAGAAATTTCGTTGATGTCTCACACACTTTGTTTTATTTAAATTTTAAGATAGGCAAAGCCTAATGAAAGACCCGATAAGAGTACATGTTCAGAAATGTGTACAAGTAAAGAAAATAAAAATATGGTGCCATAACGGTTATCATTCTCTTTAATGCCACAAGATATACAATTTTTAAAAATATTGTGTCTGTTTGTCTTCAATGTGTACATCTGTGCTGCTGATAAGAGGATGCGCAGGATGACTTGAAGTGTGTTTCTCGCATAACTAATATAAAAAGGAAAGGAGAAACGTAAATCATGAAAAGTAAACGTATTACAGAAACATACTGGAAGCGTTGTGTAATGTATGACAAAAAAACCCTTCAGGTGTTCAAACAGGGTACACCGAAAACGTTAAAAATAGACTCTCTTTTGTTGTTCTGTATTTATGTTTGCTATACGTTACTTCGTTCGTTGCTAGAATAAATTGGATAATTTCAAAATGTTTTTCACATTAGAAGACAAAGTCCCCAAATTTAAGAAAATTTAAATGCAAAATAATATTTTACATATACTCGTATACAGTCTGGCAAAAACTCTTTTAGTAAAAATTGTTTAGCTTTTGGCGTTACCACTAATTATTTCTTATCTTGTTAGCTTTAATAAAATGTCATATTGATTTCAGTTTACTTAAATTTTTACAAGCTATATGTTGAAAAATGTAGAGAAAATTCATAAAAAAATGCTAATTTTACACCATAAAATAAAACGTAAGAAAAGTTTTAAATTACATGCTACATATCAATCCATGTTTTGTCATAGCCATCATTGGCATGAAAAATATCCTAGAGATTTATTCCATGATTATATTAGTAATCTCTGTACAGATTCCCTAAACTGTGCGACAGTCAAATTATACCCAGCTGATGACTTAGTATAGGTTGTGAGTTTTGTTGAGTAGAACTCAAAAATATTTCTTTTTATATTTCTCGAACCCTCCAAATTTCTTTTATTTGACAAAAACGGTATTTTCAATCTTTTCACACAGAATTATTGATTACCCAAATATTTTTTAACCTATTTACGAAATCCAAAGTTTTTTGAAAAGGGAACAGATGAGCCTTAAAAATGATGTACATAAACGTATGATTCAAGCTTAAATGTTATGAGTTTTGATCGGATAAACTCGGAAAAACTGATTTTTTTTCGTATTTTTTCAAGTTTAGCCATTCGTATTTGACAAATTTAATTAAAAATATAAAATAAGTGATAACATTCTAAAGTGCATTATCTTTTAAAGAGATTGACACTTCGTTTGATAAAATCGGACAAAAATTACCGTATTTATTTATTATTTAAATAGTATAACAGTCGTGTTAATATCCGACTCCGCACTCCATTTGCTGTAAGACGTGGTGACATCGATTACGTTCCGGCCTATGATAGCCTTTCTAAGATAGTCTTTCGCCTTATTTCTGAATGATTTGTCACATGAAAAATATTCCATTCGCAGCACTTTGCTTTCTTTAAGCGCAATATGAGGTTGCCAAAGGTCCACTACAAAGTATTTTCTCTTGCTAATCCAGCTCAACCTTTGCACCAAAATTATTGTTACGAAAATGGAAATGGTGTTTTGCTTTCACATCGTTTAAATTGTAAACAAATGCTACAAAAACAAAAACAATGAACCTGTTTAGATGATAAGCCAGGAAACAAATAACACAAATATACCAACAAAACAAGTAAACAAGTAAACAAAAATGCAACAACATACATTGCAAGAGTAAATGTAAACAAAAATATACAAACAACAATAAGGAAACAACGATGTTTACGGTTATACAGATCTCGAGAAGGCGAAGCCACAAACATTCGACTTCAAGAACATTCATCAGACTGTTTACGTTGCCATATAAAAGGCAAGGCAAAGCAGGCAACGGAGGCAGCAAAAATTCAGTCAGTCTTGTGTGAAGACGCGCGGTGTTTGAAGAGAATAATCGTGGTTTGAAGGTTTTCGTTATAAAGATCTGTCGAACAATTGTTTTTGTTTACGCAAAATAGTATAAAAAAGAATAACAAAAAATGGGGGCCCTGGTAGTCTAGTGGGTAGTGTGCTAGACTATTAGAGTGTGGGTCGTGGGTTCGATTCCCACCAGAGACTCTGGTCTGTGGCACTACACCGAGCACATAGTCAAGTTACTTCGCTCGAATATAATTAGGATATAATTTGTAATTGTATTGTAATTAATAAATAAATAAATAAGAATAACAAACAAAGCAATTGTTGTTGTTTACATCAAGTTGAGAACAGTGGCACACAGAATTGTGGAGTTACTTGAATCATTCATAAGTATTATAAATATTTTTTTCTTACATTACGAATTTGAATGAGTAGACTTATGAATCAAACATATTTAAAATGGTATGAGTTTGATGTCAACGTTGTACTCATACTTATAAATCAACGTTCTGATGAGTACGAATGAAACAGAGTAGTTAAATTTCAATGTTGTTGACTCACTTATATTCAAAATTTCATGAGTGCTTATGAGTAGTGAAAAATCGATTAATTGCTGATCTCTTATATACACCCTTGTAACCAATTTTTAGAGATTGTTGCGTTGCGTTTATTGTGTTTATAGAATGGGAATATTAATGAATCATTTTCATAATGTGGCATTTAAAAATTGTTAAATTTATTACTTAAATATTGAACAGCTGGCAATCATAATTATTAATAACTGACTTATTCCTTTTGTTGCGAATCATTTAGTGGAATAGAATTTTATGTATGCGAACTTATTTTTTTTTTTCTGATTTTACTATTAAAATATTTTCATATTAATTTTTTTTACGGCTATTGTAACACAGCTTCTATTGTTTCACTTTATATTCTATTATAAAAGAGTTGATAGAAAGTATAATAAAGTATTAAAAGGAAAAGGCATTATTCTGGAACTAATGAAATAATTAAATAAACTGAAGCATGGAGACATAATGGAAGACAGTTTATTTGCTTTACTTTTGTTAGAAGAAATTCCCATCTTTCAATCTCTTTAAATTAAAGGAAATTTTATGTCATTTTGCTTCGCTAACTTTTGAAGTGAAGTAATTTAGATTTTAAATGTTGATTGTCGTACTGCATGCTATTGCCATAAAGATAAACTCCTTATTGGGGTTAGTTGGGCAATCAGAGAAACTGAATTGGATACCTCGATACAAATAAATGAAATCCTTAACATGCGCGCTATCGTTTAATAAATTTATAACACATTGCATGGGTTTTCTCTGATTGAACTCTTAGAGCTGATTATCAAGTGGATCGTATAAAAGCGGCAACATGAGCGTTCTGCTACTGTTATATGAGATTTTGACTTGTATGGGTTAACAGAAGAAGACTCAAGTTCTAACATGAGGATTGTACGACTTAGTTTATACAATAATAGGTAGGTAAGTACATGTGGACGTCCTCCCAAGGAATCGGATGAACGCATTGTGATACCACAGTTCATGTTAATTATCCCCTAATCCTGGAACCACTTAGAGAATCCAATGAAGCGATTCGAACTGCCGACGTGAATGTTCGACAAATCATCTAGATCATGGATGTAGTAGGCTCCAAGATGTCTCTTTCTCCTTTTACATAGTGCCGGGCATGTTTCCAGTAGATGAAGAACAGTCTCTTCCTCCTCATCCCTGCAGATTCTACAGAAATCATTTGCCAGGTGTCCCAAACCAATGCGCCCCGTCACGACTCCATTGACCATACTGAGCATGCTTCTTTGGAGTTTAAGCAGCCTTGCAATGCGCCCTCCACCCAGTCTCGGCCAGATTATGCTCGACATTTTGCCTTTATCCGAAGTTGCCCATCTGCAGTTGACAGGGTCCATGATGTTGTTGTCAATCATGAACTTTCAGGTTCCCAATTCGACGGAGAGTTCGATGGTCGTGCCGTGTCTGGTCAGTTCGTTCGCTCTGCATTTCCCTGGATATCATTGTTTCCCGGAAACTAAATGATGTGTACATTATTCCTCTTCGCCACCATGTTTAGGTGCTTTCGACAACCGCAGACCGTCCTGGAGTTCATCACATTGGAGCCCAAAGCCCTGATAGCCGCCTGACTATCGGAGAGTATGGTGATGTTTCCATTGGGGATATTCGCATTCCAAATAATGTTAACCGCAGCCTGTATTGCCAACACCTCCGTCTGGAAAACGCTGCAGTAATCCGATAGCCTTATAGATTCGACTATACCTATTGACTCCAAGTAAACTCCGCCACCAACGTTTCCTCCCAACTTGGATTATACAATACTATCAGTGGTATAATTTTTTTTGGATTTACTATTATTTTAAGCCAAATTTTTGTTCTGTTTCAAGCTGTTTTATCAAAAAATTTATCGAATCTAACATCCTGCTTCGCTACGTCTCTCTCTTGGCCGACAGCGGCTACGCGTTTAGTTTGTATTCAAAACAAAGGCTATTTTTGAAATATTGTCTATTGGCTTTCGCAACTGGTCCCCTTCAAATCTACCCTAAACAGTTATTTTTCGGGATGCCCTAGACGCTCTTAGATATCCTATGGATTGGTATCGTTTCAAATGCAACAATTTTATTTGGGTACTTACCCATTCCACATTCTAAAGGGACCTCAACATTGAAGACGATTTTGCCATGAAAATTAGGGTCAGCAGCCAACAGCCGCGAAGTTAATTGAGTGAACACACATCCAAGTTGATTTGGCCGTTATCAACTGTTAAAGCTCTAAAGTTTATATTGAAATACCCCATTTGTAAGCTACATTTTGTCTTGTACGTGGATTTGCTCCGTGGAAAGCAAGGCAATATCATCAACATAAGTCCGGTCGTTAACATTGTTTCGTTTTTATCTTTCAAAAACGTTTAAAATATGAGCTCGTAGATTACAAATAAAATAAAAATAAAACTGTGTTTAGTTTTTATTAATATTCTTTATTATTCGAACAATTCTGTGAGCCACTGTTCACAAATTTATGTAAACAACAACAATTGGCTTTTTTTTATTCCTCTGTTTGTACCCTTTGCATAAACAATAACAATTACTAGACAGATTGACAGGTCTTTGTAACGGAGATCTTCAAACAACGATTACTCTCTTCAAACACACCGCGTCTTCACACAAGACTGACTGAACTTTACTAACTTAGTCGGCTGCTTTTCCTTGCCTTTTATATGGCAAAGTAAACAGTCTGATAACTGTTCATGAAGTCGAATGTTCATGGTTTAGCCTTCTCGAGATCTCTATAAATGTAAGCATCGTTGTTTGTATATTTTGTTTACATTGTTTGTAGTTGCATTTTTGTTTACTTGTTTATTCTTTATACTGGTGTTGTTGGTACAGTTTTGTTTACTTGTTTACCACGTAAGAAAGTTCATTATTTTTGTTTTTGTAGCTTTTGTTTATCATTTTAATGTTAAACGATATAACACCATTTTAGTATAGTATTCTATGGACGAAAAGTGTATGACCCTCTTGATCTAAAGCGATAGAATAGAAAATAGAATGCTGTGAGGAGGAAAACAATTAAATGCTTTGTATCTGTGGATTTATTTAAAAATGCACAAGTAGTCAGCTACTGACATACATAATTGGTCATTACAACCCTTCAGTCAGGATTACGACCTAGTTCTAACACCACTTAAATTGTGTGTGTTAATTTTATACATGAGTGGTGGGACCTACAGTTTAAAGTCGACTCCGAACGACATATTTTTGAGAAACTTTTCATGGCAATTTTATTTACTCTCAGAGTTTTTGCCAGAAATCTGCTGAGAGAAAGTGGCCGAAGAAATATTTTTTTGTATTTTGTTTTGATGTCTGGCATGGGGCTCGAAACCAGGCTTTACATCTAATAAGTCAACACACTTTCTACTAGACTACGGCGAATTCAGCTACTTAATTATTTTAACGACGACAGCATATGAAAGACACGCATTCCATTGTTGACAGTTTTAGTCTATTACTTGCAGTTTTTAATGTGTTTAATGAATAAGTGTAAGAAAAATTGTCACTTATAAAACGTTGGTAAATACGATGGTGAAATGAATTTTTTTCAATTTTAACAGTTTTTTTTTTGATTCCTTAATTGAAATCTCTTAGTCTCTGAATGTAGTTAGCAACCTTCCATGAAATTTGATACAACACAATTCTGCCTTCTCTCTCGTAGTTACAGTTGAATTCTGTTCATACACTAAAACTCACACCAGTTTAACATTGAAAAAAGTATAGAATTCGTTCAACGTACATATCTAACATATTCTGTAACATACATATTTTTAAAACCACAATTTATTACATTTTAAAAATTTTGTTTCTCTACATGAAATGAAATTTACAACTAAAAGGACACAAATATCACGACAACAAATGGTTTGACTGTAACATACACACAAATGTTAATTCCTTTTTGGATAAAATTTTTGTGTTACGTACAGTAATGATTTTAAATAAATTTTTTAAAACATTTAAATCCTATAACAATTGAAAAAATATAAAAAAACATAAAATAAAATAAAAATATGCTTTAAAACTAGTACAGACACAATACTACAAAAGCACCCTACACTGGAAAACCAGTCAGAAAGTTTGATAAACGAAGCTATATCTTTGACATCAATAGATGATAGCTCCCGTCAAGCTGACAAGAAATGGATACCCAAATAACCTACATATGGACCTCGCAAGAGATGTGCACTGACAAGGAGAGTGGATAACAGTCTCCTCTTCCTCAGCGGATCTGCATCAACGGCAGAAGTCGTTAAATGGAAGCCGCATCCTCTCCGCGTGTCTACCTATAACACAATGACCTGTAATCCTGGCTACTGTGATTGAGATGATGCCAAGTCGAAGTAACTGGTTAGTACGCCCTCAATCCATCAGGGGCCCGGTGAGTCTAGCGGTGTAGCAAGACTCTTCATTGACCCAGGATAAGTTGGCATCTAGAAAGCCAGCTATGTCAGCTTGACCGAAGCGAGTGACATACCCAAGTCTACTGAAGAGGATTCCGGAAGGAGTGCACCAGCTCTGGCGAGCTCATCGGCCCTGCACTTCCCCGGAATGTTACTGTGCCCGGGGACCCAGATCAGTTAGACACTAAAGTGCCCAGAAAGAAGGTCGAGACAGTGCCGACATTCCCTAACGAGTTATTCACAACAATTGACAGATATCTTATGGCGGCCTGACCGTCAGAGAAGATCGAAACGCGGCTAAAAGAAGCACCATTGTCGACGATCCATTGAATGGCCCGGTAAATGGACATCACCTCCATCTGAAACACGCTACAGTAATCCGGCAGTCGGAGAGAGATTCTTAGGTCCAGTTTCCCGGAATAGACTCCGCTCCCGACCCCACTGTTGAGTTTAGAGCCGTCCGTGAATATATCCTGAAGTTCCGGGGGAACAGTGTTAAGATAACTTTCGAGATACTGATAACTACAAAATAAATAATCTTCGGAGATTGTCCAGTATTGTCCAGATTGTATTACCAAATTCTTGTACAAATTAGATGCATACATATACACATAACTGGTCATTACAACATTTCAGTCGGGTGGCGATACCTGCAGTTTAAAGTCGTCTCCGAACAGAAGATTTTTGAGAAACTTTTCAGGGCAATTTTTATTTAATCTCAGATTTTTTGCCAAAAATCTGCTGAGAGCCAACCGCAGAAGAAATACTTTTTGTATTTTGTCTTGATGTCTGGGCTGGGGCTTGAACCCTGGCTTTTACGTCTAATAAGCCAACACCCTACCTACTAGACTACGGCGACTTCATGCTCATGCTAATCATATTCAAAGTTTGAAGTACTCGTACTTCACTTAACAATACGTATGATGTTGCTGATTTTGACTCTCCATGACTCAACATTTACAAGAATCACAAAAGAAGTATGTTTCTCGTACGAACACTACAATACTTACTAGAAGGATGTGTGTTTGCGTTGCTTGCTGTCTTTGGCTTTTTTCTTTTTTTGTAAGTGCAACAACAACTAAGACTATAAATTTTGACGAAAAATTCGAATCACTCGAATCATTTATGAGTATTATAAGTATTTTGCTAAAGTTATGAATCTGAATGAGTAGGCTCATGAATCAAACATATTTCGAATGATATGAGTTTGATGTCAACTTTGTACTCCTACTCATTGTACTCGTACTTATAAACTGACGTCGGCACAAAGAGAACATGATAAAAATGTGAGTGTATTTGTGAGAGGCATGTGTTAACCCAGAGGAAAATTGTAACAATATTTTCAAGTCTACTTATTAACCCAATAATATGTGTTTGTGAGGGAAAATATAGGCAAGTTGCACTGCACTAAATCCCTAAAGACTCCGTATTTAACTTGGCAAGTATTCTTCCAAAAATTGAAATCATTTCTTATTGATATTAGTGAATCCTACTGTAATATTTCTTTGGGTGTATAAATATTGTCTCCATTGTCTAGTAGGTAGTGTCTTGGCTTATTAGACTTAAGGTCACGGTTCAAACCCCAGGTCAGACATCAAAACGAAATATGAAAAAGTATTTCTGCGGCGACTTCCTCTCAGCAGATTTCTGGCAAAAACTCTGAGAGTAAATAAAAATTGCCATGAAAAGTTTCTCAAAAATCTGTCGTTCGGAGTCGACTTTAAACTGTAGGTCCCGCCACTCATGTATAAAATTAAGATACACAATATTAGTGGTATGAGAAGCTAGGCCGTAATCCTGACTGAAGGGTTGTAAAGGACAATTATGTATGTATGTATGTGTATAATTGAAGTCTGAAAGAAGCGACAAGAACCTTCTTCTTTCGAAGCTGACAAGCAACTGAATATATTTTTACGCTCTTTTTAACGAACATTGTGATGTTCGTGTCATATTTGTGTAAAAAGCCGTTCTTTCCTTGTGAGACATTGGTGCCGACGTCTGCTTATATATATATATATATATATATATTCATATTTTTTGACGTTCTCTTGCTTACTGCAAACAAGTAAAGTTTTTGGAAAATTGGAAAAATCCGCCGATTGAATTTCGGAAAGAAGCAAAAACAGTTTTGTTTTAAAATTAAAAATTATTTTCTACAAATGGCATAATTCCGTTCTTTTCCCTGTAATTCTAAATTAGTTTATTTAACATGCTTGTTGTATCTGTCAAAAAAGCTAAGTCTAAAATAAAATTACTGTCTTTTAAATAACTCACTAAATTTTTATCTATATTTTCAATTTCTAGGAACTCAAGCACTTCTCTCAAATCGTACAATCTATTGAGACTTAACTACCGAATATCTGTAGACATTTTTAAGTCGCAATTCATAGCATTTTTGTTTTTTTTTAAGATTACAAATTTGCAGTAGGTAAGCGAGTGGTGTCCGCCTCGAATTTTATTTATTATTTGCTCTGCTGCGTTCATAGCTTGGCAATCGTTTAGAAATTTCGATAAATAAAACAGTGAAAAGTATGAACTGCATATTCATGCTTTTTCAATTGACCTATTAAACCTTCATGTTTGCCATTACATTGGCTCCATCAGTACATATTCCAGCAAATTTGTTTCTATCTGCAATGGAAAGAAGCTTTTCTCTAACAACATTATACAACAACCTACCTGTTACATTTCCATAAAATGTTTCTAAAGCATAGTTTACCATTTCATATCACAGTTGTGCAAAGAGAACTCACACGCATTCTTGTGTTTTTTCATTTAGTTGTCGATAAGACTGCGACAAGAACACATGTGCGGCGGATGCTTTATCATTTTATTTCAGCATAACACTCAAAAAATATTTTATGTTAAAAATGTTCTGTTATTTCAGTTTTTTATTTTGTCGCATAGTATAATTTTTTTAAATGCTTTGGAATGTTCGCTTTTTTCTTTTAATAAAAAATTTTTATTTATCTAAAAAACATGTCCTAATTTTTAAGCCAAAGATGGATAGCTTTATGTTCTTTTAATAAAAAATGGATTTTTTTATTTTATTTTTATTTATCTAAAATTATTAAGCCAAAGTTATATAGCTTTACTTATGTATGCTGATGAAATGAAAATAAAAATAGCGTATATTACTAACACTTTCCTATGGCTGTAAATAAATAAATTCTCTCAACTTATTTTCTCTCTCTTACTCACTAACACATAACCAAAAATTTTTTGACGAACCCTGTTCTAAAGTAACATGGTTTCAAAAATATTTTAAGAGCTGTCTACGCATCGAATACAAATTATAAGTTGACAGAGATCGTTGATATCAGTGCTTTCGTCTAAGCAAAGTGAAAAATTTTCAAATTTGATTAACTTTTCCCTAATCTGAGATTCGATTGATATTCCTAACTGAAGAGCGCGACGGACTACAGTTCATTGCATTGTTGGACGAATGTACAACAGTGTATGCTTGTTGTTGATAATTTTCATATAAAAATCCGATATACTCATACACTTATTATTGATGTGTTTTTGGAAGTTGTATTGGTTTTGTGCTATCAGTTTATGTAAATGCCAGTAATCAAGAAGAACAAAAATACAAAATATTTTCTATGTAACTTGAGTCAATAGTTTACATTTCAAAATTATAATTGTTCACACAGATAATTAATTTGGCCAATTCACACGACTTTGTATTGTGTATGTTGTATTGAATATACTTGGAAGTTTGTGAACGCTCAATGCTATGCTGCATTGTGTATGTCATATTCTTCTTCATAATTTTTGGCATTCAAACAATTTGATAGCACGAAACCAAAATAACTTTTAAAAACATATGAAAAAATGTGTATAAGTGTATCGGATTTTTACATGAAAATTATCAACAACAAGCTTACCGATACAACGGTTTGTGTGAATTGAACAATTAATTTACTTTTTTCCGTAATATTTTTCATTTTGTTGCTTGAAAAACTTAATATGAACACAGGTCTCTTCTTCTTATCGTCTTTTGACGTTTGGAATACGAAATACACAATACAGCATACCATTGAGCTTTCACAAACAAAATGTATGTTCAATACAACATACACGATACAAAGTCGTGTGAATTGGCCAACTGTTATAAATCAACGTTGTAATGAGTACGACTGAATCAGAGCAGTTAAATTTCGATATTGTTACTTACTCACTTATATTCAAAACTGGTTTGCTGTCCTTTTTTTGTTGTGTTTAGGCAAATTCAATAAACGTCAAAGAACTGATTGTGACAACTACGTTGTTATTATGCTGTCAGTTGTAAATGTCAAAGTACAACTGGCTGTCATAAAGTTTTTTCACCTTCCTATTATTGTTTATTTGCTATTGTCTATGATAAATTTCCATCAGAATACTGCTTAAGTGGATTACTTCGAAAACAATGGTGTAGTAAAGCAGTGCACAATTTGTTTTCTTTGTACACAACTTTTATAAGAAATCATTACAATTTATCTTCAATTTAGTATAATTCTCTTGAAATAAAAATGATTTTTTTTTCAAATCTATTCTTTGACATACAGAAACTAAATTTTGTCTAAGAAATTAAAGCAATAAATTGAGTGCCCAAAGCAGTCTTAAATAACTTGCAAGGAAACACAATTAAATGCCTATCCAAACATATAATCATTTGTGCTGCAGAGAAAAATCTCAACAAAGATTACAAGGAAACTACTTTTAAATCAGATTTGCGTTTTCTTTAGTTAAACACTTTACAGTATCATAGAGCACACACTTAGACTCTTAGGCCCACACTTTCATAGTATTTACCATTTTAATCTTAAAAGTATATTATGTTCGCCTTTTGAGGAACTAAGGAATTTACACTTGAGCGCATTTAAGGTTTAGCCAACCGCTTTCGTTTCAATTGCTTTCTATCCACTGGTGCGTTAAGGTTTAAGACTGCTAGAGTATTTGTTTGCACATAAAATGATTAAATTGCATGCATTTAGTTAAAGAAGCAAATGGCAGTGTCGGTTAAAATATTTTGAACAAAATTTGAATTGTAATTATCTACTCCTAAAAATGTGTTCACAGATAAGCTCACTCTGTGACCCATATGGTCCATTTTGTTACCCAGTGTGAGGTAAGCCCTTTTGTCATGATTCGTTAGTGATGGGTTTGAACCGCCCCTAGGTGACACCGGCCAGTTCCCTTAGTGGCACATTCACCACCAAGCCCAGGTCTCTAAACATTCTAATACCCAAAAACCGATGTCGTCTGTCTTCATCCTGGCAGCTTCTGTAGTAAACCTGATGAGATGCGAACAGTTCTCTTTTCGAACTCAAGTAGTTCCTTGGTTTTCCTGCTGTCTTCTGCTGCACGTAGTAGTAGTTTTGCCGTGTATTTGCACCTCCTACGGCTTTTCGAATTCAATACTGATTTTTCCATTTTGAATATTATTCTGGTAGGAGCGCATATATCTCCGCTATCGTATCTTAATCAGACATCGGCGTTCTCTTCCGTCTAGTTCGGTCGCCTTTTCATTTCCCTCTATGGCACGGTGGTCCGGAACTCAGTAGAGGCGACTGTTGTGTCGACGTATACGAAATAGAGAGCCCATGCAACTACTGACGCTCTTTGGTTTGACGAGATGGGATACAAGAGCTGTGATTGCTGCTTGACTGTCCACACATACGATAAAGTTCGAAGGAGGTAGGTTCCTGATTTCAACCAGACAGACTCTGGCACCACCGTGCCACCGCCGTGGTCTAGTAGGTAGTGTGTTGGCTAATTAGACTAAAAGCCAGGGTTCGAGCCCCAGGCCAGACATCAAAATAAAATACAAAAAGTATTTCTTCGGCGACTTCCTCTCAGTAGATTTCTGGCAAAAACTCTGAGAGTAAATAAAATTGGCCATTAAAAGTTTCTCAAAAATCTGTCGTTTGGAGTCGACTTTAAACTGTAGGTCCCGCCACTCATGTATAAAATTAACGCACATAACATAAGTGGTGTGAGAAACTAGGTCGTAATCCTGACTGAAGGGTTGTAATGACCAATTATGTATGTAGACTCTGGCACCATGTATCGGGAGATTCGGCTGATTGGAAATTCTTGAAACAGTTTTTGTTTTCGTGTAACATAAGAGAACACCGCTTTCTCACATAGTGGATGAGTGAACGCAGTACTTTTGTCTACCAATTGGTCAACTTGATACTGGCGTCCTGCTTGCGAGACCATGCGGTGCTTCTTCGTATTTTTCTTCCAAATATCTCTGCCTTTGTAGATTAGATTTTGTACCTATTTTACAAACAGTGGCACGATTGTCGGCAACAGTCCCACTTCTTCACTAGATCAAAATCCCTAATAGTTGCGATAAACAGTATACCACAAATCACATTGCGAAGATGTTGCAATGAATCGAAGGATACCCTACCTTCATTAATGAGCATTTTCATATTCTCCTGGACACAGTCTAGAAGCCTCAAACTAAGCTTTGAGGCACCGACCCATTCATGAGAGTTGTATTCTATTTACGGTCGGATATACATAAGTGTTATAAATAGTAAATGGAAGTTAGATGAAGTGAAGTATTTCTTGCACCGTCTTAAGAAACCAAGGCACTTGAATGCTTCTTTGGTTGCTTGAAAAATGTGGTGATTCGAACGAACGTCACACAGCATTTTTATGCCCAGAAGATCAAAAGCTTCTGACACCCTAATATTTACATCACCTATGGATACAGATATTGTAGCGCTTGCGTGTCAATAAACAGCACTGGGGCTTTCGCGCATTATGGGGAGTGTCATTCAATTAAGCTTTTTCACCTTAATTTCCCAAGGGCTCGTCATGTCATTAAAAGAATATTGATAGCAAATATTGCTGTCGTCTGTATAATAATATATAGGATAAGAAGATCGTTAATGGAAATAACAAAAAAAGAGTGGAAAATAGAGCAGAACCTTGCGGTACCCCTGAGTTTAACCTGAACTTGTGTCAAAGAATATCATCTATTACAAGCCGTACAGTGCGATTCCTGCGAAAGTTCGATAGAAATCGCGAGAAGTGACTACCAACACCAAAAGCAATAGAAGTGCAGCATCTCATACCCTGTCAAAGGCTTTGAAAATATCTGGATCTATCTATCGGATAGACTGACTCCTCCTTTTTGATAATATACTTGATACTCTATGTGGCTCTATAACAGACCAACTTTCATAAGTTAAAAAATTATCGCATAATATATTTGTACGAACAAATAATATTATATTGTGTTAATCATTACTCAGGTAAAATAAGTAAAAATTGATTGTGTTATTGATGGATTTATGATATGGGTAGCTCATCTATCGGTTTAAATTCGAACCATCGGCAATTACGAATGTGAAAATACTTAAGTCATACTCACAAAATTTATTATGTTATCTGCACTGAACGTAAAGAATTGATTTACGTTTGAGCAACGTTTGGAAACTGCACGATGATTTCGATTATGCAAAAAAAAAAAAAGAAATCAAATGATGAAGGTCATAATAATCAAAATTGCCGTAATTAAGGCTCAGAAAACCCACTCATGCTCTTACAGATGCAAATGCACCAATTACGAGTGACTGTTTGGTGCGGCTTGTCGAGCGGAGGCATCATTCGCCCACATTTCTTTGAAAATGACGACGCCGTAACCATTACCATCAATGGAGACACCTATCGCCCTCCGATAACCGATTTTTTTGTACCCGCTCTTCATGGTATTGATGTGAACGATGTTTGGTTTCAACTTGATGGTGCAACTTGCTACAATTTATTATTTATTTATTGCGTCAAACGTTTGATAACAGTTTAATTAACCTAAATGATGTTGAAGTCGCCGTAGCCTAGTAGGTAGTGTGTTGGCTTATTAGACGTAAAGCCAGGGTTCGAGCCCCAGGCCAGACATCAAAACAAAATACAAAAAGTACTTCTTCGGCGACTTCCTCTCAGCAGATTTCTGGCAAAAACTCTGAGAGTAAATAAAATTTGCCATGAAAAGTTTCTCAAAAATCTGTCGTTCCGAGTCGACTTTAAACTGTAGGTCCCACCACTGATGTATAAATTTAACACACACAACATGAGTGGTGTGAGAAAATAGGTCGTAATCCTGACTGAAGGGTTGAATGTATGTATGTGATATTGACAATTGGCCGCCAAGAAGCTGCACACCGTTGGACTATTTGCTGTGAGGCGCCGTCAAAGAAAAGTGTTATGGCGATAACCCAGAGAAGGCCAACATGCGTGATGTCATTGCCGAGATACGACCCTATACATTTGAAAAAGTGCACGAAAATTGGACCCATCGAATTAGGTACTGTGAGGCCAGATGCGACAATCATATGAATGAGATAATATTCCATTTCTAACCGGAACAATGAAAGTCGACAACAAAAAAAAATTTGGAAAAATTTCAGTGTTTTTGTTTAATTGCATTTTTAAATACAAACTTTTAAAGCACCCGCTCTATACAAACTAATGTTTCAGAGCGTTGTGACATAACAACATATAAAAAACCCCAACGTCAGCAAATAAATTAACGGAAACTATTTGCAATTTATTTGAAGTCGTCTAAAACATTTTTCAAGAATTTCCACAATTTATTTTGATTCGTTAAGAGATAAGAATTTAAAGTATAAAATAGCAATTAAAAAGAAAATTAAACCATAAAATCTTTAAAAAGAAAAGAGCAATTAATTCAGTGCAGTTAAATTTGTAACTTTAATACGATTGTTCTCTAAAGTGTAAATTAAAAAATTCTTATTACAAATCACTTTAACTTAAAGTGTTTATTGCTTTCGCTCTTAAATTTGATTCTTGAAGAAAAACTTTAGAAATTTTACAGTCACCTTTATTTACTACACCATAAAAGTTAAAAAATATTGGGTTGTTCGGAAAGTAATTTCGTTTTTTCCGGACAGAGGATTTAATTGTATTTTTTTTGACATCTAACTTCACACTTAAGCTGTATAATTTTTATATTCTTTCAGAGCTCATAGAGCAAGTCTTGTGTGTGAAAAATTCCAATTAATTCTACGCAGTAGTTATAGGTTGTTGCCCTTTTAAATATGGAGAGCTATAAGCAGCATATTCGACATATCTTCCTTTTTTACTACAGAAAGAGTAAAAATGCTGTTCAAGCCAGAAAGAAATTGGCCAATGTGTATGGAGAAGGTGTGTTGACAGTACGCCAGTACCAGAATTGGTTTGCTAAATTTCGATTCGGCAATTTCGATGTCGAAGATGCATCAAGTTCGGAAAGGCCGGTTGAAGCTGATAAAGATGCGATAAAGGCATTATTTGATGCGAACCGGCGAATAACCACACGTGAGATCGGATTGAGGTTAAATTTATCAAATTCAACTATATATGACCACTTGACTGACATTGTTACGAAAATGGAAACGGTGTAATATCATTTCACATCAAAACAATAAACAAAAGCTACAAAAACAAAGACCATGAGTAAGAAAGAGAAGGGTATAGATAACAAAACGCAACGTAAGCGAACGCAACAACAAGCAATGTGACAAAATACATAAACAACAATGAAGTCGCGATAGAACTCTCGAGAAGGCGGAGACAAGGACATTCTACTTCCAGTCTTGTGTGAAGACGCGTTGCGTGTGAAGAGAACAGTCGTGGTTTGATGATCTCCGCTATACAGATCTAACGAATAATTATTGTTACTTACGCAAAGGGTGTGAGCAGAGAAGAATAAGGATAAAGCAATTATTGTTGTATTCGTCAAGTGTGAACAGTGACACAAAAGTAGTGAGAACAATAAAGAATTTAATTAAAACTAAACTACAAGTTATTTTTATTTTTGTTTGCAATCAACGAACTCATATTTTAAACGTTTTTAAGAAGGTAAAAACTTAACAACATTATACGAAAACTGTCTTTCACATCCACAAAAAAAACCGAAATTACTTTCCGAACAACCCAATAGTTTTTGTTACTTGTTTGGATTCCTTTTCACTTTCTTTTTTGCAAAAAGACTCGTTTAAAACTCGGATGATTACATGTTTTTCGTACTACTATTCGTACTATTTCTTTTTTTATGGTAGCAGTTTGTAATTAAATAAAATTTATAAGAAAGAAATTAAATCTGAAATTGAAATTATTTTGATGTGAAGAAAGTTTTCTAAGTTGGTTCACGATTTAAAATTTTTCTAAATGAGACTTTTGTCGCCGTAGTCTAATAGGTAGGGTGTTTGCTTATTACACCTGAGGCCACAGTTCAAACTCCATATCAGATATCTCCGATAAAACGAAACATGAAGAAATATTTCTTCGGTGACTTTCTGTCAGCAGATGCTGGCAGAAACTCCGAGAGTTAATAAAACTATCATGAAAAGTTGCTCGAAAATCTGTTGATCGGAGTCGGTTTTAAACTGTAGGTCTTGCCACTCGGAGATAAAATTAACACATTCAACATGGGTGGTGTTGGTATCTAAGTCGAATACTGATGAAAGGTTTGTAATTACCAACTAAGTAAGTAAACATATGGAAAGCTGTGGGCAGGAAAAACATTAAATTAAGTAACCTACTCAAGGCACTATCAACAATTTATATGCAGCAAAACTATAACCCTCTATATCTGCCATGAAGTAAGGTTGCGTATTATATTCATTTTTTTCTAATGACCTGCCATCTAAGTTTAAGTTCTGTAATGTACAACTGTATGCAGATGATGTTCAGCTTTACATTAGTTGCTTGCCGTCTGATATTAAAAATAGTATGGAAACAATAAATTGTGATCTGCATAATGTGTTTCAATCCGAGGAAATCGAAAGCTTTGACAATAGGCAGCACAGCTTACACCATTACAAATTAATAACACTACTATTGAGACTTTACATAATGTTAAGAATGTAGGAGTTATCTTTAACAATATCCTCAACTGGTCCAACCATGTAAATGCTATTTGTGGTAAAACTGTTACCATGTTGCGAAGTCTTTGGCTAGCGCAATATTTTACTCCGTTTAATGATCGTATGTTGCTCGCGAAAACATATCTCATCCCCACTTTATTGTACGGATGTGAACTATTTTCTAGTTGTGACTCAGTAAGTAGAAACAGGCTCAAGGTCACTTATAACAGTTTATGGTCGTACAAGGTACAGTAGAATATCTAAATTCTCATACAAAATCTATAATACATCTTTTGAAAATTTGTTAAAATTCCTGCATAAAATCATTTACATTAGGAAACCTCATTATTTGTTCAAGAGATTAGTTTTCTCAGGATCTAATAGAGGCCTAAAAATTAATAATGTTAGATACCGTAAACAAATATCTGAGATACATTTTTACACTAATGCAATTCGTCTTTGGAATGAACTCCCGAACAACATACAGTTATTAAACAATGCTAAGTATTTCAAGACTGCAATAATTGCATTTTTTAATGAAAAATAATGTACAAATGAATTTAATTAATCATATTTTTTAATATAATTATAAAATTTTGTTTTTATGTTGATTTATTTTTGTAATTTCTCGAACTTTGCCTTTTTTATGCCTATATCCTTAGCAGTACTATTAAATAAGATGATATCCTGTTGTACTATATTTACGTCAGAATAAATAAATAAATACGAATTTTATACTGACATTATGGTATACAGCGTGATGAATGGTGTGACAAATACTGATGACATTGTTTTAATACGAAAACGTGGTTAAACCAAAACAAACTACAGTGTACCGCAAATGTCTTAGTACCACAATGTGTGTAAGCAATTCTATGAATTTTAAGTAGTAATAATGTAATCTAGTATGTAGTGTGTTGGCTTATTAGACGTGAGGCCACGGTTCAAACCCCAGGTCAGACATCAAAATGATATGTAAAAAAAATATTTCTTCGGCGACTTACTCTCAGTAAAAGTACTATGAAAAGTTTTCTAAAAATCTGTCATTCGGAGTCGACTTTAAATTGTGGGTCTTGGCACTTATGTATGAAATTAACATACACAACATAATGAACATGAAAAGCTAGATCATAATCCTGTTGTATTGACCAATTATGTATGTATGTTTGTGTATAATAAAAAATATTTTATTGTTTATTTCGATTTCATTATAAAATAAACACATTTTTAATGTTTTAATAAATCAAAGAAAAATAAGGAAAAGTTTCTGGTGACTCCATATTTTTTTTGGACCACAAAAAGAATGCAGAGTAAATTTAGAATACAAAGGCCCAAGTATATTAAAATATTGTTTCCCAATATTTAGCAGGATATTCCTTAAGGTTTAGCACTTTATTTAACCCATTTGGCGTTGAATGTACACCTAATTCTGTTTTTACACGGTCTTTTTTTACACGGTTTTGATATAACACGGTTTGAAAATAAAATATTTTTAATTTTTTTTACACGATTTTATTCCATTTAGCACGATTTAAAATTGTTTGTGCTTAATTTTTTTTTTGTCAAATTTAATTTTTGCAAAGTATGTTCATATCACAAATTTAAGGGAATTCCCTTTTTGCGCGTACAAGCAAATTTGCTGGTCAAATCAAATGTAAATGGCAAAAATTTAGGGGAATTCCCTTTTTGTGCATACAAGCACAAAAGTCAGAGCAATTGAAATGTGTTAATTATTTGTATTTGGTAAAGAAATTTCTTATTGGCAAATTTGTTTTTCTATCGTTACATTAAATTTAACGCATTAAGATAAAAGGCAAGCCAAAAAATATTTTATATTTATTTAGTTATTTATATTTTTAATTTTGTTAAATATTTTATGAATCCCAAAAAGAAAATGTCAAATACAAAACTTCTTCTTAAAAAATCCTTGTTTTTCACTAATTTTAATAGGTTTTAGAGATTAGGAACCAATCACCTATTTTTTCATACGATCAGTGTCTTTTTTTACACGGTTGTTTCTGGAACCAATCTACCGTGTAAAAACAGAATTAGGTGTACTAGCTATGTATTGAGTTTTCTTTTGATATTTGCGGCAATGTACTCATTAGCATGTTTTTCAGTTGACTTTTGTATGAGATTTATTGACAACGTAACCGGTCTTCTGAATGCTCTCCTTAATATTCTCTTGGAGTCATATATGTAGGAACTTTGTGCAAGAGTATTAAGTCTGTAGCGACTTTGGAATGCACATCACACCATCACATTAGCAGCATTATGATTGGGTTCATTACCTGACGTTGGAATTAATAATCATTATGTGAATTTGTTATTCAGAATGTTTAAATATTTTTTCTTATCTATTATTTCCTCAATAAATTCCAAACTGCCCACATCTGTTATCGACACAATTCCCCACAGCATTTTGTTACCATCACTAAACCTTTTTCCGTCCACTGTAATATACCGAAAAATAGAAAGTAAATACAGGCTCAACATCAATCTCGAAAAAACCGAATGTTTCAACATAAATATAGCAAACACAGTCTCACATATTCTAAGTGGCCAAAACTTAGAAAGTTTTTCGAATTTAATTTATCTATGAGTGTATCATGCACGCTCATAACTTACGCGGGATCAATAATCTGAATTTAAAAGAAGAAGAATATGAATTTCCAAAACAAAAATAACGCTCTTCCAGAAACGCGTTACCTCTATGTTATTATGTGGAGGTGAAAATTGACCTAAGTTAATTTAAGTCAATAGTAATCAGCATGTCTTTCTCAAGAGATCATTGCGTTATATTCTTCACTTAATTGTCTTCACTTGTCCACATAATTTAATGTTAAATATGAAATTATACCAACAAAGAAATATGGAAGCTATTGCTATCGGAAATCGTAAGAAGAAATTTATATTGATAGGGCATGAGCTAACCGGTCAATAAGATATCCAATGAAATCCAATGGTGTTACATCGTTTATCATTAAAATGATAAACAAAAGCTACAAAAACAAAAACAATGAACTTGTTTACGTTATAAACAAGTAAACAAAAATAGATGATAATAAAAAAAATAATTTATTGAATTGAATTATGTTAAGGTGACCACACGTGGTATTTTATTTCTTTTTAATTAACATTTAAATGTATTCTGTATATTTCAATTTTTAAACAATTGTTTTAAAATTAAATTCTTATAATAAAAAAAATATTTTTATATATTTTTTGCAGATTCATGTCGGCTATCGATTTTAATTAAAATAAAATAGAAATCTTTTTCGTTTTTTTGTATTAAATTATTCGGATGTTCATTTTTAATTACATAAAAAATTAAATTGCTTAAAATAAAACCAACCAAAACAATTATTGAAATAAAATTAAACTTATAATGGTATAATTTACCATTGCGCATCCATCCCCATAATTCGACCGCCACATATTTTACACTTTAAAACGGATTTTTGGTTTTGCTTTGAAATTTTAAACTACTTGTGTATGTCAAATAGTAAATATTTTAAATATGTATGTTGGTCATGAGCACAAATTAATATGAAGGTATTTATCTATAATATATCTCTGTCACGCAAAGAGTTCGATCGATTCATCATGATTAATGATTTAATATTACAATTGAAAACGCATTGAGATTAGTATCCTTGCTGCTCGATAGCGGATCGATGGCGGCTTGGTATTTTTCTCTCTTCTATCTGCTATTGGTTGTTTTTTCTGATTAATGGTGGTTCGCTGGCGTCTTGCTATTCTTCTTTTTTATCTACTATTGGTTATTTTCTTGGGATTAATGGCTGCTCGATGGCGGTTCGATTGTGGCTTGGTATTCTTCTTTTTCTATCTATTTCTTTTTCTATTCGGATTAATGACCGCCCGATGGAGGCTTGCTATTCTTGTTTTTACTATCAACTATTGGTTAATTTCTTCGGATTAATGGCTGCTTGATGGCGACGTGCTATTCTTGTTTTACTTCGGATTAATGACCGCCCGATGGAGGCTTGCTATTCTTGTTTTTACTATCAACTATTGGTTAATTTCTTCGGATTAATGGCTGCTTGATGGCGACATGCTATTCTTGTTTCCACTATCAACTATTTGTTATTTTCTGCGAATTAATGGCCACTCGACGGTGGCTCGACGGTGGCTTGCTATTCTTCTTTCTTCTACCTACTATTGGTTATTTTTCTCGCATTAAAGGCTGCTCGATGGCGATATCTATATAATCACCATTCAGTTTTCAATGTCTTAATGGCGTACCCATAAACCTTTAAACCTGACGCTATACCTCCCATATGACAATGAGATGAGATTATAGCTTGCAGGATTGCAAATTAATGATAATTATTAAAGGACCATAAAACATAATGCTATGAAAACTTATATTTATATACAGTCACTCAAACAAATACCTCAGTGCTTAGCTGGTGTTAACAAATACAATTACAACTATAGAATTATAGTCTTAATCGTTCTGCTGTTTGGTATTGTCGCTTATTGAATAAACAGGGGTGGTCATATAATTAGCACATCCATCCATACGACCATTATTCAGTGCCCAATTTCTAAGGGCAGTTAAATTAATATTCTATGGGGTATTCAGAAGCGATGTCTAAAGTAAAATCAACAATAAATGACACTTTTGAATTATAAAAGCAAAAAATTTCCTGATCACGTATCTGAATTGGGGTTTGAAAAGTGGTCGCACCTCTAAAAAGCCACTAGACTACGGCGACTACCTGTCCCCCATTAAAGCTGCACAAAATCATCACTTAGGTTTAATTATTTTTAATATTCTGTGGAAGAATTCCTTCTCCACAATAACTACTTATAAACCTCCAGGAAGACTTCCAAGAAGTCTGATATCTCGCACATTGTATGTATTGAACCACCTTTCAAGACACTTGAAGATTGTTTAGTTTTTTCGTGCGTTGTTCTGTCATTATTGTTATCGTCATTATCTTGGATAAAAGTTTAATTTTCATACAAATTTTCATGAGCGAATGCAATCAAATGAATCTACACAATATTTTTGGTTAAATGTTGAAAAAAGAAGATGGTCCATATATGGGAGCTGGTCCTTCCAT
Organism: Sarcophaga variegata; assembly: GCA_932273835.1. NCBI lineage: Eukaryota > Metazoa > Arthropoda > Insecta > Diptera > Sarcophagidae > Sarcophaga > Sarcophaga variegata. The sequence goes on along the minus strand of OW026358.1, from coordinate 27,661,918 downwards.
TATACAACTACACTATGTTTAATTGCTTCGCTGGACACCATACATTGTTTTTTCATTTAAATTTACCACTCCAAAAAACGTTTTTCCTGAATAATGTTAAGCTTAGTCCTTTATAGTTTAGACAAAGAGAAACGAGCAGTGAGATTAATTTTTGACACCATAGGTTCGTCTTGCGCTAAGTTGGTTGCCTCTAGTCTTCGACGGATGATTTTTATAAAAATTAATATTGTTACGAAAGTGGAAACAGTGTAATATCGTTTAACATTAAAACGATAAACAAAAGCTACACAAACAAATACAATGAACTTGTCACAAGTAAACCAACAACATCAGTATAAAATAAAAGGATATGGACAAGTAAGCGAAAACGCAACAACAAGCAATGTGAACAAAATACACAAACAAAAACCCCGAACGTTCGACTTCAAGAACCTTCATCAGACTGATTACGTTGACCTATACAAAGGCAAGACAAAGCAGGCAAAATATTACTCTTTAAATAATAACTACGGTAATTTTTGTCCGATTTGATCAAACGAAGTGTCAATCTCTTCACAAGATAATGCACTTTCAGAATGTCATCACTTATTTTATATTTTTAATTAAATTTTGCAATTAAGAATAACTAAACTTGAAAAAATGAGAAAAAAAAGTATATTTTCCAAGTTTACCCGATCAAAACTCATAACATGTAAGTTAAACCATATGTTTATGTATACAATTTTAAAGGCTCATCTGTCCCCTTTTCAAAAAAAACTTTGCATTTTGAAAATAGGTTAAAAAATACTTGGATAATCAATAATGGTGTGTGAAAAGATTAAAAAAACAGTTTTTTTTGTCAAACAACACAAATTTGGAGGGTTCGAGAAATAAAAAAAAATATTTTTGAGATCTACTCAACGAAACTTACCACCTGCACTATGTCATTAGCTGGGTGAATTTTGAATGTCGCTCCGCGTAATTTGTATTTTTATTACACGAGCAGTAGACGGTCGGTAGCCTTGTACAAGTCGCGATGCATTCATTTGAAGTGTTAACAGTCCACAATCGTTAAGGACACAAGGAAAAACATCGATGTACTTTGCGATGCAATCTATTGCAATAATAGCCCTTAACGAATAAGGGATATCCCATAATTTCCCAGCAAATCTGGCTGGCTAACTTTAGAATGCAGAATAATTCACTTCCTATTAAGGAGGTTTTTTCTGCAATGAATTATCGACTCCACGTAAGTATCCTGGAAATCTATTCTCATCATTGAGTCTTCTTATTGCACTGGAATCAGTTCCTAGTCTAAAAATAATATTGTTACGAAAATAAAAAAAAATCTAGATAGCGGTGTTTTGCTTTTACATTTTTTAACATTAAAATTATAAAAAAAAAACTACAAAAACAAAACAATCAACTTGTATACAAATTATCGCACTGCGTAATATAACAACAAACACCAACATAAAAAAATAGTATACAAGTAAACAAAATACAACAACAAACACTACAAGAATAAATGTAAACAAAATACTCAAACAACAACAATGAAACAATGATGTTTACATTTATAGAGATCTCGAGATGGTGAAGCCAAGAACATTCGACTTCAAGAACATTCATCAGCTTTTTTACGTTGGCATATAAAAGACAAGGCTAAGCAGGCAATGGTGTCAGTAAAAATTCAGTCAGTCTTGTGTGAAGACGCGCGGTGTTTGAAGAGAATAATCGTGGTTTAAAGACTTTTGTTATAAAGATCTGTCGAGCTACTGTTATGCGCACAAGAGTGTAAAGAAGAATAACAAACAAAGCTATTGTTGTTGTTTACATCAAGATGTGAACATTGGCACACAGAATTCTGCGAATAATGAAGAATTTTAATTAAAACTAAACACAAATTTATTTTTATTTTATTTACAATCTACGAGCTCATATTTTAAACGTTTTTAAAATGTAAAAACGATGATGTCCCGATGAGGCTACAACCTCTGCGCTGACCAAATTTTTCGATCAGTTTAGGGTAATTCGGATAGTACAATAACTGCGCTTACCTATGGCTTCACAGCGCGCCACTCTGTGTGCTCAAGTGAGCTTTTGGTAATCATAGCTACCACTTCAACAATAACGTAACCTATGATATCCGGAAAAATGCTGATTACTATTCTCTGGCTATTTTTCACTATCATTAGACTTTAGATTGTCTCTAACGTGATTGAGTTGAGAGTTGTGTCCCTCTCATTTTACCTTTCTTTTTGCCTAGTATATCCTTTTTAATGCTTTCCTGTATATATCAGCAGTGATCGCCGGGAAGTTGCCGCAGTCTAGTAGGTAGTGTGTTGGTTTTTTAGACGTAAGGTCTTGGTTTAAACCCCAGGTCAGACATCAAAATGAAATATGCAAAAATATTTTTTAGACGCCTTCCTCTCAGCAGATTTCTGAAAAAAAAACTCTGAGAGAATAAAATTGCCATGAAGAGTTTCTCAAAAATCTGTCGTTCGGAGTCGTTTTTAAATTGTAGGTAACGCCACTCATGCCTAAAATTAACACACACAACATGAGTGGTGTGAGAAGCTAAGCCGTTATCCTGACTGAAGTGTATATGAAGGGTGTAATCCCTTTCAAACACATCTGAACTATATCTGCTCAATGCCGTGAATGCACATGACTTGAGGGACTCAGCCCTGCCTGCCTGATGCATTTGAGTAATCAGATGATGGTCTGACTATCAGATGTTTTGCCATGTCCTCTGCTCTGTACTTCGTGTTCAAGTTTAATTGAGCACATCTTTCGATGATGTAAATTTAGAAGTTAGTCGCAAGTTTCTCAAAGGGCTCTGAAAATATATCACTCTGTGAGTGATTAGTTTTGACCCTTTTTCATCATTAGTTTTTGACCGATACTTTGCACAGCATAGCATACTTTGTAAATTTATGTACAAAATGTTTTTTTTTTTATTTTTCATAAACAAATATAAAATTTCTCCTATCGCTTAAACAGAGCCTTGACGTATTAGTTCATTTATTTTTATGCTCATATTTAAACACAAAAATGGTAAAAAAAATGCTTGTCTCTGTGCAAGTAAATGGAAATTTGTGATAAAAAAAAAGGAAGGAACCAATTTCAACCATAATAAACAAGCACTGTCTAGTGACCTATAAAACAAATTCTTTTTTATTACCCAAACAACAAAAAATATTTTAAATTTTACATCAATTTGTTCTCAGTACTCTTAATTTGAAGAAAAAAACTCCAATATTGGCCACGCGTTTAACATTTTTTTTTTATTGTTTGCATACTTTTATCAAACTCTGGGCATTAGAATTTAAACACAGCCTTTTTTCTCCCTTTTATCGGTTTTGCACAACATCAAAAAATATTTAAAACGAACAACAACAAGAACAACAACATCAAAGCCATTCGATTTAAGCCACTCTAATCCACATTGGTTTGGTATCCCCCACTCGAAGTTGCTGTTGTCCTAGCAGTTAAATGAATGAGTTTACTTTCGTCTTAAACGAAAATAAAATTAAAAAAATGTCACATCAAAGCATAAATTTTTGCAGAATTCGTGATAATTTCAAAGGTAGTCTGGCATCAAACATTGTTGCAAAAAAAATACGAGCCACACGTAGAATTTAGTGGATTGGAGTTAAAACGGCTGCACTTAAATAACGAAATAAAAATAAGTGCTCGAAAGCCGAAATTGTAAATAAACATAAAACGCGAATCCAGTGTAGAAGTGTATGCTAAAATGTATAGGAACTGCAGGTATATTCATTGTTATATCGCCAAATATTTAATTTATGTCCGATTAATATATAAATTAATCATATAGTTGTCAACTACTTAATTACTGGATGTGGGCAGTAAATTTATTGAGAATATAATGAATAAAAAAATCACCGGAAAAATTCGTGATGGTTATTATATCCAACAAGTCAATGAACCCAATCATACTGCTGCTAATGTGAAGATGTGATTTGGCTACCAAAGTCCCCACAGACTCAATACTCATGCACAAAATCCCGATATGTCTCCCAGAGAATATTTAGTATATCATTTGGAAGAACGGTTACGTAGTGGCTAAACCTGAAACAAAAGTCAACTATAAAACTTATTTCATAAGCGAATGGCGACAAATCTGAATAGGAAACACTAAAAAAAGCTGGACATTCAATACCAAATAAGTTAAATGGACTGCTCGATCTTAAGCGATATCCAAAATATAAGGGGTAACATTTTAATATATTAGTCCTACGAAATTAAAATTTGCTCTGAGTTCTTCTTGGGGGTACCTATCCTTTTGCTGGGCAAAACTATGGAGCCAACAGAAAGTTTTCTTTATGGTATGCAAAATATATTAAATTTTTTTGTAATAAAAAAAATATACATATTATTGTTTAAAATTCATGAAATTGCTAAAATATTGTAACGAAAATGGAAATGGTGTTTTACTTTTTCATTGTTTAACTTTAAATATAAAACAAAAACAAAAACAAAGAACTTATTTACATGATAAATAATACAACACTAATGAAACAACGTTGTTTACATTTATAGAGATCTCGAGAAGGCGAAGCCACGTACATTCGACTTCAAGATCATTCATCAGACTGTTTATGTTGCCATATAAAAGGCAAGACGAAGCAGGCAACGAGTCAGTAAAAATTCAGTCAGTCTTGAGTGAAGACGCGTTGCGTGTGAAGAGAATAATCATGGTTTGAAGATCTCCTTTATAAAGATCTGCCGAACAATTGTTAGTGTCTACGAAAAAGAGAGAATAACAAACAAAGCAATTGTTGTTGTTTACATATAGATGTGAACAGTGGCACACAGAATTATGATAACAATAAAGAATTTATTTAAACACAAATTTTTTTATTTTATTTGCAATCTATGAATTCATATTTTAAACGTTTTTAAAAGGGTAAAAACGTAACAATATTCTCTAGAGAAACCATGTGCTCGTTCCGAATTCTTCTATATCGTAAAACAAACAAACCTGTTGAAATTATCATTTATTGTGCCAATTTGAAACATAACGTGTTATGTATCTGAGAAATTTATTTGCCGTATTCACAATAAATACTGGCGGTCGATGAAATTTGTGTTCAAAAATTTCTTAAATAGTCTTATTATTTAATAGTCTTATTATTTATGCATTTCGTTGTAAAGTTGTGTCAGGAGTACCAAATATAAATTTTTTATTGCCAACAAAGTACTCATTTGAAATTTTCGAACATTTATTTTAATTTTCTCTGCTAGCTATTTCCTTATTTTATCTTTTTTCGGATTTCTGCTGCTGAAAACTATACCTAAATATTCGGCTCAAGCTATAACACAATAACAAAACCTTTGTTTAAAGCAGATATTTACACATGTTGAAAAAATTTCTGAATATATGCTGTAGTTGCATACATCCTTAATCAACATATAGTAGTTCTTAACAGTTACCACAGTTTAATCTTTGACTTGAGGACTTTAATATACACTTTTAAAACAAAATCCTTTATTTTAGCAACAACCAAAAAGCTCGATTACACACAAAATCCAAGAATAACTTTAAAAACAAAAAACAGATCGTTGGTATATTAATTACACTATGCGACAAAATAAAAAAATTTAAATACACCCAACTAATGACATACTGTAGGTTGTGACTTTTGTTAAGTAGAAGTCAAAAATATTTTTTTTTTTATATTTCTTGAACTCTCCGAACTTGTTTTATTTGACAAAAACTGTATTTTTGATCGTGTCATCTGAGAGCACCAAGTAAATCTTCAAACCTATATTGTGACTATAGTAATTCTTGAATTCACTTCATTTCGATTTATTTCCTTCCTGACTTGGTCATTTACAGCGCTTTGGTCAGGATTACAACCTAGCTTCTTACAACATTCATGTTGCGCTTTGTATTGAATATACCGCAATTAGGCTCACGGAGATTGCTATATAGCTTTTAAGATAACAAGTTAAGTTTCAAGTTGAATGTTGTAGAGAGGGGTTAAAGGAGGGGTTTCTCTTTTACTCTTTACTGGTAAAGGCACATCGGTGGAACACAAATTCATCTCCGGAGTTAGTCCACTAGATCTATTCCATGTTATGGGTAAGAGAATTTCCCTAGCAAGTAGGGTGCAGAAAATGTGATGTCTAACACCACCTCGACTTGGGGTGTTCACGGCATACTTCCTCTGGATTTAGTCAGAAAGAAGATAAAAATGTAATTCGCCTGACGAATACTTTATAATGTTGCGCAAATACCAGCGGCCATTGTGGGGCTATGAGGATGATTATCATCAAGCGAAGTGTGGATTATACAAAGGTAGTTGTTTTAGCTGATCTGGCCAGGACAGGAGGCGTTAATGAGCAGTATTTCTACCAACAGACTATTACACACAAAGGAATTTAAAATTCGATAGTGCGTTAGTTTGGAATATTCTTGGGGGCTTGATCTTCAGTGTATCAAAGAAACCTCCGGATCATTGCAGCGATTAAAAGGAAGAAAACTTGCTATCCTGGAAACTGCCGACTAACGACCTCGGTTTTTGCAATTTTAATAAATATCTTCTCAAACAGCCAATCCGCAATGTGTGATTTTGTCTATGCTCAACTGCAAACCCAATCTTTTACGCGCTGCTATGCAAGCTGCAAGTAAAGGGGGACAGGGAGTGACAACAAAATATCGAGGCAGTTATGGCTCCATATCGATAATAGATTAGAATGAAAGCTACGTGGTCCTACTTGTGTCTGTGATAATTTAACATTGTTTCATAAAGAGAGCGGAACAGCGCTTAAGAATTGAATATTAGCTCCGCCTCCCTCTGTAGGCGCCTGCTTGCTCACTATGGTAGGTCATAAGCGATCTGTTTTTTACCTTCATAATATCAAAAGTGTATATCGAATGTATAAGTGTATCGAATTCAGTCAGCTGCTGATCTCACCTAACACAATCTAAGAAAAAGAAAAAATTAGTTAATAATATACACGTATGTAAAGGATCCGCCAAATAACTTTTTTTTTGAAAATGCTTTAAAAAAAAACTACTGAATATTTTCTCAAATTTCTTCTTTTATTTGAAAGTACAATCTTTCCGGTTAATAATGGAAAATAATTTCCTTCAAATGGCTGCCTCGGCTGGCCATGCAGTAGCCTACACGATTGGTCCAATTTTTAAGCACATTATCGATTGTGTGCAGCTGTATTTCACCAATGGCATCACGAATATTGTCCTTTAACGCGTCAACTGTCTCTGGCTTGTCGGCGTAACACTTATCTTTGACGGCACCCCACAAATAATAGTCCAACGGTGTCAAATCGCGGCTCCGAGGTGGCCAAACGACATCAGCTCAGCGGCTGATAATGCGATCTTCAAAAACAGGGCGCAAAACATCGAGTGTAGCTTCGGCTGTGTGGCACGTAGCGCCGCCTTTTGAAACCAAATGTTGCCAATATCCTCCTCTTCAATTTTTGTGAACAAAAATTCGTTCAACATGGCCCGATAACGATCGCCATTGACTGTAACGGCCACTCCTTGCTAATTTTCGAAGAAAAATGGCCCAATTATGCCTCTGGACCAAAATCCGCACCAAACAGTGACTCGTTTTGGGTGTGTCGGCTTTTCAATGTATGTGTGCGGGTTTTCTGTGCCCCAAATGCGACAACTTTGCTTTTTTACATACCCGCCAAGATCAAAATGAACTTCATCTGAAAAGATAATTTTTTTTGCCAAAATCAGCATCTTCTGGTGTAGGCTACTGCATGGCGAGCGGAGGTAGCCATTTTCCATTATTAACCGGAAAGATTGTACTTTCAAATAAAAACAGAAATTTGAGAAAATATTCAGTAGTTTTTTTAAAGCATTTTCAAAAAAAAAGTTATTTGGCGGACCCTTTACTTCAATAGAGGCGAAATGTCCAACCAGATTAAAGTTGCCATAAAAGAAAGAGCTGTAATAGGAAAGTAAATGTCATACGTTCAAACAGTGACAGTAGGTACAATGAATGTGTGTTGAATGCATTATTGCGGTCTTAATAATTAAACCAAAGAAAAGCGAGAAAATGAAAAACTAAAATAATTGAACAGAATAGAAAACAGAAGAAATTAGAGATAACATGCGTGGAAAAAAATAAGCGGAATGGAATTAATTCAAACTGAAAATGTTGAAGGAATAGAGTAAATGAAAGTATCAAATTCAATAGAAAGGATAGCATGACATTCAGATTTTTTGAAATGGAACTCACAGTGAAAATAAATAACCAAAACGCTGATAGAGTTTGGATTATGGCCGTAACTTCAAAACAAAAAACTAGAAAAGCTATATTTTAACATTGAAAACAAAATTCGAATGTTAACATCGAATAATTGGCTATTTTACTACATGTAAGGGGACTTTTTTGTGCGCAACGACTTCTCTAGATGAAGCGAATTCTAAATGACCTATGTTATATGTTTTTTTTCTGAAACCTTTTTTGACTTTCTTCTATTCTGGGGCATGTTAATTTACACCAATTTTCATAATAATGCTTCAGTTAAAACTGACTATAAAAGCTCCCTCAAAGAACATTTTCTCTGTCAGTTTCCTAAACTTGTAAACCCGAGACGAAGGATTTCTAGGACATCCAGAATTTATTGACAGAAAGGCTCAAGCCAAAGGTGATTTGAATAGAAGCCACAACTTCATAAACTATCGGCTTAGAGATGCCAGCTAAGAGTTGTAGTTGAATGTAGGAATAGATACTATTAGTGTTACAACGAGCCTGAAAAGGCCCAAGTATGATATTGTTTCGTTTTTACCTTTTAAAAACTTTTGAAATATTATTATTGAAATATATTTGCAAATAAAAATAAAAATAAATTTGCGTTTAGTTTTAATTAATTTCATTATTGTTCGTACAATTTTGTGTGCCACTGCTCACAACTTGATGTAAACAACAACAATGTCTATATTTTTAATTCCTCTTTGCACTCTTTTGCGTAACCAATAAAAATGACTAGTCAATTTGTTCGACAGATCTTTATAACGGAGATCTTCAAACCACAATTACTCTCTTAAGCACACCGCGTCTTCACACAATACTGTACTTTTTCTGAATCGTTGCCTGCTTTGTTTTACCTTTTATATGGCAGTGTAAACAGTCTGATGAATGCTCTTGAAGGCAAATGACTTCGCCTTCGTGACATCTCTATAAACAGCATGTATACATTTATTCTTGTTTGTTGTTGTATTTCTGTTTACAATTATTCTTGCAGTTTTTGTTGTTGCGTTTTTGGTTACTTGTTTATCACTTTTTTATACTGGTGTTTTTTGGTATATTTTTTTACTTGTAAACAAGTTTATTGTTTTTGTTTTTGTAACTTTTGTTTATAATTTTAAAGTTAAACGATGTAAAAGCAAAATACCATTTCCATTTTCGTAACTATATTAACGATTACCAAACAAAACAATAAAGACAAGATATATATATTTTAGTATTTATGTTTTATTTTGTAAAGTTATCGGGTCTTTCATTGAGCCCTTCCTGTCTTTGAATTTAAATAGAAACAAGGATTGCATATGTTATTATCGACATTTTTTGTTCGTTTAAAATATCCTTTGATGCAAACGTTAGCAACGACTCCTTTGAGTAGAACCTAACCAAAATAACAAATTTTCCATGAATCTGGCAGCTGAATTTTACAGATGATATGTTTTATGTTGTCTTTGAGGATCGCTGTATTTTGTGTCTTATTCTCATACACTTACGGCTTAAGAAAATTCCGCAAGAAAACAGTCTAACCGGGTCAAATTACACGATCTCGGTGACCAGTTCTCATCATATCCAAGTGAGATGACTATGAATGTCAATTGCTCGTGCAGAATATCCAATGTAGCACGGAGTAACTTTTTATTGAAACCACCAGTTCAAAAACGTCTACAAACAAAGACTTTTTCGGGATGCAGTGGACTAAAATTCGACAAACTTATTTGTTCACGTATTCATTCAACCGAAAATGGACTTCATCGCTGAAGATGGTTTGTCTATGAAAATTAGAGTCAGTTGCCAACAACGAATACACGTTGCTCATAGTCGTTTACCTTCAGTTCCTGGATCAATTGGATCCTTGGATCAGTAAGGACAGTCCCCTGCTTAATACGTAAGCCACTGCTTACTATTGATATGAATTCGGTCAGGTTCCAGGTACATATGCATTCTGATAATTCATTCTCCTCATCACACACTCCATATATTGAGCTTGAAATTATACCTGTTGTGCACAAGTATTCTTCGAGCATACATGTCTTGTTATTATACTCAGAGTTCTTCTGCTGCAGTTGCCGTAGTCTAGCAGCTACTGTGTTGAGTTTTAGACGTGAGGCCACGGTTCAAACCTTATGCCAGACATTTTCAACAAAACGAAATATAAAAAAAAAATAAAAATAAAATATGGGTACCCTGGTAGTCTAGTGGGTAGTGTGCTAGACTATTAGCGTGAGGGTCTTGGGTTCGATTCCCACCAGAGACTCTGGTCTGTGACACTACACCGAGCACATAGTCAAGTTACTTCGCTCGTATATAATTGGGATATAATTTGTAATTTTATTGTAATAAATAAATAAATAAATAAATATTTCTGCGGCATCTTCCTCTCAGCAGATTTCTGGCAAAATCCGGGAGTAAATAAATTTGCGATGAAAAGTTTCTCAAAAATCTGTCGTTCGGAATCGTCTAAAAATTGTGGGTCCCGCCACTCGTCTGTAAAATTAACACACTCATCATATGTTGCGTGAAAATCTGGATGTAATCATGACTGGGGGGTTGTAATGACCAATTATATTATGTATGTATGTATGTTCTTCACCCACAATTTGATATCGGATTCTCTTCACTGTGTATATCCTTCCAAACATTTCGTTTTACTAGATAAGAATTTTATGACCCTGTCCGCTTCCGTTTTGATATATTGATATGCGAAGATAAAAAATAGTGTGTTACATTCTAATTTCAGTCTAATAGATCGTTACAGAGATGTACTTGTGACTAACTGGGATTCTTCAGCACACTCTGACGGACCGCGACTATGTTTTCGGCAGATCTTGCATTTCGTGAACGTACGGATGTTTGTCGATGGTTTACTGAATCAGTGAGCTTGAATTTATCCACTGCATTGTGCATTACTTTCACGGTAGGATGATTATGACGATCGTAAAATAGTCGAGTGATGTGCTATGTTGCTTGAACACAACTCTTATTCTGATGAATCTTATATATAAAAATGAATGTGTGTTTATTTGTTTGTGGGTTTGTTTGTTTGTTTGAAGTCCATAGACGGCTAAACGGCAGGACCGATTTTCTTGAAATTTTAACAGTACCTTCCTGTATGTCTTGAAGGAACTATAGGCTACTTTTTATTTTTAAATTCAAAGTATGCGAGGTGCCACGCCTACATACCCAATAAGTATTTAATGTCGCATATCTCATAAACTGCAACAGCTAGAGTCCTCAAATTTTGTATGGACAACTTTGACGTATATATGAAAAAAATGGGCGGATTGGCTATTGTGGGCGTGTCACCTCCCATAGTCTATATATATAAAAATGAATGTTTGTTTGTATGTACCTTATAGAATCGTAAACTATGCATTTGATCATGTTATGATCTTTAGCAAAGTTATTGCGCATAAGCCGACGAAGGTTTCTAAGTTGATATTACCAATTTCCGACAGTTGGTGCCACTGAAAATTATTCAAAATGAATTAAATCGTAAACAAAGTTGTTGCGCATGAGACTGGAAAATCTTCGAGTATATGCCGCTGAGACCCGTTCGCTTGAACCACTAGAGAAGTGAGATTAGAAACTGATCGAATGCGTACTACTCAGGCCTGTTCATCTGCATTATTAGGACAACGGGAAACAAAATCAATAAAATGATTCAAAATTAATTGGACATTTGTGTAATGTCTTTCCTTCAAATTTATTTTAGATGGTGGCGCAGCAACTCGCGCAGGGTACAGCTAGTAAATTATAAAGCTTCAATATCTGCCCATGGTGATATGACCAAATAGACTGAACACTGAAACAACACAGTCGTTATCAGCCGTCAAAGTCCGGACGTCCCTGGTGGAAGACGCGATAATAAGAATATTCTTTGCAATAGCGAAACTAATGAGAAAGAAAGAAAATTAATAAAATTCATTCATATAGAAAAAAAAAATCAAGAAATTCTTAGAAATAAAATAATCACGTATTTTATTATGGCAATTAAAATGAATTTTCTACGAACTTTTGTTAAAGTGTACTGAAGGAGTTACTTACAAGAGAACTACAGAAGAGAACACATCTGTCAATCATTGTGCATATGAAAGAAATATAAAAAAGCTTACAAAATAAATCAACCACAAATTGTATATTTTATGTGTGTAGGAGCACATGGTTTCTGTAATTAATTGTTTTCGTCTTTTTTTCTATAATAAGAGGCTGGTACTATTTTTTCAACAGAACTAGCCAAAAAATAACCAAAAGTTTAAGTTCTATTTCTTTGGAGATGAAGACTTTTTTCAGTTTGGTTAAATTGTAGAATATTAGGAGCATAACAAAAATACTTTAGTTTTTCTTCTATTACGGGAATACTATTATTAAATGATATTGTTAAGTTTTTCCCTTTTAAAGACGTTCAAAATATGAGCTCATAGATTGCAAATAAAATAAAAATAAATTTGTTTAGTTTTAATTAACATTCTTTATTGTTCCCACAATTCTGTGTGCCACTGTTCACAACTTGATGTGAACAACTACCATTTGCTTTGTTTGCTATTCTTCTTTACACTCTTCTGGGTAAGCACTAACAATTGTTCAGATCCAGCGTTGCATTTTGGAAGTTTTCCCTTTTTTCCCAAGTTTTTTGAGATGCGAAAAAGTTTTCACTAAATTTGTTTCCTAACAAAATAAGTTTTTTCAACAAAATTCATTTTAAAATTTTTTCAATAAATTCAATAATAATAACACGAAATATTTATATTTTTAAAGAAAATGTTGTGTATTTTATTAGTGCCGGGCAAAAGTAGCAAAGAAACATTAACAGAGGGCATCGGGTTCCGGTGTTTCGTTTTAACATTTTGGTATTTTTGTTTTTTTGGTAAAAAAAAGTTATTTTTTTTAAATTACTGGCAACGCTGGTCAGATCTTTATAACGGAGATCTTCAAACCACGATTATTCTTTTCTCACTAAACGTGTCTTCACACAAGACTGTGTCTTCACACAAGACTGACTAAATTTTTACTTGCTCCGTTGCCTGCTTTGCCTTGCCTTTTATATGGTGGGGTAAACAGTCTGATGAACGCTCTTCGCGAAATCTCTATAAATGTAAACATGTTGTTTACGTTATTGTTGTTTGCTTACGATTGTCCTTGCAGTGTTGTTTTTGCCTGTTTGTTTATCCCTTTTTTACTGATGTTGTTGCAAAAATATTTAATTGTTGATCATGTAAACAACTCCATTGTTTTTGTTTTTGTAGCTTTTGTTTATCATTTGAATGTTGAACAATGTAACACCATTTCCATTTTTGTAACAATATTTATTCAATCTTTGGATACGCTATATAAGGGTCTAATGAATAGTGTTGAATAAAGTTGGCTTACACTAAGAAGAAATAATAGCAGCATCTGGAAATTTTAACGTTTTCTTAACCTCATATTAACCGTCACACAAAATAATTATGTGCTGCGATGATTCATTCTCATCACCACAGAATTTATATGTGGGGCTTGACACAACACCTTTTATGTCCAAGTGCACTCTGACGCTGCAGTACCCCGTTAGAAGACCGACTGAAAACCACATGTTATTCGTGGATAGTCCGATGCATGAATCAGACCTCCTTTCATTGTAATTTACAGGCGAAAGTTCTGATTACCTTAAACCCACTTGGTTTGAAAAGAGTCTGTGACTGTCTTTACATATCACCTTCGTTGAGAGTATATTTTCAAATATCCGCTCCCACTCAATAGAAAGGTATGGAGGCTCCCCCATTCGCAGTTCGTCTGATTGCTTATTTCCAGTGACACACCAGAGGCTAACCGTATTTTATTTGATTCAGACTGCTCGAATGGCAGTATGACTGACATAAAGTATACGTATGTAGTGTCTTTGTTACCGCCTGCTTGCTGGCATAGGTTTCCGCTTGAAATATATCCGGGAGTTTCCCTGTGGGCTTGGAATATTTCATTCTAGGAGCAAAAGCTCCTGCTCCTGTTTCAAGATTCATTCTTGACTAATTTGTGTACCTATATTATACCTATATTATAGCTATATTGTACCTATATTATAGGCTCACTTTTAATAAAATATATAGCTTCCAGATTTCTTCAGTCATTTATGTTGCGTTGAGAAACACTTTCTAAAATCATGTCTACTCTTGTGTCGAGGTGAGGAGAAAGGTAACTGTCAGCCAATCAATACCTTAGGTCTTGAAACCCCCTCTTGTATAACTATAGTATCTTAAACTATGATCTTCAGTACAGTTTGCAGTGGACTTAAATCCAACAAAGTTTCCAGCTCTTATTGCCCCTGTAAAGTCTATACCCGCTAATCTCTATATCTTGTGCAACGGCATTTGAGCTATTTACAGACATTTGCCCTATAGGTCAGCATTGGTATATCCGCTTGGGATACACCTTTGAGTGGCCTTGGAATATATCATTCTGGGAGCAAAAACTGCTTCTTCTGTTCTAAGACTCATTCTTTATCCATCTGTGTACTATAAAATAGATTCACTTTAAAAGGAATATGTAACTTCCATGTTACTACATTCATTTGTGTTGCTAATTTTCGTTGAGAAGCACTTCCTGAAGTCTTGTGCCAGGGGACAGATGAGAATGGAGAGAGATAACCTTCAGCTAATCGATACGTTAGGTCATGAATTACCTTCATGGATATCTATAGTATCCAAAAGTTTAAATTTCACTACAGTTTGCAGTGGGCTTAAATCCAACAGTGCTTTCTGTCCTAGCATAGGACAGGCTTTCATTGTCCCTGTCATGTCAACACACGCTAGTTTCTATATTGTTACGTTTTTAACTTTTAAAACGTTTAAAATATGAGCTCGAAGATTGCAAATAAAATAAACATAAATTTGTGTTTAGTTTTAATTAAAATTCTTCTTGTTCCAACAATTCTGTGTGCTACTGTTCACAACTTTATGTAAACAACAACAATTGCCCTTTTTGTTATTCCTCTGTTTACATCCTTTGCATAAACAATAATAATTACTAGACAATTATTCGACAGATCTTTGTATCAGAGTTCTTCAAAAAACACGATTACTCTCTTTAAACACAATGCGTCTTCACGCAGGACTGACTGAACTTCACTAACTCAGTCGCCTGCTTTGCCTTGCATTTTATATGGCAGAGTAACCAGTCTGGTGAATTTTCTTGAAGGCGAATGTTCATGACTTCGCCTTCTTGAAATCTCTATAAATGTAATCATCGTTGTTTACATTTATTATTGTTGTGTTGTTTGTGTAGTTTGTTTACATTTATTCTTGTAGTATTGTTTGCCTTTTTTTGAACTTGTTTACCATTTATATGCTGGTGTTTGTTGCTATATATCAGTTAAAGGGACTTACGTGGGTTTGATTAAAAAAATTTGATTTCAAGGCGCGATCAACGACGCCGAATTAAAACACGTTATAATTTTATTTTATTACAAATTATTTATTAATTATTAAATAGGATTAACTTCAATTTACCAATACACGATATTAGTTAATTATTAAATTCACAATTAAATACAAATGTCACACAACATTAAATAATTATTAAATTCACAATTAAATACAACTTCAACCAACGAACGCGCAGCCAAGACTGCCCGTTCTTTCATCAACCCCATTCGCTCGTTGGTTGGTAGGCCACGTTGCACCAACATGTGCAAGAATGCAGACGCTGATCAAGCAATAATTATTTTCCCACAAAATTCTTGTATTTAGATCGGATGCGCGTGTTGGTAAAAAGAGCTTATGCTGCAAAATTTGGTTGGTCGGCAGAGCCGCCACTGTTAGTAACTCCTCCCTCCTTAAATGTCTGCGTCCCGCTGACCTTAGAGTCCGTATTTGATATTTGGAAATGTATTCCTGGGAGGTTAAGCTTCCTTACTTGTTGGTACCAGAGCCATGCAATGCATCCGAATATAGCACCAATGAGAACAACATTTATCCCTATGGAACTGTTGAATTTAACCCCTAAGTGATCCAACCGATTTATGTTGTTAAGGCTGACTTCATGGACGTACTTAATGTCCAGCAGTAGGTCATCGTGCGTTACATTAGCAAGAACTGGTGGTAAGGCTTGAGTTTTCGTAATTGAGCTGCTCGAGTAAGTATGATTTCTAATTACTATCGACTCATTAGAGAGCTGAAGAAGATACGTGCCATTTAAAAACTTAGATTCCCCATTGGCTTTAATCACGCCTTTAAAATTTGTAACATAGACAACGTCCTCGTCCAGTATTTTGACGACCTCATCTTGATTAAATTTGTATTTACATCTTGCTGATCCACCCTTCAGGATACGGTTAAGGCAATCGTCTTCTGCCAGTTTAATTACGGATGATCTTCTGCATACTGTGGAGTTATTTATTGAAAGGCAATCGTCCCTTAGTCCATAAGTTTCAGCTTCATTTATCAGAACTTTCTTGAATTGCAAGTCGATTTGTCTGCCTTCGTTAATGGTGGCTCTGGTAAGGAGAAGATTATAGACGCTTCTTCCCAGTTTTGGTATCGATAGAACATACAGCAAATGTGACCCATTTGTGTATACAGATGGTGTCGCATATTCAACCGCTTCTATTACATTGTTATAAGGTAAGGTTTCCAACTCATCTAGGATTCTATTGATCTCGGCCTGATTAAGTAGATTCGTGTTAACAATTCCATTTTTAGCCATTTGACATGCTCGGACAATTTCATTTATTTCATCCTTCAGCACAATTATTTCATTAATGGTGTTTTGCTCAATTAAATTGTAGTCCTTGCCGCTCGTTATGTTATTTACTCTAGATATCATTTCATTTATCTTTTTTGCAGGCTGATTTGTGATCTGTTGTAGCTCTTTATTTATTTTATACTGCTCGTTATTATTCTCAATAATACCTTCCTGGCTTTTGAGTATATTATTCCAGTCTGCCGCATCGGGATTTCCAGCTATCCACTTCCACGCCGATCCTATCCAATCAATCGATCGGGTTGACCTTTTGTTAGCATTGATTAGTTCGTTGAGGCGTTCCTGCATCTGCGACAAGTGGAGCAAAATGAAACCTTTATTTCTGCTTAACGGGATGTGCTCCTGAACTAGGGTTGATATATTCGCAGCCACCTCTCCATATTCTTCAAGATTAATGATGTGTATTAGCTTCAAATTCCCGTCAATTATCCACCCATTACCGACCTTGAGCGAAACCAGCGACGTCTCATATCGATATATTTGAAGGGCATTTGCGAATGGGGCCAAATTGAGTGTCATAATCATGAGAGATGTCTAAATAGTTAGTGTAAAATACATGTCTTAAAAAATTATTCTGAAAATAGAGTTAATAAGAAACTTAGAAATACCTTTCACCTAATTAGGTGGCATTATTTTTGTGTGATGATAAAATGGAATTCGGGTGGATACATAAAACGTATCGTTCACTCTTTTTTGTTTCTACTCCTAATTTTATATCTTATTTTACTTTATTTTTAACACTATTTTTTCTTAAAAATTACACTTCACCCTATTTTTTCCTTTTCTCTTTTTTTCTTTTTGAAAAATTCATTATTTTTATGAAAAATTCATTGTTTTTATATATATAATTTTTTGTTAGTAGATTTTTTGTTAGTAATTTAAATTCTTTACTCTTTTTTTTTTTTTAATTTTTAATTGTTTTTTCTTCTTTTTAAATTTTATTTTTATTTTTGATTCTATGTCTTACTTTACTTTATTAAGTTTAAGGCTTTCCCAATAGTGCGATTTCTCTATTCTCATGATACTCTTAGGGCGTTGAACCCCACCGTAAATATACGGTATCCACTATATTTTTGAGATCATTTGTTTATATTTTTTGTATGGACCGTAAATTCCGCATTATCCCTTTCAGTTTCAAGCGTTAATGGTTTGATTGCGAGAAACCTACTCATGGTACGGAGATCTACTATGACTTGTGGCAGTGAGGACTATCATAAATCATCATCCCAAAAAAAAAGAAATCGCCTTAAAGGTCGCCATTAAGTTTCAGTTTGATTTTTTTTTTTTTATATATTCTTTACTCTTATGTAGCACTTATGTGTGTGGAAGTGATCAATGATCCCCTTAGTTCTCATGGGACCCATGGGGAGTTGAACCCCAGCATAAATACATGCTTTCCGCTTAAATTTTGAGCCCATTTGATTTTATCTATTATAAATCTTTTCATTTGTTTAATAATTAATTCTACAAATTCAAATTATTATTTTTATTTTAAAAATTTTTTAATTTAAGAAACATTTACGTAGAAGTGAAATTAGTTAAGTTTTAAAAAATTTTTTTGGACTTGCCCCTTTTAGATTTTTAATATGCTCTTTGTGAATCTTTCTTCCACTCCTTGTCAGTACTGTTGCCCTATTATTTCTTTCAACTATTTCCTTTTTATACAGCGCCTTATTCTTTCCCTTAATAGTTTTAATAGCACCATAAATTCTGTCACCCTTCCTATAATTCTTCGGACTTTGCCTTTTTTTATTCAATCTTGCATTTCGGATTGTCATATTTCTCTTCAGTAAGTGTCTAAGATCTCTATTTACTTTCCTCTGTGTGGACAATAGCTTTTCATAACTTATCTCTCCAAACTTATTAAAAAACAAGTCTCGGGGTCTTTTCTTTGTTACCGAATGTATGGTATTATTGTATCTGTCGACACATATCTCAATTAATTCTTTTACCGATAAATCTGGATATTCTGTCCTCAGACACCTATATATTTCGATTATTGTTGAGTGTAATCTCTCAACTTGCCCATTTACCTCACTTCGTTGTGAAGGCGTAAGATATAACTGAATTCCCAATGATTTAATAAAAGTTTCTACCAACGGGCTTAAAAAACTACCTTCATTATCAGTGACCAGTATTTTTGGCACTGTAAAATAATGTAAAATTTTAATCAATTTCTTCCTCACCTGTATTAGCGACCTATCCTTAATACTAAATAGTTTTGCGAATTTTGTAAACTTATCTATACATGAAATGAACTTTTGCCCCCGAATTTCCATAATATCCATATGAAGAATCTCACATGGGTGTTTGGGATCGGGAGTTCTTTGGTGATGTATGTGTGGAGGCTTTCTGTCATATTTACATCGATTACAAACATCGCAGCTAGCGACATATTTCTTAATGCAAGCATTCATTTGTGGAAAATAGAATTGCTCTAAAATTTGTTCTTTATTTTCCCTAGCATTGCGATGTGCTCGTCTGTGCTCAGTTTCAATTATCTGGAATTGACGTTCCTTCGATGTAATATCCGTTACCATTTTTTGCGTAATCCTAATCTTATATCTAGAAAAATGATCAATATAAATCTCTTGTAAGCTGCCAAGCAGTTTTTCGGGTATCTTGATACCATTTAAAATATTTGGTCTAAGTTTCTCTTTTAATATTGAAGTAAGCGCATCTTCATTCCATTCTCTCGCTGATACAAAGTGTCTAGTAAACCCACGGTGTGTTTCCTCAACCGCTACCATGTCCATTCCGATTCCGATTATAATCTGATTCCTAAAAACATTGATTGGAACTTCTACGTGCGGTATTAAGTCAGAGGAGTCCTGTTCGGCACTATGAACTGTTGCTCCTGACGAAAGTCCGTCATCTTCTCGACCCTCAGATGCAGTTAAGGTGTCACCCATATCACTCCCATTGCCTTCGGTGGCAGTTATAGTATTTTCCAAATCAACAGGCATTCCTTCACTAGCTGTGTCAGTAGCAGAGTAATATAAATGGTTAGATATGGTTTTTAGTCTTGAGAGAGCGTCAGCCACGTGATTTGATTTACCAGGCCTATAAATCAATTCGTGATTATACTCCTCTATGCGTGCCTTCCACCTTTTTAATTTTGCGTTCAAATTTCTATTACCCAATGCAAAGGTTAAGGGTTGATGATCCGTATAGATTCGGATCTTCCTAGCACCATATAAATAATTTCTAAGATTATCCAAAGCCCACACGATGGCTAACATCTCTTTTTCATTAGTAGCATACCCCTCTTCAGTTTTGTTGAGCGAGCGAGAAATATAAGCTATTGGCTTATCCTTTCCAATTTCACCCTGTGACAGTACAGCACCCAATGCCGTATTAGAGGCATCTGTCGTCAAATTAAATGGCTTTTCGAAATCTGGAAAAGATAAAATCTCCGCTGCCGTTAATAATGATTTTAATGCCTCGAAAGCCTTTAGAGCTTCATCGGTTAAGGTAATTGGAACTTTCCTTGACTGACTAGCTTTCACTTGAGCGTATTCCCCCCTGGTTAAATTTGTGAGAGGTTTCGCAACTTTTGCATAATCTCGGATAAATCTCCTGTAATATGAAGTCATACCCACAAAACTTTTTAATTCCTTCAGGTTTGTGGGTGGTAACAGGTTCTCAATAGATTTGACTTTGGTGGGGTCTGGTTTGATTCCCTCTGAACCAACGATGTATCCAAGAAATTCTACCTCGGTTTTCATAAAATGCGTCTTATCGAGATTGACTTTTAAATTAGCCTCATGAAGCCTAGCGAATATTGTGTCCACATTCTTTAAATGATCTTCGACATTTTTTCCAATCACAATGATATCATCAATGTAGACAAAACAAATTTTTCCTATGTACTCGCGAAGGACATCATCTATCATTCTCTGAAATATAGCCGGAGCATTTTTTAAACCGAAAGGAAGTCTTAAATATTCAAATTTACCATTTGCCGTCGAAAATGCCGTTTTCGGAATATCTTTTGGATTCATGGCTATTTGATGGAAACCTGATGTGAGATCAATTGTCGTAAAATATTTGGCATTCCCTAAGCTAGCAAGAGTCGATGTAATATCTGGAATTGGATAAGTATCTGAAATAGTTACAGAATTCAGGCGCTTGAAGTAGTATGTTTATGTATGTTCGCGACCAATCCCTCCATACGAATTTGGGATCATGCCTACGCTACAGTCGGTAGTGTTAGGTTAGTTGATAGGTTTGTAACATATAGATTGGACGGACAGAATGAGTGTTTTTTTTTTCTTTTTTGTCTTGAGCCGGAGGTGGGAATTTTCGAAAGACACTTTTGTTTCAACAAAAGAGTGCACGATTCACCATCACTGGTGCCTACGTACTAAACCCACCCCCTACACACTTCAACCACTCTCCCTCCGCGGGACTGCCGTAAGGTATTACTTCGCGGAGAGCTGGTTAGCTTGAAAGCTTTATCTCGTTAATTCAAATTTCGCCTCTGTTCCTCCAGTCTTCGGAGTACTATCAAAACTTCAGCCATTCTCTGGCTATATTGACTCCATAGAATCCTACGATTCAACAGCTCTTCCATTAGCTGGTTTGGTCCTAAACTCGTTTCCCCGGGCCATCTAAATCTGGGACAGCATATTAGAATATGCTCCGCATCTTCCTCCTCATCTACACAGTTTGGGCATATAGGGGAAGTGTCATGACCAAATCTGTGCAGGTACTTCCTGAAGCACCCATGACCAGTTAGGAACTGAGTCACGTAGTAGTTCAGCTCGCAATGTTTGTTATTCATCCAAAGGGTTACATCAGGGATAAGGCGAAATGTCCATCTTCCCTTTAAACTGCTTTCCCATCGTGACTGCCATTTGTGCATGGAAGTCCTTCGTTCCTCCGCTTTTATAGCTGCTATTCGTCCCGGGTGCTCGAGACGGCGAAGGTATATCCTCCTCATCTCATCCGCCAATATGTCTATTGGTATTGTCTTTGCCAACACCAATACCGCTTCATCAGACACTGTCCTGAAGCCACTTATCCGTCTAATCGCGCTTAGACGATACACCGAGGACAGTATCCTCCTTGTCGTCCCCACGGAGAGTGCCTCCGACCATATTGGGCAAGCATACAGCATTATCGACGTTATTACCGCCGAAATTATCCTCCTTTTGAATGGACCTGGTCCTCCAATATTTGGCATCATCCTCGCCAGTGCTCCCTGTGTTACAGATGCTTTTTCGCCGATGTATTTCACGTGCTCCTTGAAGTTCAACCTGTCGTCGATAATCACGCCCAGGTATTTTATCGCCCTCTTCGATTCGATCCTTGTGCCTCCAACGGTCACTTCCATCTTCTCCACTATCTTCCGACCGCTTATCAAGACGGCCTCCGTTTTATGTGCAGCAAGTGTCAAACCTGCCTCATCCAGCCATGCTCCAACATTTCGAATCGCTGTGTTCGTTTTCTCCTCTATTTCTCCTATCGTTTTAGCTACCGAGACTATGGCAATGTCATCTGCAAAGCCCACAATTGTAGTCCCGCTTGGCAATCGCAGTCAATCCCAAAAGGATTGATGTCAGCTTCCTGACATATCCGCTGAAAGGATAGTTTCTTGCTCCTTTTAATGGCTCTTCTAAGTTGACGCCTTAGATCTTCATATGAAGCCCGTTCGACTTCCCATGTCGGTCTTCCTCTCGTGCGCTGGGCCCGTCTTCTCGCCCCAAAGCACGCCGACCGCAGTCTTCGAATCTCGTTATTCCACCAGTAGCAGGGGGAACGTCCCCTACACACAGTTCTCCTAGGCATAGCAGCATCACATGCAGTGTTGAGCATTTCGTATACGCCGCTCACTAATTCCTCGACCGTGCTGCCAGTCGTATGAAAAGACGACAACATCAATCTATACGTCTCCTCGTCAAAGCGGGAGTCCTTCCATTTAGGTCCCGTAAACTTCGGCAATCCGTTTCCTCTCGTGTTGCGCCCAGTAACCGTCATCACGATTGCCTGATGGTCACTATTCGTGAAGTCCTCAGTTAGCCTCCATGCGGTCCGCGAAGCAAGGCCATCGCTCACGAACGACAAATCTATTATCGAGCTCGAACCAGCTCTCCTAAATGTGCTTCCTCTTCCGTCATTCATCAGCGCCACAGGAAGGGAAGCGAATGTTTCCAAGAGGCAGCGACCCCTGGCGTTAGTATATCTACTACCCCATTCGATCGCCCAAGCGTTAAAATCTCCTCCAATAATAACGGGGGTGTTCAGGCGCACGTGTGACGCCAGCCTCTCCAACATATGTTGGAACTCATCCATTGACCACCTCGGGGGGGCGTAACAGCTGTAGACGAAAACTCCCTTTATCCTGGCCATAACAAAACCAATGTCCCGCGCATAGGTTTGCTGGAAGGGTAATGAACCACAAGTCCATATAGCCGCAGTACTAGATCCGTCCGTGATCCAAGTACTATTCATCGGTACTCTATAAGGTTCGCTTATGATTGCGACATCGATATTCTCCTCCTTTACTCTCTGGACCAATAGGTCCTGGGCTGCTTCGCAATGATTCAGATTAATTTGTATTAACTTCATCTCCTAGATCGCGATTTAAGAGCGCTTTGAAACTGAGGACACTTCCTGCTCCCCGCGATATGTTTGGCGAACTTTGGGTTGTCCACTTTGCAGAACATGCAGAGTGGTTCCCGTTCGCAGGACAGAATGATTTTTTTTTTTTTTTTTTTTTATAGCTTTACGAGCTAAAGGTTGGGAATCTTCGAAAGACATTGGTAGCCCGGCCTACCAATGTGCACGATTCGCCGCAAGACTTACTCTCGGCTTGCTAAACGCATACGTACTAAACCCAACCTAGTTCGTCACACTTCCATTAAGTCGCCCCCCCGGGACCACAATCAAGTATTACATCGGGGGAGGTAAAGATTCAGCGAGTGCTGCTATCCATTTCTGCTGTTCTTGCTCTCTCTATTATTCTCTGTTGTACTAGAACTTCCTTCGCGAATAAACATACCGCGTTCCAGTTTTCGCACGATGTTAACATCAGGTTAACCACGTTGTCGGGAGTCACCTGGAAACCGATCGTCCTCTCAAGGAAATTTCGTCGGAATTCGTAGCGCGGGCAAGTAAAGAATATATGCTCCGCTGTTTCACTTGTATCCAGACATGATGGACACGCTTCATCCACGTCATGCCCATACTTGTAAAGGTATGTCCTATAGCATCCGTGGCCCGTTAGGAACTGAGTAAGGTAAAAATTCACCTGGCCGTGCTTCCTTCCAGTCCATTCTTCTATATTCGGTATCAATCTGTAGGTCCATCTTCCCTTTGTGGAAGAAGTCCACTCGTGCTGCCACCTATTCATTACATCATCATTCACCTGGTCAGGGTGCACTAGCCCCGTTCTCCTACTTATTGAACGTTTTCTCCTCTCTATCTCTACCAACATTCGTAGCGGCATCATTCCCGCTATCACCAAGGCTGCATCCGTAGATACTGTGCGAAAGGCAGAAATTACTCGGAGGGCAGATCCCCTGTAGACCCCATCAACTCCTATTCTATATGTCTTCTTATCCATGGCCTCGGCCCATATAGGGGCTGCATATAGAGCAATCGATCTAACCACTCTCATCAGCAATTGCCTCTTCTCCTGTCTGGGACCTCCCAAGTTGGGCATTATCCGCGCGAGTGCGCCCGTTGCCGCCGCACACTTCCTACTAATATACGTCAGGTGCTCCTTAAATGTGAGTCTGTTGTCAATCATAACTCCTAAGTACTTGATAGACTGCTTCGATGTTATCCTTTGTTCGCCGACAGTTATGGTGATGTATTCCATTTTCTTTCTACTGCTTACTAATACGACATCCGTTTTATGATCAGCAAGTTTCAGACCTATACTCGCGATCCAGCTTCTAACTCTGCTAACTGCCGCATTGGACGTTCGTTCCAAATTATCAAGGTGTTTACCCCTCACCACGAGGGCTATATCGTCCGCAAATCCGAATATTTGTGCGCCCGTAGGAAGCCTAAGCCTCAGTACACCATCATACATGGCGTTCCATAGTATTGGGCCCAACACCGAACCCTGTGATACCCCTGCTGTTATAGCGTATGACTTTCTGCCTTCGTCTGTATCATACACAAGTACCCTATCCTTAAAATAGTCCACTATGAGTTCCATCAAATATCCAGGTACGCTCCTCTCATCAAGTGCAGCCAGGGTGGCGTCCCAATCTGCCGAATTGAATGCGTTTTTGACATCCAGGGTGATGATTGCGCAATACTCCTTATCACCTTCAAACCAGCGGTCACCGCTGATGGCCTCTTTCGCTACGGTAATGACCGCCTCCATTGCGTCCACTGTGGAGCGCCCTTTTCGGAAGCCAAATTGGCGATCCGACAGGCCGTCTCTTTCCAATATCGTTTCGAGTCTTCTACATATTATCTTCTCCAGCAGTTTACCTACGGTATCAATCATACAAAGTGGGCGGTAACCTGTTGCATCCTGCGCACCGTTGCCCTTCGGGATGAGAACCAACCTCTGTCGCTTCCATATCCTTGGGAATTTCCTCTCCTGAATGCATGTATCAAATACTTTCCTAAACACCTCAACGTTGTTCTCTATAGCCACCTTAAGTGCGACGTTTGGGATTCCATCAATTCCCGGAGCCTTCCTGAGTTTCATTTCCTTCCAGACTGCATCGAATTCCTGGCCGCTGACTTCAGGAATGTCATCGTGCGACATACTGTCTCGCACAGCATACGTGATCTCGGCACTCTCCGGAAAGAGGCCTTCAACAATTGACTGCAGCTTCTCCGCGCTTTCCGTGGCCGGTGGTCGAAAGCAATTCAGCTTTCTCATTACCACCTTATATCCCGTGCCGCAGGGATTTTCATCCAAATCGGCACACATTTCCCTATAGCACCTTCGTTTGCTCCTGTCGATGGCCCAGTTAAGGTTGGCTCTGAGCACTTTGTATCTTTCCCGAAGTTCTGTGAAGTCATTGCGACCCCTTGCTCTCTGGAATATCCTCCGCGCTCTATTACATTTCCTTCTTAATTCAGCTATCTCCGCGTTCCACCAATAAACGTGTTTCCTGCCTGGCAGGTGAGACTTCCGCGACATAGACGCGCTGCAGGCTTCCGTTATACAGCGCATAAGTTCCACCGCCATGTTCGCAGGACAGAATGAGTGTGTGTGTGTGTGTGTGTGTGTCATTTTTAAAGTGTGTAGGTTCGTCTCGAGTATGAGTTCATGATTCCGATGATCCGCGAGTGCGTGATGTAGGGTACCGTAAACTCATGTTGTTGACTTGTGCAATATTATGCTTTTGTTTATTTTATTTTTTAATGTAAACAAATTTTAAAACGCTTGACTCATATTACATTTCTTAATGTAAACAACTAAAGAGTTTTGGATGTGGTTTCGCTTAATTAATTTTTTTTGTTAGTGTGATATGTTTCCGTTATGTGTAGTCCTTTTCTTGTAGACATATTTTATAATAATCAAATGTAGGAGAATACATTTTTTTTTGTTATAACAATAACAGTGCTTTGTTATAAACAATAACATCGCGAATCCTTATCATGTTTTGTATTCCTAAACATTAGTTCAACAAGAATTGTATCATATTACAGTTTTTAATATTAAGTTTAAAGAATTTTGAATGTGGTTTCGTTTAATTAATTTTTTTTTGTATGATTTAACGTTAAAGAAACAGAAATATAGTTGTACGTGTTCTTGTTGTTGTGCTGTAAGTATATGTGCATAAGATCAATAAGAATATTTTGTATGATTTAATGCGATATATTTCCGTTATGTGTGTGTGTGTGTGTGTGTGTTTCTTTTTTGTTATGGACCCATTTTATGATAATCGAATATAGGAGAATACATTTTTGTTACAAAAATAACAGTGCTTTGTTATAAACAATAACATCGCGAATCCTTATCATGTTTTGTATTCCTAAACATTAGTTCAACAAGAATTGTATCATATTACAGTTTTTAATATTAAGTTTAAAGAATTTTGAATGTGGTTTCGTTTAATTAATTTTTTTTGTATGATTTAACGTTAAAGAAACAGAAATATAGTTGTACGTGTTCTTGTTGTTGTGCTGTAAGTATATGTGCATAAGATCAATAAGAATATTTTGTATGATTTAATGCGATATATTTCCGTTATGTGTGTGTGTGTGTGTGTGTTTCTTTTTTCTTATGGACCCATTTTATGATAATCGAATATAGGAGAATACATTTTTGTTACAAAAATAACAGTGCTTTGTTATAAACAATAACATCGCGAATCCTTATCATTTTTTTTGGTATTCCTAAGCATAAGTTCAATAAGAATATTTTTTAATGTAAACAAATTTTAAAATTCTTGACTCATATTACAGTTTTTAATATTAAGTTTAAAGAATTTTGAATGTGGTTTCGTTTAATTATTTTTTTTTTGTATGATTTAACGTTAAAGAAACAGAAATATAGTTGTACGTGTTGTTGTTGTTGTTGTGTTTATTACAGCGCTTTGTTTTGAGCAGGATTTCTTTTTTTTCAGTTTTTTTTTGTCAGGTTTTAAATAAATAAAATTATATAATAAAGAGATTAATTAAAACAAATTAGATTATTTTCCTAAGATATGTATATTTTATTTTCAGATTTTGTTACAGTTCACATATTCCTATTTCTCCTTTAAGAAAATCTATTAATCACTTAATTTTATCATTTCCTTTAACATATATGACAGAGTTGTTCCCTTTCAAATTTTATATATTTAGTTTTTACTGTTTAAAATAAATAAAATTATATATATAATAAAGAGATTAATTAAAACAAATTAGTTTTTTTATTTCAATAGATTTTTCCCTATGATTTTTTAAGATGATTTTGTTATTGGTTGGAAGGTATCTTCTAATAAATAACTTCAACTATTTGACTCAGTTTAATAATTTTTCACTTTTCCTTTAGAGCAGCCCTTGTCTTTACAAGATCTTCTAACATTTTATTATGTTAATTTTTAGACATTAAAATAATTTTTGTATTCATTTTGATCTGCTTTATATCTGGTAACGATCTGCTTTGTATCTCGTAACGATCTGATTTGTATCTGCTCACATCTGATTTATACCTTATCATGATCTGCTTCATGTCTTATGTCTGTGTATTCTGAATTTGAGTACGCTATATCGTGCTTTCTACAATCTGCATCCACTAAATGTATTCCTTTGTCTCCTTTTGCTAATCGATTTTGAAGTTTTGCATCAGGTACACAAAACTGTTAACCAGGTAGATGTAATTCAACATTTTGAATTTTCAACAATTTGTTTATTATGTTGTTTACAAAACCTTTTCCAATCTTACGCTAATTAGATTAATTTTTTTTTTTGTTTTGATTGTAAATTATAACCATTTTGTTATTCATTAATTTCATACCCCTTCGTCTGAAACACTGAAACAGTGGCTAGCTAGTTATACCAGCTATACTAGCTATATCAGCTATACAAGCTGTACCAGCTATACATGCTATACCTCTATACCAGCTATATCAGCTGTACTAGCTATACCAGCTATATCAGCTGTACTAGCTATACCAGCTATACCAGCTGTATCAGCTATACTAGCTATATAAGCTTTACTAGCTATACCTCTATACCAGCTATACTAGCTATACTAGATATATCAGCTATACTAGCTATATAAGCTATGCAAGCTGAACTAGCTATATCAGCTATACTAGCTATATTAGCTATACTAGCTATACCAGCAATACTAGCTATACCAGCTATACTACCTATATAAGCTATGCAAGCTGAACTAGCTATATCAGCTATACTAGCTATACCAGCTATACTAGCTATATAAGCTATGCAAGCTGAACTAACTATATCAGCTATACTAGCTATACCAGCTATACTAGCTATACCAGCAATACTAGCTATACCAGCTATACTAGCTGTACCAGCTATACTAGCTATATAAGCTATGCAAGCTGAACTAGCTATATCAGCTATACTAGCTATACCAGCTATACCAGCAATACTAGCTATACCAGCTATACTAGCTATACCAGCTATACTAGCTATATAAGCTATGCAAGCTGAACTAGCTATATCAGCTATACTAGCTATACCAGCTATACTAGCTATATCAGCAATACTAGCTATACCAGCTCTATCAACTGTACTAGTTATACCAGCTATACTAGCTATACCGGCTATACCAGCTATACTAGCTATACCAGATATACTAGCTGCACCAGCTATACTAGCTATAGCAGCTATACTAGCTATACCTCTGTACCAGCCACAGTGATGTGAAAAATAACTTACATTATATTTAAAACCGTATAAAAACTCGAAAATTCTTTATTGTTTAAACGGCTTATTTTTTTTCTTAAACGGTAGAAAAAAGATTAAAAACAAAATTATTGCTATTTCTATAATGTATTTTGATTTTTTTTTTGTGATTTTGTATGAGTGTATGTATTTATTTCTTAGTTACGATATTTTTGTTTTTATAATTATATCTATTAAAACTTTAACCAAATTTATTAATATGAGACATTTCTTTCACTCTTCTAATAAATTATGTTAGATTCTTTAAGTTCTTCAATAATAGAGATTATTTCGTTTTGATGATTGTTGTAACCAACACCTTCCGATGAAAGAAGTAAACGTAGTCTGTCAACTAATTCATTAGGATCATCCCAATGTATATAATTTGATTTCAGATTATTTTGTAATTTTAGCATTAAACCACTGCCTTTTGTTAAAATGTTTGTTGTTGTTTCGAATAAATGTTTAATTATTCGTACATATTTGAAGGCTCGTGTTCCTTTCACTTGTTCATTAGGTTCATAGCGACGTTTATGTGCATTGGTATGAAATAAAATCTCTTTATATTTTTTCAAATCATTTTTAGAATAATGAAGAGGTTTTTTATGAAATACTAGTTCAAATAATCCAGGCGTCATTTTCAATTTCATATTTCCTGTCCGCATAGTATTATCTCTATTAAATATTAATTTTTCCTTGCCTTCCTTCCTTGATTAAAACCATAAATTTGATCTATTTGCTTATTATTAATAAGTGATTGAATATTTTCAAATAATGGAGAGTTTTTCGTCAGCTTTAAACTTTGTTTTCTTTTCAAGTTTTTCAGACGTGTACTTGATACAGGTCTATTATGATCATAATTTTTTTCATCATGATTGTCATCAGTTGTCATATTTTCATACTGAAAATCGTTATTATCACCATTTACATCATCATAATCATCGTCGTCATCGATAGTGTTGTCTATGTCCTTATGCTTATCTTCAAGTTTTGTTGATTTCATTATCACCATTTACATCATAATAATTATCATCATCATCATCATCATCATCAATAGTGTTGTCTATGTCCTTATGCTTATTTTCAATTTTTCTAATGATTTCATTATCACCATTTACGTCATAATAATCATCATCATCATCAATAGTGTTATCTATATCCTTATGCTTATGTTCAAGTTTTCCGATGATTTTATTGTCACCATTTACATCATCATAATCATCGCCATCATCAATAGCGTTGTCTATATCCTTATGTTTATCTTTAAGTTTTCCGATGATTTTTTTAAGTGGTTTTGTTATTGGTTGAAAGGTATCTTCTAAAAAATTAACTCTATCTATTTGATTCAGTTTAATATTTTTTAACTTTTCCTTTAAAACAGCCTTTGTCTTTACAAGATCTTCTAATATTTTATTATGATAATTATTGGACATTATAATAATTTTTTATATTCATTTTGATCTGCTTTGTATCTGTTTACGATCTGCTTTATATCTGGTCACAAACTGCTTGATATCTGATTACGATCTGCTTTATATCTGCTTACGATCTAATTTATACCTGTTCACGATCTGCTTGATGACTCGTGTCTATATCCTTTGATTTTGAGTACACTTTATCGTGCTTCCTACAAGCTGCATCCAATAAATTTATTCCTTTATCTCCTCTTGCTATTCGTTTTTGAAGTTTTATATCAGGTCCACAAAACTGATAACCAGGTGGATGTAAATCAACATATAATTTGTTTATTAAGTTGTTTACAAAACTTCTTCCAATCTTATACTAAATAGTTTAATTTTTTTTGGTTTTGACTGTAGCTTATAACCATTTTTTTTTCGTTACTTTCGTACCTCTTCGTATGAAACAGTGGCTGGCTAGTTATACCAGCTATACCAGCTATACTAGCTATACCAGCTCTATCAGCTATACCAGCTATACTAGCTATACCAGCTCTATCAGCTATACCAGCTATACCAGCTATAATAGCTATACCAGCTATACTAGCTATATAAGCTATACAAGCTGAACTAGCTATATCAGATGTACCTGGTGTAGCCGATATAGCTGATATAGCTGGTAGAGCTGTACCTGGTACAGAGGTATAGCAGGTATAGCTGGTATAGCTGGTACAGCTTGTATAGCTGATATAGCTAGTTCAGCTTGTATAGCTGATATAGCTAGTATAGCTGGTATAGCTCGTATAGCTGGTGTAGCTAGTATAGCTGATATAGCTAGTATAGGTGATATAGCTGATATAGCTAGTTCAGCTTGTATAGCTGATATAGCTAGTATAGCTTGTATAGCTCGTATAGCTGGTGTAGCTAGTATAGCTGATATAGCTAGTATAGCTAGTACAGCTGATATAGCTAGGCTAGCTGGTATAGCTAGTATAGCTGGTGTAGCTTATATAGCTGATATAGCTAGTTCAGCTTGTATAGCTTATATAGCTAGTATAGCTGCTATAGCTAGTATAGCTGGTATAGCTGATAGAGCTGGTATAGCTAGTATAGCTGGTATAGCTGGTATAACTAGCCAGCCACTGTTTCATACGAAGAGGTACGAAAGTAACGAAAAAAAAATGGTTATAAACTACAGTCAAAACCAAAAAAAATTAAATTATTTAGTATAAGATTGGAAGAAGATTTGTAAACAACTTAATAAACAAATTATATGTTGATTTACATCCACCTGGTTATCAGTTTTGTGGACCTGATATAAAACTTCAAAAACGAATAGCAAGAGGAGATAAAGGAATAAATTTATTGGATGCAGCTTGTAGGAAGCACGATAAAGTGTACTCAAAATCAAAGGATATAGACACGAGTCATCAAGCAGATCGTGAACAGGTATAAATTAGATCGTAAGCAGATATAAAGCAGATCGTGATCAGATATCAAGCAGTTTGTGACCAGATATAAAGCAGATCGTAACCAGATACAAAGCAGATCAAAATCAATATAAAAAATTATTATAATGTCCAATAATTATCATAATAAAATATTAGAAGATCTTGTAAAGACAAAGGCTGTTTTAAAGGAAAAGTTAAAAAATATTAAACTGAATCAAAAAGATAGAGTGAATTTTTTAGAAGATACCTTTCAACCAATAACAAAAAGTAGTATGTTTATGTACCTTCGCGACCAGTTTCTTCATACGAATTTGGGAGCATGCCTACGCTACAGTCGGTAGTTTAAGTTAGTTGATAGGTTTGTAACATATAGATTGGACGGACAGAATGAGTGTGTGTGTGTGTGTGTGTGTGTTAAAATTTGGGATCATGCCTGCTTCTTCTTGTTCCTTTTATTTGTATTACTTTACAAACGAATGATTGGACGGACATAATGAGTGTGTGTGTGTGTGTGTGTGTCATTTTTAAAGTGTGTAGGTTCGTCTCGAGTCTGAGTTCATGATTCCGATGATCCGCGAGTGCGTGATGTAGGGTACCGTAAACTCATGTTGTGGATTTGTGCAATGTTATGCTTTTGTTTATTTTATTTTTTAATGTAAACAAATTTTAAAACGCTTGACTCATATTACAGTTTTTAATGTAAACAAATTTTAAAACGCTGACTCAAGAAATATGCAGCTGTGTGCACGTCTACATCGTATACCCAAATAGAAACATGATTATGCATGTTCATTCTATTTGTGTTAATATGAGTATATATGAGTGTGTGCACGTACATAAGATCAAAAAGAACATTTTTTAAAGTAAACAAATACAAAATTTTGGGATGTGGTTATGTTTAATTAATTTTTTTTTTATGATTCAATGCGATATATTTCCGTTATGTGTGGTCCTTTTCTTGTGGACAAATGTGGGATAACGACATATTGGTGCTGTAAACAATAGCAGCACTTTGTTATAAATAAAAGCAGCGTGACTCCTTATCGTTTCTTACTCTTAAGGATAAGATCAATAAGAATATTTATTAATGTAAACAAATTTTAAAACGCTTGTCTCATATTACAGTTTTTAATGTAAACAAATACAAAATTTTGGGATGTGGTTGTGTTTAATTAATTTTTTTTTGTATGATTCAATGCGATATATTTCCGTTATGTGTGGTCCTTTTCTTGTAGACAAATGTCGGATAACGACATATTGTTGCTGTAAATAATAACCGCGCGACTCCTTATGATGTCTTATTCTTAAGCATACGATCAATAAGAATATTTTTTTTTTTTTTTTACTGTAAACAAATTTTAAAACGCTGACTCAAGAATTATGCAGCTGTGTGTACGTTTACATCATATACCTAAATAGAAACATGATTGTGCATGTTCATTTTATTTGTGTTTATATGAGTATATATGAGTGTGTGCATGTTTCCTCATTTACATACCACAGTATAAATTGTGAGCATTTTTTATGATTTTTAATTATTATACAACTGTATATTTAATATAAATAGGGATTCTAAATGGAACTTTTCAATAGTCGTATTTTGAAAATAATAGTGAAAACATACAAAGCAGTTCCTCTAGAAACGTGAAAAAGGAAAAAAAAACTAAAAAATGAACACAGTGTCTGGTCTTAATAAACTAAGTTTGAAGCAGTACGAGAAGGAAGCAATATGTTTAAAGGATATACCTATAGATGACATCAATCCAATCATTAAATGTAATAGAGTGAATACTAAATTCGGGGAAAGGATAATGCTCGAGTTAGAAAAAAATGTGGTCTTTCTCCCTCAAAAATATTTAAGGATGACAGGAGATCAAATTGAAAACCTCTGTAAAGGCAATTTTTATTTTAAAAAAATTAAACAAGGAATTACTAATTATACTTTACAATTTGGAATGTATGAAATTTAAATAAAGAATACAAATAGAAAAATAAAACTCTAAAGCAATATTTGTTATTATTCCAGTTTTATTAGGGGTATGACAACATCTATAAAACAAGAACCGCAACAGCAAAATAGATTTATAATTGTTGATGTGCAAGGAATTTTCATTGGGGATAAATTTCATGCAAAAGAAGTCTGCGTTTCAATATCAGATTTTGAAATCCGAACGTTTCTCATTTCAACGTTGGAAAAACATTCAGAACTAACTAATAAGGATATTAAGGTCAATAATTGGCTATTTAACAATTTTCATGGCATACATTGGAATAAAGGTTACTCTGCACTACAAGATGTGATAGATTACTTAACAACTACTTTGAAAAAAAGGGAACAACTATACTTTGTCATATATGTTAAAGGAAATGATAAAATTAAGTGGTTAATAGATCTTCTTAAAGGAGAAATAGAAATATGTGGAATTAATTTAAATGAACTGAACTGTCCTAATATAAGAACTTTATATAAATCTAATACTAATCTAAATACTTGTGAAAATCACTATAATTGTGATCGAATTTGTGCTGGAAAAAATACCATTTTATTTAGAAATTTCGTAAAGTTAATTCTTAATAAAGAAAACTCTATCCCAAACATTTGAAAACATTAACTACAAACCATTTTAAAAATATGTTAATATCGTTTAGTTAATCATTACTCTCTGTTCAGAGTACATCGTCCCGCACTAACACGACCTGCTATTGACTTTTTAAAGAAGGGGAAAAAATGGTGACATCAGCTGAGTTAGAGGATATATTATATAGACATAGTAATCAAATTGATAAACAACATGTTGATTTATTTTTAAATATTATTAATGAACTAAGGCTATACAATATTAGTAAAATAAGTTATCCATTTTTATGTATTAATAATGTCATACATTTGTATTATTGTGAAAAAATTTACTCAGAATCTTTTGACATTTGTCGATGTCAAACATTTTATGAAAAATATATGATAACGCAAAAACTTTTCAATCTGTATAAACGAATATTTAACTATTATTATGTTCCATAGATATATGTATTGTATTGTACAAAATAACAAAGAAAAAAAAACTAAAATAAAATACACATAAGAAAAAAAAAACTATTTTGTTTTAATTAATCTCTTTATTATAGCGATGGGGTGATTATTTTTAAAAATAAGAATTCAGATGTGGTTAAGTTTTTTTTTCTTCATTTATTATATAATTTCTTCGTTCGAATTTATTGAAAATTACAATTTATTGAAAACACAATTTTTACATTTAGTAAGATTATAAAAATTAATTATATTTTTAACTTCATTTTCAGCTTGATATAGTCTATGTTTATAAAAAGTACAGGGGCATGTGTCAGGACCACATGTGCTGTTTTCATTCGACCATTCGCAATCCTCGAAATGTTCACCATGCCTATTTTTTATTCTTTTCAGGTTGTCTACATACTCCAGTTGTGTTTGTATGTTGATCAGTTTAGTTTTATCTGCATCAGAAATTATGTGTGAGAATGATTTTAAAAAGTTGTATATATCCTTTAAAATCATTTTATGTTGATGGTTTTATTATTTATATGATTTAAAATCGCTCGTAAAAAATAACTCCTCTCGTCTTTAGGGTTATTTATTTCAACACCGGTGTCTATATCCCTCTCGTGTTCGGGATCGTACTGAAAACAGTAGATGTTAAGGTTGATATTTATATTTTAATCTCTTCTGTACGATAAGATGGACACACAGTAATGTTAGACAATAAACCAAATTTACTCCTTATATACCTACGCAAATTTTAAAATTTCATAATATTGTGAAATTAAAAGAATATTTTTTATTTTTTTTATTTCTTTTTTATTTATATAACATATAAAATATTCAGAGTTACATATACATTTACAATATTTTCTTTACTTCATTTGTAAGAGGTACATATTCAAACATTCTATCATGTATAATTAAACAATATGCAGACGTGTTAAGTGGTATGTTTTGTTGTGTCTTCAATTCGATTCGTAGGTCCAGTTTTTACGGCTTCATTTTGATGTGTTACATCTAGAACAATTATTGGTGCAATTGTCTTAAAACTATCTCGTTTTAGTAAGGGTTGCGAGGGGCGTGAATAATAACTTTCTTGAAATTTTGAATACATATGATATAGTAGAGCGAACCGATTTCTATCAAATTTAAGATTTAAATCATCGTAGGGATACGACTCTGAGTTGAGATGAACTTTAACGTCGGTTAGATCACAATGTATAAATTTGTTAGAGCTATTTCGAAATGCTATTAACAGAAATCGAGGTCTTTCATTTTCATGAGCAAGCTTAACATTCCATAATATTGTATTGCTTTCGGGAAGAGAGGGGTAATAATACACATCCCAACTTCTAAACGATATGTTCAAAGGTCGACGACTGTTGATAGTTTTATACATTTCCAGTTTATAGGCATCAGCAAGTTGAACATGTGGTACTTTCCATGTTATATTTAAAATCGATAGTTTACATTTTTCACTTGATATATTTGATTTAAAGACTTGAGAATCATCTTTAGATCGGAGAAGAATTAATTCGTGTTTGGAATTAACTATTATCTTATTGTAATCTTCTGCAAATCCGAGTAACATTTTTAATGGAACACAAAAATTAAAACCTCCAGTAATGAGCGAAAGATCAGATTCATTGATTGGTGACCATCCTGCATTTACTAATGCATCACTTTCGAATTGATTTAATGAAATATAGTTCTTAATATCCGTTGTTATACCCAGATGACGTGTACGATCAATTTCTACACCATTTATCTCATAACGAATTTCATCGAACAGATAGGACATACAGTTGTTTAAGAGTTTTAATGATGGAGAGACTGTAGAATCGTCTTTTGTTGCAAATCCTTCTATGTATAGAAAACTTTCACTTGGTAGAACTAACAAATCTTGGTTTTGAATTGATATACGAATTTCATCGTTATTCTTAAATGATTGTAGATATGATGTATAACTATGATATTCCTTCTTGATGATTGAATTATCAAAATTTGGTTGTTGTAGTATGTTAATTATACTCATTTTTGTTTTAGTTTGAAACCAAGTTGTTTTAGAAATTCACGATTATGTCTACTGAGATTCTGTGTCCTCTGTTTTTGTGTATTTTTTTTTTATTTGTGATAATTTTTTAAAATCTTCAGATCTTGTTGCTGTTTTTATTGCTGGAGATGGGTGTAACGTTTTTGATTGCGATACTGATAATAAATTGTTGTTGTTGTTGTAGGAATTGTTTTTACTATTAAATATAATCATTCCTTCAGAGGTTTCAAATGTAATCTAATAGATATTTTTTCTCCGCGAAAATTAATAAGGTTTCCGTCCTGATCGGCTACTTTTAGAACAATGGTGTTGATTGATCTAGCATTAACTGGTAAATAAATGACGTTTGCTGGTGCTTCTGTTATTTTATAGCCAGGACTCACGTTAAGCGAAAATTGATGTAGAGTGTGAGCAGAAACGTTATTTATATAGGATCCGCTGACAATATTACACTCAATTAAAATAGTGTTTATTTTTGTAATATCTATTGTTTTGACTGATTTATGCTCTTCACCAGGCTTTAGAACTCTCTTACTAAATCCAAGTAGTGTTCCAATTGATCTCTCTTTATCGAAAAATATCGTATCAATTGAGCTCTCTATGTAGGTTTGTAGTGTGTTATAATTTGATTGAACATTAAGTTTTCCTTTTACATTCAACTTTTTATATTTTCTAAATAGAAAATCAGCTAAGTCTGAAAATTCATATGATCCCACAGGAATTTCTATAATATGGTTACCAATATGAAACAAATTGTTCTCATAATCAATATTCGGAATTGAGTGATATGTATCAAAACTTATTAGACCGCAAACATAATTTGATTCAAGCACAATGGGTGGAAAATAGTCAGCAACTAGTTTTGATGTATTTCCGTTCAGAGTTAATGTTATGGACATCTTAACGTATACCTTGAGAATGAATAATTTTCAAATATTACAGTGTTTTTATAATGATATTGATGACGCTGCTGAAGTATTATTTGAATTTATCCAAGAATTGTGATTTGATGAAAATCCCAACCATTTAACATACAACATATTTCCTCTCCTCTTTAATACTTTTTCAACTAAATATGTTTGAGTGTATTTTGTTTTCAAAAGTTCATATTCATAAAATCCACCTTTAATTTCACTACCACGATAGTCTTCTAAAATGTAAGTATTGGGATTTGTATTCCTTATATTTTTGATTTTGAAGATTTCTGTAGTCCAATTTGGTGTATATCCTTTTTCAAATACATGTTTATATTTGCTTATACGAACATGATCACCAATTTTAAACTTAGGTCTCCTAAAAACCTTTAAGTTATTGTATACGGTATCCAAAAGAGTTTTTTCATTGAAAGAGTTCACTTCATTTGGTGTCATTTTAATTGTTCTATGAAGTGTATTATTATATTTATCTATTAGTTCTTGATATATGTTTATCCATTTGTAAGTTCCTTGAAAGCTAAACTCTTTCCACATCATCCCTTTCAATGTTCTATTAAATCGTTCAACTATTGATGCTTTCAAAGAACTATATGTTGAATAGTGATTAATTTTATGAGATTGCATTAAATGTTGGAATTGATTATTAAAGAACTCTCTACCATCATCGGTTTGCAGGTTTTTCGGTTTTCGCTTTGCTGTATCGAATACACTTTTCATAGCAGCTGTTCCGTTCTGTGCACCTTTATTTTTAACGGCAACAGCCCAGGCTTTTTTTGAAAAAGTATCTATAACTGTTAGAAGATAACGATATCCATTATTATATGTTTCATAGCTTCCCATTTCTACTAGATCAGCTTGCCATAAATCATCAATTCCCTTCACTACAACTCGTCTTCTTTTGAAATTTTTTCTAGCTTGTTTGTGTAATTCTTCTACTATTTGTCTTTTGTCTGCATTCAAATCCATATTATTTATATGTGTATGTATGTGTGTGTGTGTGTGTGTGTAAGTATATTTTATTCGATTTTTAGTTTTTCCTTTGAGTGAATATTTTGAATAGATATTCTTCAATATGATTTAACCTTTGATTATAGATATTAATTCTCTTTAAAACTTCAATTTCAATTTTCTTGAAAGCTTCGTTAAACACTTTCATTTCACTTTCAATTTTATTGAATTTCTCTGTAATTTTATTTCTGTATTCAATATTTCCATTATAGTTTTCCTGCTTAGAATCTATTATTGCCTTCTCAACATAGTTATCAAGAGCTTTTTCAAGTTTCTCCATATAGTCTTTTATTTTCTCAATTTTTACAGATTGTTCGCTAATTTTATTTTTAACATCATTACTCATTATTTCTTGATTGTGTATAATTGAAGTATTAACATTATCTTCGAATACTTTCATTTCATTGTCATGCTTTAGATAAACATTTTCAATCTCACTTTTTAAATTGTTTATTTGATCAACTAGATCATCATATATTTGTGTTATATATTTTTTGATTACAATATTTTTGTTTTTATAATTATATTTATTAAAACTTTCTCCAAATTTATTAATATAAGACATCTCTTTCACTCTTCTAATAAATTATGTTAGATTCTTTAAGTTCTTCAATAATAGAGATTATTTCGTTTTGATGATTGTTGTGACCAGCACCTTCCGATGAGAGAAGTAAACGTAGTCTGTCAACTAATTCATTAGGATCATCCCAATATATATAGTTTGATTTCCGATTATCTAGTGATTTTAGCAATAATCCACTACCTTTTGTTGAAATTTTTGTTGTTGTTTTGAATAAATGTTTAATTATTCGTCTATATTTGAAGGCTCGTGTTCCTTTCACTTGTTCCTTAGATTCATAA
Organism: Sarcophaga variegata; assembly: GCA_932273835.1. Lineage (NCBI taxonomy): Eukaryota > Metazoa > Arthropoda > Insecta > Diptera > Sarcophagidae > Sarcophaga > Sarcophaga variegata. The sequence goes on along the minus strand of OW026358.1, from coordinate 27,621,903 downwards.
CGACGTCTATGTGCATTGGTATGAATTAAAATCTCTTTATATTTCTTTAAATCATTTTTAGTATAATGAAGAGGTTTTGTATGAAATACTAGTTCAAATAATCCAGGTGTCATTTTCAATTTCATATTTCCTATCCGCATAGTATTATCTCTATTAAATATTAATTTTTCCTTGCCATATCTCCAACTTCCGTCTTCATCTTGATTAAGACCATAAATTTTATCCAATTGCTTATTATTAATAAGTAATTGAATATTTTCAAATAATGGAGAGTCTTTCGTTAGCTTTAAACTTTGGTTTCTTTTCAATTTTTTGATACATGTACTTGACACAGGTCTATTATGGTTATAGTTTTGTTCATCATCATTATCATCAGTCGACATATTTCCATAGTGAAAATCGTCACTATCACCATTTACGTTATAATAATCATCATCATCATCAATAGTGTTGTCTACATCCTTATGCTTATGTTCAAGTTTTGCGATGATTTTATTATCACCATTTACATCATCATTATCATCCTCGCCACCAAAAGTGTTGTCTATATACATATCCTTATGTTTATCTTCAAGTTTTCCGATGATTTTTTTAAGTGGTTTTGTTATTGGTTGAAAGGTATCTTCTAATAAATTAACTCTATCTATTTGATTCAGTTTAATATTTTTTAACTTTTCCTTTAGAACAGCTCTTGTCTTCACAAGATCTTCTAACATTTTATTATGGTCATTTTTAAACATTATAATAATTTTTTTATTTGATTTAATCTGGTTATGATCTGCTTGCTATCTGCTCACGATCTGCTTTATATCTGGTTGCGATCTGCTTGCTATCTGGTTATGATCTGCTTGCTATCTGCTCACGAACTGCTTTATATCTGGTTACGATCTGCTTTATATCTGGTTACGATCTGCTTGCTATCTAATATCAAATAACATATCATAGTTGTATGAAACTATCAAATCCTTTTCGATAACGTCCTTTATTTATTAAATCATCCTTGCTTACAACAAGAAATCCATATTTATTTTTCCAACACTCACTGCAAAGGTCAACAAATTGTTTAAAAGTCATATCGCCAATAACATGATCATTATATATATGTTTTAAATTCATTTCATCCTGCTTAAATATTATAATCATATTTGCATTATCACGTATTAGATGTTTTGGAATTTTAGTATATGTTTGACACAGGTAAAAGCAATCAATAAATTTATGTCTTCCCATACAGAAGTAGTCTCTTATACTATTTTGTTTCTCACAAATAACATCATCGAATATTATTATAGAATGTGGATAAGCTTTTGCTGGACTTAGAACTTCTTCATTTTCCGAAAACGTAAATAGATTAATTTCTTTTATCGGTTTAATTAATTTTCTTAGATAGTAATATTTTTGTTGATATAATGATTTCGAGTATACATAGATGTTTTTAAATCTCAATCCGTTAGGACTTTCAATTAGACTTATCATCACATTAGTTTTACCACAATTCGATGGTCCCACTATCAATGCACGAATCGAATTCGGTAATAATGTATTGTGTACAACTGTTTTATCTCTTGATTGAGATGATTCATCAATATTTCTTATAATAATTTGTTTTGTTTGTTTAACTAGCTTCATGTTGACTGAAATACTGAAACAGTGATCGTATAAATTGGTGTATATATAGGAAATCGTCTTGATTTCAGATATTTTTTGCTAGAGGTATAAAACTAACGAAAAAGGGTTATAATCTACAGTCAAAACAAAAACCCAGTCAGTGTAAGATGAGAAGAGGACTTGTAAACAACTTAATAAATAAATTACCTGTTGAATTACATTTGCCTGGTTATCAGTTTTGTGGACCTGGTACAAAACTTGAAAAACGTTTAGCAAGAGGAGATAAGGGTATAAATTTATTAGACGCAGCTTGTAGAGAGCACGATATTGCATATTCACAATCAAAATATATAGACACAAGACATCAAGCAGATAAAATTTTAGCTGAAAAGGCCTGGCAACGAGTTCAATCTAAAGATAGTGATTTCAAAGAACGTGCTAACGCGTGGTTTGTGACAAACGCTATGAAAGCAAAAATTAAATATGGATTAGGTATGAAGGAGCAGAGGCATAAGAAAAGAAAGAATTCAAAAAGAACGAGAAAAGGAAATATGAATAAATGTAATAAGAAATTATTCACTGCTACTGTTAGAAAAACTTTGAAACAATTGAAAGAACAGAAACCACTTGTAATAAATGATGCTGTTAAAATAGCACAAAAGACTATTCATTCAAATTTTAAAGGGAAAAAGCGAGCAGACATTATAATACCGAGAGTTATACCTGTACCGAAAATTTGAGGATTTCTTCCACTTATTCCCGTACTAGCGGCATTGTCGGCGCTTGGTGGTTTAGCAAGTGGAGGATCCGCTATTGCCAAAGCAGTAAATGCTATCAAAAATGGAAAAGAACAATTGGCGGAAGCTAACCGTCACAATAGATATATGGAATCAATTGCAATGGGCAAAGGGGTATATCTCAAACCATATAAAACTGGATATGGTCTCTACTATAGTCCAGCTCCAAAAAACTACTAGATAACCTACCTATGCGCCCATTAACAGATTTGGATTTGAATAAATATGGAAAACATCTTAAATACTTTAGGGGTGTTTTCATGCGTGATTCTTTACCTAAAAAACCACTCAAACAAGAATGCGGCATTGTTAATTTAGATGATTCAAATGGTATGGGAACACATTGGGTAGCATATTATAAAAACCACAACTATAAAGAATATTTTGATAGCTTTGGAGACTTACAACCACCACTTGAGATTGTCAACTACTTAAAATTTCCTATTGAATATAATTATGAACGAAAACAAAAATTTAATACATTTAATTGTGGACACTTGTGTTTAAAATTTTTACTCAATAAATATAAATTGAAATGAAAGAAAAAAAATTGTTTAATTTATATACATATAATATATTCTTTATTTATTAATTCATATTATTTATATATTACATTTCTTATCAACTACTTAATCTATATATTTAAATGTAAAAACATTTCATCATCATCGTCTTTCATAAATTCTACATATGAATTTAAATTTAAAAACATTTGATCATTATCGTCTTGCATAAATTCTCTATATGAATTTAAATTTGATGATGATGATGTTGATGGAGAATTTATTTTGTAATGTCCCCAGGCGTATGTGTCAACATTATTTTCACATATAAATCTCTTATCGTCTAAATAACTTAAAGTTAATTTACGTATATATTGTGTGTATACTTGATGAATCTTAGATCTAAACACATACATAGAATCATGATACAGCTTTTTCTCTAGTAGACATTTTCTAAAATCATTAATACTTAGCCTAGATGTTACACTATTTTTAACGCCTTTAATTTTTTTAATTTCTTTGTCTACTCTATCTATTTTGACGGAATACATTTTAGCTCGCAAACCAATGAATTCCCTAATAACTTTTCCATTACATTCATCTTTCATCATACCCAATACTTTTTTATTCATCAAGGGGAAATTATAAACATTTTCATTTGAATAAGCAGATGTATCGAAATGTGTTGGAATATCATTTCTAATATCATCATACATATCATTTGTTTTCACATCATATATAAATGAATCGGTATCCATATAACAGAGATTAATATTATCAAGATATTTTGTCTTCATATAATCGTAATGAAAATTATACATTTTCCATTTTGATAATTCTAGAACTGAAAAACCAATATAAATGGGTTTATTATATTCCGTTCGCACTCTACTCATTTCAACGGCAACCATTTCTTCAGTAATTTCAATACAACTATGAAAATTTGGTTTCGCAATTAGTGATCTGGCTCCTAATCGTTTTCTTCTATTTTCCCATCCCATTACTATTTTGATGTCTTTTCTCTTATCCACATTTTCCATAGTCTTACCATAGACTGCATTATTGAGTAATTTGAAAAAGTTTTGTTCAAATGTGTTTTTAGCCAATGTTCTATGATGGTTATTTACATCAATATATTTTTTTAACCAATTCGATTGATTAAATTGTAGAATTCTATGAATTTTCTTCAAAATTAAACCATGTTGAATGCATTGCTGAAGATTGCGGTAATGTATTATGTAATTCTTTTTGTCATTTAAGTCTGTTATTAATTTTCTATGTTTCATATTCTCAATTTTCTTATTTTCAGCACAGAATGGAAAATCACTATGGTGATCGTGCAATACAGTTGGATATTGCAAATCTACTTCTAAAATATAACCAAATTCTGAATCTTCTTCTATAGTAGTTACATTGAAGTCGTTACAGTTGTCAAGCCATTTAAAATTTTTATAGGGGAGATATTGAGACATTGCATAACCATACAAATTATTTACATCTAAATACATTAGATAATTTGATTCTTTTGTTGAATCATAGTCACTAACGTATTTATTATTAGCGGTCACATGTCGCTTACTGCATTGAACAATACCTCCTCTAATACCCTTCATAACGAAATTGTACATATTGATATCTGTCAATAATTCCAACTCAATTTCAGTTGTTTTCAACATTGCATCCCAGGATAAACCTGGTGTAGTATAATATTGACAGGGGTCTAAATTGTAAATGTTTTTGCAAACCTTGCGGAAATTTTCAAATACATCACAAAGCAATAGGACATCAACTTTTAAATATAATAGAAGATAATCTAAAAGTTTATTACATTTGAATGTATTCCAAACTTTTTCAGCGTGTTCGTAATCATCTACGCTACACCACTCATTAGTAAGTTTATTAAAGAAACATGATCGGGGTGGTAGTCCTGTTTCTTCAAGACGGTTGACTGAATCTAGATAGTCATATGGAAAGACACCTTTACGTTTCATTAAACTAAATTCATTGGGAGTTCGATAACTTGAGTTTACTGTCAACAGATCATTATCTGATAAATATCCCGCTAGTTTTTCCAAACTTGATGGCATAAACCGACAAGAATCTAGAAAACGTAGTTCTATAGTATTTTTTTCATCTACATTAATCTTTTCGATATAGATACATATAGTTCTTTGTTTAAGGGAATTACATTTATATCACCTTCAATAGAAGAAAGTTCTCTTACGAACAAATGACAATCATATGATGAAAGATTATGAAAGAATATAGGAATAAAATTTGCTATTTGATACTCTAAATTACATTTGTTATGGGCCGGTCCTCTATATTCACCTGTTAAGTGACAATGATCGGCTACTCGATCTACAGGAGATAAAATTTTTTTACAAATGTGGCAAATTGTATCCTCCTTCTGTCTAATCCGCTGAGAAGGTGTTAAGGTATTCATTGGTTTTACGATACTTAAATAATTCACATATAAATCTTTACAATCTTTAACTAAATTTACGAAGAAATGTTTTGGTGCATCATCACCACTGTATATGTTAAATTTATCTAAACTACTGTTAAATGAACATTTGATGTAATAACTATAAGCAAATGGAATATGTTTTTGTATTGAATTAACATTAGCTGAATTTTGAATATTAATTGTCTCTAGAATACACTCAAAATCAGCGTAGACTACAAAAGGTACATCCATTTGCTTTTTGAAATTTTTAAAACTTACGATATTATTGTCTACAGAGGGTAGTCTGGTTACAATTTTGTTGCACTCATCTTTGTGTTTGATCAGCGCCGTTTCACTGTGGAAGTGTATTAAACAAGTGTTACATATGTGAACTTGTCGACGGTGATTTGTAAGTTGACTTTTAATTAATCTGTAATTAAATGGAAAGTGAAACAATTTTATATTAATATAATTTTTTTTTAACATAAAATTATTATTGATTTACCTTGAAATATTTTTAATCCATACGTAATGGAATCTCTCACCATCTTCTAGTAATAACAAATTAACGTGCTTAGCTTTTTCTTTTATACTGCAATAGTAGGGTCCGACTATCTCGTTGTTGTCATTCAAACCAAACACGTTCACGCTAATATCGGGATTTTTCATTTCAAAATCTTTGATTTTATTCGTTGGTAGCGGAAAAGTCAAATATTCAAAATTTAAAACAATGCCATTTTCCAAAGTGATAATGTCATCATTAATGTTATTAATTTTATATGATGTGGTTCTGTTAGAATGAACATTAATCGGATACAATGCTGATATAACAGCCCACTTGAAACAATACTCATCGTTATTTTGAACATTGATGCATGCAAACTTTCTCTGTATTGGGGTTGGTAGAGGGATATACTGCGAACCTTTTAGACACTGATATTTATTTATATTAATTTCTATCCGTAATATTTGTATTAATGCCCATCCGCTGTCACGTTCCTGGAATTCACTCATTTTTTTAACAATAACATCGCATTGTGTTTTGTAAATATTGAGGAGATCTTCTGCAGTTGATGATGAGAGATTAATTATAACCATTTTAGTTTGATGTGATTTCACTTCGATGTAACATAAATCCTCCTCTTCTTTAACCAGTATGTATTCACAAAATATCTCCAGATTGAATTTTATATTATCATGTTTTCGAATCATACTACTTAACAGCTTAACCACTTTGAATTTAATTTCCGATAAAAAGTTCTCAGGTATAAAATTCGTTTCCTTATTATTTGCAATCAAATATGTAATGATGCGATTATTAAACACTGATCTAACGCATTTTATTTCATCGTCATCAATATCAATATCATTCAGGATATTATTAGCACAATTAAGTTTGTGAGCATTTGTTCTAATATGTTGATGCCAATTTGTCTTTGAAATATGTTGATTGCAGTCCGTACAATTAACAGTCTTAATAGTTTCTCCTCCATCTCCAATTTTAGAATGTTGTAAAATATGTTGTTGATAATTCAGTTGGTTTGAGAAATACTTATTGCAAGGTGTACATTTAAATGATGTGGATGGTCCATCATGATACAATCTATGATGTCTTCTTAAATTCCTGTTCACAGTGAATACTTTTTTACAAACTTCACAAATAAATCCAGACATTTTTTCTTTTTAAATTTTACACTTGAAAATATAACTTGCTATCAATTTCTAGCACAAGAATGACATCTAAATTCTGATAACAACTCAATTTATACTCTGGGATGTAAATGAGGAAACATGCACACACTCATATATACTCATATAAACATAAATAAAATGAACATGCACAATCATGTTCCTATTTAGGTATATGATGTAAACGTACACACAGCTGCATAATTCTTGAGTCAGCGTTTTAAAATTTGTTTACAGTAAAAAAAAAAAAAAAAATATTCTTATTGATCGTATGCTTAAGAATAAGACATCATAAGGAGTCGCGCGGTTATTATTTACAGCAACAATATGTCGTTATCCGACATTTGTCTACAAGAAAAGGACCACACATAACGGAAATACATCGCATTGAATCATACAAAAAAAATTAATTAAACACAACCACATCCCAAAATTTTGTATTTGTTTACATTAAAAACTGTAATATGAGACAAGCGTTTTAAAATTTGTTTACATTAATAAATATTCTTATTGATCTTATTCTTAAGAGTAAGAAACGATAAGGAGTCACGCTGCTTTTATTTATAACAAAGTGCTGCTATTGTTTACAGCAACAATATGTCGTTATCCCACATTTGTCCACAAGAAAAGGACCACACATAACGGAAATATATCGCATTGAATCATAAAAAAAAAAATTAATTAAACATAACCACATCCCAAAATTTTGTATTTGTTTACTTTAAAAAATGTTCTTTTTGATCTTATGTACGTGCACACACTCATATATACTCATATTAACACAAATAGAATGAACATGCATAATCATGTTTCTATTTGGGTATACGATGTAGACGTGCACACAGCTGCATATTTCTTGAGTCAGCGTTTTAAAATTTGTTTACATTAAAAACTGTAATATGAGTCAAGCGTTTTAAAATTTGTTTACATTAAAAAATAAAATAAACAAAAGCATAACATTGCACAAATCCACAACATGAGTTTACGGTACCCTACATCACGCACTCGCGGATCATCGGAATCATGAACTCAGACTCGAGACGAACCTACACACTTTAAAAATGACACATACACACACACACACACTCATTATGTCCGTCCAATCATTCGTTTGCAAAGTAATACAAATAAAAGGAACAAGAAGAAGCAGGCATGATCCCAAATTTTAACACACACACACACACACACACACTCATTCTGTCCGTCCAATCTATATGTTACAAACCTATCAACTAACTTAAACTACCGGCTGTAGCGTAGGCATGCTCCCAAATTCGTATGAAGAAACTGGTCGCGAAGGTACATAAACATACTACTACAAAACCACTTAAAAAAATCATCGGAAAACTTAAAGATAAACATAAGGATATAGACAACGCTATTGATGATGGCGATGATTATGATGATGTAAATGGTGACAATAAAATCATCGGAAAACTTGAACATAAGCATAAGGATATAGATAACACTATTGATGATGATGATGATTATTATGACGTAAATGGTGATAATGAAATCATTAGAAAAATTGAAAATAAGCATAAGGACATAGACAACACTATTGATGATGATGATGATGATGATGATTATTATGATGTA